>CM057107.1:9522116-10257116 GCA_029959045.1 Taenioides sp. WSHXM2023 | reverse complement strand
CTCGGAAAACATCTGCACTGCTGCGAATTTTGATGTCCTAGCACGATTACAGGCGACGTTAGAACGAAACGGTGAACGGAAAGCGGAGAGGGAGAGCGAGCGCAGCGGAGATTAACGGCTGACCTTGGTTTGGTTTGCACGAGGCACGCAGACGATTTTGGGGAACTTGACAATCGACAAACGCAACAAGGTGAACGTTTAGGATCGTGAAATAGTCTTAAAATAGACGTGCAGCTGCCGCGCGCGCCGTGACGGGTTTGGCGGCGGGGTAATCGGGGGCGTAATTGTGCACGGGAAAGTTTGGCACGCGTTTTGGCACGACACGGCATCGCGTCTTGGATAATGGCACGTCTCGCGTCAGTAATCTTTAGCGAAGGAGAGAGATGACAGGGAAAGAGAAGAGGGGGAGAGAGGACAGGAGGGAGAAAGGAGAGAGAGGGGAAGGATGGGAGGAGATGAGGGAGAGAAAGGGGGAAGAGAGAGGGAGAGAAATATGCAGGGGGAGAGAGGAGAGGGAAAGAGTGTGGGGTAGAAAGAAGGAGAGTGTTGGAGAGAAATGTGCAGGGAGTAGGGGGGGGAAGGAGAGAGGAAGGGGGGAGAAGAGGGAGATGGAGAAAGGAGAAAGAGAGGGTGAGAAAGGAGGGAGGAGAGAGAGAGAAAGAGGAGAAAAGGAGAGAAAGAGAGAGGAGCGGTGCTGCTGTTACTGGTGCAAGGTGATTTGTCAAATTGAGAGGGCTGCGCTGTGAGAGGTGCAGAACTTCTCAAGCGATTTCTTCCATTTTAGATTTGATTTTTTCCATCCGGGAACAAGTTCATATTTAAAGCTACAATACGGAACTTTTTCTGGTGAATTGTCCTGCCTGAAATGTTCCACAGTATGGCATTAAACCCAAACCTCCAGGGTTAGATCTGTGGAGAGACGGGTCAGCTCAGAACGAAAGAATGTGCGATAAAAACACCTGTTATTGAACAAATTGAAGCTACACACATTTAATGCCCTACTGTGGAACATTCCAGGAAAAGCAGTATCGCCAAGGAGACGAGCAGAAAAGTTACACAGTGCACCTTTAATGCTTAAACAAATCATCTCACCTGTTGTAGCTCCAACCAAGTCAGCTCTTTGTGGTTAGATTGTGTTAAAATAAAGCTCACGAGCACACGAGTCAGTTTTGTGTGATACTGGACCTTTAATAAACTGTAGTCTCTATTTATAATTTTAAAGGACCTGCACCTGATTTTTTCCCCATGTTTTTGAGCAAAATATGTCTTGCCCCAGCACAGATTTATTGCATAAGCATTCAGGAAGAATCAGGAAGTGCTTGTTAGCATGCTAGTTGTTGTTAGCTTTGCTGTAACAATCAAACTCCGCTCTGGTCTCTGAAAGTTGTGAAAAGCTCTTCTAAACTCATCGTGGTGAATAATTAGGACGCTCTGAATGTAGAAGTTCAGTGAGGAAGAACTTTGGACCACTGCAAACTGTTTAAATGAACAAGTTTTGTTTTTCATGTTTAAAGGAGTAAAAATCAGGTCAGAGACTTTAATTGTGTTTAATTCCATGACACTTGTGAATATGGATCAGCAGGCCCAGAGTAGCGTCTAAATATAAGAGTTATATAAGTGTGGAGCTGCTTCCTGTGCCTCCCACGCTCTGACGCTCTGACGCTCTGACAGATGCTCCTGCTGCAGCCTCACTCACACAGGTGAGACACACACTGGCACAATACAAATGAACCTTAAAGCCAGGCTACGGGACTTTTTAGACAAAGAATACACTCAAATAAAACCTTTTTTTTTGTGTTTATTGCACTGAAAAACAGTGAAAAACAGTGGGCTTGCGTCTCCACAAACCTGACTGTTATGGCCTACTTGTTTCCATGGAAATGTTGTTCCTTTGTCTATAATATTCCACAGTTTTAACTTTGTTTCTATGGAATCATGCAGGTGATGTGCAACCTCCAGAAAGTTACACACTGTACCTTTAAAGCAGGGTTGCCCAAACCAGGGATGCACTGATCCAGTTTTTTCAGTTCCGATATTGCTTTTCGATACTGTAGTTATCTGCTGATATATGCGATATCCACCGATACCAGAGCAGAGACTGAAAACAACATTTATTTCCTTAAAAATAAAATAAGACAAAACTGAGCTGATGTTTATCCCACTGGAAATGAAATAAACAAACAGTCAAACATTATGAAGTCTTATTACATCGACTTATATGTCCCACCAGGATATCGACTGAACCGATATTTGCCGATATCTGATCTCTGATCCCAGTATCAGATCGGTGCATCCCTACTCGAGTCCTTGTTTCCTTGTTGCACTGTAAGAATGAATGTTTTTAAAGATATTTTTAAGCAGCGGAAACATTTGCAGTTAAATAAATACAAGATCGGTTTAATGCCATACTGTGGAACATTGTGTGGTAAACAATAACATCTTCATAGACACCAGCACCAGAAAAGTTCCACAGTGCAGCTTTAAATCTAATCCAAACGCTCTGTAGCTGCACCTCGTCGTTCGGTTTAATCTTTAGTTCAACTTCCTGCTCGGAGACTCCAATCTCCGTGTGTGTGATTGTAACAAACGATTTCTCTCCCGTTTTTGGAATTTCAATCTCCGTCCAGAACACAGGGTTAGATCTGAAATACAAAATAAATGTAAAAATAACAGGAGTAATCCTCTCAAAGACGTGTTCGGGATGATTACGGACGCACAGACACTGAGAGTCTGAAAGTGGAGCTGTCCTGGGATTAACTCTGTGTCTCCGGAAAAATGGAAAACTGAGACGGACGTTTGGGAATTGGTCAGTTTGGATCACGAGTTTTAGGTTGTCCAGTTCGATGTGTTATTTGGCTATTGTAGTAGTAGTTGTAGTAGTAGTTTTAGAAGTTGCAGTAGTAACAGTAGTAATAGTAGTAGTAGTAGTAGTTGTTCTAGTAGTTGTAGTCCTAGTAGTTGCAGTAGTAGTTGAAGTTCTAGTAGTAGTAGTAGTTGTACTCGTAGCAGTAATAATGTCCAAGGAACATACATTATAATTAAAACTGCACTATGTAACCTTTTGCTGGAGGGTGTGTCAGTTTCTTGTTTCCATGGAGATGTCATCACTCTGCCTGGAATGTTCCACAGTGTGACATTAAACAGCTCTACTTTATTCATTCAATCACAGGTGGTTTTAAAGCTCAAAAATACCTAGAAAAACCTAGACATTCTGACTGTGAGCGGGGTCGCCTCTCCACAGATCTGACCTGTAACTTGGCTTAGTGATGCCACCTGCTTGTCTCCATGGAAATAAATAATGCCATTCTGTGGAACATTTCAAGCACACAGGGACAGATGTTTAACCACTGCCATTATTGGATTTTCTTCCCATATTATGTGATTTTCTGATCTATGTTACAGAAAACACTCTGTTCCACCTTGTGATGTCATGTGGTGATACAGGAAGTGCTCCACTGTGTTTTTAAACTCCACACACCTTCACTAGAATCATCTGGATAATTTCAGACCTGGAATTGCAAATCTCTACTGAACTAAAAGGTAAAAGGAGCTGTTCAATTGAAAACCACCACTTCATGACATCACGAGGTGTGTTTTTGAGGAGGAAAACATTAGAACGTGACTTTAAGGTCTGATTTTAAAGCCGAAGTTGAGCTCGCGGTGATTCGAGGAGGGTTCAGTCTCTCCTGATGAAATAATCAAGAGTCATTTTCACAAGAGCCACAGGAGCTGGAGCCACATGAACAGAAGAGAGAGAGAGAGAGAGAAAGAAGGAGGGAGGGAGAGAGAGGAGGAGGAAAGAAAGAAAGAGGGAGGGAGAGAAAGGAGGAGGAAAGAGGGAGGGAGAGAGAGGAGGAGGAAAGAGGGAGGGAGGGAGGGAAAGGAGGAGGAAAGAGAGAGGGAGAGGAGGAGGAAAGAGAGTGGGAGAGGAGGAGGAAAGAGGGAGGGAGGGAGAGGAGGAAGAAAGAGGGAGGAGAGAGAGGAGGAGGAAGAGAGGGAGGGAGGGAGAGAGGAGGAGGAAAGAAGGAGGGAGGGAGAGAGAGGAGGAGGAAAGAGGGAGGGAGGGAGAGAGCGAGTGGAAAGAAGGAGGGATGGAGAGAGAGGAGGAGGAAGGAGGGAGAGAGAAAGGAAAGAAGGGGGGAGGGAGGGAGGGAGAGAGAGGGAAGAAAGAGGGAGAGGTGTAAGGAGAGAGGAAAGATAAAGACAGTGAAAGAGAAAGGGAGAAAAAGGAAAGAGTGAGGAAAGAAAGGCGATAGAGAGAGGGGCAAGAAAGAGAGGGAGCTGGATAGAGAGACAGGGAGGGAGAGAGAGAAGAATGTGTGAGCGATTTTGGAATGAAGTGGTGCTTTGTGTTTGGATTTGTGATTTATAATTTAATGGGAAGTTTCTGCTAAAAGTTCTGATTTAAAGAGCATCAATATTTAAAGAAATCTGAACTGTTAAACTAAACTACATTTACAGAGAGGGGACTAAACTAAACCAGAACTAAACCAGGACTGAACCAGAACTAAACCAGGACTAAACCAGGACTGAACCAGAACTAAACCAGGACTGAACCAGGACTAAACCAGACTGAACCAGGACTAAACCAGGACTAAACCAGGACTAAACCACCACCTACTTGTCACCGTGGATTATGTCAGTGCTGTGTCTGGAATATTACATGTGTTTTCTTGAAAAATGTGCATTGTTACTGAGAGCTGACTCGCCTCTCCACAGACCTGATCATTAACCTCGTATCCATGGAGATAATAGATAGTCCTGGTTTAGTTTTTTACTTAATTGTCCCAGTGCTTTACATGTCCTGGTTTAGACCCGTTTTTCACTTCACGTTCATCGACTGACAGGCTGGGTGAAGTGTCTTGCCCAAGGACACATCATGTACTTTGGTCTGGCTGGAATTGAACCACAGACCGTCGGGTTAGTGGGCAGAGGCTGTTCTCACTGTGCCACTGCTCCATCATGAGTCTGAACATGAGTCTGTCTGCGCCCACCACACCTCCTGATTACTGCTGCAAACCGTCTCTCTCTCTCTCTCCCCTCCCTTCCTCTCTCTCTCTCTCTTGTTTCCCTCTCTTCCTCTCCCCTTTCTTTCTCCCTCACTCTCTTCTCTCTCCTTCCCTTATCCCTCTCTTTTCTTTCCTCTCTCCTCTCCTCCCTCTTCTTCTGTCTCTCCTTTCTTCACTCCTTTGTCTCTGCTGTCTGTCTCATTTACATTTGTCCGTGTGGAGTGTCTTCCCTCTCTCTTCCCTCATCATCCTCTCATCTCTCCTCCTCTTTCCTCTCCCCTAACCTCTTTCCTTTTCTCCTACCTCTCTCTTTTTCTCTCTTCCCCCCCTCTCTCCTCCTCTCTCTTTCTCTGATGTCTGTCTCATTTAGTGTGTGGAGTTAATTATATCTCTCTCTCCTTCCATTCTCTCCTCCCTCTATCATCTCCTCCCTCTCTCCCACTCTCCTCTCCTCCCTCTCTCATCTCCTCCCTCTCTCCCACTCGCTTCTCCTCTCTTCTCCCTCTCTTTCTCTGCTGTCTGTCTCATTTACATGTGTGTGGAGCGTTTCTCCTCCCTCTCTCCCCTCTCTCTCTTGTCTCCCTCTCTCTTCTCACCTCTCTCCCCTCTTCTCATCTCCTTCTTTCCTCCCTCTCCCTACTCTCCCTCCCTCTTTTCCCTCCTTCTCCTCCTCTCCTCTCTCTCTCTCTTCCTCCTCTCTCTCCTCCTCTCTCCTTTTTCTCTGGTGTGTGTCTCATTTAGTGTGTGGAGTTAATTCTCTCTCTCTCTCTCTCTCCCTCCCTCCTCCATCTCTCTCTCTCTCGTCTCCCTCTCTCCCCTCTTTTCGTCTTCTCCTTTCTTCCCTCTCCCTCCTCCCCTCCCTCTCTCCTCTCTTTCTCCTCTCTCTCTTGTCTCCCTCTCTCTTCTCACCTCTCTCCCCTCTTCTCGTCTCCTTCTTTCCTCTTTCTCCCTCCTCCCTCTCTCATCTCCTCCCTCTCTCCTCCCTCTCTCCTCTCTCTCTCTCTCTCTCCCCTGTTCTGTCTCATTTCCATGTGTGTGTGTGTGTGTGGAGCGTCTCTCCTCCCTCTCTCCCCCTCTCTCTCTCTCCTCCCTCTCTCCTCTCTCTCTCCTCCCTCTCTCCTATCTCCTCCCTCTCTCTTCCCTCTCTCCTCCCTCCTCCCTCTCTCCTCTCTCTCCTCTCTCCTCCCTCTCTCCTCTCTCTCTCCCTCTGTTCTGTCTCATTTCTGTGCGTGTGTATGTGGAGCGTCTCTCCTCCCTCTCTCCCCTCTCTCTCCTCCTCCCTCTCTCCTCTCTCCTCCCTCTCCCTCCCTCCCTCCCTCCCTCTCTCCTCCCTCTCCCTCCCTCCCTCCCTCTCTCCTCCCTCTCTCCTCCCTCCTCTCCTCCCTCTCTCCTCCCTCTCTCCTCTCTCTCCCCCTGTTCTGTCTCATTTCCATGTGTGTATGTGGAGCGTCTCTCCTCCCTCTCTCTTCTCTCCTCCCTCCTCTCCTCCCTCTCTCCTCTCTCTCTCTCTCCTCCCTCTCTCCTCCCTCTCTCCTCTCTCTCTCTCTCTCCCTCTGTTCTGTCTCATTTCCATGTGTGTGTATGTGAGCTGTCAGGGGCACTTTGAACAGCACCACGTCACAATTAGAATCATTTACATTTATATTACTCCTGGAGAGAGGGAGAAAAGAGGAGAGGAGAGGGACGGATAAAGGGAGAAGAAGAGAGAGTGAGAGGGAGAGAGAGGAGAGGAGGACGAGGGAGAGAAGAGGGAGAAAGAGCAGATGAAGAAAGATGAGAGGAAATCAAAAGAGAGGAATGAGAAGAGGAGATAAAAGATAAAGCGATAGAAGAGGAGAAAGAGAGAGGTGTGAAGGTTAAAGGAGCAATTCACTGGGGCTGAAATGGTGCAAAATGACTCAGATTTGATCAGTCCTGTCTTGTCCTCCTGCTTTAGTCCTGGTTTGGTCTTTATTTAGTCCCGGTTTGGGTCTGGTTTAGTTCCGATTTAGTCTTGGTTAAGTCTTGGTTTAGTCTTAGTTTAGTCCCTGTTAAATCCATGGGTTAGTCCCTGGTTTAGTCCTTGTTTAGTCTCTGTTTAGTCCTGGTTTAGTCCTAGTTTATTCCTGGTTTATTCCTGTTTTAGTCCTGTTTTAGTCTTGTTTTAGACCTAGTATTAGTCCTTGTTTAGCCCTGGTTTAGTCCTGTTTTGGACCTAGTATTAGTCCTGGTTTAGTCCTGGTTTAGTCCTGTTTTGGACCGAGTATTAGTCCTGGTGTAGTCCTGTTTTTGACCTAGTATTAGTCCTGGTTTAGTCCTGGTTTAGTTCTAGATCTCTTTATTTGCTCCTCTCTTCACAGACACTCCCTCAAACGTCACTATCAGCGCTTTATAGATTTTATAATCCCACTGCACTCTGCCCAAATGGAGCTGTCTCTCCTCCTTTTCTCTCTCCTCTCTCTCACTGTCTTCTCTCTTCTTTCTCTCCTCTCTGTATCTCTCGGTTTCTCTCCTCTTTTTCTCGCTCTGTCGCTCGCTCGGCCAACATGTGGATAAACACCAAAGTGGAGCGGACAATTACTTTATGGTGGGATCAATACCGAGCCACAGCGAGAGGCTAACGGGCTAACGGGCTAATGGGCTAACGGGCTAACGGGCTAACGGGCTAACGCTACATTAGCTCTGATGACTGAACTTTAACCTGGACCAAGGATTTTCACTCTGAAATCTGTTAAATATGCCTGCAAAATATAAAACAACACCATTTGAGTTGGTGCAATTATAAAAACAGACTCCAACATTCCAGATCATCGGAGTCTCTGTAGTAGTAGTAGTAGTAGTAGTAGTAGTAGTAGTAGTAGTAACAGTACAGTGACCAGACGTTCCTGTTTACCAAGAGGACAGTCCCAGTTTTGAGCCCTGTGTTCCCCATCCAAGCAGATTTATCCAAAACCATTGATTTGTCCCTGTTTTATATAAGAAATGTCCCAGGTATCCCTATTTTTAACCAATCTGACACCTGCCAACAGTAAAGAGAGGCATAAACTGTTATTTGTTTGGGTAAAATACAGAAAAGCTGCTTAAAAATGACCAAAACACAAAGAAAATGTAACTATACTGACTCATGTTTGTCATGAAAGGACCAAGTGCAGAACAGATTTCTTTAATTCTGCACTCGTTTCAAAATTTTATTATTAACCGACTTAGACAAACTTTACTGATCCACAAGGGAAATTATTTAACCACCACAACCCGGGGGTGTCCCAGTTTTTGATTTTAAAAAATATGGTTACCCTAATGTTGTAGTAGCAGTAGCAGTAGCAGTAGTAGTAGTAGTAGAAGTAGAAGTAGTAGCAGTAGCAGTAACATAAATCCAGGTCCTGTGTTTAGGAGGCGTTCACAGGGTTTAAATGGGGCTCAGAGTCTGGATTTGTTCAGTCCTGGTCTCGTCCTAGTCCTGGTTTAGACCTGGTTTTGTCGGGTCTTGGTCTAGTCTTGGCCAGGACTCACTTCGCTGGAGGATTTGACCTTTGTTCATGTTTTGGTTTGATGGAGGAAACCAGAGGAAAAGCTCCTGGACACAGAGAGAACATGCAAACTCCACACAGAACAGCCCGGGAGTCAAACCAGGAACCTTCTCGCTGTGAGTCGTACGTGTTTGAGTGGCTCCTCCCTTCAGACGGATCGAAGAACTGAAGAAACTCGAAAACTTTTGACCAGTTGACAGATTTGAAATTTTCTCCTTCTCACTCTTCCTCTTTCTCCCTCTTTCTCCCTCTTTCTTCCTCTTTCTCCCTCTTTCTCCCTCTTTCTCCCTCTTTCTCCCTCTTTCTTCCTCTTTCTTCCTCTTTCTCCCTCTTTCTTCCTCTTTCTCCCTCTTTCTCCCTCTTTCTCCCTCTTTCTCCCTCTTTCTTCCTCTTTCTCCCTCTTTCTTCCTCTTTCTCCCTCTTTCTTCCTCTTTCTTCCTCTTTCTCCCTCTTTCTTCCTCTTTCTCCCTCTTTCTCCCTCTTTCTCCCTCTTTCTTCCTCTTTCTTCCTCCCATCCTAAAGTGTCTGTTACGTATAGAAAACAAATCCTCTCTGACTGGTGGAAGTGTCACAACAGCAGAACAAACTGAGAAATCAAACTTTCCCTAAATCCCGTCGAGGGAAAAGCTCCGACATCTTTTCCTTCCCATTTTCCCATTTTTCACACACTGAAGAGTCTTTGTTTTTGTGAGGATATAAATCCGTCTTTCTGCGCGGCCGCGGTCCGTGTCCCATCGTTCTTTTGAATTTCAATTAAGAACGAGAAACAATAAAATGGGAAAACAGTTTGTCATTTCATTTTTCCGTTTTAGTGTCAAACAAAAAACAGATTTCGACGTCTATTTCCAATATTTAATTTAAAGTTTATTTCAAATAAGACCAAAAAAAAAAAAAAAACCTCTTGTGCCTATTTTAACTGATATTTGATTCTCTCCGGTTTATTTGCCCCGGAAGTTCAGCTCAGGGTCAACTGGAAAAAGGAGCCGTCTCCACCTGTCCTCTCTCTCTCCCCCTCTCTTTCGCCCCTCTTTTTCATCCCTCTCTTCCCTCTCTTCCCCCTCTTCTTGTCTCTGGTCCATCTGTCCTCCTCTCTGTCCTCCCTCTCCCCCTCTCCTTCGCCCCTCTCTTTCATCCCTCTCTTTCCTCTCTTCCCCCTCTTCTTGTCTCTGGTCCATCTGTCCTCTCTCCTCCTCTCTCTCCCCCTCTCTTTCGCCCCTCTCTTTCATCCCTCTCTTTCCTCTCTTCCCCCTCTTCTTATCTCTGGTCCATCTGTCCTCTCTCCTCCTCTCTCTCCCCCTCTCTTTCGCCCCTCTCTTTCATCCCTCTCTTCCCTCTCTTCCCCCTCTTCTTGTCTCTGGTCCATCTGTCCTCCTCTCTCTCCTCCCTCTCTCCCCCTCTCCTTCGCCCCTCTCTTTCATCCCTCTCTTTCCTCTCTTCCCCCTCTTCTTGTCTCTGGTCCATCTGTCCTCCTCTCTCTCCTCCCTCTCTCCCCCTCTCCTTCGCCCCTCTCTTTCATCCCTCTCTTCCCTCTCTTCCCCCTCTTCTTGTCTCTGGTCCATCTGTCCCGTCACTGGAGACACATGGAGCATATTGTAAACACATTTAAACGAATGTAAATAAAAACATGGGCCAAGAAATCCATCTGTTTCTGACGACAGGCGTAAGACGTTTCAGACTCCGTTTATGCAGGAAGCTCGTCTCCACGGCAACGATTAAACAATAAATAAATACTGATAAATGTGTGTGAAGTTCGGACACTTCCATGTGGAGGAATTCTCTTATTTTTATTGTGAATATCAGGAAACGCATTCTTCACGCGCAGATAAAAACAGAGAGCTAAAGAGATAAGACAAGATTAATGCCAGACTGTGGAACATTCCTTTAAAGTTATAACATCTCCACGGAGACGAGGAGGTAGGACCGCACATCAGAAAAGTTGCACAGTGCATCTTTAAGCAGAATTAATTGCGCCCTCTCTTAGTAACACTGATTTTTCTTTTGTAATGTTGCTTCGCTTGAAATGTTCCACAGTTTTAAGCATTAAACTTCTCTATCTCCATGGAGACAAGCAGGTGACGCAGCCAGGCCAAGTTACAGGTCAGATCTGTGGAAAGGAGAGTCAGTTCATAATAAAAATGTAATGTTTTTAAGCAATAGAGACGGTGGAACACCATATGTAGTTGCTTTTTTTAGTTTCTAGTTTTTAGTTTTTAGTACAGATGTATTGTATTGATACTTTGCAGCTCTCATCAACATTCCCTGGGAACGTGATGCTAACCGTAGGCACTGCTCTGTCTGAAGCTCTGTCACCTTTTAGTTGAAACTCCTAAACAGGACCATGAACACTTGTATTGATCACAGGCTCCTGAAAACGTGCTCTTTAAAACCTTTTATCAAGACAATCTTAAAATGCCCATGTTTTGCTAATGTGTGTATTGCGTCACCACGGTAACAGATAAACATTCCGCCAACAGAGAAACATGTAGAACACCCCCAGCTTGACGTCACTGCAAAGCATCAATAAGCAGATGAGGTCAAAATAAGTTTGCTGTGTACTGTCTGCACTGAATTTATTATTTTTTTTAATTGTCCGACAATCAGGAAACGCGCAGTTGGCATGCTAGTTGTTGTTAGCTCTAGCGCAACGGCAAAACAGTGCAAAATAAACTCATCTCTGTGAATAATTACGACGCTCTGAATACAAACTAGTTCTGTCTTTCAAGTTTGTAAGGCAGTGAAAATTCATTTTAATGCCATACTGTGGATGATTCCAGACAAGATCTCCATGGAGACGAGCATGTGGCAGACCCTCCGCTAGAAAAGTTACATAGTGCATCATTAACATTTGAGAAAAGACTGAAATCTGCTAAACTAATGCAAGAGTCTCATGCATTTCAGAACATGTTTGAATAACACCGTTACGTTGAAACTGATCAAGACCTGGTTTAGTCCTGGGTCAGAGGATCAGGAAGTGCGCTGTTAGCATGCCAGCATGACGGCAAAACTCTGCTCTCATTGTGCAGAAAAAACACACCTCTGTGAATAATTAGGACTCTCTGAATGCATGAGGTAAGTGAGGAATAACTTTGGACCACTGCAAACTGAACTAAACTGAACTAAATTGAAGTGTCTCTGCTTTTTGCAATTTTAAGACCGTAAAAACCAGGTACAAGCCTCACGGCGCCAATGCAAAGTGTTGTCTTAACTTGTTTTGTGTATTTTCTCTCCTGTTATAACTCCGTGTTTGGTGTTCCCCATGGTAACAGGCATTATACAGCATTCCCCAGTGTTAAACTATAACTGCATTCAATTTCAATGATAGACTTTTATAGCCCCGTGTCCCGAGTCGGTAATATGTTTTTAAAATATGATTTCTGCCTCTGCTTTTGGCCCTGTGGAGACCAAACCCCAAAACCTTTATGAAATATGACCGGACCAGAGCTAAAAAACAAACGTGTGCAGACTTTAGAGCAGAGTCAGTGGTAAAAGTATTGAAAATCAGACTCTAATCGATACTAAAACTAATATCGAAACTAGATACTCAATTTTTACAGGTATCGATGCTAAAAAAGTCCCATTCACAGGACAGAAATGAACCTTTCCTGAATGTCTTTAGAATGACTAGTAGTTGTAGTCATTTTCTATTTAATTTAATTTATTTTACATTGTTTTCTGATGTGTTATAATGTTGTTTCCTCATCACAAACAGTTTCAGGTGTGTTTTTGAGGAGGAAACGACATTATAACATGACTAAAAAAGAGTCAGTTTTTCCATAATATAAAACCTTTATAGTATGTATTTTTTAAAGTAATTTATTAATCTAAATATTTTAACATGTTTTTTAAATAAGATCTATAATTTTTTATTTTATTTTTTGGAGTGCCTTACTGTCGACAGGTGCTTTTGATTGTTGCCATGGAAACAAGCAGCAGAAATGGTTCAAAATGGAAGTGTTTAAAGACTGAAAAAAAAAAGAATGAATTTGCTTTTTTCCCCCCCAGAATTTTACAAATCCAAATCCAGGTTAAAGTGACAGAGGCTGTTTCGTTTCACTGACTCTTACAGTAAATTAGTAGCAGTAGAAATAATAGTAATAGTTGTATTTCTCTCTGCGCTAATTTACTCCCCCTTCAGAGCGTTCAGGTTTGTGAAGTTGTAGTGTACAGTTTTGTATTGTATATTTATGGAGAATTGTCGTTTGGGAGCGTGGGTGATGTAGGCTCGTGGGCGGAGCCTCGTACAGAATCTTACAGCGAACCGTAAAAAGAGGGTTTGAATAGGGCCCAGGAGAGATCGCTAGATTACTCAAACATGTACGGATGACATCTAAAACCTCTTCGGGCATGTTTTTGATGAACAAACAGCGTTAAAACATGGGAGGAAGCTCCAAAAAGTCGATTTTGTTGAAAGTACCCATATTACACCACTTTCTGATCTCCGTTCTAAAGTTGTTTCCTCGTCACAAACAGACCTGGAATTAAGTGTTACTCAAACATGAGAATGAGAAAAAACACAACTCCGGGTCTGTTTTTGAGGAGGGAACAGCATTATAACAGACCTTTAAATGAGGTCTTCACTTACATCCCACTGGTGAAGATTATCCAACAGATCGACTCAAACGTCAGAACCTCTCGGAGAATTACAGCTGATTTAATTTAATTTCTCCGAAGCCCTGAGACCATTTCACATTCTCATATTTATTCCAGTGGTGATTAATTACCCTCTGCCTCAAATAAAGCCTCGCGCCACTCAGAAGTCTCAGCTATTTCTAAAAATCCGAATCAGACTCTGCTGTTTGTGAAAAATACATGAAAGAAGACATGAAAACTCAAAAGTGACATACTGTACGAGGAAGTCTAGAATCCGATGTTCTAATTTCAGATTTTATGCAGGGGTCTATATAAATCTACGGGAAATTCACTGTTTTTGAAAGAAATATCCAAACTCATGATCCATAAATGTTGAACTTGGTGCACCGTGTAGCTTTTTGGTTGGGGGTCCATCACCCGCTTGTTTGCTCTATGCCTGGAATGTTCCACAGTATGGCATTAAACAGCTCTACTTTACATTTATAAAATTACAGGTGGTTTTAGAGCTCAAAAATACCTAGAAAAACGGACATTCTGACTGTGAGCGGGGTCGCCTCTCCACAGATCCTTTGACGGACCCTCCTGGTTTAAAGTCCTTTCGACTGACAACAACCACACCACTTTCTGAAGCTGTTTTGCCATTTTATTATTTCACTTTTGTTTCTTTATACTGACATAGAAGAGGCTGAACTTCGTGAACCATAAACCAACAAATCTGCATCTGACAGTTACACAGCAAATTGTCTTCCAGCTCACTTTAAATATAGAGATTTTTTAGCTTTTATAGATGTTCAGTTGTCACTTTCTAAACCCCAGCACCTGCACCAGTCATGAGTCAGTGCTAGTGCAGCCTCTGCAGCTCAGGGAGGGAATTCTGGAGGTTCTGAGCTTCACATGAGCCTGTCCATAAACTGAGAATGAGACAAACTTGGACGTGTCTCTGTCTGCAGGTCGTGATTGTAGTAACTTTTTAAAACTGTAAGAGCACTGGTTTAAATATCGTTCTTATAAATGTTGTAATCACTTTAAAAATTGTTATATTGATACTTTGCAGTGACATCACGGGGGTTGGGGTGTTCTGCATGTACGTCTATGTTAAAATGTTTAGCAGTTACCATGGTGAAACAACACAAACACTGTCAGAAAGTTTTAGATGATCTGAAAACTGAAGAAAAAGTGCGAAATGGATTTAAACAGCGCTTTTTCAGGAGCCTGTGTTCAGTCCGAGCGTTCGTGGTCCTGTTTAGGAGTTTGATTTTCAACAAAAAGGTGAGAGCGACGAACTGAAAAACTGTTGGCTGATGGTCGCTCGCTTTGATTTTGTTTTATTGGAGACCACAAATCATCTCAGTTGTTGCAGTTCCATCTAAGTCAGTTCTTCAGGTCAAATAAAGCTCAGATTAAAGTCTAGCAATGCCTCAGACAGAGCGATGCCTTCAGTTAGCTTCACACCCTCAAAGAATGTTGATGACGTCAGCTGCTGCGTATCCATTAATCCTTTCCCTCTTCTCTCTTCGCAGGACTCCTGTTTACCCCATGGCTCTGGTGTTTGTGGATTCCTCAGTGTGACGGATCAGACCTGTTACCCTGCAGTTATGGGGCGTCTCTGTTCTTTCCTCACGTTTGGATCTGAATCTTAACTTTCGGAATACCTCCTTTTTTCCCACAGCGATGCACGCCTCCAGCGGCCCGCCGTGGAATTGCATCGCCATGGCCAAATCGTGGTTGTGTATTTTTTTTTACCTTATTCCTTTATCCGACTGTCTCCAAACGCAGCCCATCGTCACGACAAATTACGGAAAACTGCGCGGGGTCAAAGTCACGTTACCAAATGAGATCTTGGGCCCGGTGGAGCAGTATTTGGGAATACCGTACGCTTTGCCGCCGGTTTCAGAGAGGAGATTCCAGCCCCCGGAGCCCCCCATGTCCTGGCCCGGGATCAGGAATGCCACGCAGTTTGCCCCCGTGTGCCCACAGTTCCTGGAGGATCGGTTCTTGCTGAATGACATGATGCCCGTTTGGTTCACGGCCAACCTGGATACAGTGGTCCAGTACGTGCAGGACCAGAGCGAGGACTGCCTCTATCTCAACGTCTACGTGCCCACGGAGGATGGTGAGTCTTTGTTTATTGATTTGAAAAGTCCTGTATTGCTGTTTAAAAACACAGTGGAGCACTTCCTGTATTACCACATGACGTCATAAGTGTTTTCTGTGTGAGAGAAGTCAGTGTAAATCTGCAGGTTTGTGCGTTAAACATGTGAATGAAACAAAACACAACTCCAGGTGTTTGTGATGAGGAAACAGAACAGATCAGAAAATAGTTTTTAATAACTTTAAATGTGTTTGTTGTTTATATGTGTGAGCAAAAATGTATCTGAAATATGTCAAGGTACTGACCCCTTTTACTAAACACAGGTAAAGTCTTTATATTTAAGATTTTTTCATATTTTGCAATTTTTTAGGTTTAAAATGTAACTTTCTGGTTGGAAATCAGGACATCACAGTTGGAAATTTCATAACTGTTACCTAGCAACCATGTAATACTCTGGGATAAAACTCCTCTAATTTACACAGAAATTAATATCTCTTAAGTAAAAAACTATAAGAAAACATCTTTATTTTGTTGAAATCATGTTTAAATTATCAAGCCCTGTTCCCACTGAAAGCATCTGGTGCGGCAAAGGCGAGTGATTTACATGTTAACTCTATGTAAAGGCGCGTTGATGCGCGAGTAACAGTCGGCACAAATACGTGAATTGAGCAGCGAATCTGGACGACTTCTCCAAAGTTGAAAATGTTGAACTTTCTGCGTCTGTTCGTGTCGCGTCGACCAATCAGGGGCCGTGTTTTGACGGTCCTACACCAGGCTCTGTCCCGCTCTCCTTTATTCTGTCCCTCAGCTCTTCCCTTCTCCAAGGAACGTCCTTTTGTATTCCGCTCTCTGTAATATGTTGATATGTTTAATTGTACATTATGTATTTTGAATTTTGGACATAAAACATGTTTATGAACATCATTAATATCATATCACATTTGTTACTGGTTGTGTATAAACAGTTTGTAAGTGTTAATGTTTCATCATAGTTGACAATAGAATATAAATCTAGTACACACCAACAAACACAGGATTGTGACAATAACTGGAAAAAATATTTTAAAAAATGGTCCTGTAATTTTAAAACAGCCTACAGGAAATATAATATCTCAGGGATCTTTTAATTTTTTTTTTTATAAAAATCAAGAGGAATTAGTAAATGACACATATAAATCAGTTATAATGACATATAATAGATTTATGTGGTGTTTTCGTCTTGGGTTGATCAGAGAATTGAATAAAGCAGCAGGTCAAACAAACAGATGCAGTGACGGCTGCTTTGCTCTGGAGGATCTCCCTGGAGCAGGTGAAAGTCCCGCTGAAAACAGTCTTCATCCCTCCAGCTCTTGGAGGAGACGGTGGAACTCTCCAAACTCGGAGCGCTGCTGGAGGATTGGATGAACCCAGAAACGGCGCCGACACGCCTTGGTTCACGTCTCCTCCACATTAAATAAAGCTCCGTAACCCGCTGGATGTTGTCCAAGTCCGCCATTTTCCAAAATGAAAACAGCAGACACAGAGGACACCGCGCAGCTGCAGTTGATCCTTCTGGAGCGAACAGAGCGAACAGAGCGGATTTACTCACGCGACCAAATTCCCAAACTCAAGTGTCCTTGACGCACGAATGAAGCGAGTGACTCAAAATAATTGAGATTTTTTCGCTTAATTTGCTCTTGGTGGGAACAGGGCATCAGAAAAAAATGTGTTTCTAACTTTTGGACAGAATTCTCCCAGTGTGATGTCATCAGTGTGGGACTCTCTATAATAGAACTCTACTTCCTGTAATTTTCAACATATTTTTCAACTTTTCTTCACAAATTTCTTTTTGATTTGTGTAAAACTATTAAAAAAAGTCTAGTTTTGATGTAAAGTTGTTACGTTGTCCGTAGCCTCTGTAGATAAAGGTCTGTAATGCACCGAGCGCGACGTGTTACGGATCCGGCAGCAGAGTGTGTTTGCGATAACCTGCTAACACTGAGCTGCCGGATTGGTTTTAACAGGCCCTCTCTGTGTGACCTTTGACCTCTGAAAGCATCAACAGACCAGAGCAGAGCAAACATGACAGGAGCTAAAAATAGACTCAGAGCACAGATTTCGATAGTCCTGGTTTAGAACTGGTTTAGTCCTTGTTAAGTCCTGGTTTAGAACTGGTTTAGTCCTTGTTAAGTCCTGGTTTAGTCCTTGTTTAGTCCTGGTTTAGAACTGGTTTAGAACGGGTCTTGTCCTGGTTTAGTCATGGTTAAGAACACGTTTAGACCTGGTTTAGTTTAGTCCTGGGATAGAACAGGTTTAGAACTAATTTAGTCCTGGATTAGTCCTGGTTTGGTCCTGGTTTTGTCCTGTTTAGCCCTGTTTAGTCCTGGTTTAGTCCTGTTTATCAGATAGTTGACAAAACGTGTTAAATGCAGTAAACTCTCATTGCATTGAAATCTTAAATCCCTAAATAAAGTGGATTCTGTGGATTCAGACGTGGCAGAAGTGAAGTGTGAAATCTCCCACAGTCACAGAGGAGCAGTGGATTTAAGATTTCTGTGGGAGGTTCAGGTTTGGATTAAAAACAGGATTACACACAGATTAGGACAGAAATGTGAGGTACAAAAGTGGTGATAAAAACGACTAAACCAGGACTAAACTCCCTTTTCTTTTGATAAACCAAAACCATTTCAAAAAGCTTTTTTAAAATAACATTTACACACCTTTGATTAGATAAATTAGATCCAAATACAATGAAACACAATGAACATTTCCTCAAACTCTTTTTAAACGACGGTTCTGATCTGATCACGAGTCAGATGTGGAAACTGTTTACCGCCTCTGGATCGTAACAAAACTGAGCTCAGGATGTGACACATTTTGAAACATGAAAAAGGCGATTTGGGCGAGTTTTGTATCGATGAATCTGTGGTTTTAAAGTCAAATGTGAAATGTTCAGGGATCGTAGTTGTATTATGAAGAATTGTAAACATAAAAATACAAATTTGATAAATATTAATGCCAGAAAATATTAAGAATGTTTGATGAATAAATCAGCAGATGATATTAGTGGCATAGAATGAGTTGCACTTTGAACAAAACCCAGATTCTATTACAATATGACAGATAATTGTGTTAAAATAAAGCTCAGATTAAAGTCAGACAGAACAGTTCCTACAGTTAGCTTCACATCTCTAGGGAATGTTGATGACATCAGCTCCAAAGTCTCAGTATATTTGTCTGTTCCGTTTATTCCTGACTCCTTCTCGTCTCAGAGTGAAACCTGAGCCTTCAAATTAAAAGGCCGTTTGTTGTAACTCGACACTTTCAAATTAAAAGCCTGTTTCTGTTTTCAGAGCCGGAATGTTCCTGTGGGGCTCAGGGGAAATCTGTGCGTCTGCTGTTCAGATGTGTCAGATGCCCTCCCATCCTCTGCCTGTATCCGTGTGTGTCAGATGCCCTCCCATCCTCTGCCTGTATCCGTGTGTGTCAGATGCCCTCCCATCATTCCTATATTCCTGTGTGTCAGATGCCCTCCCATCATTCCTATACTCCTGTGCGTCAGATGCCCTTCCATACTTCTATATTCCTGTCTGCCAGATGCCCTCCCATTCTTTCTCCCCTCTCTCTCTCTCTTTCTTTCTCCTCTCTCTCTCTCTCTCTTTCTCTCTCTCTCTCTTTCTCTCTCTCTCTCTTTCTTTCTCCTCTCTTTCTCTCTCTCTCTCTCTTTCTCTCTCTCTCTTTCTTTCTCCTCTCTCTCTCTCTCTCTCTCTCTCTCTTTCTCCTCTCTCTCTCTCTCTTTCTCTCTCTCTCTCTCTCTTTCTCTTTCTCTCTCTCTCTCTCTCTCTCTCTGTCTGTCTCTCTCTCTCTCTGTCTCTCTCTCTCTCTCTCTCTCTTTCTTTCTCCTCTCTCTCTCTCTCTCTCTCTCTCTCTCTTTCTCTCATTCTTACATTTATTCATCCCCTCCTCTTCTCCGCTCTTCATTTCTGTAAATTAAATTTTCTTTTACGATTTGCCAGTAAAACGTGTTAAACGGTCAGAAAATCCTCGTCAAATCCACAGACTCTGGTTTATTTGTTTTTGCTCTGCTCAAACTACTCCAGATGCCCCGCCATTTATGACATGACTCAGCACTTTGAGGAATACTGAGGAGAGGTCCTCAACACGGGGTCCAGGAACAGTTTAGTTTTATTTCAGTCCTGGTTTAGTCCTGGTTTAGCCCCTGGTTTAGTCCTGGTTTAGTCCTGGTTTAGTCCTGGTTTAGTCTTGGTTTAGTCCCGTGTTTGTATTGGTTTAGATCTGGTTACGTTTCTAGTGTAATCCTTTATAAATCCTGTTTTAGTCTTGGTTTAGTCCTGTTTTAGTCTTGGTTTAGTCCTGGTTTAGTCTTGGTTTAGTCCTGTTTTAGTCTTGGTTTAGTCCTGTTTTAGTCTTGGTTTAGTCCTGGTTTAGTCTTGGTTTAGTCCTGGTTTGGTCCTCTTTTGTCTTATTTCGTGTAGTCTTGTTTTATTTTTGATTTCTGGTTTAGACTCTGTTTTGTCTAAATACATTTTGTGGTTAAATAAACAAAATAATTCCTCCATTTTATTCTCACTAAAACAGCTCCAAAACAAAACGACACTCATATTTTCTCTCCTCCTCCTCTCCTCTCTCTCTCTCTCTCTCTCTTCTCTTACGTCCTTTCTCTCTCCTCTCTTCCTTTCTCACTCCTTCTTTCTCTCTACTCTCTTTTCTCTCTCTCCTCCTTTCTCTCTCTTTTCCTCTCTTTCCTCCTCCTCTCTTCTCTCCTCCCTCTCATCTCCTCTCCTTCTCTCTCTCTCCAATCTCCTCCTTCTCTCTCTCCTCCTTTTTTGCTCCTCTTCCTCTCTCCCCATCCTCTCTTTTCTCCTCTTCCCCTTTCCTATATCCTCCTCCTCCTCTTTCTCCTCCTCTCCTCTCCTCTCTTCACTCCTAACCTCTTCTCTCTCCTCCTCCTCCTCCTCTCGCTCCTCCTTTCTCTCTTTTTTCTTTCTTTCCTCCTCTCTTCTCCTCTTTTCTCCCCCTCTCCAGTCTCTGCCTCCTGTCTCTTCTCCTTTCTCGGTCCTCTTCCTCTCTCCCCCTTTCCTCTCTCCTCCTCTCTCTCCTTTCTTGCTCCTCTCCTCCCCTCTATTCCTTCTCTTCTCTCTCCTCCTCTTCCTCTAATCTCTCTCCTCCCCTCACTCTTTCTCCTCTCATCTTTTTAATCAGTACAAGCTCTTAGTTCATTTTAAATCCGCTCTACCCATTGTTTTCATGTAATAATGAAGTGTGTGGTTAGCATGCTAGTTGTTGTCTGTTTTCTTGTCTCTGAAAGTTGTGAAAATCTCTTTACAAACTCATGATGGTGAATAATCTAAACGCTCTGAATGCAAAAGGTACTGGAAACTATTTCACATTTTTCACGTTTTTAAGACAATAAAAATCAGGTACAGAGAATCTCGTTTTATTTTTCCTTTGTTTATTTCTCCTCAGACAAAACTGAACCCTGTTATTACACCGGAGAACATTTTGTTTTATTTTATTATTTCGCATAAAGAAAAGCTCCAGTTTATGATGAAAATAATGTGTGTTTGGGATAATGAGAGTTAATGGGACAAATGCAATGACTTGGATATAGAGAAACATAAAATACAGAGAAACATCTGGATCTAAACCAGGACTAAACCAGGACTAAACCAGGACTAATGCAGAAAGAAACCAGGGCAAAACCAGGACTAAATCAAGACTAAACTAGGACTGAACCAGGACTAAACCAGGACTAAACTAGGACTAAACCAGGACTAATGCAGAAAGAAACCAGGGCAAAACCAGGACTAAACCAGGTCTAAACCAGGACTAAACCAGGACTAAACCAGGACTAAACCAGGACTAATGCAGAAAGAAACCAGGGCAAAACCAGGACTAAACCAGGTCTAAACCAGGACTAAACCAGGACTAAACCAGGACTAAACCAGGACTAAACCAGGACTAATGCAGAAAGAAACCAGGGCAAAACCAGGTCTAAATCAAGACTAAACTAGGACTGAACCAGGACTAAACCAGGCCTGATGCAAGAACTAACCAGGACTAAACCAAGACTAACCAGCACTAAACCAGGACTGAACCAGGACTAATGCAGAAAGAAACCAGGGCAAAACCAGGACTAAACCAAGACTAAACTAGGACTAAACCAGGACTAAACTAGGACTAAACTAGGACTAAACCAGGACTAAACCAGGACTAATGCAGAAAGAAACCAGGGCAAAACCAGGACTAAATCAAGACTAAACCAGGACTAAACCAGGACTAATGCAGAAAGAAACCAGGGCAAAACCAGGACTAAACCAAGACTAAACTAGGACTAAACTAGGACTAAACCAGGACTAAACTAGGACTAAACTAGGACTAAACCAGGACTAAACCAGGACTAAACCAGGAATAATGCAGAAAGAAACCAGGGCAAAACCAGGACTAAATCAAGACTAAACTAGGACTGAACCAGGACTAAACCAGGCCTGATGCAAGAGCTAACCAGGACTAAACCAAGACTAACTAGCACTAAACCAGGACTGAACCAAGACTAAACCAGCACTAAACTAGGACTGAACCAGGACTGAACCAGCACTAAACTAGGACTGAACCAGGACCTACACTGTAAAATCTAATAAGTCGACTTTACTTGAAAAACTCTAGGAAACCAAATGCCTTGAATATGTGACTAAAGTGGACTGTGATTCCTCAGTGTCGTGTGCAGTAAATTCCTCTTTCATCCAACGAGGCAGAGCGAGTTAAGTGTAATTTAGTTTTCATTCATAGAACTCATGTTGTGAAGCTGTGCCAACGAATCAGTCAGTTCCTCAAATCTGAAATATGTAGTACTTTAAGAGTAATTTCATCTTAAACCGAAACCGACTGCATTGAATTGAGCAAGTAAATGTTCCTTATATACACAAGTTTGAGTAAAAACAGGTTCTATTCTACAATAATGCCATTTAAATCTGCATCAGGTACACAAGGATTTGAATATTTATCAGTCTTTGAAAAAAAAAAAAAAGAACATAGCAAAACGTTTGTTCAGTGTGTAGAGACTTAATGGCTAAACTAAAAACTAAAACAAGAGTAACCCAGGAATTAAACAGAACAACCAGGACTAAACAAGGTCTAAATCAGGACTAAACTAAGACTAAACCAGGCCTAAAAATGTAACTCTAAAGTGAGTCTGGTCTGGGTCTGGTTCGCTGGGAGCAGCTGGTCTGAGTGGGAAGAACTGAACTGAACCCAAATCTGAAACAAGACCAAAAAAAGTCTCCCACGCACCGTACAGACAAGAGACAGAGACAGGGACTGAACCAGGACTAAACCAGGACTAAAATAGGACTAAAGCAGAACTAAAGCAGGACTAAAACAGGACTGAAACAGGACTAAAACAGGACTAAAGCAGGACTAAAGCAGGACTAAAACAGGACTAAAGCAGGTCTAAAACAGGACTATAGCAGGACTAAAACAGGACTATAGCAGGACTATAGCAGGACTAAAACAGGACTATAGAAGGACTAAAGCAGGTCTAAAAAAGGACTAAAACAGGACTAAAACAGGACTATAGAATGACTAAAGCAGGACTAAAACAGGACTGAAACAGGACTATAGAAGGACTAAAGCAGGACTAAAGCAGAACTAAAGCAGGACTAAAACAGGACTAAAACAGGACTATAGAAGGACTAAAGCAGGACTAAAACAGGACTATAGCAGGACTAAAACAGGACTATAGCAGGACTAAACCAAGACTGAACCAGGAGTAAAGCAACATTAAACATGGACTAGGCCAGGTCTAAACAGGGACTAAACCAGGACTAAACCAGAGATCAGGACTAAACCAGGACTAAGCCAGGACTAAAGCAGGTCTAAACCACCCCTTTCTCTCTCCTTTACTTTTCCTCCCTCCATCCCTATCTCTATCTCCCTCCCTCTCTCTCCCCCTCTCCCTCTCTCCCTCCTTCCCTCTCTCCCTCCGTCTCCCTCCTTCCCTCTCTCCCTCCATCTCCCTGCTCATTTTTCCTGATTAGTCCGTGCTCCTGCTGTTGTCGCGGTAACAGTGTCTTTAAACTATAAATAAAAGCCCTATTACCTGACTGTGATTAAACACACAGACGCAGGAGCGGCTCTGGAAATACATCACACATAATCTTATTTATTTATCCTCATTTCACACAAACCAACTCTTTACTTTGGTTTATTATGAAGATTTGTCTCGGCTCCAAACGTTATTTATAATGTACGAATTCTGTACGCGGAATAATGTGGATCTACGGCTCAGGTTATAACGGAGAAGATTCAATTTGCCTCTTACAACATATGAAGAGAAGTTTTAGCAATGGGAGACGGCTCATAGGCTGGTTATAAACGGACATCACTAACCCGCTAGCCGTCGCGTTCCAAATGGGAAGTGAGCATGGGTGCGCTTCCGGCTCCATTGACTCCATTGACTTGTCGGATTCATTTTGGACTTAAAATGTTCGTTTTAACCTGCTCAACGCCATCCCGAGGTTTTTATTTCACTATTTTGTCAGTAAATCAACATGAACAGCAATAACAGGGAGGCGCTTATCCAGTTTTTATTATAGATCCACAGTGGAAGGAAGAGGCGTCAACTTTAACAGCCTCGCTCCTGATTGGCTCTTTGGTTGCTATGATACTCGTGGTCAGAATTCCAAGTATGGAACTCGTCTCCAAATTCGCCGCTGTAGCTTCAGTTCCAGTCATTCCAGTGCTCCATGTGCGCTGTGTCTTCGTTTGTCTCCTGTTATTCCACTTTGAGTTCAGGTCCGTAGAGCGTCCAGGACTCAGCAGAAGTGAAAGTTTCATACAAAAGACTCAAACTCCACAGTCGAACAGTAAAGATCTAAATAAATAAAGAATGTGAATCACAGTTCTATAAACATCAGCCGCACTCTCAGCTCCAGTGTCCTGCTCTGTCACGCCTGTCAGGAATCATCTCAGTGTTTGTGTGTCCTGCATGGATACGCTCTCTGAGCTGATCAGCACACCTGCTGCACACCGGAGTCAAACCTCAGTGTAATGTCCAGAGAGGACGCGGCCAAACGGACCGTCAGGAGAAGAGTCGAGTGTGTGAATATGGCTGTACTAAACTTGTTGAAGCTGTAGTAGTAGTAGTGCTAGTAGTAGTAGTAGTGCTAGTAGTAGTAGTAGTAGTAGTAGTAGTAGTAGTAGTAGTAGTAGTAGTAGTAGTATAGCTTTTAATATTGTTGTAATAGTGGTAGTAGTTGTAATACTTGTGAACTATAAACTATACTAACAGTTGTAGTAAAAGTAGTAGTAGTTTTAGTAGTAGTAGTTTTAGTAGTAGTAATAGTTTTAGTAGTAGTAGTAGTAGTAGTAGTAGTAGTAGTAGTATTAATACCAGGACTGAAACCAGGACTAAACACTGTTTTGAGTCCAGCAAAGAAAGCACTACAATTTGAAAAGCGCTTCGTCTTTTGTTCCAGCACGTAGACCTCTCCGGCATGGGGTAAATTGCCCTCTCCTCCCATTGTTCGTCTGTACACACAGGGAGCCATCTAATTACTGGGACCCTATTGAATTGCATATGGATTTTGCATCTGCTCTCCTCCATGTTAATTCATAATCACCACCTCCGGCTCCTCTAATGGTGCGGTGTAATCACTGGAGGAGTCTAAACACTGAGCTTGGAGCAGTCTAATTACTGGGTTGGATAATAATGCATAGTCATTTATACAGGCACTTTAGATAGGCAAGTACTGCCTCTGGGAATGTGAGGAGTTCTGATGGACTAAACCAGGACTAAACCAGGGCTAAACCAGGGTTAAACCAGGGCTAAACCAGGACTAAACCAGGCCTAAACAAGGACTAAACTAAGTCTAAACCAGGACTAAACCAGGGCTAAACCAGGGCTAAACCAGGACTGAACCAGGACTAAACTAACACTAAACCAGGATTAATCAAAGACTAAACCAGGACTAAACCAGGGCTAGACCAAGACTGAACCAGGACTAAACTAACACTAAACCAGGATAAATCAAAGACTAAACCAGGACTAAACCAGGGCTAGACCAGGAATGAACCAGGACTAAACTAAGACGAAACCAGGACTAATCAAAATCTAAACCAGGACCAAACAAGGACTGAACCGGGGCTAAACCAGGAAGTGTATTTTCAGCACCATGGACAGCGCTCATTTGCATAAACAACACTGATTAACAAAACTCAAAGGCGGCCATTTTTGAAGTCCCATAATTTCCTCCAGAAACAACAAACTCTTTTGTTTTCTTCTACATAAAAGCTGCTCAGCCTCAGTTTAGATCTGTACAAACATGTTCTGAAATGTGATTCTTGTTTTAGTTTGTCACTTCAGTCGTTTTGTCAATATCACACAAAACTGATTCTTATGAGCTTTAAGTCGTGTTTTCATGTTGTTTCCTCCTCAAAAACAAACCTGGAGTTGTGTTTTGTTTCATTCACATATTTGAGTAATGTGTGTACTGCGTGTATTCTCAGATGGAGTAAGTACTGCGTGTACTTTCAGATATCCACGATGAGAACGGGCTGAAGCCGGTCATGGTGTACATTCACGGGGGATCGTACCTGGAGGGCACCGGGAATATGATCGATGGAAGTATTTTAGCGAGTTACGGAAACGTCATCGTCATCACACTGAACTACAGACTCGGAGTACTGGGTAAGGCTGGCTTTACTACTACTACTACTACTACTACTACTACTACTACTACTACTACTACTACTACTACTACTCAACTATCACTCTCAACTACAGACTGGGTTTACTACTGCTGCTGCTGCTGTTCCTGTTGCTTGTTCGTTTGTGAAGTGGAAAAGACGGATTGAGACTTTGATCTTTTGTCTTGTTCTGCTCTTGTGACTCTTCCGTTATTCCAGGGTGATTGTTTTAACTCGAGACGCACCGATCCGATACTGGTGTTTGCTGGGTCAAATATCGGCTTCCAGATATCGATTCAGTCGATATCCTGGTTGGACAGATAGAGTGATGTAATAAGACGATTTACTGGTCGTAGTCGGTCCAGGAAGTCTGGTTTAGTCCTGGTTTAGTCCTGGTTTAGTCCTAGTTTAGTCCTTGTTTAGTCCTGGTTTAGTCCTGATTTAGTCCTGATTTAGTCCTGGTTTAGTCCTGGTTTAGTCCTGGTTTAGTCCTGGGTTAATCCTGGTTTAGTCCTGGTTTAGTCCTGGTTTAATCCTGGTTTAATCCTGGTTTAATCCTGGTTTAGTCCTGGTTTGTCTGTTAATGAGTGGTAACAGTTGGAGTCTTCACACATGTTCAGATCCTGCTGGGTTTTTTCAAGTGTTGATGTTTTTACACACCTCTCTCCATTCATCCCTCTCTCCATTCATCCCTCTCTCCATTCATCCCTCTCTCTTTGATTCCCTCCTTGCTCCTATTCACCCCCTCCTCTCCTCACCTGTCTGTCATTCCTATAAATAGTCCCTTTTTCCTCTCCTCTCTCTCTCCCCTCTCCTCTCCTCCGTTCTCTCTCCCTCCCCTCCTCTCCCTCCCTCTCTCCTCTCCTCTCTCTCTCTTCTCTCTCCTCCCTCCTCTCCTCCGTTCTCTCCCTCCCCTCCTCTCCCTCCATCTCCCCTTTTTCCTCTCTCCTCTCATCTCTCCTCTCTCTCTCCTTTCTCCTCCTTCCTCTCATCTCTCCTCCCCTCTCTCTCTTTCTCTCTCCTCTCTCCTCCCTCCTCTGTTCTCTTCCTCCCTCCTCTCTCCCTCTCCTTTTTCCTCTCTCTGTCTCCCTCCTCTCATCTCTCCTCTCTCTCTTTCTCATTCCTCCCTCCTCTCCTCTGTTCTCTCCCTTCCCTCCTCCCCCTCTCTCTCCCTCCTCTCTCTACTGCCCCCCTCTCTCCTTCTCCTCCTCCCTCTCTCCTCCTCTCACCTCTTTATCCTATACATGAAGTCCCTGTTCTCCTCTCCCCCTCTTACCTTCTTCTTCTTTCTCTCCTCTCTCCTCCTCTCACCTGTCCCTCGTTCCTACATACTGTATATCCCCTCTCCTCCTCTCTCTCCTCTCTCCCTCTCTCCTCCTCTCACCTGTCCCTCGTTCCTATATATATCCCGTCTTCTCCTCTGGGACGTGGCGCTTTTCCGTGCTCTTCTCTGCAGAAAAGACGAACGCCACATTTGCATCTGAGAATCGCAAAAACACAAAACAACCCGAGGAAAAGTGCCGAGGCTCAGGTCTGTTTGTGCGCGGCGAGTTTTCCGGCGTCTTTCTCTAATTGACACGACTCAGAATAACTCCAAAAAAGAAAAAAAAGAGAGAGAGAGAGAGAGAGAGAGAGAGAGAGGGATTTAGTCCTGGGGAGACGGATGACAAAAAGCAGCAGATGACAGAGATGTGACCTAAATAAGAAAAACACAAGGAAACATTACAACAAGTGGGAGTTTGTCATGTTTGGAAGTACAAGTCTGACATTTTTATTGCCAGTCCCTGATTTTAAAGCCACACTATGTAACATTTTAGCCCAAAAATACTTCAGTAAAAGCTTTTTTCCATATTTGATTCGTTTTTACTGGGAGCAAGCTTGCATCTCCACAAACCCGACTCTTATTTGGCGTGTTTATGGGAATGTTGTTCCACTGGCTGTTGATGCTTTGCAGCTGATTTTGTCAACATTCTCTGGGGGTGTGACGCTAACAGTAGGCACCGCTCTGTCTGAAGCTCTGCTACTCGAGTTAGACTTTAATCTGAGCTTTGTTTAATCACAATCGGACCATAAAGAACAGTTTTTTCGTTAGTCGCTCTCACCTTTTAGTTGAAAATCAAACTCCGAAACAGGACCACGAACGCTCCGACTGACCTCAGGCTCCGGAAAACGTCTTCTTTAAATCCATTTTGTAATTTTTCAAAAAGTTTTCAAAGGATCTTAAAACTTCTTTGGCTGTATTTGCTAATGTGTCCCATTGTGTTTCCATGGTAACCGCTGAACATTCTTCCACACACATACATGCAGAACACTCCCATGTCGCTGCAAAGTATAAAGCATAAAAAACATAAAAAAAACAGTATGGATTTAATGTGACGTGCCACCTCCAGAATGTTACATACTGTTGCTTTAAGTAAAGTTGGTCGTAGATACTAAAACTCTTGAAAGTCTATAAAGGGCTGTATAAAGACCCATAGAGTTCAGCTCCAGTCAAATGAAGCTCACTGAGGCCTGCGGTTATAGGAGTGAATTTGGAGTTGATTATCAGGAATAGGAATTTATTTATGGACAAGACAGTGAAATAAAAACCAAGTCAATTGGAGCCAGAGACGATGGAGCCGGAAGCACGCCCATGCTCACTTCCTATGTTATCTATCTCCATGGAGACAAGAAGGTGAGGCCAAATTAAAGATCAGATCTGTGGAGAGGCAAAATATGATCTCAGACAAATACACATACCCATATTTTAAACACTGTCATAATTATAGTTCCTTCTTATTCCTATTTCCTGTATTTATGTATTTAAGTGCAGCTCACTTCCTGTTTGCTACCTGATCCGTCTCTGTTGTGTCTGCCCATGTAAACACAGGGAAAGCGGATCCGGCAGGTGTAAATAAACTCTTAAAGTCCCTCTTTAGTCCGGGTTTAGTCCAGGTCCGGGTCTGGATCTGGTTTCACTTGTGTAGACCGGACCACAGCCTCGGAACACATCAGGTCAGGTTACTTTCTATCCACGGTAATACTACAGCCATGAATTTGAACTGGATTTGATCAGAAGTGTGAAAGTCAAAAGGACGAAACAACGGAAAACTTTTTGAGAGTTTAAAAAAGTATTTGCTGAAAGTACTACTTAAGTACTAGTTCTAGTGTAGATACAGGACTGACTGCTGTTTCAGAAGAGGACCGAGAAGATAGAGAGAGAGAAAAGAAGGTAGGGAGTGAGGGAGACAAGCTAGAGAGAGGAGAGGGAGAGATGGAAGGATCAGAGAATAGGGGTAGAGAGAGAAAAGAGGGAAATAGACTGAGAGAGAGAAGAGAGGGAGAATGGATAGTGATGGAGAGAGAGAGAAGAGGGGAGGAGAGAGCAGAGAGGGAGAGAAAGAGAGAGGAGAGGGAGAGAGAAGAGAGGATGAGAGAGAGGAGAGGGGGAGGAAGAGAATGAAGAGGGAGAGAGAGAGAGAGAAGAGGGAGAGGTGGGAGGTCAAATTTTCAAAAACAATTTTACAACAGAAAGTAAAAAAGTCACTTGTAATTTATTGTTTTGTAATTCATTTGTTGTTCAAGTGTGTGATGTGACGAGACAAAATGTCTCTCTCTCTCCTTCTCTCACTCTCCTTTTCCTCCCTCCCCCCTTCTCCCTACCTCCCTACCTCTCTCTCCCTGTCCCCCCTTCTCTCTCCTCTCTCCCTCCCTCTCCACCCCCTCTCCTCCCTCCCTTTGTCTGCTCCCTCTCTTCTCTCTCTCCTCCCCCTCCCTTCTCTCTGCTCCCTCCCCTCGCCTCCCTCTCTCCTCTCCTCTCTCTCCTCCCTCTATCCTCTTCTCCCTCCTCCCACCCCGTCTCTTCTCTCCCTGCCCCCCTCCCTCTCTTCTCCTCCCCCTTATCTTTTCTCTCTCCCCTCTCTTCTCCCTCTCCTCCTTCTCTCTCCCCCCTCCTCTCCTCTCTTTCACCCTCCCTCCCTCCTTCCTTCCCTCCCTCCTTCCTTCCCTCCTCTCTCCCTCCTCCCTCCCTCCTTCCCTCCCTCCTCTCTCCCTCTCTCCCTCCCTCTCTCCTCCCTCCCTCTCTCCTCTCTCCCTCCCTCTCTCCTCCCTCCCTCCCTCTCTCCTCCCTCTCTCCCTCCCTCTCTCCTCTCTCCCTCCCTCTCTCCTCCCTTTCTGACTCTCTCCTCCCTCCCTCCCTCTCTCCTCCCTCCCTCCCTCCCTCTCTCCTCTCTCCCTCCCTCTCTCCTCCCTTTCTCCTTGCCTGTGTCTGGAGTATTATAAAACATGGCTCATCATTATTCATCTCCAAATTAAAGCCGACAGAACACGACTGACGCTCCTGTCTTTAAAACCCAAGGTCACGAGTCCAGAGAAGAAGAACAACACCTCCATCTCAAATATCAAATACGTCTCAAACAAAACTACTGTCGTCATGGCGATAAAACTTCAAACTCCATTTCGATATTAAGGAAACAGACTCGATACTCAATACTGATTTTGATACCAGGATTATAATAAAAAAGAGTCTTTCTTTAGACAACAGAATGTGATTTTCTGTGAAACTTTTCGGTTGGGGGTCCGTCACCTGCTTGTTTCTATGGATACGTCATTGCTCTGTCTGGAATGTTCCACAGTATGACTTTAAACAGCTCTACTTTACATTTATTCAATTACAGGTGGTTTTATAGCTCAAAAATCCCTAGAAAAACAGGCATTCTGACTGTGAGCGGGGTCGCCTCTCCACAGATCTGACCTGTAACTTGGTCTGGTTTGGTCTCCATGAAGATAAAAAGGTTTAATGCCATACTGCGGAACATTCCAGACAAAGTAATAACAACTGCATGGAGAAAAGCATTTGACGGACCCTCCACCAGGAAAAGTTACACAATTCAGCTTTAAATAATAGCACTTTCTTTTATATTATCATGTGTAATCCCCATAGACTGAGTAAAGAAGTGGACAAAGTGAGTGTGCGGCTCCAGTCAAATGAAGCTCATCGAGGCGAGCAGCTATAGGAGCGAATTTAGAGCCGAGTTCCATATTTAGAATTCTGACTGCGAGTATCATAGCAACCAAGAGCCAATCAGGAGCGAGGCTGTTGAAGGTAACGCCCCTTCTTTAGCCCCACTTAGCAACGCTGTCAGTCAAACCTGTTGTTAACGCTAGTAATAATAATAATAGTAATAATAATAATACATCAGACTTACATAGTGCTTTTTTGGACACTCAAAGACGCAAAAAACAAAAAAGCAGAAAAGAAACAAAACAATCACATGCCCCCACACCGGAAAAGTTACATAGTGTAGCTTTAAGCCTCTTCTGGTTGAAATCACATCGCAGACGTGCTCAGAAAAGTCCCTGCTGTGTCTCTGTCCCTTTAAGCCTGTGTGATGTGATGTGAGAGGACGCGACACAGGAAATATATGCGGAGTTTGTCCCGGATCTGGACTGAGGCACGTTTTAGTCCGGACTTTCTCTCCGGCTCCGGAATCTGTGAATCTAATGGAGATGGTACGAGCAGGAGGGACAGCTGTGTTCCAGTACCAGCCTCAGGGACGAGCCAAGAAACAACTGTCGTGATCTGATAAAACATGAGACTCTGCTCCGAAAATACTCTGAAAAGTCTGAAAAGTCTCTGCACCTGATTTTTACTGTGTCAAAAACGTGAAAAACAAAACTAGAACATTTAAATCAGTTTGCAGTGCTCCAAAGTTCTTCCTCACTGACCTTCTGCAGTCAGAGCGTCCTAACTATTCACCACGATGAGTTTATAAGTGATTTTCACAACAGTTTTACCGTCATAGAAATGTTAACAACAGCTAGCATGCTAACAGTGCATTTCCTGATTCTCGTATTTCTTTATAATTAGATGCAGACAGTACAGAAAATATCAGAAACGTGCAAAAATAACCTTTGCACAGTTATGTTCTACCACTTTTTAACCAGCTCTTTTTAACCAACTACTACTACTACTACTACTACTACTACTACTACTACTACTACTACTACTGGTACTGTTGAAGTGTGTCGAATCCTTCAGTCGTCCAGGCAGAATCCAGGGCAATTTGTCGACTGGACAAACGTTTATTTAAACCTAGACCGAAATAAACGTTTGTCCAGTCGACAAATAGAATAAAGTCAATTATATAAAAAAAAATTAAAAATCATTCTCTCTCGACTACTACTACAACTACTAGTACTACTGCTACTAGTACCACTACTACTACTACTACTACTAGTACCACTACTACTACTATTACTACTACAACTACTACTGCTAGTACTACTGCTGCTGCTACTACTGCTATACTGAGCTTTTTACAATTTGTTGTATTCAAAGAAAACAAAGTTACTACTACAAGTACTACTACTCCTATTATTACTACTACTACTACTACTACTGCTACTACTCCTATTACTACTACTAATACTACTACTCCTGCTATTACTACTGTTTCTACTACTACTACTGCTACTGCTACTACTACTACTACTACTACTACTACCAGTACTACCTTGAGCTTTTTACAATTTGTCTTATTAGAAGAAAACACAAAGTTACTACTACAAGTACTACTACTCGTAGTACTACTACTATTACTCCTCCTCCTGCTCGTTCATATAGAGACATGTGCAGGTACATCTCTCTCTTTCTCTCTGTATTTTCAGACAGTCGTTCAAAGGTCACTGTCTCACAATCGTATTACTTCTGTAGTGTTTTTTTTTTTTCGTTTACTGCGTTTGGGTCTGTGTCTGTGTACACGCAGTACTGCAAAGGTCAGGGCTGTGGTACTTTAGGATTCTGGTCAATGCGAGCGAACAGAGGAGAGGGGAGGAGAGAGAGGAGCGGTGCGTTCAGGAGCGGTGCGAAAAGGCCCAGGGGAGCAGAGAGGAATATAAAACACTTTGTTCCATTTGTAGAAAAGGACCTTGAACGCATCGCAAAGGGTTTGAAATGAGGAAGTGACAAAAGAGACGCAGCCACAGCCGGGCTCAAAATGCAACCTTTTATTAAGATTGATTTGATTTATTTTACCTGAACATGTACATTTATATCATTATATTAGACCTGCTTTAGTCCTGGTTTAGTCCTGATTTAGACCTGATTTAGTCCTGATTTAGTCCTGATTTAGTCCTGATTTAGACCTGGTTTAGTCCTGGTTTAGTCCTGATTTAGACCTGCTTTAGTCCTGGTTTAGTCCTGATTTAGACCTGCTTTAGTCCTGGTTTAGTCCTGATTTAGACCTGATTTAGTCCTGATTTAGTCCTGATTTAGTCCTGATTTAGACCTGCTTTAGTCCTGGTTTAGTCCTGATTTAGACCTGCTTTAGTCCTGGTTTAGTCCTGATTTAGACCTGCTTTAGTCCTGCTTTAGTCCTGGTTTAGTCCTGATTTAGACCTGATTTAGTCCTGATTTAGTCCTGATTTAGTCCTGATTTAGACCTGCTTTAGTCCTGGTTTAGTCCTGATTTAGACCTGCTTTAGTCCTGGTTTAGTCCTGATTTAGACCTGCTTTAGTCCTGGTTTAGTCCTGATTTAGACCTGATTTAGTCCTGATTTAGTCCTGATTTAGTCCTGATTTAGACCTGCTTTAGTCCTGGTTTAGTCCTGATTTAGACCTGCTTTAGTCCTGGTTTAGTCCTGATTTAGACCTGCTTTAGTCCTGGTTTAGTCCTGATTTAGACCTGATTTAGTCCTGATTTAGTCCCCCCTCCTCTCTCTCCCTCTCTTGTCTCCTTCTCTCCTCTCTTCTCTATCTCCCTCTCTGCCTTTCTTTTCTATCTCCCTCTCTTGTCTCCCTCTCTCTCCCTCTCTCTCCCCCTCTCTCCTTCCTCCCTCTCTCTCTCCTCTCTCCCTCTCTCCTTCCTCTCCCTCTCGCCCTCTCTCCCTCTCTCTCTCCTCTCTCCTCTATCCTTCCTCTCCCTCTCTCCCTCTCTCCTTCCTCCTTCCTCTCTTTCTCTCTTTGATTCTTAGTGTCAGTTCAAAGTGAATGTGGAGCTCTGGTTCAAACAGGTTTTCCTCTGGTCCTGGTCTGTCTGAGGTCTGAGGATTTTAGACTTTCTTCAGAAAACATCACACTTCATATGAATAGGACTAAACCAGGACTAAACCAGGACTAAACCAGGACTAAATCAGGACTAAATCAGGACTAAATCAGGACTAAACCAAGACTAACCAAGTCTTACCAAGGTCTAAATATGATTAAAAAACATATTATTTAGAATATTTTAATCCCAGTTTGGTCCTGGTTTAGTCCTTGTTTAGTCCTGGGTTAGTCCTGGGGTAGTACCTCTTTAGTCCTGGTTTAGTTCTGGTTCAGACCTGGTTCTGCACCTTCTGCCCATAAATATCTAATTTTGCCCTAATTACATTTCTATAAAGTTACATTTGAAATATAATTTTATATAATTGAATTTCACAAGGATTTTAATTCACAGAAAATCAAAGTTGTGGATAATTTCCATGACGACCTGAAAGTTCTGCACCTCCTCTTCTCCTCTTTTAATTTAGAATAATTTAATTCTGAGTTTCTTTGATGCTGAGTCTGGATCGCTCCAACATCCACAAATAATACAATAAAGTTATTTTGAACCTCCAGATTTCTTTTTTCTGTTTATGAAGAGACAGCGAGGCAAAGCTTTACCTTGAATGTTTCACAGTATGGCATTAAAGTTTTCTTCTTCATCTTCATGGAGATGAGTAAATGGCACCGCATGGCCAAGTTACAGGTCAGATCTGTGGAGAGGCGTTTTTTGAGCAATAAAAACATAAAATACTTGCAAGATGCACGTGCTTAAAGTAACCTGAAAACCAGGTCCAAACTAGAACTAAACCAGGTCTAAACAAGAACTAAACCAGGTCCAAACTAGAACTAAACCAGGAGCATTAAGCCCTGCAGTCTGAACGTAGCTTAAGGATCTAAGGATCTTTCTTACAAACAAATTTGCACTTAAGGACTTCGTACGAACATTTTTGGCATTCAAAAAACTTTTTCTTAACTGAAAATGTTTTTCTGGAAGAACAAATCCTACGAACAGACCGGAGCACTCGTAAGAACAAAAATTTTACTTTTAGAATATTATCATTCTGATAATGCAACAAAAAATTCAAATTCCTTCATGATTGTAAGTTACATATTTTCTTTAATTATTTCCTGTCCTGACAAACTGTCCGACGCCTCAGGAGGAGGACGCAGAGCTTCACCAACATGTTTACGGTGCGGGTGGAGAGCTGTTGACCTCCACTGGGGATTTGTCAGACGGTGGAAGGAAAACTTTGAAGATCTCCTCATTCCCGCCGTCACGTCTTCCGAGGAGACGTTTTTAAGAAATGAGGCCCCTTCCCATCTGGTCGTGTACATTTTTGATTTCCTCCCTGAGTTTTCCCTGTCAGGCTCCATCATTACGCCTGATTAGAGCCGTGACAGGTGCAGAGGGACTCCTGTCTAAAAGTGGTCCAGGTCTCCACAGGGACCAGGGACTAGGTGTGGACTATAACAGGACTATAACCGGACTAAACCAGAGCCCAGACCTGTTCCCTGCAGATGTGACGGTTTGAATGGGACTCTCCTGTGGCCCAGTTCAACAGAGCAGAGGACATGAGAACAGACAGGTGAAGGAATGTCTGCAGACCTGCTTTAGTCCTGGTTTAGACCTGGTTTAGACCTGCTTTACTCCTTTGATCGTCCAAATTCAGTCCTGGTCTAGTCCTGCTTTAGTTTTGGTCTAGTCCTCGTTTAGACCTTATTTAGTCCTTTTTTAGTCTTGGTTTAGTCTTGTTTTAGTCCTGGTCTAGTCCTGCTTTAGTCCTAGTTTAATCCTGCTTTTAGTCTTGCTTTAGTCCTGGTTTAGTCCTGGTTTAGTCCTGCTTTAGTCCTGCTTTAGTCCTGCTTTAGTCCTGGTCTAGTCCTGCTTTAGTCCTAGTTTAATCCTGCTTTTAGTCTTGCTTTAGTCCTAGTTTAGTCCTGCTTTAGTCTTGCTTTAGTCTTGCTTTAGTCCTGGTTTAGACCTGGTCTAGTCCTGGTTTAGACCTGTTTTTGTCCTGTTTTAGTCCCTGTTTCATAACCTTTTCCTCAGATAAGTGTAATAAAAACACAGCTGTAGTCTTGGACCTCCAGGCTCCTCCGCGCACACCCAGGCGTCTCCTCTCTCTAAGCCCAAAACGAGAGTCTTTTTATGGGCACGACTCGAACGATAGTGGCCCCTCTCCAAACATGGTCAGGAGCTCAGATACAGAGAGAGGAGATATCGCCAAGAACAACAACAATATGTCACGTACGAAGATTTAAAACACGCACTGTGGAGGGAGTTTGATTTAAACACCAAGAAATCTATTTTTATCTGCAAAGGAAAATAAAATATGTGTTAGTTAAAATGTTAAAGATGCATTACGTAACTTTTTGTTGGAGTCCATCACCTGCTTGTTTCTATGGATAAACAGCTCTACTTTACATTTATTCAGTTACAGGTGGTTTTACAGCTCAAAAATACAGAAAAACAGACATTCTGACTGTGAGCGGGGTCGCCTCTCCACAGATCTGACCTGTAACTTCTAGTTTGTTCTCCATGACGATAGAAAGGTTTAATGCCATACTGTGAAACATTTATAACAAAGCAATAACGTCTCCATGGAGGAAAGCATTTGACGGACCCTCCACCGGAAAAGTTACACAGTGCAGCTTTAATTCTCCACAGTACGGCATTAAAATATAACGTCTCCATGGCGACAAGTGGTTGGCTTCATCAGGGCAAGTTATTACTGTTCAGATCTGTGGAGAGCGAGCTCATACACAGTGAAGGTGCTTGTTTTGAAGGTATTTTTGAGCAATAAAAACACCTGCTAGATATACGTTTAAAGCCTTACTGCTGAACATTACGGCAGAGTGATAACATCTCCATGGAGACGAGCAGGTGGTGGACCCTCCTCCAAAAAGTTACACAGTGCACCTTTAAACAGATCTACTGAATCCTATCTTTGGATCAGCGTAAGTTACTTTAGTTTTATATTGACACTTTTGCAGCTGATGTCATGAACATTCTCTGGAGGCGTGATGCTAACTGTAGGCACTGCTCTGTCTTAAAGGGCCCATATTACGCCATTTTCTGATCTCTGTTTCCTCATCACAAACAGACCTGGAGTTGTGTTTTGTTTCATTCACACAAACACACAAACCCTGCAGATTTAGGCTGAGTTCTGAGTTCAAACTGATAAACTGAAAACACTCTGTTCCACCTTGTGATGTCATGGGGTAATACAGGAAGTGCTCCACTGTGTTTTTAAACTCCACACACCTTCACTAGTATTATTTGGATCATTTCAGTCCAGGAATTGTCGATCTCTACTGAAGTGAAGGTAAAAGGAGCTGTTAACTTGAAAACTACCACTTCATGACATCACAAGGTGGAACAGAGCGTTTTGAGCTTTGGAGATTAGGATCTGATTTTCGATATTGTTGACAAACCTGGTTCACTCTGATCGAAACAGTGAGACAGGACGTGTAAAAGTGTGTGTAAGTTTGAAAGTGTTTTTTAAAGCGGTTGTTGTCGTGTGTTTGTGGATTGAGTCAGATTTCGCGTTCTTTTCTCTACGTCCCTGGATTTAAAAACAGATCAGGAACTCAAACGTGAAACGAAATGAAAATAATGATGTAACTCCAGTGCAAAAGAGAAAATGTTCAGCTGGAGTAAAGTTTTATCAAATATGTGTTTATAATATTGTTTTATAAAGTTTAACCTGAGCTGGAGACAGATCAGCGCTCTGCACTTCACTGTGTAACTGTCACATGCAGATTTGTTGAGCTGGTTCTTGTTTAGATCTCATTTAGACCTAGTTTAGTCCTGGTTTAGTCCAGATTTAGGCTTGACTTAATCCTGGTTTAGACCTGGTTTAGTCCTAGTTTAGAGCTGGTTTAGTCCTGATTTAGTCCTGATTTAGACCTGGTTTAGACATGATTTAATCCTAGTTTAAACCTGGTGTAGTCAGTTTAAATAAACAAAAGTGAAATGTTTTTTTCACAACAGCTTCAGGAAGTGGTTCCATTATTCAACCCCAAAGACATGAGTGTTCCATTAGAAAAGTTCCGTAGTGCAGCTTTAAAACACAGACCTTTTAGAGCCTGTTAGGAGCTACACGGGAGATTGTTTTTTATTACACGTTTTATACAAATAAACCAAATGTACTTGGGATGCTGATTTGACTCACTGAGCGTTGCCATGGCAGCAGAGCAGTGAAAGCTCAGATCTGGGTCAGAGTCAAATCCTCTTGTTCACACACACCTCTGTACCATCTGTGCACGGCCAACTGTCCATCACACCGCCGAGGGGAGGGGCTGGGGCCGCATGGAAGTCTATGGGAGATTCAAGAGCCGTGACCACTATTTCGGGCAGTGTTCAGGCGTCATGGCGGGTTTAGTGCAGTCCAAATGTCCAAATGTCCCGTTGGTGAAATGGTAGTGGACTCAAAATTTCCCACAACCGTCAATATAGACCACAATGCATTGCAAGAGTGGGGAAAACAACAGGTCTTAAAGGGCCCATATTACGCTATTTTCTGATCTGTCATAATGTAGTTTCCTCATCACAAACAGACCTGGAGTTGTGTTTTGTTTTATTCTGAGTTCTTTTCTCAAACTGAAAACACTCTGTTCCACCTGGTGATGTCATGCTGTAATACAGGAAGTGTTCCACTGTGTTTTTAAACTCCACACACCTTCACTAGAATCATTTGGATGATTTAAGCCCTGGAATTGCCGAAATCTAACGAACAAAAGGTAAAAGGTGGAACAGAGCATTTTGAGCTTTGGAGATGTAGACAGACTAATAATAAAAGTTAATCAAACACTACAGGTTTGTTTTTGAGGAGGTAATAACATTATAACATGACTTCAACCTCACAAGAGTCCATTTTGTGTCATTTTAAACAGGTTTATGAAGACTTGTCACAGACGTCTCTCTCTGACTCAAAGGTTTGCTGTTAGAAGAATGAATTTTTCATGTACAGAATGTTTTATTTATGTCAAACTGTCCTCGGAGTGGAGCGTGCATGTTCTCCCTGTGTTCCTGTGGCAGAGTGGTTAGCCTGTTGTGGGTTAGACTCTTGATCTAGGCCTGTCACCACTAAGTTATTGTTTAATATATGAAAGCTGTATGTATTTTGGGGGTCAGTATTTGTCTTCTGTACAGTTTCTTTGCAATAATGGGGAGATTTTGGTGATTTTTTTAGCTGTATGATCACATTTGAGCTGTTGGGGGCTTTATGTTGTTTCCTCATCACAAACAGACCTGGAGTTCAATCATTTGGATCATTTGAGCTCTGGAATTACCAATTTTTACTGAACTTAAGGTAAAAATAAAGATGTTAACCTGAAAACTAACGCTTCTGATGGCTCTGACGCAGTGACAGTGAAACAACAGAAGAAGAAAGGTTTAAACGTTGTATAAAGAACACCATTTACTCACAGTGAAACAGGGCTGTCAAAAGTATCGAAAGCCAGATACTAATCGATACCAAAACTAATATCGAAACTAGATAATGATGTTCCACAGGTATCGATCCTAAAAGTACCATTTAATGTTGAAAATCACATTCTGTTGTCTAAAGAAAGAGTGTTTTTTTTATTATCATCGTGGTATCAGAATCAGTATTGAGTTACAGTGAATATGTCGGACAGAGAAAGTTTTAACATTTTAGTTTCACCATTTTTTCTATAAAGATGTTGTATTTTTGACACTGTATTTTTCACGCACATTTGGAGCTGTCGTCCCTCGTTCTTTCCGGGGACAGAGGAGGGAGAAATGGGTGGAATTGGTGTCAGTCTGAAATCTCACAGCGAAAGACGTCGGATCTGGAGTGAAGCTTTAACAAGATGAACCAGGGATGACCCAAAATGGCCGCCAGTTTCATATTTGAACATGTGAAAGTGAGCGATGTCAAGATACAGCGATGTTATGCTAACGAGGAAGTTCAGGCGGAGTTTAAGTTTGAAAAAAGTGGAGGAGAAACTGTTTTATTTTTATATGTGGGAATGTGTTGTGGCAGAGTAGTTAGCCCGGGTACGGATCTCTCCCTCTTCTCCCTCCTCTCTCTCTCTCTTTCTCTGGTTTTAATATTTTGTTCACACCTCTTTCCTCTTGAATAATTTGACTTTCGTCTGTCTCTCTTTCTCCTCTCTCAGTCTGTTTTTCGCACTCCCTCTCTTTCTCACTTATTTTACTCCTGACTGCTCTCTATTTCTCTCCTTCTCTCTCGCTCTCCTTCTCTTTTTTGTTGGTTTTAGTCTGTCATTCACACCTCTTTCCTCTTGAATAATTTGACTTTGGTCTTTCTCCCTCTCTCTCTGCCTTTCTCTCTTCCTCCTCTCTCTCTCTCTTTCTCTTTCTCTCTCCTCTCTCTCCCGCTTCTTCTTTCCCTTTTGCTCCACTCTCACCCTCTATTTTTGCTGGTTTTATTCTTTCGTTCACAGCTCTTTCCTCTTGAATAATGACTTTCCTCTCCCTCCTCCCTCTTTCTCTCTCTCTTGCTCTCTCTCTCTCTCTCTCATCCCTCTTTCTCTCCATCTTCTCTTGCTCTCTCCTCTTTTATTCTTCCATTCAGAGCTCTTTCTTCTCAAGTAGTTTTACTTTCCTCTCCCTCCTCTTTCCCTCCTCTCTCGTTGTTCTCCCTCCCTCTCTTTTTCGTCTGGTTTCATTCTCTCGTTCCCCCTCTCCTTTCCTCCTGAACACTCTGACTTTGTTTCTCTCTCTTTTGCCCGACGCTCCTGTCATCCTCATGAACCTTTGGCTCTGGCCTCAAAATCCAACGGCCCGTGTCCGAGAGAGCAGAAAGAGTGAGAAGAAAGGGAAGAGGGATGGGAGAGAGAGAGAGGAAGAGTAATGAGAGGGGAGGAGGGAGAGAGAGAGAGAGAGAGAGAGAGAGGATGGGGTAGAGAAGAGAGAGAGAGAGGATAGAGGAGGAGGGGATAGAAGAGGAGAGAGAGTAGGAGTACTGTAGGAGAGAGAGAAGAGAAAAGGAGAGGAGAGCAGAGGACACTAGGACCGGAGAGAGAGGTGGAGAGAAAGAGGAGAAAGAGGAGAGGGCGAGAGAGAGAATGAGAGGGGGGTGAGGAGGAGAGGAGGATGAGGGGGAATAAATGGAACAAAAGAATTAAACCAGCCAAAAAACACAGAAAGAGAGAGGAGAGGGAGAGGGAAAGAGAGAGAGTGAAGGAGAGATGGCAGACGGGAGTAGTGTAAGGCCAGAAAAGGAGAGAGAGAGTACAGAAGTGAAAGAGGAGATGAAATGAACACAGATGGTAATAGAAAAGAAAGTACTGCGACGTAATGTTGAAAATCCCATTCTATTGTCCAAATAAAAGAGTTTGAGTATCGTGAGCGCTGACAAAGAGACTAACCACTCTGCCACAGCACAAGGACACAGGGGCTGCCTAAGTGAGTGAGTGAGTGACAAAAACCCTGTCTCTGTCGCCATGGAAACTGCGGCGAGTGTAAACAAAGAAGAAGAACACGGCGCCGCTCCTCGTGTCTCTCTTCTTCTTCTTCTTCTCCCGTCTCCTGTCGGTCTCATTCCAGAAGTTGCTGTGAGCGCCGCCATCGTCACTGGGGTTGTATTGATACCAAACCAGGACTAAACCAGGACTAAACCAAGACTAAATCAAGACTAAATCAAGACTAAATCAAGACTAAACCAGGACTAAACCAGGACCAAATCAGGACCAAACCAGGACTAAACCAGGATTCAAACAGGACCAAACCAAGACTAAACCAGGACTAAACCAGGACTAAACCAGGACTGAACCAGAAAGCTGAATTGTGTAACTTTTCTGGTGGAGGGTCCGTCAAATGCTTTTTTCCATGGAGATGTTATCGCTTTGTCTGGAATGTTTCACAGTATGGCATTAAACCTCTCTATCTTCATGGAGACAAAACCAGACCAAGTTCCAGGTCAGATCTGTGGAGAGGCGACCCCGCTCACAGTCAGAATGTCTGTTTTTCTAGGTATTTTTGAGCTGTAAAATCACCTGTAATTGAATAAATGTAAAGTAGGGCTGTTTAATGTCATACTGTGGAAATTCCAGGCAGAGCAATGACGTATCCATAGAAACAAGCAGGTGACAGACCCCCAACCAAAAAAGTTACATAATGCACCTTTTTGAAACGTAATCTTTTCAATTCCACTTCTTTATTTTACACATTTAGAGACTTTTACTTGTCGCAGATTCACCAGAACACGTTTCCTCCTGATGTTTTATGCAAATGTAATAAAGATCAGATCATTTGAGTTTAAATGAATTTTGAGCGAAAAGGAGCGAGTTCGTTTTGTGTTTCAGCGCGGAAAACATGAGTCAGTGTCAGAGACTGATAACGCAGAGAGGAGGAGAGAGAGAGGGAGAGAGGAGGAGAGGGGAGTGAAGAGAGAGGAGGGAAGAGAGAGACGAGAGGAGAGCGAGGGGGAGAGGAGGAGAAAGGGGAGTGAAGCGAGAGGAGGAAAGAAAGAAGAGAGGAGGAGAGAGAAAGAGAAAGGAGGAGAGAACGAGAGAAAGGAGGCGAGAGGAGAGAGAGACGAGAAGAGTGGAGAGAGAGGAGGAGAAAGAGAACAGAGAGGAAGAGAGAAGAAGAAAAAGGAGAGAGAAGGAAGAAGGAGAGACGAGGAGGAAGAGAGAGGAGTAGAGAGAGAGAAAGAGGGAAGGAGAGAGGAGGAGGAGAAAGAGTAGAAGAGAAGAGAGAGGAGGAGAGAGGAAGAAAAGAGAAAGGAGAGAGAGGAGGAAAAAGCAGGAGAGAGAGTGAAAGAGGATGAGAAAGAGGAGCAAGAGGGGGAGAGAGAGGATGAAAGAGGAGAGGAGAGGGGAATAGAGGAGGAGAGAGAGGATAGACAAGGAGGGAGAGAGGGATGGAGAAAGAGAAAGGGAGAAGGAGAGAGAGGGGAGAGGAGAAAGAGAGAGGAAGAGAAGGGAGAGGAGGAGAGGAGAGAAGGAGGAGACAAGGAGATAGATAGGAGACGAGGAGGGAGAGAGGGTGGAGGAAGAGAGAAAATGAGAGAGGAAGAGGAGAGCGATGAGGAGTGAGAAAGATGAGAGCGACAGGAGAAGGAGGAACGTCTGGAATTTTAATGGCAGTTTTATTTTCCAAACTGCAGCAGGAAATCTGATGTAGAGACGAGGCTCAGAGGACGAACTAATGAACTGAACGTTTTTAATGAAGTCAAATATTTGATGGATGTTTGTGAGAAAAGGTCAAACATCTGAACTGCTCGTGTCTGACCTCAATCCTCTGAACTACACATTTATCTGAAACGCTCAGTGACAGAAGCAGTGATTGGACCGTTCAAACAAATCCTCTGTTCTGATTGGCCAAAGCATCACAACAGCAAAACAAACCGAGAACTTTATTTAAACGCAGAAGAGACAAAAGCACAGACATCTTTCTCTCTGGATGATTTCACAAACTAAACAGTCTGTGTTTCTGTGAAAAGAACGTCCGTCTGCTTCGCCATCGTAGACTCTTTATGGACATCGCTAACCCGCTAGCTGTCGCATTCCAAACAGGAAGTGAACATGGCGGCGCTTCCAGCTCCACTGACTCCACTGGCTCCAATTTACAACCTCCTCAACATGATTCTGGTGTTTAGATTTCGCGATTTTATCCATAACTATAACTGCTATCCTCGATGAGCTTCATTTGACTGGAGCACTTCTTTATACAGTCTGTGATCTCCATGTTTGTTTTGGTTTGTTCGGCGCTGAATTCCGCCCAAACCTGGACCTGTCACTTCCAAACACTTCAGTTGGAGCTGAAGAAGATTTTTTGTGAACTCACCAAAATCATGGAAATTCATCTTGTTGGGGAAATACTAAAAACATTTTGTAGCTGTAGTAGTCCTGGATTAGTCTTGCTTTAGTTCTGCTTTAGTCCTGGTCTAGACCTGATAGAGCTAGTATAGGATTTAGTCCATGTTTAGTCCTGGTTTATTCTGGATTTAGTCCTGGTTAGGTCCTGGTTTATTCTTGTTCCGGTCCTGGTTTGGTCCGGGCTTTTATCCTGATTTAGCCTTTGTAATTTAGTCCTGCTTTAGTCCTAGTCTAGTCCTAGTCTATAGGTCTAGTCTTGGTGTAGTCCTGGTTTAGTTCTGGTTTGATCTCTAAGTTTAGAAAACCAAAAACGACACTACATGTTTTTGAAGTTTTTGGGCTTAATTCGTTTAAATTCCAGTTTCTGTTTTGTTTTACTTTAAAAAAGGAAGGAGTGGTTTATGTAAATACAAAACTCCTATATATTCCATTTGTCTCATTTTGTCTCATTTTGTCTCATTTTGTCTTTCTAAAGCTTTGACTCTGGAGCCACCTCAAACAGTCCTAAACGTTTTGACATTTCTCTGCACATCGTTCTGGTATTTACAGTAATTCCACATTTGAGACGAGCTCAGCTTCCGTTTGTGAAATGCCAAAGATTTATGTAAGAACAAGATTTAAAACGGATTTAGAAAAGAGCCGCGTTTTGACTGGTTTATTGGATAGAAAGTTTAAATAAACCAGGACTAAACCAGAACTAAACCAGGACTAGATCACTACTAGACCAGGACTAGACCAGGGCTGAACCAGGACTAAACCAGAACTAAACCAGGACTAGACCAATACTAACTAGACCAGGACTAGACCAATAATAGACCAGGATTAGACCAGGGCTGAACAGGACTAAACCAGAACTAAACCAGGACTAGATCACTACTAGACCAGGACTAGACCAGGGCTGAACCAGGACTAAACCAGAACTAAACCAGGACTAGATCACTACTAGACCAGGACTAGACCAGGGCTGAACCAGGATTTAACCAGAACTAAACCAGGATTAGACCAATACTAACTAGACCAGGACTAGACCAATACTAGACCAGGGCTGAACCAGGACTAGACCAATACTAACTAGACCAGGACTAGACCAATACTAGACCAGGATTAGACCAGGGCTGAACCAGGACTAAACCAGAACTAAACCAGGACTAAACCAGGACTAAACCAGCCCTAAATCAGGCCTAAACAGAACTAAACCAAGACTAAACCAGGACTAAACCAGCCCTAAATCAGGACTAAACCAAGACTAGACCTGGACTAAACCAGGACGAAACAAAGGACTAACAAAGGACTAAACAAAGGACTATACAAACCAGGACTAAACTAGGATTAAATTACAAGGGTTAAACCGGGAATAAACCAGGTAAAAACCAAGACTAAATCAGGACTAAAACAAGACTACTTTGGTTTAGTTCTGGTTTAGTCCTAGTTTTGGTCCCATTTTAGTGGCTGTTCTGACCTGATCGTGTCTGGTCCAGCTTCAAATCCTCATGACCACATAGTCTTCATTAAGTCCTGGTTTAGTTCTGCTTTAGTCCTTGGTTTAGACCTCATTTTTAGACGTATTTTCTACATCTTTTTTCCTGGTTTTGAATAATATTTTTTCACCTCCATTTTGATTTGCCATTAGACTTTCTCTGTTGTTTCGTTTCATTCAGCGCAGCGCCCCCTAGAGCCTTTCTCTGGTTTTGATCTAAACTCATCATTTATTTAAACGCTGCTTTAGTCTCAGCCCCGAGGAGAATTATTATCGAAAGCATTTTTTTTTTTTCTTTCACTTTTAATTATTGACACGTTTCCTGGGGCAGTTATTGCACAGTGGGACACAAAATGGCCGCCGGAGATCTCCAGACACTTTTGAGGTTGAGCTGTTTAGCATTTCAAACCTCGATTCAGGAAACGTCACCTTTTCACCCATTTTTACTGCGTTTGATACGAACACAGAACAGATTAGAGCTGCTGTGCGCTTCAGTCATGGTTTTGTAGCTCTGTTTTTTGAAAAGTCAATTCAAAATTACACTTACACAAGCTGAAGTTAAGGTTTAAGACGCTTTTGAGACCTGGTTTAGTCCTGGTTTTGTCCTGGTTTAGTCCTGGTTTAGTGCTGGTTTATTCCAGATTTAGTTCTAATTTAATCCTGGTTTAGTCCAGGTTAAATCTTGGTTTAGTCTGGGTTTAGTCCTGCTTTAGTCTTGTATTTTCCACATTAAATGGTAGTACTTTCTTTCCTATTCCCATGTGGTCTTATATCTGTGTAATCCCTCAGTGGTCCAGGTCTAAACCAGGTCTAAACCAGGTCTAAACCAGGTCCATGGGTGTATACTAGTCTCTGTGCTCTTATACTTATACTCTGATCCAGCTCCAGATCGTTCTAAACACATTCAGGAAAGCTTCATTTCTGTCCTGTCAATGGGACTTTTTTAGTATCGACACCTGTGAAAAATTAGTATTTAGTTTCTATATTAGTTTTAGCATCGATTAATATCTGATTTTCAATATTTTTGACCTTCCTCGTACTCAGTTCTGACCCTCTGTCCTCTCTCTTTAGGGTTCCTGAGCACCGGAGATCAGGCTGCAAAGGGGAACTACGGCCTCTTGGACCAGATCCAGGCTCTGCGCTGGATCAAGGAGAACATCCAGGCGTTTAATGGAGACCCAAAGAGAGTCACCATCTTTGGGTCTGGAGCTGGAGCCTCCTGCGTCAGTCTGCTCACACTGTCCCACTACTCTGAAGGTACTAAACCAGGACTAAACCGGGACTAAACCGGGACAAAACCAGGATTAGACCAGGACTAGACCAGGGATAAACCAGGACTGAACCAGGGATAAACCAGGACTAGATCAGGACTAGACCAGGGATAAACCAGGACTAGACCATGCAGGACCACACCAGGACTAAACCAGGACTAGATCAGGACTAGACCAGGGATAAACCAGGACTAGGCCAGGGATATACCAGGACTAGACCAAGGCTAGACCAGGACTGAGCCAGGACTAAACCAGGACTACACCAAGGATACACCAGGACTAAACCAGGACTAGATCAGGGATACACCAGGACTAGACCAGGGATAAACCAGGACTAGACCAGGACTACACCAGGACAAAACCAGGACTAACCCATGTCTAACCCAGGACTGAACCAGGACTAAGCCAGGGCTAGGCCAGGGGTAAACCAGGACTAACCGAGGACTAAACCATGCAGAACCACACCAGGGCTAAACCAGGACTAAAGCAGGACTAAACCAGAACTAACCCAGGACTAAACCAGGGCTAGACCAGGACTAAAGCAGGACTACAGTAGTACTAAAGCAGGACTAAAGCAGAACTAAACGAGGGCTAGACCAGGACTAAAGCAGGACTAAACCAGGGACCTCCTGAGATTAAAAATAAAATAATAAAAGAGGGCGTGTCCCTGGGAGCAGTGTCCTGGTTTCTGATTGGCCGAGGACTCACTGGAGTTTGGAGATTGGCTCAGTTCTATCCTGTGGGACTTCTCTCTCTTCTGCTTTGTCTTCTTTTCATCCTTCACTCTTTTGCTTCCCTCTCCTTCCTATCACTCATCTTCTCCCTCTTTTTCTTCCTCTTTCTCGCTCTCTCTTTCTATCCCCCACCTCATCTCTTGCTCTCTCTACCTCTCCATCTTCTCTTTCTCTTAGTTTCTTTTATCTCTTTCTCCTCCTTCTTTTTCCACTTCCCTCCTCTCCTCTCCACTCCACCTCTCCTCTCTCTTGTGTCCCCTCTTCTTCTCTCTATCTATCTCTCTCTCTCTCCTCTTTTCTGTCTTCCCCTCTTTTTCCCCTTTCATCTCTCTTCACTTCTCTTCCCTTCCACTTCCTCTCGTTCTCTATGCCTCTCTTCTCCCCCTCTCCTCTGCCCCTTCCCCTCTTCCTTCTATCTTCTTTTACCCCTTCTTTCCCTCCCTCTGGTCCGCTCCCTCTCTTCTTCTCTTCCGTATTCTTCTGTTCAATATTGGATCAGAGGCTTAGACTTCAAACATGGCGGCTCATTTTCAGACACTGTAAAATACTGAATAAAGAAACATGACTTCTCCCTTTGTGTTTTTAAGAACAACTTTGAAGCTACAAAGAACAAATGTTTGAATAATTGAAAATACTTTGTGTATTTCAACTAAAATGATTCATTTTGTCTTTTATTGTATTCTTATTATTTTAACAGAACAATAGGAATTGGAATAGGAATTATAAAAATACAGAGAAATTAAACAAATACTAGGACTAAACCGGGACTAAACCAGGGCTAGAACAAGGACTAAAGCAGGACTAAACCGGGGCTAGAACTAGGACTAAACCAGGACCAAACCAGGACTAAACCAGGACTAGAACTAGGACTAAACCAGGACTAAACCAGAAATAAACCAGCACTAAACCAGGGCTAGAACAAGGACTAAACCAGGACTAAATTACGACTAGAACACTTAAATAAAGACTTAAATAAGGTATCTTGTATGTGTTGCCAGTTCCAAAGCTGAAATCCAGTGAGTTTAAACCTAAAATGTCTCTCACTGATCTGAACTCTACCTAAACCCGTTACACCCTTTATAACATGACTTGAAGTTCACAAGAGTCAATTTATGTAATATAGGACCTTTAAAATCATACTTACTGACTTTATTCCCTCTTTCGCTCTCTTTTTTTCCAGATATGTTCCAGAAGGCCATTATCCAGAGTGGGACGGCGTTGTCCAGTTGGGCGGTGAACTACCAACCGGCTAAATACACTCGAGCTCTGGCCGAGAGGGTGGGCTGTAACATGCTGGACTCCATTGACCTGGTGGAGTGTTTACAAAATAAAAACTACAAAGAACTCATCGAGCAGTATGTGACTCCCGCCAAGTACCACATCGCGTTCGGACCTGTCATCGACGGAGACGTGATCCCCGACGATCCGCAAATCCTCATGGAACAGGGCGAATTCCTCAACTACGACATCATGCTCGGGGTCAACCAGGGCGAAGGGTTCAAGTTCGTGGACGGGATCGTGGACAGCGAAGATGGCGTGTCCGCGAACGATTTCGATTTCGCCGTTTCGGATTTTGTCGATCACTTGTACGGTTATCCAGAAGGTAAAGACACCCTACGAGAGACGATAAAGTTCATGTACACGGATTGGGCGGATAAGGAAAATCCGGAAACGAGGAGGAAAACTTTGGTTGCGTTGTTCACAGATCATCAGTGGGTGGCGCCGGCGGTTGCTACGGCAGATTTGCACGCTCAGTATGGATCGCCAACTTATTTCTACGCGTTTTATCACCACTGCCAGAGCGATATGAAGCCGAGCTGGGCGGACGCGGCGCACGGAGACGAGGTCCCGTACGTGTTTGGGATTCCCATGATCGGACCCACGGACCTGTTCAACTGCAACTTCTCCAAGAACGACGTGATGCTGAGCGCCGTCGTCATGACCTACTGGACCAACTTCGCCAAAACTGGGTGAGTGAAGGCTTAAAGGTGCATTCTGTAACTTTTCCGGTTGAGGGTCCATCACCTGCTGTTTTCTGTAGTTTCCTCATCACAAACAGACTGTCTATTTAGATTTAGACCTGGTTTAGTTCTGGTTTAGTCCTGGTTTGTCCTTGGTTTACTTATGGTTTAGACTTTAATCCCAGTTAAGAATTGTATCTTGGTTTGAGCAGGTTCTGGTGGACTTTGTCATTTGAATGAAATTTGAATTACTTTTTGCCATTTTTGCCATGTTTTGTTATTGTTAAGCTTGAATTTGGCTTGAAACGTGTGTCAGATGCCCTCCCATCCTCTTATATCCATGTGTCAGATGCCCTTCCATTCTACTACTACAACTACTACTATTACTACTACTACTGCTGCTACTTCTACATCCCCTCAGAGCTCCTGTGATTCTGTGAGTCCTGATTAAACTTCTCTTTGACATTTTGGTGATTCACTGTTGAATATTTAATGAGACAAAGACAAAGTTTGTGCAGAAGTTTAAAAATGTCCCACAGTCAAACACTAATGTGACCTTTAAACCAGAGACACAGGATTCAAAACTGTGTACTTTATGGAGTACAAGGAGAAGGGGGCTGTACTACTAATACTACTGCTTATCACTCATACTACTACTATTGATACTTAGCTGCAAACTATCAAATGAAAGGTGAACAAAGACGGCATTGATGCTCTTTGTTTTTCACCACTCTTACTACTTTGGTTACTACTAATACTACGACTACTACTACTATTACTACTACTACTACTACTACTACCACAGCCGCTAACCTGTATCACTTGTTCCTCAAATGCAGAAAACGTCTCCTCTTATCGTTTCAGAACAAAATATATAACTTCCTTTACCTGAAATAAGGAATATTTTGGTGCTTCTCTCTGATTGGTTAATCCGCCTGTCAGTCATGCCTCTGAAATCAGGGAGACGGGAAACAACTCCAGATTCACTCGTCTCTGTAAAGTTTTGTACAACCAGAAGTGTATTTAAAACAACACTAACTAATACTACTACTACTACTACTACTACTACGACTACTACTACTGCAAAAACAAGATTATTCTTTTTATATGTTTGGTAATGTACAGCCAGAACAATTTATTTGGCATTTTATCCTTATGCGTATTAACTACAACAACTACTATTATTATAACTATTACTATTACTATTACTACTACTTCAGTAGGACTAAACCCGGTGTACTTCAGCCTTGATCCTAAATATAGTCCTCTCTCACATTCCTTTAGTCTGTGAGCTCTGAACCAAAACAAACTTTAACCCTTTTGTAGAATCCAGTCCTCAGAGCAGAGCCACACACACACACACACACACACACACACACACACACACCCACACCCACACACACACACACACACACACACACACACACACACACACCCACACACACACCCACACACGCACACGCACAGTCCAGTAACTTGTAGGAACCGTAGACTGATTATTATTATATAAATGGACGTAGCTAACCCACTAGCCGCCATGTTCCAAACAGGAAGTGAACACGGCCGTGCTTCTGGCTCCATCGACTCCAGTTCACTTACACTGAAATACTGTCTCCTCTTTCTCTGTAACTGCTGCTGTGAGCCTCGTTATTTTGGTCTTAAAATGTTTGTATTAACCCACTTTACAAGATCCTGGGGTTTTTATTTCACTGTTTTGTCCCTGAATAAATTCTTCCAACTCCAAATTGCTGTCCGAGAGTGTGCCAGCTTTTCCCTAACAGACTACTACTACTACTACTACTACTACTACTACTACTACTACTACTACTACTACTACTACTTCATCTGTCCCACCAGAACCACACACTCTCTGCCTTGTCTCGGTCTCTGGACCCTGTGGTCTCGGACTGGTCTTGGTCTTGATTAGTGACTTGACTAATCACTGACTACAACACTAGTAATAGTAGTAGCAGTAGTAGTAGTAGTTGTAGTAGTATTACGACAGGATTAACCAATCAGAGACACATGGTCTTTTTGTGTCAAAACAAGCACGGCGTTTTACAGTAAAAAGGAAAAAATCAGAGGACTGAGACTGAGACTTTTTTACAGAATCAACATCGAAGCACCAAACTCTTCTTTATCTTAGGTAAAAGAAGTTTCTGTTTATATTTTGTTTCGTCGGAGACGAGACGAGATGTTTTCTGCATTTCAGAGACACGTGACACAGATCAGTGTCTGTGGTTTGGACAGAGGTTTTTCTCGCTCTCCTGAAGGTTCCGGTCTCTTCTGGATTCAGACAGAATGTAGAGGGGACTGGCTGGAATAATAGATGTGACTGTGTGTGTGTGTGTGTGTGTGTGTGTGTGTGTGTCTCTGTGTGTGTGTGTGTGTCTCTGTGTGTGTGTGTGTGTGTGTGTCTCTTATATAAATGCAGTAGTCCTGGTCCTGGCCCTGATCTGACCCTCCTCAGACAGACTCACACTGAGCTCACAAATGTTCATTCTGAAAACCACCTGCTCCTGACATATGGAGGGAGCAGTCTGCACAAGTAGTACCAGTAACAGTAGCAGCAGTAGCAGTAGCAGTAGCAGCAGTAGTAGTAGTAGTAATAGTAGTAGTAATAGAGTATCTGATAAGTATCTGTTAATACCCGATATCAACCAATACTAGGGCAGAGATTTCATTCTTTTAAAGGTGCATTGTGCAGATTTTCTGGTAGAGGATCCATCACCTGCTTATCTCCATGGCAATGTTATTGCTTTGCTGGAATGTTCCGTGGTATGACATTAAACACATGTATGTATCTAGCATTTATTCATTGCTATTGCTCAAAAAGAAGTCTGTATAGTGTGTGGATAGGGTCGCCTCTCCACAGATCTGACCTGTAATCCCTGATAACATGACGACGTCATGCCAACGTTGGGCCAACGTATGTGTATACGTTGGGCCAACGTTGGCAGTTGACGTTGGGCCGACGTCATTTTGCTCATTGGCAAGTGGTTGGGCCAACGTCATCAAAAGACGGTTGGCTAGACGTTGGTCCAACGCCTTGCCAACATTCAATAGGTCAGTTTCAGACGTTGGCCCTACGTCGGGCCAACGTATGTGTGGACGTTGGGCCAACGTATGTGTATACGTTGGGCCAACGTTAGCAGTTGACGTTGGGCCGACGTCATTTTGCTCATTGGCAAGTGGTTGGGCCAACGTCATCAAAAGACGGTTGGATAGACGTTGGCCCAACGTCTACCCAACTATTAATTAGGCTTTTTATATACTGTATATATTGTACTACTAAATTGCATACTTTATGGAAAGTAATCACAAGTGAACAGTGCATGTAGGTTTTGTTGCAGTATTGCAACATTTATTGATAATACTTGAATTCATGTACACACATATTATCAAAATATAATGTTCAAGGGTGGTTCTTAATTACAATGTACAAAAAATGTTACCAAAATATATTGCTGAAGGCTGATTTACAACAGAAAAAGTTAACTACATTTCAAATGCATTAAAATGCACTACAAGTTTCTGTGTACCTATATAAGTAGATGGAAATAAATATAATGAGATCAACTTCTGAATGTAAAAATAAAATACTACCAACATGTCAAAACATACCTGAACAATCATGAGAAATCATAGCACCAAAACATAGCATATTTTCATACTTTTATCAACTAAACACACCCTAACTATGCATACACCGTGCGTGTGCCAGCACTGGATGGAATTACTAACAAAATAACAACCAAAATTACGAACCCAAATCTTAGACAATATATCTAAAGTGAATTTCAAATACAAGCCGATAAACCACGTGGGACAAGATCCAGTTGGAAAATGGATAATTAGTCAATATTCAGTGAGTAATCTAGCACTTTTCACGGGTGACGGCACATACTTGAAAACCGATGGGATGTAGTCAGGTGAAAGCGGGTTGTCACTCTTTTTACCTAGGACACAAAATAAGTAACGTTAAGTAAAGAAACCACTAAGATTACACTGAGAAAAAATATTCACTATTCAATGATACAGGCAGTTTAAAATGTTGTGATGTCACATGAATGCAATCCATTAGCTAATACGTTTTTAGGTCTGGACATTAACCACCGTAGTGAGGTTTATATCGCCAACTAGACTGGGTTGGTAGATTAGGTTGAGGACGTTTCGGCTTGTCCGACTGAAATACAATCCACCCAGTTTAGTCGGTGATATTTATTGTCCAAAACAATAACTATCAGCACCATTTAAGATAATATGAAATGTATAATGTTTACGTGAAATTACCTGATATGAAATGGTCACTGCACAAGCGAAATCCATTAGGTGACGGGTTCCAACGCTCGGTTTTCTTCAGCGCGCTTCTTGCCCGTTTTATCGCAGAAATCCATTTTCCCCTCCGAGCTGGATCTTTGGGAATGCGATAAAAGGCTTTATCTTTAACTTGTCCTCGGTGGTTTGTACATCCAGGGGCACAGCATGAGTCTACCATCGTTGTAAGCTGGAAGTTTTGTAGGCTAGTTAGTTAGTTTGTTTACAATAATTCCTGCCAAGATGGCGCCCGGTGGTGCATGCTGGGATAGCGTGACGTCATCTCCCGGAGCTCTATTGAAACGAATTGTCATTACAAACGTCGGCTCGACGGTCGCGCCAACGTCGTTAACCTGTGTCAGATATGACGGAATACCGAAAAATCGCGAACTTCAAACAACGTCGGTTCGACGTTGCGTAATGTTCGTTGGCTGCACGACGTCGTGTAGACGTCGGCTTGACGTCTAAGATTATACGTCGGCAACGCCGACGTCGGCAGGACGGATCAATGTTTTCAGGGATGTAGCCCATAGTTGTCCCACTTGAGATAGACAGGTTTAAGCTCTACTGTGGAACATTCTAGACAAAACAATAACGTCTCCGTGAAGACAAGCAGGTGGCAGACCCTCCCAGAATAACATAAGACAAAACTGATCAAAATGTGCTATGTAGCTGTTATTTCTCTCAACTAACAAAAACAACTTTGAAATAATAATAATAAATCATTTTAATTTTAAATTTCAAACATTCTGAGACTTTCTGGGACAACTACGACCATTAAATAATCTTATTACTATAATGTAAATGTGAACACGACCCCGAGACTCTTAAACTCTTCTACTTGGAGAGGGCAGGTCACCTTTTTCCGATCGAGAACCACGGCGTCGCATTTGGAGGAGCTGATCTTCACCCGGCTGCTTCACACTCGGCTGAAAACCGCCCCGGTGCACGTTGTAGGTCCTGGTTCGATGGAGCCAACAGCAGAGATGAGATCCAGTCCAAATGTCCAGTCAGGATATCGGCTGAACAGATATTTGGAAGCCGATATGTGATAAAAGTATTGGATCGGTGCACTTCTGCTCTGTGATTGGCCAGAGTCAATCAGACCTAAAATCTGCACACACCCACACCCACCCACACACACACACACACACACACACACACACACACACACACAAATGAGGCTGTTTGGGTTCACGCCTCATTTAAAATCACAGGCGTCACTCAGACTCATTGAAACATACTGTTTGAAACGCCTGGATTAGCCTGATGTGCTGGTGTGTCGACTGAGGCGTCACAGTGCGGGCGTCTGGCTCCTGTTTAAATGACTGTGATGATCAGAGTTTCCTGTGAGGCCTGAGCACTTCCTGTCACAATATTAACACCAGAGTGTAACAGAGCCACAAAAACACACAAAAACACACACACCACACAAACACCATATTTAATACATTAGCCTGTGTGTCAGATGCCCTCCCATACAAAAGTTTAACAGCACTACAGAGAGCGAGAGGATAGAAAGAGATAGAAATATTAAATACATTCTACAATATCCCTGTGTGTCAGATGCCCTCCCATCACTGCTATCCCTGTATCAGATGCCCTCCCACCCTCCTCTATACCTGTGAGTCAGATGCCCTCCCATCCTCCTGTTCATAGGTTTCAGATTATGACCCTAAAGGCGCCATTTTGGGGACTTTTCACCATTTGAACAATACAATACAACGATAACTGTACATTTCTATGACAACAATCACTCTTTCATTTCTGTAATTTGGTATGATGTCTTTTTTGCTTTCTGTAACTTTCCATCACCTGCTTGTCTCCATGGAGATGCCACTGCTTCACCTGGAATGTTCCACAGTACAGCATTAAACTTGTTGCATTTGTTCCATCACTTGTGTTTTTTTGTTGGTGGAAAAATGATCTTGTAGAAATATGTTTTTTTTCTTACTGTAAACAGGCTTGCCTCTTCACAGATCTGACTTGTAACGACGTGCTTGTTCCCATGGAGATTAGTAGTTTAATGCCGTACTGTGGGACATTTCAGGTGAAGCAATAACAAGCAAAAAAATAAAAAATGACTTTGCTTCTATATGCTGTACGTACTTTTGTACTAAACTACTGCTCAAACGATTATCTAGTTTCGATTCTAGTTTTAGTATCGATTAGTATCTGGTTTTCGATACTTTTGACCACTGTGTTGGTCAGTTCTGTGATATCGGTCGTAATATCGGTCGGGATCGGCTGGAACAGAATTCTCGAGGTGTTGGATTGTGTTTGAAACTTGACTTATCTCGATCTCGTCTGTTCCACTTCGGAGTCATCGATCTTAAAGTTTTCAGACACAAGAGAAAAATGTCCACTGTCCCGATGATGGATAGAGGAGAGAGGGAGGGACGGAAGAGAGAGGGAGGGACGAGAGAAGGAGGAAGGACAGGAAAGGAAGGAGAAAGAGAGAGGGAGAGACGAGAGAAGGAGGAAGAACAGAGGAAAGGAAGGAGAAAGAGAGAGGGAGAGATGAAAGAAGGAGGAAGAACAGAGGAAAGGAAGGAGAAAGAGAGGGAGAGAGGAGAGAAGGGGGAAGGACAGAGGAAAGGAAGGAGAAAGAGAGAGGGAGAGATGAAAGAAGGAGGAAGGACAGAGGAAAGGAAGGAGAAAGAGAGAAGGAGAGATGAGAGAAGGAGGAAGGACAGAGGAAAGGAAGGAGAAAGAGAGAAGGAGAGACGAGAGAAGGAGGAAGGACAGAGGAAAGGAAGGAGAAAGAGAGGGAGAGAGGAGAGAAGGGGGAAGGACAGAGGAAAGGAAGGAGAAAGAGAGAGTTTGGAATTCGATAAATGCTGTTTTGAATGGTCCATATTAGGCTTTTTTCTGTTCTAATGTTTCATTCACTCGTTTAACACACAAACCTGCAGATTTAGGCTGAGCTCTTCTCTTAAACTGAAAACACTCTGTTCCACCTTGTGATGTCATCGGGTAGTAATACAGGAAGTGCTCCACTGTGTTTTTAAACTTCACACACCTTTACTACAATCGTTTGGATAATTTCAGCCCTGGAATTGCTAATCTCTACTGAACTAAAGGTAAAAGGAGCTGTTAAACTTGAAAACCGCCACTTCATGACATCACAAGGTGGAACAGAGCATTTTGCTTTGGATAGACTAATAATAAAGTGTTACTCAAACATGTGAATGAAACAAAACACAACTCCAGGTCTGTTTTTGATGAGGAAACAACATTATGATCAGAAGTTTGGAGATTTCTTTCAAAAACAGTGAATCTCCCATAGAGTTACATTGGCCTCTGTTCTGTCAAATTAAAACATCATGAAACTGTGTGTTCAAAGAGATTATTTTGATTCTAAACTTGTGCCTCATTATCACAGAGAAATCCAAGGAAACCCTCTAACCTTCAGACTGCACCTCCTCCCAGAGCTCTGAACTACAGCCCGAATACTGAACAGGACTCACACAAGACCTGGTTTAGTCCTGTTTTAGTCCTCATTAAGTCCTCATTCATGGCTGATTTGCTTCGTAGCTTTGGTGTAGTCCCCGAGCTAGTCCTGGCTAAGTCCTGGTTCAGTCCTGTTTTAGTACTTTTTCAGTCCCATATAGCCCTGGGTCAGTCTAGGTTTAGTATTTTTTTTAATCCTGGTTTAGTCCTGGTTCACTCCTAGTATAGCCTTGTTTTAGTCCTGGTTTAGACCTGTTTTAGTCATTTTTCAGTCCTGGTTTAGTCTTGGCTTTGTTTTGTTTTAGTCCTGGTTTAGACCTGATTTAGTCCTTTTTCATTTTTTTTTACAGTCCTGGTTTAAACCTGGCTTAGTCCTTTTTCAGTCCTGGTCTAGTCCTGGTCTAGACTTGGTTCAGTCCTGCTTTAGTCCTGGTCTAGTCTTGGATCAGTCCTGGTTCAGTCCTGGTCTAGTCCTGGTTCAGTTCTGCTTTAGTCCTGCTTTAGTCCTTGTTCAGTCCTGGTTCAGTCCTGCTTTAGTCCTGGTTCAGTCCTGCTTTAGTCCTGTTTTAGTCCTGGTTCAGTCCTGGTTTAGTCCTGGTTTAGTTCTGCTTTAGTCCTGGTTTAGTCCTGCTTTAGTCCTGGTCTAGTCCTGGTTTAGTCCTGGTTCTGGTCTTGGTACACTGCACAGATGCATTAAACACAGACCTTGTTCAAACCTCTCCCAATACAATCCAATACAATCATTACATTTCACTACAGTCCAATAGAAGTCAATGGGCTCAGTGCATTTGAATGAGACTTCGTGCTCCTCGAGATGTGATGGTCAAGTGTTTAAAAGCTCCTCATTCGTCCCCCGAAGATTCACTTGATTATTTCTATTCATCTGACCCACGCCCAGTAAAACGGATTCAATTCACCGTCGAAAATACAGAGAAAACGAGAAAACCGACATTCAGAGCTATGGAAACTGTTATGGAAAATATTCATGCTTAAGATACACCACTGCTAACTGCCGTGCGTTATTTTTGTACTGATACATGAAACATTCCCTGGAAGTGTGAAGCTAACTGTAGGCACTGCTTTGTCTGAGGCTAAGTTTATCCATGGTGACACAATGCACACATTAGAAAACAAAAAGTTAGTCTGAAAACTTGTAAATAAAAAATACAAAATGGCTTTAAACAACACATTTTTGTGAGCCTGTGATCAGTCCAAAGGTTCATGGCCCTGATTTGCTCGTAGCTTTGATGTAGTCCTGTTTAAGACTTGTTTTAGTCCTGGTTCAGTTCTGTTTTAGTGCTTTTTCAGTCCTGGTTAAGTCCTGTTTTAGTTCTGGTTTAGGCCCAATCCCAATTCTCCCCCTTAGCCCTCTGTCTTTGTCTTAGCCCTACCCCTTAGCCCTACCCCTCTGTCTTTAAACAGAGGGGTAAGGCAAAGGGGTTTGTTTTAAACCCTTAGAAATGGGACACCCCTTTGCAGTCGCAACAATATGACATTATTTTTAAAGTTTTGAAGTATTGTGCTCCTTTTGAGTTTGTTTTAAATGAACTTTGCAAAAAGTCAAATGTTTTTTTAATTTTTTAAAATTACTATACTCTGTACAACATATGTAAATCAAATTTTAATCAACTGTAACACAAAATTAAAATGCTGCAGAGGTGGATGGAGTTGTAGAGGATGCCTGGTACACACAAAAAAGAAAACAAAATTAATACATAGTCATAAACATATATAGTTGTTCTGGTACCTACAAATATTATAGAATGTAATATACCTTATATTTTATTTTCAAATTCTCCCACTTTTTTGAAGCTTGTTGGGCTGACACAACTCCAACAAGTCCAGCCTCCAACAAGAAATTTCTAAACAAAATACAAATGTGATTAATAACATGTCATTTTTAATATAAATAGAGGATAATTTACAAGGCGAAACGAAACAATAATATTTTAGGCCATGCATGTTCGTAATACTTTACACATTCTACATAACATGTGTATAGTTCTAAAAGCACATGAGACGAGTTACGAGGCGAAATGAAAACATATACAGATACAGCGATATATTTGACACATTCTAGTCTAACATATATGCGTATATAGTTCTTTTAGGCCATGCATGTTCGTAATACTTTACACATTCTACCGTAACAAGCGTATAGTTCTAACCGGGCATGTTACGATAAGCCGTATATGTCAGAAAGCGTAAATGCAGGCGCCATGAGTATACCTACAACTTTTCAAAAGTTACTACAGTTTTATACAACTTTTTATGAGGTTTTTGAGTGCAAATACTCACATTTGTCCAATTTCTTCCCGATTGCTCGACACTTCCCGATTTCCGTGTTGCTTTTTGCTGCGTCTTGCGTTAAGCCACGCCTATCCCCTTTGCACAAAGGGTGCATCTGAAAACGCTCTGCTAAGAGGGGTGAACAGCCCTTCCCCTTAGCCCTCGCACTTACAGAAAAGAGTATTGGGACACCCCTCTGTCTCTCGTGAACGCGCACAACAGAGGGGTAGGGCTAAGACAGAGGGCTAAGGGGGACAATTGAGACGCAGCCTTAGTCCTGGTGTAGTCCTTTGTCAGTCCTTTTTCAGACCTGGTTTAGTCCAGGTTCAGTCCTTTTTCAGTCCTTTTTCTGTCCTGATTTAAGGTCTTTGTGTCAGATGCCCTCCCACCCTCCTTATTTTAGTCCTGGTTTAGACCTGTTTTAGTCCCTTTTAGCCCTGGGTCAGACCTGGTTCCATCATGGTTTAGTATTTTTTCAGTCCTGGTTTAGTCCTGGTTTAGTCCTGGTTTAGTCCTGGTTCAGTCCTGGTTCGGTCCTGTCTCAGTCCTGGTTTAGTCCTGGTTCAGTCCTGGTTTAGTCCTGGTTCAGTCCTGGTTCAGTCCTGGTTCTGTCCCGGTTCAGTCCTGGTTCAGTCCTGGTTCAGTCCTGGTTTAGTCCTAGTTCAGTCCTGGTTCAGTCCTGGTTCGGCCCTGGTTCGGCCCTGGTTCGGCCCTGGTTTAGTCCTGGTTCAGTCCTGGTTCAGTCCTGGTTTAGTCCTAGTTCAGTCCTGGTTCAGTCCTGGTTCGGCCCTGGTTTAGCCCTGGTTCGGCCCTGGTTTAGTCCTGGTTCAGTCCCAGTTTAGTCCTGGTTCAGTCCTGGTTTAGTCCTGGTTCAGTCCTGGTTCAGTCCTGGTTCTGTCCCGGTTCAGCCCTGGTTCAGTCCTGGTTTAGTCCTAGTTCAGTCCTGGTTCAGTCCTGGTTCGGCCCTGGTTCGGCCCTGGTTCGGCCCTGGTTTAGTCCTGGTTCAGTCCTGGTTCAGTCCTGGTTTAGTCCTAGTTCAGTCCTGGTTCAGTCCTGGTTCGGCCCTGGTTTAGCCCTGGTTCGGCCCTGGTTTAGTCCTGGTTCAGTCCCGGTTTAGTCCTGGTTCAGTCCTGGTTCAGTCAGTTAAATATGAAGTAGGTTGTAGGTGGTGGTTGTTTGGCGCTTGCATAACTTGGTATTTTGAGCGTTTTAATGAAATAGTTGTTTATTTATAAGACGGTTTCACAGTGGGGAGCCTCAGTCCCGCTGTGGATTTTCTATTCTTCAAATTGGAGACAAAAGCATTGATTATTTTTAAGTGGCTCATTCTTCGGTGCAGTGTGAAAAACTGCGGAGTCTGCTGCAGCTTTCAGAGATTTGTCTTGGCAGGACTCGGGTTACAAAAGATAATTTCTGTGTAGAGTTAGAGAAAGCAATGGAAATCTATAATTAAATCGAATAAATGCAAATTATATAATCTTAACATTTTTTTTTATAATTATGGACAGAAACTTTTGTCTGATTTTATAAAGTGAAAAACAGAACTAGTTCATTTCTAACAGTTTGCAGTGGTCCAAAGTTATTCCTCACTTCCCTTATGCATTCAGGGCATCCTTATTATTCTCTACAATGAGCTTTTCACAGCTTTCAGAAACCAACGTTAACAACAACTAGCATGCTAACCACGCACATCCTGATTATTGGACAATAGTGCTGCTTATACAATATGTACATCTGTACTGGGGCAAGACACATTTTGCTCTAATAACACGGGAAAAATCAAGGACAGACTAGAGATGTCAAAAGTATCGAAAGTCAGAAGGTAATCGATACTTAAACTAATATCGAAACCAGATACTGATACAGGTATCGATACTTTAAAAAATCCCATTGACAGGACAGAAATGAAGCTTTCCTGAATATCTTTAGAACGATCTGGAGCTGGATCAGAACAAATATAAGAGCACAGAGACTAGTATACGCTCATGGACCTGGTTTAGACCTGGTTTAGACCTGGTTTAGACCTGGTTTAGACCTGGACCACTGAGGATTACACAGATATAAGACACATGGCAATAGAAAAGAAAGTACAGAAATTTAATGTTCAAAATTACATTCTGTTGTCTAAAGAAAGAATTATTGATGTTATTGCTTTGTCTGGAATGTTCCACAGTATGGCATTAAATCTTTCTATCTTCATGGAGACCAAACCAGACCAAGTTACAGGTCAGATCTGTGGAGAGGCGACCCCGCTCACAGTCAGAATGTCTGTTTTTCTAGGGATTTTTGAGCTTTAAAACCACCTGTAATTGAATAAATGTAAAGTAGAGCTGTTTAAAGTCACACTGTGGAACATTCCAGGGCAAAACAATGACATATCCATAGAAACAAAAAGGTGACGGACCACCAACAAAAAAGTTACATTGGGCACCGCTGAAGTCAAAATCTTACATATCCTCCAGTTCCTTTAATATTAGCACGTTCATTAAATAATCTTTTGTTTGTTGTGTTTTTGTTGCAGAGATCCAAACCAGCCCGTACCACAGGACACGAAGTTCATTCACACCAAACCGAATCGCTTTGAGGAGGTCGCCTGGACCAAGTATAACCCCAAAGACCAGCTCTACCTTCACATTGGTCTAAAACCAAGAGTCAGAGATCACTACAGAGCCACCAAGGTCGCTTTTTGGCTAGAACTAGTCCCACATCTGCACAACATCAACGAATTCTTTCAATACGTCTCCACTACCACCAAAATCCCACCGCAGGAAACCACGCCTTATTCTTACACGAAGAGGTTTTCTGGTAAAAATCCTTGGCCGTCCACCACGAGACACCCAGGAGTTCCATCTGCAAATACAAAACAGACCACGGATCAACGGAAAAGCACCCTGGAAAACTTGGATCCCAATGACGAGATGTATATCGTCCGGAAAAGCGACTACTCGACTGAACTTAGTGTAACAGTAGCGGTTGGAGCGTCTCTTTTGTTTTTAAACATATTAGCATTCGCGGCATTGTATTACAAAAAGGACAAGCAACGCCACGAGACCAACCGCCGCGTCCCTACTCCGCAACGCAACTCGGCGGCTAACCCGGCTACCAACCCGACGCAAGTAGCGACAACAGCAAATGACGTAGCACATCTGCAGAGTGAGGAGCTAATGTCGCTACAGATGAAGCAGCAGCAGCTAGAGCACGACCACCATCACGAATGTGAGTCCATGCAGAGTCACGATACGCTACGGCTAACGTGCCCGCCGGATTACACACTAACTCTGCGACGCTCGCCGGATGATATTCCGCTAATGACGCCTAGCACCATAACCATGATTCCCAACTCGCTAGCTAGCATCCAGCCGCTGCACAATTTCAATACGTTCGGAGGAAGCCAAAACAGTACCAACTTACCACACGGGCATTCGACTACGCGGGTATAGCTCTGAAAATATTAAAATTCGTAATAAAAAAATAAGGCTAAAGACTTGTGAAAAGACAATGCCTTCTTTTTGAATGTTACTATGAACGGGAGACGAAAGGGCCGCCAAGATGATGAAGGAGGTGGACTATTTTTAAAAGCTTTTTGACATCAATAAATAAATAAATAATAAAACTATTGTATAAGGGAAAACGAAAGCAACAATTTCTTGAACTTGTTTCATGCGACGTCATTTTGAACTGAGCACACGACTCTTCACGCCAGCCTGAAAATGTATTTATAAAGACTAAGGCTTCATAATAAGGTGTGCTAATCAACTGTTGTGTTAGCAAATGGCTATTGCACAATTTATCTGTTTTAATTTTTTTTTCTCGCAATTTTTAAACATTTTCAGGAGCTATATACATTATTATTATTTACATTTTATATATATATATATATATATATATATATATATATATATATATATATATATATATATATATATATATATATATATATATATATATATAATATATAATTTTTGCCTTTTTTCTTTTCTTTTTTTTTATTACTAATTTATTTTTTGCAAGACTGGGCACCTTACCAACTTTAAATATAATATCTTTAAAATATATTTTAATATATTTTAGAATTTTTTTTTTGTTTATTAATGAAATTAGACATATTTGCGACAGGAAGGGCATCTGGTGTAGGGTCTGTCGCCTGTAATGTTCCATAGTATGGCATTAAAGTTCTCTGTCTTGCGTATACGTGTACAGTTAAGGTTGTTCGATAAATGTCCCGAGATTTGACTTTGTGACATCGCCTGCTTGTCTCCATGGAGATAGGTAAGTTTAATGTCATACTGTGGAACATTTCAAGCAAAACAATAACTTCTCTATGGAGACGAGCAGGTGGCGGGCCCTCCTCTGGAAAAGTTACGTAATGCACCTTGATGAAAACAATAATTCTGTTTAATTATTTGTAAGTTTAAAAATGTCTTTTATTTAATTTTTGTTTTTTTTTTGTTTTTTGTTTTTTTCTGATTGTAAACAGTTAGGAAAGTGCACCAAAAAGAAGTGGACTTATTGGGCAACCTTGGACAACTGATCTAGTAATGTTATCAGATAAAAAACTTATACAAATCTTATATTTTATACATTTATATATGTATAACTGATCATTTGCTCTTAAAAAGTCGTTTATTACTGTGGAACGTCTCAAGCAAAACAATAATCTCTCCATGGAGACGCAGAGTGGTGGATCTGAAAAATTACATCTTTAAATTTATGATCATTAATCCATATTTGTAAGTAAAAAAAATCACTTATGTATTTTATTTTTTTATTTTTTTATTTTTTTTAATTTCTGATTGTAAATGGTTTGAAAATTGTGTCAAAAAGAAGTGGAGCTACAGGGCAACCTTGAACAATGAATCAACTTTATCAAATGTAAACAAAAAAAAAACCTTATATTTAAAGATTTATACAAGTAACTGTTCATTTGCTATTTACAAGTTGTTTATTAGTGCACCTTATAATGAAGTATTACCAAACTTTGTACAAAAACGTGTGGAAAATTATATTCAAAAGATATATTATAGACTTTGATATATTTTAAATCATTGTAAATATATGGACCATTTTTGTTCTGAATTATAATTTTATTTTTGTGTAAAATCCTTGAGTCGTCCAGGTAGAATCCATGGCAAAAGGAGAAATTCAGTTTGTCAACTGGACAAAAAATAAACTTTTGTCCAATTGACAAACTGAATTTCTCCTTTTGCAATTTTATTTTTACATTTTTGTTGCCCTTTTTAAGATTTTCGACGCTGCTACTTCCTCCACTGTCTTTAAGCTTTGCATGTCCAGCTTTTACCAAAACTTAAAAAGAAAATTATTTTAAAGGAGACATATTCTGCTGAATCAGTTTTTGAGCACTTTTAACCATATTTTATTTGTTTTCTTCTCATTTATCCTCAGAAGTTGTATTTGGAGTCATTTGGGTAATCTTTATTCTCAAAACCTCCGCTGTGACATACGCACTTCCTTTTCCAATTTTATTTTCTTAATCAGTGATACACGTAGGATTCAGCAGCGTCGTGCAGTCATTTTGGTACAAATGATCAAAAATCCGCGCTAGTGTGATGTGCAGCTGTCCATCGGAGTTGCCCATAGCAACGCTTTGTTTTGTTGATGTTTATGGCGGCGTCAGCCACAGTTTTCCAACACGGAAATCAGTGCACTTGTTTCTTTTATTAAGTCATTTTAGATGAATATTGTAATTGAAAATGACCAAATTATAACATAGTGATCCACGAGTGTCATAGATTATAACTATAACCCAGACAAAAGCACAATATGTCTTCTTTAAAACCTCCATCTTGCTTTGTATTTTATTTTGAAAGAGCCATTTCCTGTCTTGCGATTTCAACACTGCCTCGGCTACAACATGACCAGCAAATATACTATCTTTATCATTTAAAATATAAAGGCAGTGGAATTCTTTTATTTTGAAGGGAAACTATAAGGTGTAAAAAAAAAAAAAAAAACTTTGTTAAATATTTGAAAATTGTCATATGCTAGCAATATGTATAGTGATGTGCCGGGCTTGTGGTCTATGGGTTTCAAAAGCAAGTGAATGAGTGTACATAGTATTATAATGAATTTAATATTATTATTATTACTACGAGATATAGATTAACCGTTTTGCATCCTATTCTAAAAGAGAAATGACACTGAAAAACATTTTAAGATACATTTGTAAAATATATGAAAAAGATCTATTCTTCTTGCCATTGGGCCGGAGCCAGTCGAAGCTACAAAAAGGATTTTCAATTTAAAATCCCAGAGTTTGTCTTATATATTTGTTGCGGGTTTTGCCTTAAGTAAGACGAGATATTTCTGGCTGGACACATGTACAAACTTTTTCTGCAACATTTTTAATAAAAAATATCACAGTATTTTCTAAAAAGTAGATATATGTGTTTTATTCTAACCCACAACACTTTTATACTGAGAGGAGGAGACAGGATAACCACTCTGCCACAGAAACACAGGGAGGACATGCACACTCCACTCACAGAGATCACAACCATGTTCTGTTATCTTAGACAGCAGAGGCTCCCAGACTTCCCTGTGCTCCTCAGGGGGGCCTGGGTGTTGTGTTTAGAAGTACAGAGGAGCTCAGACCACAGGCCCTGCAGTCCTCTGGAGCAGGAGCAGGAACCACAGCGCTCCACATTCATTCTGTTGGGAGTCTGTTTCTGTTGGACACCGGAGTTGCACTGTGCAGTCTGAGCCCAGGGTTAGATCCAGAGAAGACCCAGGACCCCCCCAAGGAGCAGAGGGAAGTCTGGGAGCCAGAGCCGACCCTTTTCTCTTAAAAAGTGAAGAGTTTTGGAGTGAACATGTGGTCTGGTGTGTGCAGCTTCACAGGCAGTGACCAGAACAACGGTGTGAACTAAACCAGCCTGACCCCGGACTCTCAAACCAGTGCAGTCTGAGCGACGAGTTAGTCCTGGATCCACCACAGCTGGCTCCTCTATATGTGGAGGAACAGTGGCTCTACTCCAAGCTCCTCCCGTGGCACTGAACTCCTCCCACCCATCTCACCCTGTCTCTAAGGAAAACAGGGTGAGTAAATGGTCAATTTCTAAAGCACTTTTCCACTTTCAAGGCACTCAGAGCACATCAAGGAACCATTCACACATTCACACACACATTCACACACACATTCACACACACATTCACACACCAGTGTACACAGACACTGGAATCGCACCACCAACCTGTGGGTCAGTGAATCTGAGCGGTCAACCAGTGATGTTTGTGTCAAGAGCAGGATTTGAACCACCATCCTTCAGTGGACAAACACTCTACCAACTCCACTGTGGACCGAGCTTTGCCGTTGGACTCCTTGGACACCATCACGTGACCGCAGACGCTGCACTGACCTCCAGGGGGCGCTGCCAGTCTCCTGTCAGACCCATGGCCTCAGATTTGGAGAAGCACATCCTGATTCCAGCTGCTTCACCCACAAACTCAAGGTGTGTATTTTATTTACGTTTGGTCAGGTTTGCATGAGAAGGTGTAGATTTTATTATTATTTAAATTAGTTTTTAAATTATTTGATGATAAGTTTGAATCATTTGTTCATAAACTGTTTGTTCATGGTGAATTAAGGCTTTGGTTGTTCTTTATTGAGCCTAATTAAGGTGTAGTTGTTTTAGTTTTACATGTAACGTTTCTGATGATGGTTGCACGTCTCCATGGAGATGAAATTGCTTTGCCTGAAATATTCCACAGTATGGTATTAAAACTGCATACATTCAAATACTTGTTTGTTGCTAGGAAGAACGTTTTTACGTTTGTTTTAGCCCTAGAAGTGACCCTAAACGAGTCAAACAGTTTTTTTATGTGAATTTATGCTTTTGTCGTGAATGTTTCTGTCTCCCCCACACTCCTCTGCACATCTGTTCAACATTTCACTTCTGTTTCTGTCGCTTTGAGTTTGAGTCAAAACCTCATTTGTTTAACTCATCGAGCGCACGATCAATACACTGAGCAGTGAGGAGAGAGGCGTTTATGAGCACTAATCCACCTGGGAAAAAGCACCATTCTAACCGTATTTATGCTTTGTTTTAAGACGCCAAACCTTTACTCCTGCTTTAGTAATATACAATACTTTTACTTAAAGGTCCTATATTAATCAAAACTGACTCCTGTGAGCTTTAAATCATGTTATAATGTTGTTTCCTCCTCAAAAACAGACCTGGAGTTGTGTTTTGTTCCTTTATTATTAGTCTGTCTACATCTCCAAAGCTCAAAACGCTCTGTTCCACCTTGTGACATCATTAAGCGGTAGTTTTAAAGTGAACAGCTCATTTAACCTTTAGTTCAGTAGAGCTCAGCGATTCCAGGTCTGAAATTTTAATCCAAATGATTCTAGTGAATGTGTATGGAGTTTAAAAACACAGTGGAGCACTTCCTGTACTCTTTTTGGGACAATATGATTTAGTTTGTCTCATTTTTGTGTCTGTCCTTTGAAAACTATTAGATCTTGTGGATTATTTAATCAGATATTACATCCTGACAGTTACGCTTTAACTTACTTGAGTAGTAGTAGTAGTAGTATTAGTAGTAGTAGTAGTTTCTCCATGTACTTTTTTACGTATTGGAGTAATTTCTTGGACCACTACCTTGTACTTCTACTTGAGTAATATTAATTTGCAGTAACGTGACTCTTCCTTGAGCACAGTTTTTGTTCTCTCTGTGTAAACGTGTGTGTTTTAGCTTAGCATGCGGCGCGGTGTTAGCGGTTAGCGGCGTTAGCGGGGTTAGCGGAGTGAGGAGTTAGCGCAGTCAGAGATTGGGGACGATCGATCGAGAGGAGCGAGATGGGCGGCGATCGAAAAGTCAATTGTGCTGATTTGAAAATGAGGCGTCCACAAACATAATGAGTTTGTTTGGAGAGAGGAGAAAACTGCAGAGAGGAGAGGAGCCGGAGCAGGACGTGAGAGACGTGTTAAAGATGCTTTATGTACCTTTTCTGATGAAGGCGAAGGCACCTGCTCGTCTCCATGGAGATGTCATTCAAATTAAAGCTCCATTATTACGCTTTTTCTGATCTACATTATGTTCTAATGTTGTTTCCTCACCACAAACACACCTGGAGTTGTGTTTTGTTTCATTCACACATGTTTAACACACAAACCTGCAGATTTAGGCTCTGGTTTAGTTCTTCCCTCGAACATGAAACACTCTGTTCCACCTTGTGATGTCATATGGTAATACAGGAAGTGCTCTGACAGTTTAAACCTTCATTTAACAAAATAAGGTTGTTGTTTATTTTTATTAGTCTAATCAGAACTATTATGTAACTTTGACAGGTTTTGGCCCTTCTTTACATTATGGTTGCTAGGTAACAGTTACAGAACTACCTCTATGTCTGTCACAGCTGATGACTGTGTCCAACTAGGAGGTCAAATAATTTAATATTTTTTGTGTATAATCTTAACTCCTAACTCTCAACTTAAAGATGCATCATGTAGCTTTTCTGGTGGAGGGTCCGTTACCTGCTTGTTTCTATGGAGATGTCGTTGCTCTGCCTGGAATGTTCCACAGTGTGAAATTAAACAGCTCTACTTCATATTTATTCAATCACAGGTGGTTTTATAGCTCAAAAATACCTAGAAAAACAGACATTCTGACTGTGAGCGGGGTCGCCTCTCCACAGATCTGACCCGTAACTTGGTCTGGTTTGGTCTCCATGAAGATAGAAATGTTTAATGCCATAGTGTGAAACATTCCAGACAAAGCAATAAGCATTTGACGGAGCCTCCCCCAGAAAAGTTACACAGTGCACCTTTAACGATCTTTGTGGAAACATTTAGTTCTGTTACTCAATGTATTTGTTAAGCAATTTCAGACATGTGACTGTGAGCTATAGAGGTTTAATGCCATACTGGGGAACATTACAAGCAAAGCAATAACATATCCATGGAGACAAGCAGGTGGCAGACCTTTAATAAAATTGTAATTGTTCTTTTGCCCCAGTACAGATGTATAGTGTAAGAGCGCTTGAGGTCAAAGTAAGTCCACTGTGAGCTGTCTGTCATCGAAGTATAAAGAGTTTTACTGAATCAGGAAGTGCACTGTTAGCATGCTAGTTGTTGCAAAACTTCACTCTGGTGTCTGAAAGTTGTGAAAAGTACTGCTGCTACTACTGCTACTACTACCATCACTACTATCATCACTACTGCTACTACTACTACTACTACTACTACTACTAGTGTTCTCGATAGTTGTAATATTTATCCTGTAGTTGGCGATTTTGATTCATATAAAACGTGCACTTTAAAAAAGCTCAAACGTGTTGAAATAAATTCTCTTTAAGTCTCCTGAGAAAATAAGTAAATAAAAGAGTCCAATTAAAGTAAATGAGTTGAATAGAAGGACTTTTATCTTTTGAAAACACAGTATTCAGTGTTTTTGCTGCAGGGAAAATGAAAATCAACAGTAATGTGAAAGTACATGTGAAATACTGCAGTCTCTGAGAGGACATAAACACATAGATCTGAGAGAGAGAGAGAGGGAGGAGAGGAGGAGGAGAGGGAGGAGAGGGATGGAAGAGAAGAGGGAGGAGAAGAGGGAGATACAGAGAGAGAGGGTGGGAGGAGGGAGAGAGGGAGGGTGGAGGAGAGGAAGGAAGGAATGGAGGAGAAGAGAGGGAAAAAGAGGGGGATAGTGAAGAGAAAAGGAGAGAAAGATGAGAGGGGGACAAAGGGAGAGAGAGAATAAGCGGAGGAGAGCTACAGAAAGGAGGAAGTGGTGAGAAAAGAGGAATAGAGGGGGAAGAGAAGAGGAGATAGAGGGATAGGGAAAGTGTAGTGAAAGAGGAGGAGAGTAAAAGGTCACCCGGAGATTTGTTGAAATGAAAATGCAGGTAAACAATCACAGGCCTGGTTTAATTAGACTGAGACTTCTGCACCACCACAACATAGAATATGGAGTACAGCAGCAGTAGAAGTAGTAGTAGTAGTAGTAGTAGTAGCAGTAGCAGTAGCAGCAGTAGTATAATTAGTAGTAACTATACCAATGTGGCCATTTTCAAGCCGCAAAGTAGTGACAAGTCTTTTCAGAGATTTGGAGGAGTGAATGTGTGGGTGGAGAGAGAAAAAAGAGGGCGTGAAGAGGAAGAGAAAGAGAGAGAGAGTGAGAAAAAGAGAGGAGGTGAGAATGAAAAGAGAAGAGAGAGGGAGAGAGAGAGAGGAAGAGAGAGAGGGTTGTCTTGAAGTGTTTAAATGAAAATGCAGGAAAATGAAGAAAAGGAGAGGGGGATGGATAAAGAAAGAAGGAAAATAGATGGGTGGATGAAGAAAGAGGGGGAATAGACCAACAAATGTATAAATAAATACATAGAGACGACATATGCATTTAGCTGCGAGTTCTTGAATATAAGCGAAGAGCCAATATGGCCGCTGTAATTGCATGTTGGTTGCTATGGGTTACCATGGCGACGGCCTCTCTAGCCTTTATTAATACCTCATGGGTCCTTAGGTCCTAGTTCTATAGGTATAATATATATGCAGTTATATGTATGTATGCATATATGTACTTGAAAATGCACAGAAGAGGAGAGAGGGAGAGGAGGAGAGAGGGAAGAGAGGAGGAGAGAGGGAGAGGAGGAGAGAAGGAAGAGAGGGGGAGAGAAGGAAGAGAGGGGATAGGAGGAGGAGAAGAGGAGGCATGGGATAGAGGAGGAGAGAAGGAAGAGAGGGGGAGAGAGGGAGAGGAGGAGAGAGGGAAGAGAGGAGGAGAGAAGGAAGAGAGAGGATAGGAGGAGGAGAAGAGGAGGCATGGGATAGAGGAGGAGAGAAGGAAGAGAGGGGGAGAGAGGGAAGAGAGAGGATAGGAGGAGGAGAAGAGGAGGCATGGGATAGAGGAGGAGAGAAGGAAGAGAGGGGGAGAGAGGGAAGAGAGGAGGAGAGAAGGGAGAGGATAGGAGGAGGAGAAGAGGAGGCATGGGATAGAGGAGGAGAGAAGGAATAGATGGGGAGAGAGGGAAGAGATGAGGAGAGGGGGAGAGAGGGGGAGAGAGAGGATAGGAGGAGGAGAAGAGGAGAGTAGACACGGGGGAGAGGAGGAGAGAGGGAAGAGAGGGGGAGCGAGGGGGAAGAGAGAGCATAGAAGGAGGAGAAGAGGAGGCATGGGATAGAGGAGGAGAGAGGGAAGAGAAGTGGAGAGAAGGGGAAGGGAAAGGATAGGAGGAGGAGAAGAGGAGAGGAGGAAAGGAGGGGAGAGGGAAAAGAGAGAAGGAGAGAGGGGGAAGAGAGAGGATTGGAAGAGGAGAAGAGGAGGCACAGGGGAAAGGAGTAGAGAGTGAGAGAAGAGGAGAAAGGGGAGAGGAGGAGGAGAGAGAGCGGGAAAAGGGGAGAGAGAGAGGTGGACAAGAGGAGAGATAAGAAAGAGTGGAGGAGAGAGAGAGGAAAGAGGAGATGAGGAGGAGAGAGGTAGAGAGAGGGAAAGAGAAGAAGAGAGGAGAGGAGAGGAGGCACAGGGGAGAGTGGAGGTCCAACGTTTTACAAATTAATAATTCAACCCAAGCCACAACTCTGAAAGCAATTTATCATTCTGTATACAGCGCAGTCCCTCGGGTTTGAAAATCACTTAGAAATACAGAAACACAGGTGAAGAAGTGAGGGCAAGGGATACTGTGAAGAACTGAGGAGGCTACATGGCTATTAAGTACATATGTAGTAGTAGTAGTAGTTGTAGTAGTAGTTCTAGTAGTAGTAGTAGTAGTAGTAGTAGTAGCTGTAGTAGGGTCGTAGGACTGACACACAATTCTGGTATTTTCAAAGTATATACAACAAAAAATAGAAAGGACATATTTTTGAGTTGAGGTGTGCTGTGCTGCTGCTACTACTACTACTACTACTACTACTACTACTACTACTACTACTACTACTACTACTACTACTATTACTACTGCTGCTGCTTCTACTATTACTACTAAAGCCAGTACTCTTCCAGCCCAAACTCCCTGTATCCCTGTATCCCTGTATCCGTGTATCCGCATATCCGCGTATCCATGTATAAAGCAGTTCTGATCAAGTCCCATTGACTCTTGTGTTTTGGAGCGTTTCCACTGAACACATTTGGACTCAAGATGGCCGCCATCTGTGAGCCAGATGCCCTCCCTCCCCCTGCTCTGAACAGGGACCAGCTCCGCTCATTATCCACTGTGATCTATGAGAGGAATTATGACAAGAATATCAATGTGTACTACTACTACTACTACTACTACTACTACTACTACTACTACCATCACTACTGCTTCTACTGCTACTACTACTACTACTACTACAGCTGCTACATTGATTTTAAATTGTCATATCCTTGTTTACACAGTTACACAATTGCGTAGTGGTTTATTAAGTATTTTTTATTATTATTTCCAGTTAAGTTCTTTTATTTTTAGCTGTACTTTGGTACCTTCTCTCTGATTGGATAACCTTTACCCAATCACACCTGTGTAAAGAGTCACAAGTGAGGCACAACAGCCAATCACGACCAACCAGGAAGTATCAACACACCAGGACAGCCAATCACAACCAACCAGGAAGTATCAACACACCAGGACAGCCAATCACAATCAACCAGGAAGTAGTGACCACACCGCTGTTGTTCAAAAAAAGTCTCACCCCAAATATCTGCAGTGATTTTACTGTAAGTCTGTTTAATTTACTTTAATATTTGTAATTTCATAGTTTTGTTGTAGTTTTTTAGATTCATTTTGGTATTTACATTTTAAGTCCTGGTTTAGTCCTGGTTCAGTCCTGCTTTAGTCCTGTCTTAGCCTTGGTTTAGTCCTGGTTTAGTCTTTGTTTAGTCCTTAATATCACTTTTTACACCTCTCTTACTTGTACCTATGTGTTTTTAAGTTGAAGGCCATTTTCCCTTCAGCAAAATGAACCAGCCCTGACCACAGCACTGCAACAAGGGATGATGGGAAATGCGGTTTCATGAGGATTAGTGCCGTGTGCAAACTCCAGGGACTACAGGGATTTTAATGGAAGAAATGAAAATCTGATATTATGTTTGTGAATCCAGCAGGGAGAAGTTTATAAAGAAACGGTTTAAGGACAGATCAATATTTGAATTTAATAGAGTTTAAGAAATCAACCTGGACTAAACCAGAACTAAACCAGGACTAAACCAGGACTGAACCAGGACTGAACCAGGACTAAACCAGGACTGAACCAGGACTGAACCAGACTGACCCAGGACTAAACCAGGACTAAACCAGAACTGAACCAGGACTGAACCAGACTGACCCAGGACTAAACCAGGACTAAACCAGAACTGAACCAGGACTGAACCAGGACTGAACCAGACCTAACCAGGACTAAACCAGAACTGAACCAGGACTAAACCAGGACTAAACCAGAACTGAACCAGGACTGAACCAGGACTGAACCAGACCTAACCTGGACTAAACCAGAACTAAACCAGGACTAAACCAGGACTAAACCAGGACTGAACCAGAACTAAACCAGGACTAAACCAGGACTGAACCAGAACTAAACCAGGACAAAACCAGGACTGAACCAGAACTAAACCAGGACTGAACCAGGACTAAAGCAGAACTGAACCAGGACTAGACCAGAACTTGATCAGAAAGCTAAACTAGGACTAAATCAGGGCTAAACCAGTGCTAGAAGATACTTACAGAAGTCATAACTGCAGTAGGTAACTAGTAGATAGTAGTAGAAGCAGTAGTAGTAGTAGTAATAGTAATACTAGTAGTAGTAGTAGTAGGACCATACTTTGAAGTTGTAGTACTTTTGCTTGATTTATACCTGTAATACTAATTCCCACTTTAAAATCCACAATATCTAAATATCAATTTCTCTGTCTCTTCCTCTTTCCTCTCCTCCCTCTCTTTCTTTTTCTCTCTCCTGCCATCCATCTTTTCTTTGGGCTTTGACACATTGTGATAAACGATGTGACATTCAATCAGGAGTGACAGAAAAAGAGAGAAAAGAGAGAGACAAGAGAGAGGGATGTCCATACTAAATCATATCAACTATACGTCATTTTAACAGAGAGAGGGAGGAAGAGAGAGGTAGAAAGAGAGAAAGGAGGAAGAAGGAAAAAGAGAGGGAGAAGAGAGAATTAAAGAGCGAGGGAGAGAGAGACAAGAGAGAGAGTGATGTCGATACTAAATCATATCAACTATTCATCATTTTAAAAGAGAGAAAGAGAGGGATGTAGAGAGAAAGAAAGAGGGAGGGAAGGGGAGAGAGAGAAGAGAGAGACTGAAGGAGGGAGGGGGAGAGAGAGAGGGAGAAAGAGACAGAAAGATGGAGGGAGAGAGAGAACAGAGTCAGAAGTTAATATTCTAACCCTAACTCTGGACTAAACCAGGTCTAAACCACCAGGGCTAACCCAGGGTTTAGTCCAGTTTTAGTCCCTGGTTTAGTCCTGGTCATTAATCCTTGTTTAGTCCTGCTTTAGTCCTGCTTTAGTCCTGCTTTAGTGCTGCTTTAGTCCTGGTTTAGTTCTTTTACTCCTGGTGTAGTCCTGCTTTAGATCTGGTTTAGTCCTGGTTTAGTCCTGATTTACTCCTGGTGTACTCCTGCTTTAGTCCTGCTATAGTTCTGGTTTAGTCCTGGTTTAGTCTTGGTGTAGTCCTGCTTTAGTCCTGGTTTAGTCCTGGTGTAGTCCTGCTTTAGTCCTGCTTTAGTCCTGGTTTAGTCCTGCTTTAGTCCTGGTGTAGTCCTGCTTTAGTCCTGCTTTAGTCCTGGTGTAGTCCTGCTTTAGTCCTGCTTTAGTCCTGGTTTAGTCCTGCTTTAGTCCTGCTTTAGTCCTGGTTTAGTCCTGGTGTAGTCCTGCTTTAGTCCTGCTTTAGTCCTGCTTTAGTCCTGTTTTAGTCCTGCTTTAGTCCTGCTTTAGTCCTGGTTTAGTCCTGTTTTAGTCCTGCTTTAGTCCTGGTGTAGTCCCTTGTAATTCCCAGTATTCCCATCCCATTTTCCTATTAGACTGGTCTGGTTGGAGAAGCCTGTGTCTGGAGAATAAACTCATGTGATGTTTTTTTTGAAGAGCCGAATCAGGAGCATAAATCATCTGTGGATCCGGAGACGTGGAGATCGCTGACCCCGTGTGCTACATGCTAACGCTAACACGCTAACAGGGCTACACGCTAACACGGCTACATCAATCTCCCACAGAGCAGAGGTGAGACAGACACAATAACAATGGTTTCTGAATGACAGCGCTGGGACAGTGGTGGAACACATTATAAATCTTATTTCTGGCTTAGTTATTTGGTATTTTTGTCAAGTTTTTGTGTGATTTGTGATTTCAGGTTTTTTTTTTCAATCTTTTTTGAGCATTCTACCATGTTATAATGTTGTTCCCTCATCAAAAACATGTCTGAAGAGGGTTTAGATCCATGCATGTTTGAGTAATCTAGCAGTCTCTAGATTAGGTTTAGATTTTAATTTAATTAATAGTGTTACAGTACATGTTTAATTTTGGTTTAGTTTTTCTAGAAGTATTTCTTCTGGAAGGTCTTCTGCCACATTTGCTGCCACATATGGTGTAAAAAAAAAACTACCGGGACAAGACAAAATATACTGAAATACATGAAAAAAAATCAGATACAGACTCTTTAATAATCTTAATAATGCAATAGCCCTGGGGTAGACCAGGTTTAGTTCTGGTTTAGTCCTTGGTTTAAGCTTGGTTTGGACTTGTTTAGTCCTGGTTTAGACCTGGTTTAGTCCTGGTTTAGTTCTTGATTTAGTCCTGGTTTAGACCTGGTTTAGTCCTGGTTTAGTTCTTAGTTTAGTGCCTAATTTGGCCTTGGTTTAGTTCCATTTAGTCCTGATTTCTTCTGTCTTATGACTTGGTTTAACTAAGCCTAGTTGGTTTAGTCCTGGTGTAGACCTGGTTTAGCCGTTGTTTAGCCCTGGTTTAGTCCTGGTTTAATCCTGGTGTAGTCCCTGCTGTAGTCCCTGCTGTAGTCCCTGGTTTAGTCCTTGTGTAGTCCCTGCTGTAGTCCCTGGTTTAGTCTTTGTTTAGTCCTGGTGTAGTCCCTGCTGTAGTCCCTGGTTTAGTCTTTGTTTAGTCCTGGTGTAGTCCCTGCTGTAGTCCCTGGTTTAGTCCTGGTTTAGTCCTGGTGTAGTCCCTGCTGTAGTCCCTGGTTTAGTCCTGGTTTAGTCCTTGTTTAGTCCTGGTGTAGTCCCTGCTGTAGTCCCTGGTGTAGTCCTGGTTTAGTCCCGGTGTAGTCCCTGCTATAGTCCCTGGTTTAGTCCTGGTTTAGTCCTGGTGTAGTCCCTGGTTTAGTCCCTCTTTTGGTCTTGGTTTAGACAAAAGTTGCTGAAATACATGAAAAAGTTGTTGAAAAAGTTGAAGGTGTCCTGAATGTTCCACAGTGAGCAGCTGTCAGAGCCTCTGTGAAACCTGGTGATTTTAGAAGAATTGTCCTGATTAAATGTCCGAACACACCATTTACTCTGACCTTTTCTGACAAAATCACATTATTTTTTTTAGGGTTTTTTTCATCAAAAACAAACCGGGAGTTGTGTTTTGTTTCCACGGCAACGGATTATGTCTTATTTATCGCTCTTTCTTTCCTCTTTGTTCATTAAAGGACAAACAAAACAAAAAAAAGACTCCTGTTGCCGTGGAAACCTGCTTAAATTGGACCCCAGAAACAAAACATATTTTGAAATTACATTTTTTCTGTTGGTTATTGCATACTGTGTATCAGATGCCCTCCCATCCTCTCCCATTGTCTTCTTTCTCTCTTTTCCCTCTTAATCTGTCTTGTCCTCACCCTAGTGCATCCTGGGTAATTACCGATAGCGCGGGTCGTTTGGCTAATTGCTTCACAACATGCGTGCTAATCAGGAGCTAGCATGTCAAACGGAGCAGCACAGAACTACACCTCCCATGATGCACTTGTGGTTCCAGTCTAAGGGTTTTATTCAACATTTTCACAACGTTTGTAGAAGACTTTACAGATATTAAAAACTACTTTGAATTTTACAACGACTGGTCACTGAATAGTTTAGACCTGGGGTAGACCTGGTTTAGTTCTGGTTTAGTCCTTGGTTTAGATCTTGTTTAGGCCTATTTTAATCCAACCTTTCATCCTGGCTATTGTCCTAGTTTAGTCCGAGTATAATTTAGGATTAGTCTTGGTTTAGACCTGGTTTAGTTCTTAGTTTAATGCCTGATTTGGCCTTGGTTTAGTTCCATTTAGTCTTGATTGGTTCTGTTTTACGACCTGGTTTAATTAAGCCTAGTTGGTTTAGTCCTGGTTTGGTCCCTGCTTTAGTCCAGCTTTAGTCCTCATTTAGTCCCTGGTTTAGTCCTGGTTTAGCCCTAATTTCGGTCCTGGTTGAGTCCTGGTTCAGTCCTTGGTTTAGCCTTGTTTTAGTCCTGGTTTAGCCCTGGTTTAGCCCTTGTTTAGCCCTGGTTAAGTCCCTGGTTTAGTCCCTTGTTAAGTTCTTGGTTTAGTCCTGGTTTAGTCCTGCTGTAGTCCCTGGTTTAGTCCTGGTTTAATCCTGGTTTAGTTCCTGGTTTAGTCCTTAGTTTAGTCCTGGTTTAGTCCCTGGTTTAGACCTGGTTTAGTCCTGGTTTAGCCCTTGTTTAGCCCTGGTTAAGTCCTTGGTTTAGTCCCTTGTTTAGTTTTTGGTTTAGTCCTGGTTCAGTCCTAGTTTAGTCCTGGTTTAGTCCTGCTTTAGACCCTGGTTTAGGCCTGGTTTAGTCCCTGGTTTAGCTCTGGTTTAGTCCTGGTTTAGTCCTGTTTTTTCCACAGTTTCTTTTCAAATCAGACCATACAAAATCCCACACATGGACTTTAATGATATTTTGTTGCTCTCGCTCCTCTGTGTGCAGCAGGTGTCTAAATTTGCACAGCACTAACGCTAACGCTGCCTGATCCGTCTCGCTCCAGGACACGGCGCTTTCACTGAGCTTTGGCATAGAGTGATACAGAAAGCGGCTAGCAGAGTGTTAGCGTAGCATGTGTTAGCCAATGGGAACGCTTAAGAAGACTAGCAAACATGTTAATACGACTTGAGTGGGGCATTCTGGTACGACATCTACAAAGAATTTATAAAAGAAGTTGTATCTGCTCGTCTCCATGGAGATGTTATTGCTTTACCTAGAATGTTTCACAATAGGGCATTAAACATGTCTATCTATCTATCTATCTATCTATCTATCTATCTATCATATATTCAGTTACAGGTGTTTCAAAAATAGATAGGAAAACATGTATTCTTATTGTGAGTGGGTGCGCCTCTCCACAGATCTCACCTGTAACATGGAGATAGAAAATTTTGCAGTGGTCCAAAGTTCTCCCACACTCACCTTCTGCATTCAGAGCGTCCTAATTATTCACAACGCACAGACAGCAGAGCGAAAAAAGTGGACTGAGTGAGTGTAACGTCACCCATAGTGTTCAGCTCCAGTCAGATGAAGCTTACTGAGGCTAGCAGTTATTCATGTTATTCGGCCCAACCCACTTTTGCCGCTAAATGCTCCTAAACCGCACTTTCTTGTGGTGGTACTTCCGGTTAAGTGGGGATAATGTCAGTGTCAATTTGAGTCAATGTCAGTGGTGAATTTGAGGAAAGTTTTCCAGCTAAAATATGACATAAAGTTGGTTTATTTGTGTAAAATGTTAATTCTCTGGAGGCTTTAAACCGGCTTTATCATCTGTGGACTGAGTCAGATGAAGCTCATTGAGGCTAGCAGTTATAGGAGCGAATTTGGAGCCGAGTTTCACATTAGGAATTCCCATCGTGGGTATCCTAGCAACTAAAGAGCCAATCAGGAGCGAGGCTGTTGAAGGCTTAGCAACGCTGTCAGTTACAGAAAGAGAGGGGTGGCAGTTTTTCAATAAAAAGCGCATTGGAGCCAGAGTTGATGGAGCTGGAAGTGTGCCCATGCTCACTTCCTGTTTGGAAAGCTTTAAAATTAGATCCAGACATTAAAAAAATTAAAAATTGATTGGGACATTGCATATTAAAGGTGCATTGTGTAACTTTTCTGAAGCCTGGAATGTTCCACAGTATGGCATTAAACCATTTACATCTTCATGGAAACCAAAACGGACCAAGTTACAGGTTAGATCTGTGGAGAGGCGACCCCGCTCACAGTCAGAACGCCTGTTTTTCTAGGTATTTTTGAGCTATAAAACCACCTGTAATTGAAAAAAGTAAAGCTGTTTAATGTCACACTGTGGAACATTCCAGGCAGAGCAATGACAGCCATATTCATAGAAACAAGCAGATGATGGACCCCCAACCAAAAAGTTACACAGTGCACCTTTAATGTCTGTGGTTATAGTGTAAAAATGACACACATTATTTATACATGATATCTGTACTGGGCAAGTCACATTTTGCTGAATTACATGGGAAAAAGGTACAGGGCCTTTAAATATTTAATACAGTCCCTCTCGTCTCTTTAATCTCTCTCTTCTCTTTCTTTTCTCTCTTCTTTCTCTTCTCTCTCTTCTTCTCTTCTGAAACAGCAGCAGTGATGTTGTAAAACTGTCCCAAAATGAAACCAAACACGGCGCGGCGCATTTGCAAATGTACCTTTTCAAAATTCTGATCTGAACGAGAGCGATGAGGCTCCGGTACATCTGAGCGTTTCATGAATAATTTGAGTGGAAATGAAGAGAGGAAAAGAGGAGGAGGAGGAGGAGAGGAGAAGGGGATGAGAGGGAAAATGAGAGGAATCAGGAGGAGGAATCACATGTGGAGAGAGGGATGAGTGAAAACAAGAGAGAGAGATGTAAGATGTCAGTCTGAGGAGGGAGGTGAAGAGTAAATGACAGCAAATGTGAAAGAGTAAAAGAGAGTGAGGAGGGAGAAGGAGAGAAAGAAGGAGCAAAGGGGGAGAGACAGGGGAGAGAGGGGGTTAGAGGGGGGTATAAAGAGGGAGAATAAGGGAGAGAGAGGGGAGAGAAAGAAGTTGAGAGGGAGAGAGGTAGGGTGGAAAGAGAAAAGGAGAGTGAGAGGGGAGAGGAGGGAGAGAGAGAGAGGGAGGAGGGGGAGAGGGGAAAGAGAGAGGGAGGGAGAGAGAGAGAGGGGAGAGAAAGAAGTTGGAGAGAGAGAGGTAAGGTGGAAAGAGAAAAGAAGAATGAGAGGGGAGAGGAGAGAGCGAGAGAAGAAGATGGGGGAGGGAGGGGAAAGAGAAAGAGGCAGAGAGCGAGAGGGACAGAGAAAGAGGGACAAAGAGACAGAGAGAAAGGGAGACAGAGAGAGGGGGAAGGAAGATAGGGAGAGAGGAGAGAGAGAGAATGAGGGGGAGCACAGAGAGACAGAGAGAGGAGGAGGGAGAGAGGGAGAGAGAAGAGAGAGGGAGACGAGGGGTATTGTGAAAGAAATGACAAATCATGTGGAACCAAATGGAAAAAACATGAGGAAAACATGTTTTAAAAAGGTGAATAACGTGTGGAGCGTTTAGGGACGTTTGGAAACTAAACAGGATTAAATTCAGATGGAAATAGACACAGCTACAAACACCAGACCTGAGGGTGTGAGCTGCTCCTGTTCCTCCTCAAAAACAGACCTGGAGTTGTGTTTTGTTCTTTAATTATCAGTAGCCGTGTCCCAATTACATAACCAGATTTACGAATCAGTTTGTCAATCCACCCAATGTCTCTTTTCCTGGTGTCGCTCCCCCAGCAGACCACAGCCAAGTCCAGGGCGCTGGCCTCCACAGACTGGGAGAAGATCTCCAGTAACTTGCTGCAGACACTGAAAGACCTGAGCTTTCTCAGGAAGTAGAGTCTGCTCATGTTCTTCTTGTACACCGCATTACAGTTGTCCCTCCAGTCCAGCCTGTTGTAGCAGTCCACTATTTCCACGTTCTGGCCCTGGATGGTTATGGCCTCCACTGATGTCCTCTTTCTCCTGAAGTTAATCACCAGTTCCGTGTTCTTCTCAACGTTCAGGAGCAGGTAGTTGGTGAACCAGGAGACAATGGAGGAGCTAACACCCACATCCTGAGCAGCTTCTCACTCATCAGAAAGGGCTGGATAGTGTTAAAAGCACTGGAGAAATCGAAAAACAATATCCTCCCAGAGCCCCCAACTCTATCCAGGTGTGAGTGTGTCCGGTGAAGATCGATGACAGCATCTTCCATGCCGTTTTTTAGGGTTAGGGTGAGTTGTGTGGTCCTCTGTGTCTTTTTATATAATTTTTATTTCACTGTCACCTTTTTTAAGCTTTATGCATTTTAACACTTTTAATTTATTGTTTTTACTTATGATTTACTCTCTTTATTGTCTTCATTTATCTGTGCAGCACTTTGGAACCTGAAAATGTGGAGCACTTCCCGTATCGCCACATGACATTCCTTTTAGAGTTGATTTTAAAATGTTATTGTTTGTTTTTAAAGTACTACTTGGAAAGCTGTGGTGACCCTGGGGTGACCCTGGGGTGACCCTGGGGTGACCCTGGGGCGACCCGCCTTTTCTGTGGTTGGCCCCAAACTTTGGAACACTCTCCGCCCTCACATTAAATCGCCCCTTCAGTCGATTCTTTTAATTCTCGTTTAAAAACACACTTTTATTCATTTGATTTCCAATTTTCTATTTGCTAATTTTAGTATTTTTTATGTTTTTTATTGACTTGCTTAATTATTTATTTCATGCTTTATTTTATTGAATGTGTTAATTTATATTGTGCGTACTGCAGCACTTTGGAGACTTTGTGTTGGTGAAATGTGCTGTACAAATAAAGTTGGATTGGATTGGATGACATCACAAGGTGGAGCAGAGTTTTTTCAGTTTGAGAAAAGAAAATTAAACAAAACACAACTCCAGGTCTGTTTGTGATGAGGAAAAATCATTAGAACATCAGAAAATAGCGCCATATTTAATTTAAAATACATTATCAGATACTTGTGTTTTTGTGGTTTTTGTTTTTTCTTTTCTTTTTTTTTCGATTTGACACAATCGCACACGTCAAATCTGACTCGTGCTCCTGTGGCCGGTTGTCACGGCGATGGAGTAAAGGATCAGAATAATGAATGAAAGAGGAGACGGTTTCCACGGAGACTGAGGAAAACAGAGGGAGGTCATGTGGAGAGAGAGGGAGGGAGGTAGTGGGAAAAGAGAGAAGGGGGGCAGAGTGGGGAAAGAGAGAGAGAGAAAGAGAGAGGGAGAGTGGAAAGAAGAGATAATGAGAAGGGAGAGAGAGGGGTAGAGGGGAATGAAGACAGGATGAGAGAAGGAGAGAGAGAAGGAGAAAGAATAGGAAAGAGGAGAAGAGAGGAAAAAGGGTAAAGGAAGAGAAAGAGGGAGAGAAGGAAGACAGATAGAGAGACAGAGAGAAAGAGAGATAGAGAGAAAGAGAGGTAAAGGAGAAAAGGGGAGAGAGAGCAAGAAGAGATTGCGGGAGAGAGGAAGAGTAGAATACAGGAGAAGGGGAGAGGGATGTGAGAGAAAGAGAGAGGACAGAGGGAGAAAGATGTGTGTGGATGGTGGGAAGAGAGAGAGAGAGTAAGAGAGAGAGAGAGAGACGGAAGTAAAGAAATCACAGACATCAGTGCTTCATACTTCAGAGTACTTCAAATGGACATTAAATATAGTCATCTATTTTACAGAGAGAGAGAGGGAGTAACACTTTACAGAAAGAGAGAGGTGGAAGGAAAAAAGAGAGAAAGAGCGAGGGATGTGTGCGAAGTCTGTAGGTAATATTTGTGGCTTAGGAATTTTAGGAATTTCTGTGGAAATTCTGTTATTTGTTTTTTAAATGTTTCTGAAAATTCTGTATTTCGATTCGTTGTGTTCAAATGTCACGTTTTGTATTCTTTAGTGTCTTTAATCCTGGTTTAGTCCTGGTTTAGCCCTGGTTTAGCCCTGATTTAGCCCTGGTTTAGCCCTGGTTTAGCTCAAATTGCACAAAATGTGCTTCTCCATAACATTTTTTATGTAAATGTTTGTTCATTTGGCCCATGGAGTGAAAATCAGCCCTTTTACTCACGAGATATCAGGAGTCTAACCCTCAACCCCTTCTTTCATATCGCCTTTTGTTGTGATTCCCTCTTGCTTCTTGTTTCGGCGTGAGTTGAGCACTTCCTGGTCTCTGGGGTCAGGGGTCGAGTGGTGCTGTTAGCATGTAATTGGACGCGGCCGTGCTCGGACTGTGAGCGGTGTGGTTAGAGTTAGCGGCGTTTTCATCTGCTCTCCTCAAAGCTAATAAAGACGACGGCGAATGGGAGATTACCAGATTCAAGTACAAAATGTGCTTTCAAATATAATAAAAAGCTCTTATTGTCTGGATTTAAAGAAGATTAGGCAAAATAAACGGAAAAGAGTTGGATTTTAAATTAAAGGGCCCATGTTACACTATTTTCTGATCTGTTCTAATGTATTTAAAGCCTCACCATGTAACTTTTTAGCAACAGAATAAAACAAAAGCAAGCTTGTTTATTTCATTTTGGTTGAGTTTATTGCACAGGCTACAAAACCATGCTCTGGAGGTCAAAATAAGTCCACTGTGTACTCTTTGAATCTCATTATAAAGTGTTGTATTATTCGAGAATCAGGACGTGTACGTTCGCATGCTAGTTGTCGTTAGCTTTACTGTAACAACAAAACTCCGGGCTGGTCTCATAAACTCATCGTGGTGAATGCGTAAGGTGAGCGAGGAAGAACTTTGGACTGTTTTTCACGTTTTGACGACGGTAAAAATCAGATACAGAGACGCTAACTGATGTAAAAATACGATAAAATTGTGGGGGGGGGGTTTTGTGTGCAGCGGAATATGAAGGTGATCGGGCACGAGGAGAAACCCAGTCTCCATAAATAGATGCGAAATGAGTAAATGAGCGACTTATTTTGACTTGTGAGGCGAAGAAGGTGGTTTGGTCTCATTCCCAGCGATGTAACTATGGACCGTACAAAGAAGTGGCCGCCCATAGCAACGCTGTCAATCAAACCTGCAATGGCCGCACTAAAAGGCGCGGGAGAAATCGTTTCGCCGAGCACAAATCTGCGATCGGAGTAAAGAACCTGCACAATAGTGCGACGCTTTTGTGAAAATCATAATAGGAGTGACACTTGAATTAAGAGCATCCTGCTCTGAGTCAGGAGTTTGATTTGTCTTTTTTTATAAATGTTATATTTCCTTTTTTTTTTTTTCTTTTTTCATTATTTGTATTGCTAATATTTTTCAGTCATTTAAATAAACTACTATACTTTTAACTGTACTTTTACTATACTTTTAACTATACTTTTAACTATACTTTAACTATACTTTTACTATACTTTTAACTATACTTTTACTATACTTTTACTATACATTTACTATACATTTACTATACTTTTAACTATACTTTTACTATACTTTTAAGAATACTTTTGCTATACTTTTACTATACTTTTACTATACATTTACTATACTTTTAACTATACTTTTACTATACTTTTACTATACATTTACTATACTTTTAACTATACTTTTACTATACATTTACTATACTTTTAACTATACTTTTACTATACTTTTACTGTACTTTTAACTATACTTTTAACTATACTTTTACTATACATTTACTATACTTTTAACTATACTTTTACTATACTTTTAACTATACTTTTACTGTACTTTTACTGTACTTTTAACTATACTTTTACTATACTTTTACTATACTTTTAACTATACTTTTAACTATACTTTTAACTATACTTTTACTGTACTTTTAACTATACTTTTACTATACTTTTAACTATACTTTTAACTATACTTTTACTGTACTTTTACTGTACTTTTAACTATACTTTTACTATACTTTTACTATACTTTTAACTATACTTTTAACTATACTTTTAACTATACTTTTACTGTACTTTTAACTATACTTTTACTGTACTTTTAACTATACTTTTACTATACTTTTACTATACTTTTAACTATACTTTTAACTATACTTTTACTGTACTTTTAACTATACTTTTACTATACATTTACTATACTTTTAACTATACTTTTTACTATACTTTTAACAATACTTTTAACTGTACTTTTACTATACTTTTAACTATACCTTTAACTATACTTTTACTATACAGTCCCTGACAAAAGTCTTGTCGCTTATCCATTTTGTAGAAACAAAAGCTTATAACCTGACTTTAAATTAATCGATTGGTTTTAGAAATGTCTCATATGAAAGCTAAAACCCTCCCAAATTATGCTCAATATACTAAAATAAATTTGCTTCACTGAAGAAAGATTGATCATTTAATGAACACAGAAAGGTCAGATTTTGGCAAGACAAAAGTCTTGTCGCCTTGTCATACGATGCACCCAATCCTAGATTACAGCCTCACCTGTGATCAGTTACTGATCAATCAATTAGTGGGTGTGTATAAAAAGAACCCCAGCACACCAGACCTTCACATCAACTGCAACTTGACCTCTGACAACATGCCTAAGATCCACCCTGAGACCAAAGCGTTAATTATCAAGAGGCTGAAGACCAGATCCACTGCTGAGGTGGCTGACACCTTCAGTGTGTCTCAGCGTCAAGTACAAAGAATAAGAAAAAGATCTGAAAAGACTGGAGATGTTTTTGACAAGCCCAGGTCCGGCAGACCCCACAAGACAACTGCTCGGGAGGACCGTTTGTTGATTTGAAAATCCAAGGCCAGCCCCTTTTCCACTGCAGCAGAGCTCCACCAGGCCTGGTCACCTCAAGTCCCTGTGTCAACCAGAACAGTTTGTAGAATTCTGTCTCGAAATGGCCTCCATGGTCGAATCAGTGCACAGAAACCAGCACTAAACAAAAGGCAATCAAAAAACCATGTGGCATTTGCCAAGGCCCACAGCCTGCTAAAAGGATGGACACTGGAAAAGTGGCAGAAGGTGGATTTCTCAGATGAATCCTCGGTTGAATTACATCACAGCCGCCGTAAATATTGCAGGAGACCTACTGGAGCCTGCATGGATCCAAGATTCACCCAGAAAACAGTTAAGTTTGGTGGCGGAAAAATCATGGTCTGGGGTTACATCCAGTATGGGGGTGTGCGAGACATTTGCAGGGTGGAAGGCAATATCAATAGCCTAAAATATCAAGAAGTATTAGCTACCTCTTACATTCCCAACCATAAAAGGGGTCAAATTTTGCAGCAGGATGGTGCTCCATCGCATACTTCTATCTCTACATCAAAGTTCCTCAAGGCGAAGAAGATCAAGGCGCTCCAGGACTGGCCAGCCCAGTCACCAGACATGAACATCATTGAGCATGTCTGGGGTAGAATGAAAGAGGAAGCATGGAAGGCAAAACCAAAGAATCTTGATGAACTCTGGGAGGCATGTAAGACTGCTTTCTTTGCTATTCCTGATGACTTCATCAACAAATTGTATGAATCATTGTGGAACCGCATGGATGCAGTCCTTCAAGCTCATGGAAGTCATACAAGATATTAAATATGGATCTCACAGCACCACTACTTAATTCACTGACGTTATGCAACATATTTTTGTATTTGAAGTAAATTATTTGTTACATTTTCTGTAGGCGACAAGACTTTTGTCTTGCCAAAATCTGACCTTTCTGTGTTCATTAAATGATCAATCTTTCTTCAGTGAAGCAAATTTATTTTAGTATATTGAGCATAATTTGGGAGGGTTTTAGCTTTCATATGAGACATTTCTAAAACCAATCGATTAATTTAAAGTCAGGTTATAAGCTTTTGTTTCTACAAAATGGATAAGCGACAAGACTTTTGTCAGGGACTGTACATTTACTATACTTTTAAGAATACTTTTGCTATACTTTTACTATACTTTTACTATACATTTACTATACTTTTAACTATACTTTTACTATACTTTTACTATACTTTTAACTATACTTTTAACTATACTTTTACTATACATTTACTATACTTTTAACTATACTTTTACTATACTTTTAACTATACTTTTAACTATACTTTTACTATACTTTTACTATACTTTTAACTATACTTTTACTATACATTTACTATACTTTTAACTATACTTTTACTATACTTTTAACAATACTTTTAACTGTACTTTTACTATACTTTTAACTATACCTTTAACTATACTTTTACTGTACATTTACTATACTTTTAAGAATACTTTTACTATACTTTTACTATACTTTTAACTATACTTTTAACTATACTTTTACTATACATTTACTATACTTTTACTATACTTTTAACAATACTTTTAACTATACTTTTACTATACTTTTAACTATACTTTTAACTATACCTTTAACTATACTTTTACTATACTTTTAACTATATTTTTTAACTATACTTTTACTATACTTTTAACTATACTTTTTAACTATAATTTTAACTATACTTAAACTAAAGTTTTGATCCTTTTTCCAAGAGCGCCCTCTACCTGTTCCCGGTGTTTGGGACACCTGCAGCAAACAGCCATGTTTTTGTTTTTTCTGTGCTTTTGCAAACATTATTAATGTTCGTATCTTAATTTATGGACAAAATATTGAACCTCCTGTTTTGTTTCATTCACATGTTTGAGTAACTCTTTATTATTAGTCTGTCTACATCTCCAAAGCTCCAAACGCTCTGTTCCACCTTGTGATGTCACAAAGCGGTGGTTTTCAAGTGAACAGCTCCTTTTACCTTTAGTTCAGTAGAGATTGACAATTCCAGGTCTGAAATGATCCAAATGATTCTAGTGAAGGTGTGTGGAGTTTAAAAACACAGTGGAGCACTTCCTGTATCACCACATGACATCACAAGGTGTTTTCAGTTTGAGAGAATAACCAAATATGCCTAAATATGCAGGTTTGTGAGTTAAACATGTGAGCCGAAACTACATCATAACATAAATCAGAAAACAGTGTAAAATAGTGTGGGCTCTTTGATGAAATTCCCAGGTCGAATTCTTGTTTTGTGGCGTTTCTAAAATGAAACTTTTACATAAAATAAATGAGTTTGCAGAATCCAAAAGAGACAAATGCTGCACAGATGTCTGCTTCAGTGTTCAGTCAGTTTCCTGTGATCTCTGTGTGTAACTGGAAACAGATGCTCCGCTCGACCCAAAATGGCCGCTCTCGGGGAAGATGAGTTTTGGACACTCGGAGCTGGACAGGCCTCCATCTGGATCTGCTCCGGGTTGGAACAGAGGGAGGGAGAGAGGGAATGAGGGAGGGAATTATCTGACAGAGGGAGGGATGGAGGGAGGGAGGGAGGGAGGGAGGGAGGGAGGGGGAGGTGAGAGGTGGAGAAGAGATGGGTAAAAGAAGCTGGGGCAAGAATTATCTAACAGAGAGAGGGAGAGAGGAGGCAGAGAAGAGAGAGACATGGAGAGGGAGAAAGAAGAGCGAGAGAGGGAGAGGGAGGAGAGACGGGGAAAAGAAGAGTGTGTGTGTGTGTGTGAGAGAGAGAGAGAGCGAGAACGAATAATCTGACAGAGAGAGGGAGGGAGAGAATATAGAGAAGAGGAGAGAGAAATTGAGAAATAGAAAGAATGGTGAGAGAGGGAGATGGAGGAGAGACAGGGAAAAGACAGGGGAAAGAAGAGAGAGAGGGGGGAAAGAGAGAGAAAGAGAGAGAGAGAGGATGATTAGAGAGAGGGAGGGAGATGGAAGATAGAGATGAGGAGAGAGAAATGGAGAGGTATAGAAAGAAGGGCAAGAGAGTGAGATGGAGGAGAGACAGGAAAAGAAGAAGAGCAGCAGAGAGAAGAGGAGAGTGTGAGAAAAGAGGAGAGAGAGAAGGAATTATCTGACAGAGGGAGGGAGAGAGAAGAAGGAGAAGAGGAGAGAGAAAGGTGAGAGAGATGGAGGAAAGAAAGGGAAAAGAAGAGAGAGAGTGAGAGAGAGAGAGCGAGAGAGAGAAGGAATAATCTGACAGAGAGTGAGAGAGGATGATTAGAGAGAGGAAGGGAGAGAGAAGATAGAGATGAGGAGAGAGAAATGGAGAGGTAGAAAGAAAGGAGAAGAGTGCAAGATAGAGGAGAGATGGGGAAAGAAGAAGAGGAGCAGAGAGAGAAGAGGAGAGCATGAGGAAGGAGGAGAGGGATGAGGGAAGGTGATTAGACAGAAGGAGAGAAGAGATGAAGAAGGGCATGAGAGGGAGGAGAAACGAGGAAGAGAAGGAATTATCTGACAGAGAGAGGGAGAGATGAGAGAAAGAAGAGAGAGAGGAGAGAGAGAGAGAGTGAAGAGAGAGAGAAGGGGGAGAGAGTGAGCGACAGACCAGAGAAAGAGAGGGAGAGAGCGAGACGGAGAAAGAAGGAGAGATAGGGAGAGAGAGACAGAGAAAGAGGGAGAGATAGAGAGAAAAAGGGAGAAAGAGAGAGAGACAGAGAAAGTGGGAGAACTAGAGAGAGAGAGCGAGACAGGGAGAGATGGAGAGAGAGACAGAACGAGGGAGAGATAGAGAAAGAGAGACAGAATGAGGGAGAGATAGAGAGACAGAGAAAGAGGGAGATAATGAGAGAGATAGAAAAAGAGGGAGAGACAGAGAGAGGGGGGAGGGTGAAAGAAAGAGGGAAAGATGGAGAGAGAAAGAGAGAGAGAGGAAGAGATAGAGACAGAGAAAGAGGGAGAGATGGAGAGAGAGAGACAGAGAACGAGGGAGAGATAGAGACAGAAAGAGAGACAGAAAGAGAGGGAGATAGTGAGAGATAGAAAAAGAGGGAGAGACAGAGAGGGTGAGAGAGAGAGAGAGAGACAAAGAAAGAGGGAGCGATATGGAGAGAGAGAGAAAGAGGAAGAGAGACAGAGAATGAGGGAGAGATAGAGAGACAGAGAAAGAGGGAGATAATGAGAGAGAGATAGAAAAAGAGGGAGAGACAGAGAGAGGGGGGAGGGCGAAAGAAAGAGGGAGAGATGGAGAGAGAAAGAGAGAGAGAGGAAGAGATAGAGACAGAGAAAGAGGGAGAGATGGAGAGAGAGAGACAGAGAACGAGGGAGAGATAGAGACAGAAAGAGAGACAGAAAAAGAGGGAGATAGTGAGAGATAGAAAAAGAGGGAGAGACAGAGAGGGTGAGAGAGAGAGACAAAGAAAGAGGGAGCGATATGGAGAGAGAGAGAAAGAGGAAGAGAGAGATAGAGAAAGAGGGAGAGAAAGATAGAGAGAAAGAGGGAGAGAGTGAAAGAGAACAGAGATAGAGCGGCAGAGTGGTTAGCCCGTGTGGAGTGGGGCTCTTGACTTTAATCACTGTAATGACTCACCACACGAGCTGAACAAGAAAAATGAAGGAGGATTTTGGACGTTAAAACGACACAAGAGACACACAAAATCGCACCATTTTGGATTAACACATTTCAAATTTCAAACCTGATTGGGCAGGTTCAGTGTTGTCAAGCAGATGACGTCACCAGGCCAGGTTACAGGTCAGGTCTGTGCAGAGGCGAGCCCACACACTGTACTAATGCATGTTTTACAAGGTATTTTTGAGTACTGAATAAATGCAAGATGGATCAGTTTAATGCCATAATTTGGAACATTCTAGGCAAAGCAATAACATCTCTATGGAAACGAACAAGCACAGATCTTACCAGAAAAGTTACATAGTGCAGCTTTAACCTATCTAACTAAAACTGTTATAGCTTAAAAAAATAGGCTAATACTTCTTGATACTACTACTACTTCTACTACTACTACTATTACTGTAAAACTACTACTACCAGCACTAAAAACATGACATTTTAAACCTGTTCTATTTGATTTTGGGATGTTTTATATTTAAAGTACCTGATTTTTTCTGTCTTAAAAACATGAAAAACAGAATTATTTCATTTTAAACAGTTTGCAGTGGTCCAAAGTCCTAATTATTCACCACGATCAGTTTAGGAGCTTTTCACAACTTTCAGAGACCAGAGCGGAGTTTTGCGTCACGGTAATGCTAACAACTACTAGCATGCAAACTGCACACTTCCTGATTCTCAGACAGTCGTTATAATCAGATACAGACAGTTCACAGTGGACTTATTTTGACATCAAGAGCTGCTCAAACAACATGAGAACTGTACTGGGGCAAGACACGTTTTACTTGGAAAGAAATTGGTTACAGGGCCTTCAGATCAGCCATAGTCATAGGATAAATTTTATTTATCCAGACTTGAATTAAAATGTAAATTAACACAAATTTTACCGACCCTTTAAAGGTCTTATATTACGCAAAACTGACTCTTGTGAGCTTTAAGTCATGTTATAATGTTGTTTCCTCCTCAAACACAGACCTGCAGTTGTGTTTTGTTTCATTCATGTTTGAGTAACACTTTATTATTAGTCTGTCTACATCTCCAAAGCTCAAAACGCTCTGTTCCACCTTGTGATGTCATGTAGTGGTCATTTTCAAGTTAACAGTTGCTTTTACCATTACTTCAGTAGAGATTGGCAATTCCAGGGCTGAAATTATCCAGATGATTCTAGTGAAAAGGTATAGAGTTTAAAAACACAGTGTAGCACTTCCTGTATTACCACATGACATCACAAGGTGGAGCAGAGTGTTTTCAGTTTGAGTGACATGTGTGAATGGAACAAAACACAACTCCAGGTGTGTTTGTGATAAGGAAACAACATAATAACACAGATCAGAAAACAGTGTAACATGGGCCTTTTAATATCTTCCAAATGACACAAATCCACCTTAAATCCGTTCATAAAACCCCTCCTCCTCTGGCCTTGTTCCTTTTGTTAAACGTGTTTGGAGTAGATCAGTGTTTCAGATTCACACAGAGCTCTTGAACTAATCGTTATCGAAGCGTGGACGTCGAGATTACCCACTGCCCCCCGAACGCACCTGCTCCTTGCACAAAGACACCTCTCTGTAATGGAGGATTTAAGGCGGACGAATGGGGGAAAATACCGCCTTAAAACAGGTTTGTGGGCAGCCGGGACCAGTGCAACAAAAGGAGGAGATTAGAGGAGGATTAAGACCAAATAGAAGCTGGGTCTGACAGGTGCAGGCAGGTGCAGACAGGTGAATAAAGAGAGGTGAAAGGAGATGAGACAGAAAAAAACAATTGGCTTTTGGTTGAATAAAGATTCACTGTGTAATTTTTGTGGAGGAAGGTCAGTCAAATGTTTGTTTCCATGAGTAAACCAGGACTAAACCAGGACTAAACCAGGACTAAACCAGGACCAAACCAGGGACTACACCAGGGACTACACCAGGGACTACACCAGGGACTACACCAGGACTAAACCAGGGACTAAACCTGGACTGAATCAGGACTAAATAAAGACTACCTAACCCAGACTAAACCAGGACTAAACCAGGAGTGAACCAGGATGGAACCAGGACTAAGCCAGGACTAAAGCTGGACTAAACAAAAACTAAACCAGGACTACACCAGAACTATACCAGAGCTAAACTAAGGACTAGAATCATTAAAACTCATCTTAACCAGGGATATAAGAGGATGGGAGGGCATCTGACACTCATGGATAAGGGAATATAGCTCATGCAGCACATATATAGAGATATAGGAGGAGGATGGGAGGGAGGGCATCTGACACACAGGGCTACAGGAGCGTGTGGTGTCAGCAGTTTGGAGGCCATAGATTAGGGGTTAATTGGGATGCTTAGGAGTTCCAAGATGGCGGCTGGTGTTGACCTGTGACCTCTGGGGGGTTGCCATGGGGATAATGAGGCTCTGGCGTTAGTGCTGAGTCAGAGGAGCCGAGTATTGATGATAAAGACGATGTATAATTTATGAACTCAAGTGAGACGAGGTTTTCACACTTTTACTGAATAAAAAGTGGAAATAATAATAATAATAATAATAATAATAATAATAATAATAATAATAATAATAATGGTTTATATTACACACATATTTAAATGTCTATGTTAACCAGGACTAAATCAGGACTAAACCAGGAGTAAACTAGGACTAAACCAGAACTAACCCAGAACTAAAGCAGGACTAAACCAGGAGTAAACTAGGACTAAACCAGGACTAAACCAGAACTAACCCAGGTCTAAACCAGGAGTAAACTAGGACTAAACCAGGACTAAAGCAGGAGTAAAACTGGACTAAACTAAGACTGGACTGAACCAGGAGTAAACAAGGACTTAAAAAAGAACTAAACCAGGATTAAACCAGAACTACACCAGAGCTAAACCAGGTCTAAACCAGGACTAAACCAGAACTAAATTAGGACTAAACCAAGACTTAACCAGGACTAAACAAGGACTAAAACAGGACTAAAGCAGGTTTAAACCAGGACTAAACCAGAACTATAACAGGACCACACTAAGGCGGGACTAAACCAGGAGTAAACCAGGTCTAACTCAGTTCTAATCAAGGACTAAACAAGGGCTAAACCAGAACTAAACCAGGACTAACTCTGGGACTCCTCTTCTCTGGACTGTAACTAAACCAGAACTAAACCAGGACTTAACCAGAACTAAACCAGGACTTAACCAAAACTAAACCAGGTCTAAGGCAGAACTAAACCCGGCCTAAACCAGGACTCCCCTCATTTGCGTACCTGTCCTGTTTTATCTCTCCCTGACGGCTGATCTCTCTCTCTCTTCTCTTCGTTATAATTCCACTGAACGAACCATCGACCCGGCCAAACCCACACGTCCATATTTGTTAGGGACCGCATTATTTCCCATCATGCTTTGCAGCGCTCAATACCGCCGCCCGGATCACCTTGGCCCGCCGAAATGAGGTCCTTGGGTGCAGACATAATGAGCACCCATAGGAGGCGCTGTGCTGGGGGCTCTGTACACTGGGACTGACTAGAGACCTGATTTATTATTATGGTGATAAGGTATACAAGGACTAAAGCAGAACTAAACCAGGACTAAACAAGGACTAAAGCAGAACTAAACCAGGACTAAACAAGGACTAAAGCAGAACTAAACCAGGACTAAACAAGGACTAAAGCAGAACTAAACCAGGACTAAACAAGGACTAAAGCAGAACTAAACCAGGACTAAACAAGGACTAAAGCAGAACTAAACCAGGACTAAACAAGGACTAAAGCAGAACTAAACCAGGACTAAACAAGGACTAAAGCAGGACTAAACCAGGTCTAAACCAGGTCTAAACCAGGTCTAAACCAGGTCTTAACCAGGTCTAAAGCAGCTCTTCTCTGTGTTTCTTACATATTTAGATCAGAATAAACAGTGAAATGGGGCTGCGTCGTGAGTGGTTTATTATCTGCTCCTGGCTCCTCTCCACGGCAGGTGCAAGGTGACAGGTGAAAACAACAAGACTGAAGAGAGAGAGAGAGAAAGAGAGAGAGAGGGAGGAGAAGTGACAAAGACAAGACTTAAAAGAGAGAGGGAGAGAAATAGGAGGGGAAAGGTGAAGTGATGAAGTGAAACAAACTTGGAATATAGGAATATAGAGAGGCAGAGAGAGAGAAATGAAGAGCAGGGGGTGAGAACAAAGAAGTGAAAGAAAGAAGAGATGACATAAACAAGCCTGAAAAGAAAAATGAGAGGAGAGGAGGAGAAAAGAGGGGGGAAACAATGAGAGAGAGAAAGAGGTGACACAAAGAAGATGAAGAAGAAGAGAGAGGGAGGAGTAGAGGACGAAGAGGGAGAGAAGGAGAGGGGGAAGGAGCATAGAAGTATATAAAGGAGTGGACAAAGTGAGTGTGACGTCACCCACAGCGTTCAGCTCCAGTCAAATGAAGCTCATCGAGGCTGGCAGTTACAGGAGCGAATTTGGAGCCAGTTCCATATTTGGATTTCCCTCCGTGAGTATCATAGCAACCAAAGAGCCAATCAGGAGTGAGGAACTTAGTAATAAAGATTTGTCTGTTATTAAAGTTCATATCTTGATTTACGGATAAAATAGTGAAATAAAAACACCAGAGCGGGTTAATACGAACATTTTAAGACCAAAATGACGAGGCTCACAGCAGCAGGTACAGAGCGAAGGATTACAGTTGATGGAGCTGGAAGTGCGCCCATGCTCACTTCCTGTTTGGAATGCGATGTCCATTTATATAAAAGTCTATGGTTGAGAGGGGGAGATATAAAGGGAGAAGTGGAGAGAAAGAAAAGGGAGGGGGTAGGTGAAGGAGGGAAGATAATGATTCCATCAATCTATATGGGTGAGGTTTAGTCCTGGTTTAGTTCTTATTTGGTCCCGAATTGGTTTAGGCCTGGTTTGGGGTTTTTATCAAAAGTAAAATGTCCACTTTAGTCCAGGTTACAGTTTAGTCCTTGTGTAGTCATGGTTTAGTCATGATTTAGTCCTGGTTTAGTCCTGTTTAGTCTTGGTTTAGTCCTGGTTTAGTTGTGATTTAGTCCTGTTTAGTCCTGATTTAATCCTGGTTTAGTCCTGATTTAGTCCATATTAAAAGCCGTATTGTAGTCCAAGTTTAGTCCCTGTACTAGTCCTGGTTTAGATCCCATTTAGACCCCGTTGAGTCCTGCTTCAGTCTATACATTGTTATTCAGTAATTCGCCATTTACTTTATTTCATAAATTAAAATTATAAAAAAAAATAATTAACTTTTTCAATCCATTTTTTCATTAGTATTCTTTATGTTTTCGCCTCATATTTTGAAGCAATTTGTTTCTTTATCAAAAGTACCATAATTACATTTATGCATTGTTTACAGACACGTTTTTCCTCGTTTTCATATCTCCTTTTGCACAATGCGCTTTGGCGTTTTCATGATTAGCTTTGTTAATTTAACCGTGAACTTTCCCCAGCCTGAATGCTAATGCTAACAGCTGTGAATGAAACAATCAACACTTGGACACAACAACTGGAAGTGTTAGCGAGCTACGTGCTAACTCGCTAACAAGGCTAAATAAATCAGGATGCCATGGTTTAGTCCTGGTTTAGTCCCTGGTTTAGTTCTGATTCAGTCCTGATTTAGTTCCTAATTTAGTCCTTGATTTAGTCTTCGTTTAGGCCTGGTTTAGTCCTAGTTTAGTCCTGGTTTAGCCCTGGTTTAGCCCTGGTTTAGTCCTGTTTTAATCCCAGTTTAATTCCTTTTTAGTCCTGGTTTAGCCCTAGTTTGATCCTAGTTTAGTCCCTCATTTAGTCCTGCTTTAGTCCTAGTTTAGTCATGGTTTAGTCACTGATTTAGTTCTTGTTTAGTTCTGGTTTAGTTCTAATAGTTTAATCCTGTTTAGTCCTAGGTTAGTTCCGGTTTAGTCCTTTTACTTTAGTCCTGTTCCAGTCCTGTTTTAGTTCCAGTTGAGTCCTGTTTTAGTCCTGTTTTAGTCCTGTTTTAGTCCTGTTTTAGTCCTGCTTTAGTCCTGTTTTAGTTCTTGGTTAGTGCCTGTAATTTAATCCTGCTCCAGTCCTTGTTTAGTCCTGTTTTAGTCTTGCTTTAGTCCTGGTTTAGTCCTGGTTTAGGCCTGGTTTAGGCCTGGTTCAGTCCTGCTTTAGTCCCTGTAGTTTAATCCTGCTTCAGTTCTGGTTTAGTCCTGGTTTAGTCCTGGTTTAGTCCTGCTTTAGTCCTGCTTTAGTCCTGCTTTAGTCCTGCTTTAGTCCCTGTAATTTAATCCTGCTCCAGTCCTTGTTTAGTCCTGATTTAGCCCATTCAGGACCAAAAGTGCTCGGTCAGCTCAGTGCGGAGAAGCTAATTTTGTGTTCACTCAACTCAATAAAAGTAAATCACGTCAAAGAAGCCATTCCGGAGGCACTAACGCTGTTATTTTAGCGTGTTAGCATTGTGTTAGCGAGGTGTTAGTGGGGACAGGATGCTAGCGAGCTGAGGAGGCAGATTTGGTGAAGTGTGGAGGGACATTTAGAACCAAAAATGTCAAATCGTATCGAGAGAATCTGGGGAGATGCGAAAAATATTGGAGTTTAAAATTGTATTAAGGGCCCTGAACGCCATTTTCTCTTGTATTTAAGCGAAACTTGCCTTGCCCCAGTACAGAAATATTGTATAAGCAGCTCTTGAGGTCACAATAAGTCCACCATGTACTGTGTGCATCTGATTATGCAGCGTTCAGGAAGAATCAGGAAGCACTCGCCAGCATGCTAGTTGCTGTTGGCTTTACTGTGACGACAAAACTCCGCTCTGGTCTCTAAAAGTTGTGATGCTCCACAGAATGGTATTTATTGTTTATAAACTAGTATTTGTTTCATCTTTGCTCTGAGCGGGATCGCCTCTCCACAGATCTGACCTGTAGCTTGGCCTGGTAGAGTCACCTGCTTGTCTCCATGGTGATAGACGAGTTTAGAGGCCTTGTACCTCATTTGTTTCCCATATATTTGAGCTAAATATGAGCAGCTTTTGAGGTCACAATAAGTCCACTGTGTACTGTCTGCATCTCGTTATAAAACGTTTTATTGTCTTTAATCAGGAAGAGCACTGTTAGCATGCTAGTTGTTAGCTGTACTGTCAAGTTAAAACCACACTCGGGCCTCTGAGACTCCTGGAAAGTGCTTAGAAACTTATAAAAAGTGTTATTGGTTTGCCAGGAATGTTTTAAAGAATGACATTACACTTCCCATTACATTACATTCAGTGGGGGTGTGATGCTAACTGTAGGCTCTACTCTGTGTGAAGTTCTGTTAGACTTTAATCTGACAGGAATCTAAAGAGAACCATGAACGCTCGGACTGATCACAAGCTCCTGAAAATGTGCTGTTTAAATCCAATTTGTGTTTTTTTTTTTTGAGTTTTCACACAATCTTTACCATTTTTTTGGCGGTGTTTCTTAATGTGTGCATCATGTCACCATGGTAACTGCTGAAATTCGACCACAGACATACATGCAGAACACCCCCATCATGATTTTTTAATTTTTTTCTTTTCTGTGCATTTATAAATTTTTATCTTTACGTTTATATTAATTATTATTATGCCTAGTTTGTGTCTACACTCTACATAGATTTTTACATACAGGCTACTTATTTTTTTTAATCTGTAGTTTTTCTGTATTATTACTTAAATCTTCCACCAGTTTATTTGCTCATGATTATCAAAGTTGTAACTCGTGATACGTTTAAATCTATTTCTTGACAATATCTCTCCTTTCTTATCTGAAATCCTGAGTGTAAATCGTTGCTTTGTCCCATAACATTGTCCCAAACAATCCAATAAAATCCATCCTTGTTGGGTTTAGCAAAGCGGGAAATGTATTGCTCTGAGGTCATTACTCCTGGTTTAGCCCTGACAGGGAGGCTACGCTACGCTAACTCTGCTACGCTAGGCTAAGTTTTCTACGCTAGGTTAAGTCTGCTACGCTAGGCTAAGTGTGCTAGGTCAAAAACTGTTTACATTTCTCTTAAAGGTCAAGAGGACGGCTCTGTTCATAGCCTCAAGTCAAGGCTAAGCGAAAGTATTGATTTATTTTATTGACTGAATTGACCTCCAGCTTAAATACTTTTCATATTATGTGAGCCTATTACGCTTAATGATGCACTATGGAGCTTTTCTGGTTGAAGGTCTCCATGGAGATGTTGTTGCTCTGCCACCAGGCCAAGTTACAGGTCAGATCTGTGGAGAGGTGATCCTGCTAAGAATGCATGTTTTTCTTTTTATTTAACTTTAAGCAACAAAAATACCTGTAATACAATAATTACGAAATGGAAAACAGACAAAGCTATGACATCACCACGGAGACAAGCAGGTGGCAGACCCTCCTCCTGAAAAGTTACACAGTAAATCTTTAACTGAGATTTTAATCACTTCAGTAAATCTTACAATTTGAATAGTCTACACCTCAGCCTGGGTTAGTTCTCCTTGTGGTCTTGGTTTAGATCTGGTTTAATCCTGGTTCTCGTTAGCCCTGGTTTAGTTCTGGTTTAGTCCTTGGTCAGTCCTAGTTTAGTCCTGATTTAGTTTTTGTCACGAAAATGTTTTTTTTTCCCATGTATTTGAATAAAATGTGTCTAGCCCAAGTACAAATATATTGTATAAGCAGCTTGAGGTCAAAATAAGTCTGCTGTGTACCGTCTGCATCTAATTATAAAGCGTTTTTATCCGTTATCCAGGAAGTGCTCGTTGGCATGCTAGTTGTTGTTAACGTTACTGTGATGGCAAAACTCTGCTCTGGTCTCTGAAAGCATAAGGTAAATGAGGAATAACTTTGGACCACTGCAAACTGTCCTAAAAAGTCAAAATATTACACAAGACTGACCTGGAGTTTTGTTTTGTTTCATTCACACATGTTTGAATAATTGTTTATTATTAGTCTGTCTACATCTGCAAAGCTCAAAATGCTCCATTCCACCTTGTGATGTCATGAAGTGGTAGTTTTCAAGTGAACAGCTCCTTTTACCTTTAGTTCAGTGGAGATCTGCAATTCCAGGGCTGAAATTATCCAAATGATTCTAGTGAAGGTGTTTGGAGTTTAAAAACACAATGGAGCACTTCCTGTATTGCCACAGCCTTAATGTGCATATGGGTTTGTGTGTTAAACATGTGTGAATGAAACAAAACACAACTCCAGGTCTGTTTGTGATGAGGAAACATTAGAACAAAGATCAGAATAACAGTGTAATATGGGTCTTTTAAAATGGAGTAGTTCTGTTTTTCATGTTTTTAAATGTAAAATCATTTCTTTTGTCGTCCACACAGCCCCTACAGACCAGAGTTTGTTTCACCTAATCTTTCCCAAATCGTAACAGAGTTTTTTTTTTCCGCCTGAAGGAGCCTGAAGCAAAGGTCGCGCTCTCCCTCTCCCCAGACGCTTCCGACATTTCCCATCAGTCAGTGCGGTCGATGGCTCAGGATAAAGTTCACATGCACAGGGTGTATAGTGCAGTCTGACGGCTCCATTTGTCATTATGTTTTTCTGTCACTGTTTTCTGGATTAGTCCTGGTCTAGTCCTGGTTTAGTTCTGGTCTAGTCCTGGTCTAGTCCTGGTTTGTCCTTGTTTAGTTGTGGTTTAGTCCTAGCTTTAGTTTAGCCCTGTTTTAGTCCTGGTTTAGTTCCGCTATAGTCCTGGTTTAGTCCTAGCTTTAGTTTATTCTTGGTTTAGTCCTGGTTTAGACCCGAGTCAGTCGTTGCAGAGCTCTTGGTCCATTAGTGATTGATTTGATGGCTTTAGTCCTGGTTTAGATCTGGTTTAATCCTGGTTTAGACTTTAGTTTGATCCCAGTTTATTCTACGTCTATTTTTTTAGGCTTGGATCTGGTTCTTTTGCTGGTTCTGTTTTTTGTTTTTTAAGTCCCGGTTTAGCTCAGTCTAGGTCTGATCCTGGTACACATCAGTTTAAAGGTGTGTATATCCATCCACACTAATCTAGAGTTAATTTTTACACCCACAGTGTTAAAACAACACACCATAGTGTCTGGTGCCCTGGTGTTTTGTGTCATTAAATGAACACTGATCTAACACTCTCTAGTGTTTTAGGATTTTACACTAGAATTAGTGTGACTGCAGTATTACACGTCTAATGCAAAATTTGTACACGTTTATGGAAAACATCTCCCCACTGCCCCTCCACAGAGCCATGTGCCCAGGAACCTGCAAACAGATTTACAAAAATATGACTTTTTTATCAGATTTAATTTTCTAGCTGCAGTCGTGATCAAAATACATTAAAGAAAACTGAAAGAAATGTTCCACTTCAAATTACAGGTCTGTTAAAAAGCCTCTGATAATGCCTCATTACAGCTACCTATATTCAAACTCTTTTGCATTCATTTGTAGAAACAAAAGTTTTTATTCTGTGCTTCACTTTTTGCTTTTCAAAATATATTATAAATTGAGCCAGACTTTGTGTTTTACTGATGTACAGTCCTGAGATAATCCTGATTTAGTTCTGGTTTAGTCCTGGTTTTTACTTGCTGTTTTTTGCCTTATTTTTACAAAGTCCATCCATCCATTTTCTTCCGTTTATCCGGGGCCGGGTCGCGGGGGCAACAGTCTAAGCAGGGACTCCCAGACTTCCTTCACCCCGGACACTTCCTCCAGCTCCTCCGGGGAGACCCTGAGGCGTTCCCAGGCTCATTTTGGCCACTTGTATTCGCGATCTCGTCCTTTTGGTCATTACCCAAAGCTCATGACCATAGGCGAGGGGAGGAATGTAGATTGACGGTAAATCGAGAGCTTTGCCTTTCGGCTCAGCTTCCTCTTCACCACAACAGTCCGATACAGCGACCACATCACTGCCGACGCTGCACCGATCTGCGTGAGATTTTTACAAAGTTCCATTTTTTAATCAAACTTTCCCCGCAAATGTTTTTATTGTATTCTCAGTACTTTTACTCAAATACTTTACACTTCAGTACTTTTACTCAAATACTTTACACCCCAATACTTTTATACCAGTACTTTATACCCCAATACTTTTACTCAAGTACTTTGTACCCTAGTACTTTTACTCGAGTAGTAGTAGTAGTTGTATTGACTCTTTCTCCTGTAAATTGACTTCAGCTTAACTGAGACCAAGACAAAACAGCTGACACCACAGACTGAGCCGAGGGGGAAAAACGTGAAGAGATGGTCCACGCGACCTCATTACGATCACAAGACAAACACGCCAATGAAGTGTGTCAGATGCCCTCCCAGTGAAGTGTGTCAGATGCCCTGGAATGAGATATCGAGCAGTGCTGTCAATGGTGGTTTAAGTGAGTCTAGGACCAAATGACAGCTCCTAATGTCTTTATATAGAAAGAGAAGGGGAAGGGGCTAGGAGGTAGGAGGTAGGAAAGGAAATAAGGAGAGAGGAGAGATCTCTGGTTTAGACCTGGGTTAGACTTGGTTTAGACCCACTTTAGGTCTGTTTAGTTCTGGTGAGGAAGACCTGGTTTAGTGTGGTTTAGTCCCTTGTTTAGACCTGGTGTAGACTTGGCTTGGTCCCTGTGTTAGTCCTGGATTAAGCCTGGTTTAGTCCTGGTTTCCTATTATATAGTACCTTGTTCAGTTCTCATTTAGTCCTGGTTTAGTACCTGATTTAGTCCTGGTTTAGTTCTGGTTTAGTCCTGGTTTAGACCTGGTTGAGACCTGGTTTAGTCACAGTTTAGTCCTGGTTTAGTCCTTGGTTTAGTCCTTGGTTTAGTCCTGGTTTAGTCCCGGTTTAGACCTGGTTCTGTATCATTGTCAGGCACACTTTGCAGTTGTATTCATCTCCCTCTGTTAGATCTGTCCAATCAGAGACCCTCATCTGACAAATCATCCAATCACAGAGCAGCTCCTGATGAATAGTCCAATCAGAGAGCAGCATTGATTTAGGGCCCGGCCGAGTCAGCAGCTGTCCAAATCCATCAATAGACCAAGATCTCTGCAAGGACTGAACCAGGGACTAAACCAGAACTAAACCAGGTCTAAACCACGATTAAACTAGGACTAGACCAGGACTAGACCAAGGATTAATACCAGGCTAAACCAGGATTACAACTACTGGACCAAACAAGGATTAGGACCAGACTAAACTATACTTTAAATTAGGACCAAACCAGGGACTTCAACCAACTGGACTAAACCAGGACTTCAACTAGACAAAACCAGGACTACAACTGGACTAAACCAGGACTATGACAGGACTAAACCAGGACTACAATTGGACTAAACCAGGACTACGACTGGACTTAAACCAGGACTACAATTGGACTAAACCAGGACTATGACAGGACTAAACCTGGACTATGACAAGACTAAACCAGGACTACAACTGGACTAAACCAGGTCTAAACCAGGACTATGATAGGACTGAACCAGGAGCGTAACAGGACTAAACCAAGACTACAACTGGACTAAACCAGGATTATGACAGGACTAAACCAGGACTACAACTGATCTAAACTAGAATACCAACTAATTCCACTTTCTCTTCTGCATAAATTAACTTTTCTTTCAGACTTATTTGCAAACAGCTCCAAATCTCCAAACTTTTTTCAGCTCATTTTCATAAACAGATCTGAACCCACGACGGTAATTACAGCGACGTGAAAATCATCAAAACAAACGCACAAACGAAACACTCCTCTGAGAAGACTCACCTTTGATTTGAACAGCTCTGAGTCTTTAATGGAATATTTGATAACAGAAGGAGGAATGTGCCGTTCGCTTTTAGAAATGTACAAATGATTTTAATTAAAACAGAAGGTTATAAATAACTTTTTCAGTGGTTTGGTGATGGTTTAAAATGGGCTGGGAAATGGATTTATTGGTAATTCACACTGTAAATTCAGTTTATTCATTGTAAATATGAGCGTAAACCAGGACTAAACTAGGACTAAACCAGGACTAAACTAGGACTAAATCAGGACTGAACTAAGACTAAACCAGGGCTAAACTAGAACTAAACCAGAACTAAACTAGGACTAAATCGGGGCTAAACCAGGGCTAAATCAGGACTAAAGCAGGGCTAAACCAGGACTAAACTAGGATTAAAACCAGGACTAAACTAGGGTTAAACCAGGTCTAAACCAGGACTCTCTCTTCCTCTCCTCTTTCTTTCTCTCTCCTCTTTTCTTTCTCTCTCTCTCTCTCTCTCTCTCTCTTTCCTCTCCCCCTCTCTCCTCCTTTTTGATGCTCGGAGGTGTTTTTATTTTGTGCACTCATTCCATATGATGCCCCTGTCAGGAGCATGGTCTGGGGTTGATTCACTTTTGTTTTTTCTCCTCCCCCCCCCGGTCCTCATGTGATGCTGTATTTCATTTCTACTGGAATTTCCCCACTGTGGGACTAATAAAGGCATATCAATCAATCAATCAATCAATCAATTCTCTCTTCTCTGTTTCTCCTCTTTCTCTCGCTCCTCTCTTTTTCCTCTATCTTCTTTCCCCCTCTTTCCCTCTCTCTCCCTCGTTTCTCTTTCTCTCTCTCCTCTCCTCTCTCCTTCTCCTTCTCTCATCTTTCTCCCTCTCCTCTCTCCTCTGTCTCCTATTACTATCCCCCCCCCCCCCACACTCCTCTTTCTCTCTCTCCTTTCTCTCTCTCTCTCTCTCTCTCTCCTCCCCCTCTCCCCTCGTTCGGTGACAGTGCCTCTAAACTCATCATGGCTTCATTTTGGTCATGAGTCCACAGTCAGAGAACAGCGGTCGATACAAGAGTCAATATCCACCAGATGGACCTGTACGGAGAGGGAGGGATGAGGACGGAGAGATGAGAAGAGAGGGAGGTGGAGGACAGGAGAGGGAGACGAGATGAGCTATGAGGAGAGACAAGGATGAAAGAGGAGAGAGGGGTGAACTGGCACGCAAGGAGAGGAGGAGGGACAGGAGGAAAGACCAGATGGACCCTGTGCGATGAGAGAGAAAGGGATGAGACGGAGGATAGCGGAGAGAGAGGGAGGATAGCGGAGAGAGAGGGAGGAGAGGTGGAGGAGAGGTGGAGGAGAGGAGATGAGAGGGAGACAAGGAGAGAGGAGAAGGAGGGGAGAGAGAGGAAAGATGGACCTGTGCACAAGGAGAGAGGAATGAGAGAGGAGAAGGAGGGGGAGGAGAGAGACACCAGACCAGGACTACAGCAGGACTAAACCAAGACTAAACCAAGACTAAACCAAGACTAAACCAAGACAAAACCAAGACTAAACCAGGACTAAACCACGACTAAACCAAAACTAATCCAGGACTATACTTAAACTAAACCAAAACTAAACTGTGACTAAACCAAAACTATACCAGGAAAAGCAGGACTGAACCAGAACTAAATTAGGACTCAAACAGTGTCTAATCCAAGGACTACACCAGCACTAAAACAGGCCTAAACCAGGACTAAGGAGAGAGGAGAGGACTCACGGGACCACACGCCTCTGAACATGAAAACCAATCATTCCACAATATTCCATCTCTCTTCACACTGTTAGCTTTAGCGGCACTCGGTAACGCCTGCTTCCCCTCGGAATCATGGGTAATGAGTTTATAACGAAGGACTCATCAAAGGGAATATTTAAAGGCTCAGATCAGAGGAGATGCAGTGAGCCTGAGGTGAGCCCGAGTTAAACAAGCCTGAGTTAGTTCAGCCAGGCTGTGAGCTCAGAGAGGGGTCAGGGGTCAGAGGTCAGGGGGCAGGGGTCAAATAAGGTTTTAGAATATGAAATAAGACACTTAAGAACTCTTGTGGAGTTATGCAAATGAGGAGCAGAGGTAAGGAAGTGTTATTAGAGCTGCTTTAGTCCTGATTTAGTCCTGCTTTAGTCCTGGTTTAGTCCTGGTATAGTCTTGGTATAGTCCTTGTTTAATTCTGGTTTTGTCCACTTTGAGTCTTTATTTAGCCCTGGTTTAGTCTTGGGGTTGTTCCTGTTTTGTCCTGGATCAGTCCTATTTTAGTCCTGGATTAATTATGATTTAGTCCTGGTTTAGTTCTCATTTAGTTTTGATTTAGCCCTGGTTTAGTCCCATGCAGTTTACTCTTTTTTTTTTTTTTTGCTAGTTTAGTCCTGGTTTAGTCTTTGGTTCTTGTTTATTTCAAGTGTAGTTCTTTTTAGTGCTGGTTTAGTCCCTATTACTACTACTACTACTACTACTACTACTACTACTACTACTACTACTACTACTACTACTACTACTACTACTACTACTCATACTCATACTCATACTACTACTTAGATTTCACTGCTGCTTATAATTATTCAGCTGTAGATAATAAACCCACCCCCTCTTCTTCTTCTTCTTCTTCTTCTCTGAGTCTAGACTTGAAATGAATCACAAACTTTATAAATATGTTTTGAATCCTCAGGCCTGATCCTCCTAATGCTGCATTTAAATAAACCTGTTTGAAAATAACCAACAGACAGCACCCTGGGGTCCCACAGCACCCACTGAGCTGTGATCCTGGTTTAGTCCAACTCAAGTCCCATTTCTCCTCAGAAGACCTGGGCTGGAACAGAGGGAGAAGCAGATATTGTTTTAGATATTTGTTTCATTCATGTGCACAACCCAGAACATGTGTTTGTGATGAAGAAACAACATTACCACATAGATCTGTAAATATATTATAATATGGACCCTTTTATATTGATTAGTATCTGGGTATTTATACTTTTGATACGCTTCCTTTTAGAATGGCCATCCCCATAAGTAATTACAGTGTAGTACAGTAATATATGTAAAAAAAAAATAAAAAAAAAATTAAAGTATAAATTACCAAGTGACTGATCTAAATTTCAAATACAATAAATACTATAACACTGTTTATTTTGTTTTTTTTTATGCTTTATTGTTCATGTGCAGAACAGTGAGGGAGTTGACAGAGGGTCTAGATGCGTAGTAGCCTCCTGTACCACTTCCTCTTTTTCTTCTCCAGCTTCTTCTCCAGAGCTGTGCTCATCTCCTCCAGCAGGGAGCACCGTTCTTCTGTCCTCCACAGCTTTTCCTCCAGCGCACTGCATCTCTCGTCCTGCAGGGAGCGCTCTATCTGCAACTCCTCGCAGGTCTTCAAGATAGCGGCCTTCTCCTCCTCTAGTTTAGTTCTGATCTGTTTCTCTTGCGCCATCTGCTGTTGTGATTCATTTTTCCTTTCAACCAGCAGGAAGTGCTCTACCTCTGACTTTTTCACTAGCTGCTCTAGTGCACTACATTTCTCCTCCAGCAGGGAGCGCTCTGCCTTTAGGCCCTCACAGGTCCTCAACATGGCGGACATGTCCTTCTGTAATTCCGCTCTGTCGAGTTTCTCCTGCTCCACCTCCAGCTGTAGTGCACTGTTCCCTTTGACCAACAGGGAGCGCTCTTCTTGTGTTCTCGTCAGCTCCTGCTCCAGTGCACTACATCTGTCCTCCAGCAGGGAGCGCTCTGCCTTCAGATCTTCAGAGGTCCTCAACATGGTGGCCTTGACTCTTGCGAACTTTAGACTGTGTTATAATGTTGTTTCCTCCTCTAAAACAGACCCAGAGTTGTGTTTTGTCATGAAGCGGTCGACTTTCACCTTTACTTCAGTAGAGATCGGCAATTCCTCGTTAAGGTGTGTGGAGTTTAAAAACACAACGGAGCACTTCCTGTATCTCCACATTCTTTTAAAAACAATGAGTCCAATGAGTCTCCCACAGAGTCGTACAAGTTTAAAGAAAACAGAATCAATATTTGCATCTGTATCTTTGTATTTCACATGTTTTATTGAAACGTCGAGCTCTTTTGCTTCACACTCAAACATCCCGGTTTGACTCTAGACCCTGAGTCCGAGTCCAAGTCCGAGTCCACAGTCTGAGATCATCAAATATTCAGTCTGAGCCAAAACAGACAAAAGCATTTTATCACAGCGAGTTTGATCCAATTTACTTTATTCATTTCAGAACGACACCAGAGAGACGAGACCAGACAATATCAGATTAATACGACAAGATTGTGGAGCCAGTCGCAAAAAGACGCTGTGGATGTAATACTAGTAGTAGTAGTAGTAGTAGTAGTAGTAGTAGTAGTAGTAGTAGTAGTAGTAGTAGTAGTAGTAGTAGTAGTAGTAGTAGTAGTAGTACAACCTTTACAATAACTAAAACTGCTAATACTACTGCAACTACTACCTGATTCCTGGTTTTGTCCTGGTTTAGACCTGGGTATGTCCTAGTTTAGACTTGGTTTAGACTTTATTAAGTCCTGGTTTAATCCTATTTTAGTCCTGGTTTAATCCTGGTTAAATTGTAGTTTAGACCTGGTTTAGACTTGATTAAGTCCTGGTTTAATCCTAGTTTAGGCCTGGTTTAATCCTGGTTTATCCCCTGATTTAGTCCCAGTTTAGACCTGGTTAATTCTTGGATTAGTCCTAGTTTAGTCCTGGTTTAGACCTGGTTTAGTCCTGGTTAAATTGTACTTTAGACCTGGTTTAGTCCTGATTAAGTCCTAGATTAGACCTTGTTAACTCCTCGTTAAGTCTTTGTTAAGTCCTGGTTTAGGCTTGGTTAAGTCCTGGTTTAGACCTTTTTAAGTCCTAGTTTAGACCCGGTTTAGACCTAGTTTAGACTTGGTTAAGTTCTGGTTTAGATCTTGTCTGGTCATTATTTTACAAACAATTTATTCCAACAAAATTAAAACTACATGAACATACTTGCACTTTACAACACTACTACTACTACTACTACTACTACTACTACTACTACTACTACTAGTAGTACTATTGTTAATACAAATACTAGTACTACTATCATCTCTGGTACTAACTCCATGACCTTGTTTGCAAAGCTCTTGTGTAAACAGTTGTATTTGTGTGTGCGCCTCGTCTCTTATCGCCTCATGTTTTTATAATGAAAGTGAATCAGACGCACGGATATGCTAACTGTATGCTAATCACTGTATATCTGTGTGCGCCCATCAGGTTTAATCTAGAGAAAAACATTTTACAGAGGAAAGATGAGGGGCCTGTATAACTCTATGGGAGATTCACTGTGATAATATGTCAAGTTACAGGTCAGATCTGTGGAGAGGTGAGCCCGAAAACACAATAGTGACTGAATTGGATTGTCAGAAATCATTTTCGCTTCAGCCTCTTCACACTGTAATGTCATCCTTCTATCTTCCCCTTCTCCTCTATCCCTTTCTCTTTCTCCTTCATTCTTTCTCCTCTACAGTTCTATCTCTTCCTCCTCTCTATCTCTTACTCCCTTTCTCTCTCCCTCTCTCTCTCCTTCTCTTACTGTCTTTCTCCTCTACCTCTAATACATTTTCTCCTTCACTCTCTCTCTCTCACTCCCCCTTTGCCCCTCCTTTCGCTCACTCTCTTTCTCTTGTCTATGTCCCCCTTTTTCTTTCTGTCCCCATCATCTCTCTCCCTTTCTCTCTCTCTCATTTTGCCCTTCCCCTCTCTCTTTCTCTCACTTTCTCTCTCTCTCGCTCTCTCCTCTCCCCATCTCAGTCTCCTCCCTCTCTCTCTCTCCTCTCTTGCTGTCTCCTCTCCCCCTCTCCATTTCCTCTCTTTCTCTTCTCCCCCTCTCTTTCCCTCTCTCCTCTCCCTCTCTCCTCTCCCCCTCTCTTTCCCTCTCTCCTCTCTCGCTCTCTCCTCTCTCTTCTCTCCTCCCTCTCCATCTCCTCCCTCTCCCTCTCTCCTCTCTCTCGTCTTTCTCCTTCTCTCTCCTCTCCCCCTCTCTCCCCCTCTCTCCCTCTCTCTCCTCTCTCTCCTCTCCCTCTCTCCATCTCCTCCCTCTCTCTTCTCTCTCTCGTCTCTCACCCTCAGTGTTGGCGACAGTGCACCAAAGGTTAATGTGATTTCCCAGAATGCCGCTCTCCTCTTCTCGCCGCAGACAGACGCGCTCTGCTCCTGTAGAACTGAAATACGACGACACCGTTTTGTTTTTGGAGTAAATCTTTCACCGAACGCTGAGCTGCGAGAACGATTTCAAACACCCACGATTCAGCCGCGTAAATAAACCCCAGAACGGACCAGGAAGTGAAAACAAAACAAGAAATAAAACATTAAAACAAAACGAGAAATAAAACGTTAAAACAAAACAAGAAATAAAACGTTAAAACAAGTTAAAAGTCCTTATATTACACAAAACTGACTCTTTTGAGCTTTAACGGTGCATTGTGTAACTTTTCTGGTGCTTTTCTCCATGGAGATGTTATTGCTTTGTCAGGAATGTTCCACAGTATGACATTAAACCATTCTATCTTCATGGAGACCAAACTAGACCAAGTTACAGGTCAGATCTGTGGAGAGGCGACCCCGCTCACAGTCAGAATGTTTGTTTTTTAAGGGATTTTTGAGCTCTAAAACCACCTGTAATTGAATAAATAAAGTAGAACTGTTTAAAGTCATATTGTGGAACATTCAGTATCTGCTACTGCTACTACTATTACTACTATTACTACTACTACTACTACTACTACTAGTACTACTACTACTACTACTACTACTACTACTACTAAAAGTTTGTCTGCAGAGATATTCATGATTAAACTCTCGTTTCTTCTTTCAGGTTGTACTCGGGTCTGGGAGAATCAAAATTAAACCAAAACAGATTTTTTCTTCAGAATCTCCCAATCCTTCGTCAGGCACGGCAAGTGTTTTTACAAAGTTTTTTTACAAAGTTTTTTTACAAAGTTTTTTTTACAAAGTTTTTTTACAAAGTTTTTTTACAAAGTGTTTTTACGTCTCACAAAATGGCCGCCCAAACTGCTCGCTCATCTGAGAACTATGTCTGTACTTTTATGGTTTTAATAAGAGCAGTACTACAGGGAGTACTGCAAATACAGAGGAGAGGGGGAGAGAGGGACGGAGGGAGGGGCGAAGGGAGAAGGGAGAGAGAGAGTAGAGGGGAAGAAGGGTTGGAGAGTGAGGAAAGAGAGAGGAGGAAGAGAAAGGAGATGGAAGAGGAAGAGAGAGAGGAGAGATAAAGAGAAAAGGGGAGGAGGGAGAGAGAGGCAGACTGGAAAGATGAAAGAGAGAGGGAGAGATTAGAGGGAAAGAAAGGGAAGAGATGGAAGGAAAGAGGGAGGAAGGAGAGGAGATAAAAACAGCAAAGGAGAGGGGGAGATAGAGAAAAAGAGTGGGAGAGGAGACAGAGAGGGAGGGAAGGATTGAGAGGGGGAAAGAGGGAGTGAAAGACAGAGAAAGAGAGGGAAGGGAGGGAGTGACAAAGAAAGAGAGAGAGGGGAGGAGAGAGTGTAAATTCTCTCCTTTGGGGAGAGGAGATATTAACCCTGGCTGTATAGGGATAATAAAGGCAGTATGCTAACGGCTAATTAGTAGCCATAAAAAACATCATAAAGATGCACTGTGCAACTATTCTGCTGGACCCGCTCGTCTCCATGGAGATGTTATTGCCTGGAATGTTTCGCAGTATGGCATTAATTAAAAGTGTCTATCTTGTATGTGTTTTAAATTACAGGCGTTTTTATAGCTCAAAAATACACTGAAAAACCTGCATTCTTTTTACTGTGTGTGGGGTCGCCTCTCCACAGATCTGACCTGTCACCTGATGGCGTCTTGCTGCTTGTTTACACGGAGATCAGTTTAAAGTCATGTTTTAATGTTGTTATTAGGGATGTGGCGAGACAAAACTTCCATAAAACGAGACGAGATTTGAACATAATCCCAAATAAATACATTTCACGCTTCAGTTTACAATTTTGGCCTCACAGTTTTGTTATTTATTTCATTTCATAGTTTTATTTCCATTTTAGTCCTGAGTTTTGGAGCTGTAAGAGACTCGCCAACATAAAACCACAACTACATCTCCAAAGCTCAAAATGATGAAGTTCCACCTTGTGATGTCATGAAGTGGTAGTTTCCAGGTGTGTTTGTGACGAGGAAACGACATTAGAAAAACAAATCAGGAAATAGCCTAACTCTGGCCCTTTAAGTCTTCAAGTCAACTGTTGCAACACTGGAATTTCCTCTCTTAAAGTCTCTCTTATCTCGTCTTTCCTGGTTTGAGACAGTTTTGGTGTAAATGTCAAAGTTTAGTCTCGTTATTGATCCATAAAAGAAAAGTATTTGGTATTTGTGAATTCTTGTGATTCCAGTGGTGTATTTTAGAGTAAACCTGAATACAGATCAGCCTTGACCTTCACTCCACCCTCCTTCTCTCCTTCGCTCCCTCTCTCCTCTCCCTTGGGTGCTTCTCCTCTTTATAAGTTTTGGGTGCAGAGCTGTAGCCTTGGTCTCTCTCTCTCTATTCCTCTTTTTCTATTCTATTCCCTATCTATCCGTTTCTCTCAGCTTCGCACTCTCTTTCTCTCCCTCGGGTGCTCCTCCTCTTCATTGGTTTTAGGTGCAACCTTGGTCTCACTTGTTTCCTCTCCTCTGCTCCTCCCTCTCCCTCCTTTCCCCTTTCTCTCCTCTCTCCCTTTCCTCTCCCTCTATACCTCCTTCCCTCTCTCCTCGCTCACTCTCCTCCCCCTCTCTTCTCTCTCCCTCCTTCCCTCTTTCTCTCCCCTCTCTCCCTTTTTCCCTCTCCTCTCTCCCTCTCCTCCCCCTCGCTCCTCTCTCCCTCTTTCCCTCTCGCTCTCCACCTCTCTGCTCTTTCCCTCTCTCTCTCCCTCTCCCCTCCCTCCCTCCTTCTTCCCTCTCTCTTTCTTTCTCTCCCCCCTTCCGCCCCTTCTCTCCCTCTCTCTCTCCCTCTCTTTCTCTGGGTCCCTTGGGTGCTTCTCCACTTTATATGTTTTGGGTGTAGTGCTGTAGCCTCTCCATCCCTCTCTCTTGCTCTTCTTTCTCTCTCTCTTTTTCCTGAGTCTCTTGGGTCCTCCTTAATTTCATTGATTTTGGGTGCCTTGTTCTCTCTCTCTCCCACCCTCTCCTCTTCTCTCTCCCTCACTCCTCTCTTCCGTCGGTGCTGCTCCTTCGTTTCGTTGGTTTTGGGTGCAGCTCTGTAGCTTTGGTCTCTCCTCTTCTGCTCATCTCCCTCTCCTCTCTCCCCTTCCTCTGTCCATCTCTCTCCTTCCCTCTCCTCTCACGCTCTCCCTCACTCTCTCTCTCCCTGCCTCTCCTCTCAAACCACCTTCTCTCTCTTCGTCCTTCCCTCTCTCCATCCATCCCTCCCTACCTCCCTTTCCTCTGCTTCGCCCCTCCCTCTCGCCTCTCCCTCCCTGTTCTCTCTCCCTCTCCTCTCCTCTCAAACCATCCTCCCTCTCTCCCTCCTTCCCTCCCTGTTCTTTCTCCCTCTTCTCTCTCTCTTTCTTTCTTTCTTCCTCCTCTTCTCTTTCCCTCTCCTCTCTCTCTGTCTCCCTCCCCCTCCTCTCTCCCTCTTTTCCTCCCTCTCTCCTTTCTTCCTCTCTCCCTCTCCTCTTTTCTTTCCTCCCTTCTCTCATCTTTCCCTCTCCTCTCTCCCTTCTCCCTCCCTTTTCTCTTTCCATCCTTTATCCCTCTACTCCCTCCCCCTCCTCTCTCCCTCTCTCCTCCCCTTCTCTCTCCCTCTACTCTCTCCCTCTCCTCCCTCCCTCTCTCTGCTCTCTTCCTCTCCTCTCTCCCTCTCCTCTCTTTCTCCGTTCCCTCGTTTACTCTATACACATGTTTATTTGTCAAGTAAAGATGTGTTCCCTTTTGCTCTGAGCACAAGGCTCTTCTCACTGTCCCGTCACATTTCCTCTTCATGAAGGCCACATACACCACAGACTGTTTTAACCACTGTGTTCCAAACAGGAAGTGAGCATGGACGCGCTTCTGGCTCCATCCACTCTGGCTCCAATTCACTTTCTATTGGAAAAACTATTACAGTTTTTATCAGTAAAAGTAATATTTGATTTAAACATATTTACCTCGTACTGGGGACACAGGCCGGTCAAGTTTATAAAATTAAAAATACATAGCAAAAAAAAAAGTGTTCCTTCGACAAAAACATGCCTGAAGGTGTTTTAAATGAGTTTGAGTAATCTAGCGATCTCTCCTGGGCTCTATTCAAGCCCTCCTTAGTGTTAGCTGTAAGACTCTGTACGAGGCTCCGCCCACAAGCCTACGTCACTGACACGCCCACACGACAATTCTCCATAAATATACAAAAACATGAAACAAAACTGTACACTACAACTTCACAAACCTGGTACGATGGTAAAATAATACACTGTTTTAGGTGAATTTAGCATGTTCAGAATATTACAATGAACATGGAGAGCTAAATATGTTTTGTGTTACAGTTAATTCCCCATAAAAGTAAAAATACTTCGTCTTTAAATCGTTATCTCGGCTCCTCGTCGTGGATCATCTAAAAGTGCCGAGTCTGCGTTCGCCAAGGTCCAGAGAGAAACAGATCGTAAACAAAGAGAACAAACGTGAGGAAAAACAACGAGAAAAACGATAAAAGACGCTGAAATATGAACCTGATACTGAAACAAGACGAGGGAGTCTCATACAGAGGCTCAAACTGAAGCAGTTTATAGGCCTGGTTTAGACCTGCTTTAGACCTGGTTTACACCTGGTTTGGTCCTGGTTTTGTCCTGGTTTAGTTCTGTTTAGTGCTGGTATAGTGCTGGTTTAGTCCTGGTTTATATGCTGTGGACCAGGTTAAAGGGGCACTGCGGAACTTTTCTGGTGGTGTTAAACTTGTCTTGGTCTTGAAGACAAGCAGGTGATGCTACCAGGCCAAGTTACAGGTCCAGTCTCTGGATAGGCGAGCTTGTTCACAGTAAGAATGCATGTTTTTCAAGGTATTTATAAGTTTATTAAGTGTATAATTTATAAGTTTAATGCCATATTGTGGAACATTCAAAGCAAAATGGTCTGTTTTAAAAAAAAATGACTAGACTGGATTATAGAGTTGAAGCAAAAACAGACCTGGAGTTGTGTTTTGTTTCATTCACATGTTTGAGTAACTCTTTATTATTAGTCTGTCCACATCTCCAAAGCTCAAAATGCTCTGTTCCACCTTGTGATGTCATGAAGTGGTTTTCAACAGCTCCTTTTACCTTCAGTATAATGTTTTTTAACACAGTAAAAATTCTTGTTTACATTTCCGTCTTCCGTCTCCGTATCGACCCGTTCTGCCTGTGACACTAAATAAAGCTGCACTCTCCCAGAATGCATTTCACCTGAGGCCGATAACATCATGGCCGCCACGATCTCGCGCGCTCGTTATCTCGTGTGAGCGGTTAGCGCCGAACTTTAGCGTTAGCGTTAGCCCGCCGTCACCAGGCTGGGGCAGGGGGTTAGCGTTAGCGGCTAAAGTGTGAGATTAAAGAGGTTAGAGCAGAGTTATGAGGAATGAGAGAGACGGGCAGGGAGGAGAGAGAAAGAGAGAGGGAAGAGAGGGAGTGGAGCGCAAGAGAGAGGGAAAGAAAAAGGAGAGAGAGAAGAGAGGGAGGGGAAAAGAGAGAGAGATGGAGACAGGGTGAGGAAGACAGAAATAAAAAAGAGACTGAAGATGGGCTATAACAAAACAAGTTCTATACAGTCCCAGTTTTTCCTGGTTTAGACCTAGCTTAGTCTTGGTTTTGTCCTGGTTTAGTCCTGGTTTAGTCCTGATTTATAGAGCTGGTTTAGTCATGGTTTAGTCCTGGTTTAGTCCTGATTTATAGACCTGGTTTAGTCCTGGTTTAGAGCTGATTTAGACCTGGTTTAGTCCTGATTTAGTTCTGGTTTAGACCTGATTTATAGAGCTGGTTTAGTCCTGGTTTAGTCCTGCTTTAATCCTGGTTTAGTCCTGGTTTAGACCTGTTTTATAGACCAAGTTTAGCCCTGGTTTAGTCCTGATTTATAGATCTGGTTTAGACCTGGTTTAGACCTGGTTTAGTCCTGGTTTAGACCTGGTTTAGACCTTGTTTTGAGAGAGTAGCAGTAAGAGTAGACAGTCTGATATAAACTGTTGTAAAGGCACAGTCCCCTTGTTGACCATAGCTCCTCAGTGTGTCCCATTACGTCGCTGTTATTTCCTGTTTAAAGCTTCAGTCTGAGCACAAATGTGGTGCGGCCGATGATTAATCCTGTTTTAAATGTTAAGAGCGGCCGCATCCAAACCCTGCGCGACAGCTGACCTTATCACACACCCCAGAGTCATGCCACACTAAACACTTATGTAAAGGAGTGCTGGGGAACTTTTCCGCTGGAACATACCATTTGTTTGTTGTCGTGGAGATTTAAACAGGTACTTAGCAACGCTGTCAATCAGTTCATATCATGATTTACGGACAAAATAGTGAAATAAAAACACTAGGATCGTGTAGAGTGAGTTAATACGAACATTTTAAGACCAAAATGAGGAGTTTGACAGCAGTAGTTACAGAGAGTGAATTGACCCAGAGTCGATGGAGCCAGAAGCGCCCCCATGCTCACTTCCTATTTATACAATCTATGGTACGAATACAAGATTTTCACTGTATTTTTTCCAGCAATAAAAACACTTGTAATTGAATAAACGCAAAATAGTTATGTTTAATGTCAAAGAGAGGGACATTTCAGGCAAAGCGGCAACATCTCCATGGAGACAGTCATCAGAAAAGTTCCGTAGTGCATCTTTAAGCCCACAAAAGCATTACCTAAACAGAGCACGTGTCCTCTCTCTCGTCTCAGTGAAATGTGGAATATTTGTGTTAAATGTCACACTGTGTTGTGGGCTCAGATGATTGACATTTTAGACCTGGGTTTCCATGGCAATGCGCCATCAACTTCAGCCAAATCTTTAAAATGGACCCTGCAACTATAGAAGCACCACAAGATCTAAACCAGGACTAAAGCGGGTCTAAAGCAGGACTAAAGCAGGACTAAACCAGGACTAAACCAGGACTAAAGCAGGACTAAAGCAGGTCTAAACCAGGACTAAATCAGGACTAAAGCAGGTCTAAAGAAGGTCTAAACCAGGACTAAATCAGGACTAAAGCAGGTCTAAAGAAGGTCTAAACCAGGACTAAACCAGGACTAAACCAGGACTGAAGCAGGACTAAAGCAGGTCTAAAGCAGGTCTAAAGCAGGACTAAAACAGGACTAAATCAGGACTAAAGCAGGATTAAAGCAGGTCTAAAGCAGGACTAAAACAGAACTAAAGCAGGACTAAATCAGGACTAAACCAAGACTAAACTAGGACCAAACCAGGTCCAAACCATGACTAAACCAGGTCTTAACCAGGACCAGCAGGACTAAACTAAGGCTAAACCAAATCTCCACAGATCTGACCTGTAAATGGACATGGGGGTGCTGCCTGCCTGCCATACGGGGGAACAATGCAGGCAAAGCAGTAACAATAACATAATCTCTATGGAAACAAACAGCTAATGGGGCCTTAACCAGAAAAGTTCCGTACTGCAGCTTTAACCATTAGAAGACAGCGGCACTGAAGTTGATGAAATACAAACTGACAGAGATTTGGAGCTGAAACAACAATCTAACTGTGGTTTGTAGAGCTGTTTGTAGAGCTGTTTCATGGAGTCTGTCAATCTCCATGGAAACGAACAGGTGACGCCGCCAAGCCAGGTTACAGGCCAGATCTGTGGAGAGGTGACCCTTCTCACAGTAAGTATGCATGTTTTTCAAGGTATTTCAGCACTTAAAAACACCAGAGTAAATGGGAGAAATAGTTTTAAAAGTTTAATGCCATACTGTGAAACATTCCAACAAAGCAATAACATCTCCATGGAAACAAGCAGGTGGGAGACCCTAGAAACAAGTCGTATCTGGTTTTATGGATATGATGAAAATGTGGAGAGAAATGCCTTTAATCCAGGTCAGGAACAGTAGAGATTATTAAAGATGCTAGACTCGTAAATAGGGTTTGAATAGGGGCTAGGAGAGATCGCTAGATTACTCAAACATGCATCTAAAACCTCTTCAGGCATGTTTCAGAAGACGAAACAACGTTATAACATGGTAGAAAGAAAAAAAGGGACAATTCTGCATAATAGCCCCTCCTTTAGTGCACAGCCTTATGAATGTGTCAATCATATTTATCTTTTCAAAATCAGGTGTCATATTTGACCTCTGACCCCTCACTTCCTGTTTGCGTGTGCTAGCATGTCCTGCCTGATCCGTGTCACGCTGCCTCATCTGCATATTTACATTTGTCTCTTGTTAAAACCATCATCGTAAATCATGGAGTGTCACGGGATTTGACAGAAATGAGACAGAAGAGAGGGGGATGAGAAATGTGCTACAACAAAGAGATAGCGAGAAGGAAAGAGAGGGAAAGAGAGGGAGAGAGGGAAAGAGAGGGAGAGAGGACAGAAAGAGAGGGAGAGAGGACAGAAAGAGAGGGAGAGGGAGAAAGGGGGAGGATAAATAAGCACCAATCATGAGCTGTCAGTTTGTCATAAAAGGATCAGACAGTGAAATATAGACTCTTTTATGTTCCCAGAGAGTCCTGATTTAGTCCTGATTTAGTCCTAATTTAGACCTGGTTTAGTCCCGGCTTAGTCCCTGGCCTATCTTATTTCTGGATTAGTCTTGGTTTAAAACTCAATTATGATGTAAATTTATCAGGACTAAACCAGGTCTAAACAGAACTAAACCAGGTCTAAAGCAGCTCTAAACCAGGACTAAACCACGTCTAAACTAGGACTTAACCAGGACTAAACTAGCACTAAACCAGGTCTAAACTAGGACCAATATAGGTCTAAATCAGGTCTAAATCAGGGCTAAACTAGGACTAAACCAGGACTAAACCAGTACTAAACCAGGTCTAAACCAGGACTAATATAGGTCTAAACCAGGTCTAAACCAGGTCTAAATTAGGTCTAAATCAGGTCTAAATCAGGTCTAAATCAGGGCTAAATCAGGGCTAAATCAGGGCTAAATCAGGGCTAAATCAGGGCTAAATCAGGTCATAGTATTTTATTCACCTCCCCCAAACGTACTCCTGTATATCTGACAGGTACATTACCCATGATGCTTTGCTGCGCATAAATATTTGAGTTTCACATGGAGCTCACATTCTCCTCTCATTAGGACGATCCGCTTTTAATGGATCCCCCATGCATTCTTTATACACGCTCCAAGAATTAGACTGCTCCCTCTCCACTCACTTCTGCCGTGGAACACGGGGAACAGATGTAATTATTAGAAACGTTTTGGATTATTATGTGATTTAGAACGACTTTCACTTCTGTTTAGACCCGGTTTAGTCCTGGTTTGGTTCTGGTTTAGTCCTGGTTTAGTCCTTGTCTAGTCCTGGTTTGGTCCCTGTTTGGTCCTTGTCTAATCCTGGTTTGGTTCTGGTTTTGTCCTGGTTTAAACCTGGTTTAGACCTGGTTCAGTCTGGCATAAAATGGTTTAGATTTAGTCCTTGTTTAAGACCGTGTTTAGTCTTGGTTTAGTCCTGGCATAATCATGGTTTAGTTCTGGTTCAAAGCTGCGTTAATCCTGCTTCTTGGTTTAGTCCTTGTCTAGTCCAGGTTTTGTTCTGGTTTGGTCCTGGTTTGGTCCTGCTCTAGTCCTTGTTTAGCCCTTGTTTAGCCCTGGTTTAGTACTGGTTTAGTGCTGGTTTAGTCCTAGTTAGGGTTAAGCTACTACTACTACTACTACTACTACTACTACTACTACTACTACTACTACTACTACTACACATACAATTATACTTTTTTTTTTTTTTTACACATTTTACTTGCAGTTGTATTTGTTTGTTTCAATGTGTGTCTATATAAAACTTACTTTCTGTTCTACTACTACTACTACTACTACTACTACTACTACTACTACTACTACTACTACTACTGTTACTACTACTACTACTACTACTACTACTGCTACTCCTCCTCCTACTCCTACTACAGTATATTTACATATTGAGAGCTGCTGTCAAACCGTGATGGAGTCAAATGAGCCCAGTCTCTTAAGCCCTTCACTTCTTCATCGCCGTCGCCATGGAAACGGCGGCGTGGCGATAGACAAAGCGTTTGATTTAAGTTCAGTTTTAAATCAGTTTACGTTTCGTCTCCACAAACAGAAAAGTGCTGAGTCGAGAGAACGGAGCGGTGTGCAAAATCAGCAACAAACTCTCAACCAATGAGAAGGCTCGATTTACACTTTAGAGAGAATTTAGAGACAACAGTGTTTGTGAAGAGGGTTAGAAATGAGACGGTTTTAAATCATTATTGACTAAATCTGAACACTGTAATTGTTTGAAGTCTTTAGTCCTGGTTTAGTCCTGGTTTAGTCCTGGGTCAGTCCTGGTTTAGTCCTGGTTTAGTCCTGGTTCAGTCCTGGTTTAGTCCTGGTTTAGTCCTGGTTTAGTCCTGGTTCAGTCCTGGTTTAGTCCTGGTTTAGTCCTGGTTCAGTCCTGGTTTACACCTGGTTCAGTCCTGGTTTAGTCCTGGTTCAGTCCTGGTTTAGTCCTGGTTTAGTCCTGGTTTAGTCCTGGTTTAGTCCTGGTCTAGTCTTGATTTAGACCATCAGTAGTGAGGAGCTGTCCGTGGTGCTGAACTTGTTTGAGGGAATTTGCTTTTAGTTCTTTTGATGAATGGCTCAGATTTAAAGGTGCATTGTGTAACTTTTCTTTCCACTCACACGTACTGACCTCAGGCTCCTGAAAATGTGCTCTTAAATCCATTTTGTATTTTCTATTTCTTGAGTTTTCAGACGATCTTAAATCTTTTTTGACGGTCTCTCCTTTTAGTCTGAACCCAAACACGCTGCTCCTGTTTCAGATCGTGGATAATAAAGCCGATTCTGGGGCTTGTTCTTGTCACTATGGGAACAGCGCTCTGATAAACGCTGCCAATTATCCCCATCACCTTTACAAGCAAACCACACAAAACTCAATAAACTCACAAAACAGACAAAATACTGATTAAGTCCTGGTTTAGTCCAGGTTTAGTTCTGGTTTAGTTCTGGTTATGTACTGGTTTAGTTCTGGTTTAGTCCTAGTTTAGTCTGGGTTTAGTCTCGGTTAAAGCAGGACTGTTTTAGTCCTGGTTTAGTCCTGGTTTAGTTCTGGTTTAGTCCTGGTGTAGCCCTGGTGTAGCTCTAGTATAGTCATGGTTTAGTTTTGGTTTAGTCCTGCTTTAGTCCCGGTTTAGTCCTGCTTTAGTTCTGCTTTAGTCCTGCTTTAATCCCAGTTTAGTCCTGTTGTAGTCATAGGTTAGTCCTGGTTTAGTTCTGGTTTAGTCCTGGTGTAGACCTGGTATAGTCCTGGTTTAGTCCTGGTGTAGTCCTGCTTTAGGCCCAGTTTAGTCCCGTTTTAGTCCTAGTGTAGTCTTTGTTTAGTACCGGTGTAGTCCTAGGTTAGTCCTGATCTAGTCCCGGTTTAGTCCTACTTTAGTCCCACTTTAATCCTGGTTTCATGCTGATTTAGTTCTGTTTTAGTCTTGGTTTACGCTCTGTAAAGTTTTGCCATCACTGTAAAGCTAATAACAACTAGTATGCTAACAGTGCACTCCCTGATTCTCAGGAAGTGGACTTATTTTGACCTCAAGAGCTTTTATAAAATATCTGTGCTGGAACAAAACACGTTTTACTCAAATACATGGAGGAAAATCAGGTACAGGACCGCCATGTTTCAGACAGGAAGTGAGCATGGCTGCACCTCTGGCTCCATTAACTCTGGCTCCAGTTCACTTTGTATTGAAAAACTCCCTTCCTCTCTCTGTAACTGCTGCTGTTAGCCTCGTTATGTTCGTATTAATCCACTCTACATGATCCTGGGCGTAAATAAATATGGACCTGGCTCCGAATTCGCTACTGTAACTGCTGGCCTGGGTGAGCTTCATTTGACTGGAGCTGAACGCTGTGGGTGACCACTTCTTCATAAAGTCTGTGGTCTGTTCAGTAATATAAGAATAACTCTGGTCTAATGGGGGATTTCAGGTTTATTATTTATTCCCTGTTCCTTTGTCCCGTTCTGAGCTCTGATTGGTCGAGAGTTAAAGGTGACAGGCTCTGATTGGTCGAGAGTTAAGGGTGACAGGTTCTGATTGGCTAAATGTGCTCACATACACTTTACCTTTAAAAGTCGTCTTCCTCCACATCTGTATTCCTCCGGTGCACTGGAGACTCTAATCTCTCGCTCCTTTCCTCCCTCCTTCCCTCCCTTTTTCTCTTCTCTTTCTGTGCTGGTGTCGTTTTGCATGTTTTTAAGTGACAGATAATAAATATACTGTTAAAAGTCAATATCTCTTCTCTTTCTTTTCCTCTTCTCTCTTTCTCTCATTCTTCCTCCCTCTCTTTTTCTGTCTCTCCCTCTTTTGTCTCTCTCTCTCTCTCTCTCTCTCTCTTTCTTCCTTTCTCTGCTGGACTGGGTCCTTATATCTTTATCTCTCCTCTTTTCTCATTCCCTCTCTCTCTATCTCTCTCCCGCTCTCCCTCTTTTGTCTCCTCTCTTTCTCTGTCTCTCCCTCTCTCTCTCCCTCTCTCTCTTTCTCCATCTTTTTCTCTGACTCTCCCTCTTCTCTTTCTCTTGCTCCCTTCCTCCTTCTGTTGACTCCTTCCCCCCTCTCTCCTCACTTTCTTTCTCTCCTCTCTCCCTCCCTCTCTCTGCATCTCTCTCCTCTCCCTCTCTCCTGCTCTCTCTCCCTCCCTCCCTCCCTCCCTCTTCTCTTTCTTTCCCCTTCTCTCTCTCTACTGCCCTCTCCCTCTTCTCTCCACTTTCTCTCTCTCTCTGCCCCTCTCTCCTCTCCCTCTCTCCTGTTCTTTCTCCCTCCCTCTCTTCTCCCTCTCTCTCTTCTCTTCTCTTCTCTCCTCTTTCCCTCTCTCTCTCTGCTCCTCCCTTCCGTCCTCCCTCTCTGCTTCTCTCTCCTCTCCCTCTCTCCTGCTCTCTCTCCCTCCTTCCTTCTCCTCCCACTCCCCCCTCCTCCCTCTCTCCTCCTCTCCTCCTCTCCTCCTCTCCTCCTCTCCTCCTCTCTTTCTCTCCGTCCACAGTATAGACAGAGTGAGTGTGTTTACTGGAGATTAGAGGCTCTTCAGACTTTCTCCCAAAAGACTTTATTCATGAGCAAAATGTTCAAATCAATTCACACATTTACATCACACGCCAGGAGCAGGCAGGAGCAGACAGGTGCAGGCAGGAGCAGACAGGAGCAGAGCCAGAGGAGCAGACAGGTGTAGGCAGGAGCAGGCAGGAGCATACTGTTTCTCTTTTTTAAATCCTGCTTTTACATTATTTTATCCACTCACATCATCGTTCATACAACCATCCCTCTTTTCCTCTTTGCTCTCCTCCCCTCTTCTCTCCTCCTCTGTCTTCCTTCTCTTGTCTTCTGTGCTCTCCTCTCCTTCTATCTATCCTTTTGTCTTTCTCTCTTCTCCTCTTCCTCTGCCCCCCTTCTCCTTTCCTCTCCTCCCCTCTCCCCCTACTTCCCTCTCCCATATCCCACCCTCTCTCTCTCCTCTCACTCCATCACTCTTTCTCACTCTCTCTCTCTTTCTCTTTCTCTCTTCTCCCTCTCTCTCCCTCTTTTTCATCCCTCCATTCTTGTATAACTGGATTATCTTTGTTGTTTTCCCTGTGAGACTCCATAGACTCTGCTGATTCAGCCTGTGCTCCGAGCAGAGCCCCAGTCCTCACCAAGACCTGGTTTAGATCCCAGTCCAGACCCCAGTCCTCATCTAGACCTGGTTTAGATCCTGGTCCATACCCCAGTTCTCATCAAGACCCGGTTTAGATCCTTGTCTAGACCCCCAGTCCTCTTCTAGACCTGGTTTAGATCCTGGTCCAGACCCTCAGTCCTCATCTAGACGTGGTTTAGATCCTGGTCCAGACCCTCAGTCCTCATCTAGACGTGGTTTAGATCCTGGTCCAGACCCTCAGTCCTCATCTAGACCTGGTATAGATCCTGGTCCAGACCCTCTGTCCTCATCTAGACCTGGTTTAGATCCTGGTCCAGACCCCAGTCCTCATTTAGACCTGGTTTAAATCCTGGTCCAGACCTCAGTCCTCTTCTAGACCTGGTTTAAATCCTGGTCCAGACCTCAGTCCTCTTCTAGACCTGGTTTAAATCCTGGTCCAGACCTCAGTCCTTGTTTAGAATTACAGAAAATCGAGTTGTTATTGAAATGGAGCAAAGAAAGGGTCCCTCAGGCTAAACAAAAGGAAATGCAAATGTGTGGAAGAACAAGAACTAAACCAGGACTAGACCAGGACCAAAGCAGGATCAAAGCAGGACCAAACCAGGACCAAACCAGGACCAAACCAGGATCAAAGCAGGACCAAACCAGGACCAAACCAGGACCAAACCAGGACCAAACCAGGATCAAAGCAGGACCAAACCAGGACCAAACCAGGACCAAACCAGGACCAAACCAGGACCAAATCAGAACCAAACCAGGACCAAACCAGGACTAAACCAGGACTAAAATGAGAATTGAACCACAACTAAACTAGTTTTCATATGAACCACTTGTGTCCATAAAGAGGTTAATGCCCCACTGTGGAACATTCGTGGCAAAGTAAAGTATATGAAATGGCTGAGTGGTGATTGTCTGCTCCTGTCTGCACCTGTCTGCACCTGTCTGTCTCTCTGGAGCGTGCGCATGTTGCAGTGAGATTTTAGATGAGATGTAATAAGAATTGGTGAGACTGACACGACTTTTCATCCTCTCCTCCTCCTCTTCTCCTCTTCCTCCTCTCCTCCATTGCTCCTCTTCCTCTCCTCCTCCTCCGGTCCTCTCCTTCTCCTCTTCCTCCTCTCCTCCTCTTTTTCCTCTCCTACTCTTCTCTCACTCCCCTCCTCCTCTCTCTCTTCCTCTTTCTCTCCACCCTCCTCCTCTCTTCATCCTCTCTTTCTCTCCTCCTCCTCCTCTTTTTATCACTTCACACCGAAGCTTTTGCACATTTTATTTATTTTATCTTTTATATTTTGACCCTATTTGATTTGGATCAGGCTCAAAATGCACCAGTGACTAAAATATTAAAGAAAAACAGAATGAAGAAGAAGAAGAAGAAAGAGAGGTAGATGATTCCCTGAGCTCCTGTACCTGTAGTAGTAGTAGTAGCAGTAGTAGTAGCAGTAGTAGTAGTAGTAGTAGCAGTAGTAGTAGTAGTAGTAGTAGTAGTAGTAGTAAGTAGTAGTAGTAGTAAGTAGTAGTAGTAGTAGTAGTAGTAGTAGTAGTAGTAAGTAGTAGTAGTAGTAGTAGTAGTAAGTAGTAGTAGTAGTAGTAGTAGTAGTAGTAGTAGTAGTAGTAGTAGTAGTAGTAGTAAGTAGTAGTAGTAGTAGTAAGTAGTAGTAGTAGTAGTAAGTAGTAGTAGTAGTAGTAGTAGTAGTAGTAGTAGTAGTAGTAGTAATAGTAGTAGTAGTAGTAGTAATAGTAGTAGTAGTAGTAGTAATAGTAGTAGTAGTAGTAGTAGTAGTAGTAGTAATAGTAGTAAGTAGTAGTAGTAGTAGTAATAGTAGTAAGTAGTAGTAGTAGTAGTAATAGTAGTAAGTAGTAGTAGTAGTAGTAATAGTAGTAAGTAGTAGTAGTAGTAGTAATAGTAGTAAGTAGTAGTAGTAGTAGTAATAGTAGTAAGTAGTAGTAGTAGTAGTAGTAGTAGTAAGTAGTAGTAGTAGTAGTAGTAAGTAGTAGTAGTAGTAGTAAGTAGTAGTAGTAGTAGTAAGTAGTAGTAGTAGTAGTAAGTAGTAGTAGTAGTAGTAAGTAGTAGTAGTAGTAAGTAGTAGTAGTAGTAGTAGTAAGTAGTAGTAGTAGTAAGTAGTAGTAGTAGTAGTAGCAGCAGTAGCAGTAGCAGTCGTAGTAGTAGTAGTAGTAGTAGTAGTAGTAGTAGTAGTAGTAGTAGTAGTAGTAGTAGTAGTAGTAGTAGTAGTAGTATCTTGTTTCTGTGTGGTCCTGTGCCTGATTGAGTTTTCTCCTGTTTACAGATCCTTTAAGCTCCTGTTCAGTGTGTGTGTGTGTGTATTCTGTGTGTGGTGTGTTACTAATTCATTGGTTTTACATTGCAAATGAGTCATCCATATTAGTGCGCTTGGCTCTTGCTCAAAGGCACGTGGGCAGGAGGGAGAGCAGGTCTTATCCGCACGACGCACATTGGGTTAGCATCACATGAGCAGAGTTGGCTCAGGACTATAATAAAAACTGGATACGGCGTTCCCCCGTGTTCCGGCTCCAGACCGACTAGTGGCCGCTCCAGGTACTGCAGATCCCGGGCCAGAAAGAATTCTCCCATAGAGCGCAATGCATTTTGGGAATTCAAACTGCCCGTGTTCTGACAGGGCATCCGGCTTTCACAAAGGTCGGATTTTGTAGGATTCTTTTCTATTTTCAGAACATAAACTTTTTTAAATGTTTAAATCCTCAAAGCGCCTAAAAGTGATCTTTGTAAGACTCTCGCTCTGATTGGTCCAAACCATAAAACTCTAATAAAACCTGAAGCTGAACCAAGATGGCGTCGTGTTGTTTTCAGGGGCCTGGGCCTGGACCAATCAGAGCACGGCGTGGAGCGTTTGGACCAATCAGAGCACGGCGTGGAGCGTTTGGACCAATCAGAGCACGGCGTGGAGCATTTGGACCAATCAGAGCGAGAGCTGCTAGAGCGGAGCGAGCGCGGGCTTAGAGTTTTGTTTCATTCACTCCAAACACTTTCACTAAAATAATTTGGAAATTGCCAAACTCTACTGAACTAAAGTGAATAAAGTGAATGAAAACAACAAAAAACACAACTCCAGGTCTGTTTTTGAGAGGGTAACAACATTATAACATGACTTAAACCTCACAAGAGTCCATTTTGCATAATATTTGACCTAAAAAACGTGAAAAACAGCTTGCAGTTGTCCAAAGTTCTTCATTTACCTTATGCATTCAGAACATTCTAGTTATTCATCACGGTGAGTTTATAAGTGCTTTTCACAGTTTTCACGGTAAAGCTAACAACAACTAGCATGCTAACGCGTACTTCCTGATTCTCAGACAGTATAACCCTTTATAATTCGACGCAGACACTTCAACACTGGACTCATTTTGACCTCAAGAGCTGCTTATACGATATTTCCGTACTGGAGAAACGTTCTGATCAGATCTCCAGCGTTTAAACTCTCATTGGTTGTAACAGGACTTCTGCACAGTCGGCATTTCGCGCTCTGCTCTGACTCACATTAGATTGGAGCTTTGCAAAGTTCACAAAAAGCATATTATTTAATCTGCCGCTCTGATAAACCCGCTCACTCTTGGAGTCTAAATATACGGATTTGTACTCTGGTTGGAACGCCTGGTTTAACGTCTGGTGAGCCATGACAACAACAGGCCCCGAATATCAGCAGTAAGCCGGGCGTTTCGTTCACTGACACGTCTGCACAACGTAGTGAGGTTAAATCAGGCTTGGACGCGAGACGATGAAGTGAGAAATGTTCCGCAGTGTGGCAGTAAAACTGTCTATCTCCGTGGAGGCAAGCAGGCCAAGCTACAGGTCATATCTGTGGGGAGGCGAGTCCACACACAGTAAGAATGCAGGTTTTTAATGAGTTTTTGAGGGATAAAAAACACCTATATTTAGATAAATACAAATACTGTGGGATATTCCAGGCAAAGCAATAACATCTCCATGGAGACAAGCAGGTAGCAGGCCCTCCACCAGAAATGTTACACAGTGAGCCTTTAAGACACATTTGCTTAAAGGGCCCATATTACGCTATTTTCTGATCTGTTATAATGTTGTTTCTTCATGACAAACAGACCTGGAGTTCTGTTTTGTTCTTCTCTTAAACTCAAAACAATCTGTATCTGGTAATCTGGTAATACAGGAAGTGCTCCACTGTGTTTTTAAACTCCATACACCTTCACTAGAATCATTTGGATGATTTCAGCCCTGGAATTGCCGATCTCTACTGAACTAAAGGTAAAAGGAGCTGTTCACTTGGAAACCACCGCTTCATGACATCACAAGGTGGAACAGAGCGTTTTGAGCTTTGGAGATGTGGACAGACTAATAATAATGGCTTACTCAAACGTGTGAATGAAACAAAACACAAATCCAGATGTTTTTGAGGAGGTAACAGCATAACAGCTTAAATGACTTAAATTCACAAGAGTCAATTTTGCATAATACGGGACCTTTAAGACAAATTTGCTTAAAAAATGACCTTCTAAAAGTGATTAAAAACGCAATCTGGTTTCCATTTTAAAACTCACTGGAGGACAACAGATGTTTAGCCACTTATTTTATGTCCCTCCCCAGATTAATCATTTTATTTTGAAAGTCCAGGTCAAACCAAGGTGACTTCCTGTTACAGAGAGGAGGAGACAGGCTAACCACTCTGCCACAGTAGCTCTTGGTTTAAAGTGAGTGTGACTTTGGTGTTTCTTTAATTTCTACTTAATTTGATGCTATAATACCTGCTGTAATATAAATTCTAGTTTTACACTAATGAAGAAGTAATTTATGAAGAAAAATAGAAAAATTTGTTGAAAATTACAGGAAGTGGAGAGCTCCATATTGATGACATCACTGGGAGAATTCTATCCAAAAGTGTCTGGAATGTTCCACAGTATGGCATTAAACCTTTCTATCTTCATGGAGACCAAACCAGACCAAGTTACGAGTCAGATCTGTGGAGAGGCGACCCCGCTCACAGTTAGAATGTCTGTTTTTCTAGGTATTTTTGAGCTATAAAACCACCTGTAATTGAATAAATGTAAAGTAGAGCTGTTTAATGTCACACTGTGGAACATTCCAAACAGAACATTGACATATCCATAGAAACAAGAAGGTGACGGACCCCAAACCAAAAAGTTACACAGTGCACATTTAAACAAAATAAATGTGTTTTCTTATCATTTTATCTGTCAAATAATAATTTCTGTGTACAATAAAGGAGTTTTGGTCCAATGTACTATATGGTTGCTAGGTAACAGTCATGATTTCCAACCAGGAAGTAAAATTTGAAACTTAAAAAATGGCCAGACTGGGAAAGAAAGTAGTAAAATGTTTTGTAAAATCTTAAATACAATGATTTTAGCTGTGTTTTGGTCCAAACTCATCAGCGCTTTAAACTCTGTGCACCTCCCGTCTCTGCGTTCCTCAAACGAATCGTGAAGCGCACCTTTTCTTTGTGTCTCTTTGTGCGTCTCAAACCACATAAACAGCTCTCGCGTACAGCAGGGTTAAAGCAACACTGCGGGACATTTGGTGTAGGGTCTGCCACCTGCTTGTCTCGAAATTAAAGTGTCTGACAGGTTGGAATTTTTTAATTGTTTAGGTTTCAAATTTTACTTCCTGGTTGGAAAGCTTGACATCACTGTAGCTGTTACCTAGCAACCATTTCTGTAAAACATATTGCTGCAAAAAACGTATTGAACTTAATCTTAATTCTATCAAAATTTCATATCCATTGCGGTACATTTTCGAGTCAGAAACCCGAATTTGTTGTATTTCAGTCCTTCTTATTTATTATTTAAGTTCTCGAAATTATTGCAAAAATTCAAAAGCCATGAAAACAAAAGAACTACGTATAGAATTTGAAATATAAAATGTAAATGAATGTATGTATTTGTATGTATTTATGTATTTTTTTTCTACATTTGTAACATTTGTATGATGCATAATGCAGATAGTGCACATGCTGAGCCCTGTGAATACGAATTCTTAAGCCTCTGGCAATGTTACTGTATTTTCAATTGTATATTTGAAATTTAAAACAAGAAAAACCAGCAATCATTGTGTACACTGAGCCAAAACTCCTCAGTGTACACAGAATTAATATTTGTCCAATGAAAAATATAAAAAAACACCTTTATTTTATTGAAATTGTGTTTAAAATGATCAAAAAAAAAAAATTAAAATGTGTTTCTTGTGTAAATTGTGACAAACCTTTGAACATAATTCTCTAAAATCTCTAATTTTTTCAACTTTTCTTCACAAACTGCTTCTTGATTGGTGTAAAACTATAATTTATATTTACAACAAATATTATTCCACCAAATTAAGTCAAAATTAGAGAATCATCGAAACCTGTCACATGCACTTTAACTGTGCTTTTACTTGAGTAGTGTTCTCAGTGGTCCTAATAATATGGCTGATTTTTCACTGATTCTCTCATGTATTTCTGCCTTTATCCAAACGGCGCCCCCTCTCTGCTGATCGCGGCGTTTCCGTGTGTGAACGTGGCTCTTTTGAAATGCTAATCTCACTCGTCTCTGCTCATTCAGCTCAAACTCACACGATCAGAGCCAGAGGACCAAAAGAGAAAAAAAGCTCTTACAATAACGATTCTCGCTGTGGCAGAGTGGGTAGCCTCTCCTCTTCTCAGTGACAGAGGTTGTGGGTTCGACTCCTGGTCTCTCTGAGTGGAGGGCTAAACCAGAACTTAACCAGGACTAACTAGGGACTACAAAAGGATGAAATTATAAACAGAAACCAGACTGTTTTCTCAGTTATTGTACCAGATCTTAACCAGATTTAAACCAAAACCAGAGCTTAAACCAGGATATCTCAAGGACTAAACCAGGACTACACCAGAACTTAGCCAGCAAGGCTAAACCAGGACTAGCCCAGAGACTAAACAACCAGGGATCGAAACTGGGACTAAACTAAGAACTTAAACCAAGACTAAACCAGGATTTAAACCAGGCCTAAACCAGGACAAAACTAGGGACTTAAACTGGGACTAAACCATGGAGCTAAACTAATACTAAACCAGAACTAAAACCAGGACTAATCCAGGGACTTTGACTACCAGGGACCTAAACCCAGACTAAACCAGGACTAAACAAAAACAACTACTGCTACTACTACTACTACTACTACTACTACTACTACTACTACTACTACTGCTAATACTTCATAATACATTTGTTTATATCTAGAGCTTTTCACTGTCACTCAAAGTCGTCTCTTGTACCTTTCCAAGAAGGCCCTGCGTGTCTTTGGTTTGATAGTTTCTCGGCGGGGGGCTCTCGCACTTGCTCGTACCCCGCTCACCGACAGAGGAAGGCAGGATGGAGCGTTTGAAAACAGCTCGGTTTGATTTGTGACATACGGTATCAAACACACAAGTTCAAACGTGGAGTCGTAGATGTGAGAGAAAGAGGAAGCTAACGCGCCGTGTTTGCTAATGTAAACACAGAGCGGAGCCGTCAGAGTCACATTCAGAAAGAGTCATTTGCACGAGGGACAAGGACGTAACGAAGTCATCTATTTTAATTATTCTGTGTAAATACGTCTTATATTCAGTTAAAGTGCGTTTGACAGGTTATTAATTTCTCTAAAACACAACCAACAGCATTATTTTGAACTGAAAATGTGCTGCTTAAATCCATTTTGTATTTTTTTTTTTTAAATATATCTTAATCCTTTTTTGTCTGTCTGTGTTTGCGTGTACGTGCGCATTGTGTCACCATGGTAACTGCTGAACATTCCGCCAGTAGAGATGCATTTAGAACACCCCCGGCGAGATGTCACGGCGAAGTATCAATATGTTATCTGAGTAAATCCACATCAAATTGTTCCGCAGCTCCCTGTACCATCTCCCCCTGTGATAAGTGCCTCTCTGCAGATCTCAGTCCAACACGGATCCCGTCTTGTCTCTCATTTATAATTCCGTTTTAGCGCCTTCTCCCAAATCCAGTCGTTAATGAGTCCGTCTCTCGTTTAAAAGTCTACAGCAGGTTTATTTCGGATTTTTAATTAACACCGCCATGACTCTCATCTGCTCACATTCGTATTCCTCCAATCAAATTATAATATCTCTCCTTATGTTTATTAAGTGTGCTGCTGTGGGAAAATGTATTAGCATGTCTTTGAACGCACCACAGTCGTAGTAGTAGTAGTAGTAGTAGTAGCAGTAGTAGTAGTAGTAGTAGTAGTAGCAGTAGTAGTAGTAGTAGCAGTAGTAGCAGTAGTAGCAGTAGTAGCAGTAGTAGTTGTTGTGGTAGTTGTAGTAGTAGTAGTAGTAGTAGTAGTAGTAGTAGTAGTAGCAGTAGTAGCAGTAGTAGTTGTTGGGGTAGTTGTAGTAGTAGCACTAGTAGCACTAGTAGCAGTAGTAGCAGTAGTAGTACTAGTACTAGTAGCAGTATATTAATCTTCCTTGTATCAGTATCAGTACTTGACCTCCTCTCTCTCTTTTCATCCTCTCTTTACATCCATCACTCTTCTTCTCCTCTTCCTGGCGTCCACACTCCACTTCCTGTCTGTCCCTGGGGGCGGGGCCAGCTGTGTGTCCTGATTTTACCCATCATGCTTTGCTCCTGTCGTCTTTATGTTTCCCCAGGCCCCGGTGTCTGCCCAGCACGCCGTGAACAAACTGCGGCTAACACCTCACTAACCTCATTAACAGCACATTTAGCCTCGGCGGCGCGCTCACGTGACGCTTTAATTAGCGCTAACGTCGTTTCAAGCTCCGGAACTTTATTGAGACGTGAAGACGACAGCTGCGGCTCCGCTTCAGGGACGAGCGGCGGCCATGTTTGACACCGTCCCAGATGAAGAACAGTTTGATTAAAGTTTTGAGATTATGCAAAAGCACTGGTGGATGAAGTACTCCGTTTTGTTACTTAAGTAAAAGTACAAATACAAGGGGTAAAAGTTACTCAAGTAAAAGTATCAAATGAAAAAATCTACTTAAAGGTGCATTGTGTAACTTTTTGGGAGACTCAATTACAGGTGGTTTTACAGCTCAAAAATACCTCGAAAAACAGGCATTCTGACTGTGAGCGGGGTCGCCTCTCCACAGATCTGACCTGTAACTTGGTCTGGTTTGGTCTCCATGAAGTATAAAAGCATTTGACGGACTCTCCTGTTTAAAAGCGTACTTAAAGAGTAAAAAGTTAAAATATTTTTGTATTTTATTATAGAACAATTAAAGGAAATGAAATGATTTTGAAGATTTTTTTTTATTTTAAGTGATTCAGTTTACTTTTTATTTTTTCTAGCCGTTTTTGTGTTTTGTGTTGCTCAAAGTTGGGACAGAAACTCAAATTAAATGTGCTTAAAAAAATAATAATAAAAGAAAAGAAAAGAAAAGTCGTTCAGCTGGTCTCAAAACATAAAGAAAAGTACTTTTTACTTTTCAGTCCAGATCTAAAATGTAGTGAAGCAGAAAGTACAGATACCCGCTCTCAAATGTAGTGAAGTAAAAGTAAAAAAGATCCACCGTAAAATGTACTTAAGTAAAGTACGGATACCTAAAATTTGTACTTAACTATTGTACTTTTACTTTTGTACTTCGTTACTGTTGTCTTCATGGCTGTTGTGAGTTTTTAGCAATGATATAATGTTGTGTTTTGTTTCTTTCACACATGTTTGCGTAATTCTGCATTATTAGTCTATTTAAACTTTAATTTAAATATAAATTAAAGTTTTACACGAATCAAGAAGAAAATTCCCAAAGAGAAGTTGAAAAACACTGAAAATTACAGGAAGTCGAGAGTTCTAAACATACTGATCCAGAAATCCAAAAAAGTTCAGCAAAATTTACACACAAGAATAACTTTTTTCAATTACTTTAAACATTATTTCAACAATATAAAAGTGTTTTCTTGTGTTTTTATTAATTAAATTATAATTTCTGTGCACTTTAGATCAGTTTTGGCCCAATATACAGTATGGTCGAAACCTAAAGAAAATGGCCAAATTGGGAAAAGAAAGTAAAATCTTTAGCAAAATCTTAAATATAATTATTTTAACAGTGTTTTTGGTGAAATGCGTTGCCCAGTCTTTCCAAGGCACAGCTCCTTTTCCCTTTAGTTCAGTAGAGTTTGGAAATTCCAGAGCTGAAATAGACCTTTTGTCACACCGGCCTGAAGTGCCTCACTGTTGCAGAACTTCCAGTTGAAGGTTTTCTGTGGCAAAATGTCTGTGGAAATGTCTGGCGTTTTCTCCACCACCTTCAAAAACCTGCCCCATCTCCAAATCTTCAACCAACAAGGTCCACAAAGGATAAACTTTCTAACATGAATTATTTATCCACAACGATCAAGGTAAGAAAAACGAAAGCTTAAAGGCGAACAACGACGAGCATTAGAGAACTACTACTGAGCAGAACTAACGTTATATTCATGAATAAAACAACCATCCATCCATCTGTTTTCTTCCGCTTATCCGGGGCAACAGTCCAAGCAGGAACTCCCAGACTTCCTTCACCCCAGACACTTCCACGTCCGGAGATCCAGTCGTTGAGGTCTCTGCCTTCGACTGCCGCCCAAATCTCCCTGCACAGGTCCCCTATGGATCCTCCTGCGGGTGGTGGGTCCACGGGAGGACTGAATAAAACATACTTAAGTTATTCTTCTCTCTACCTGTTCACTCAGACTGATTCTAGAATTCAGATTAAAAATTGATTCACGATGTCGATATCAGCATAGATAGATCTGTGCAGGTTGAATGCGAGACATCTCTAGGATACGCTCGTTCTCTAACGCTCGTCGTCGTTCGCCTTTAAGCTTTCGTCTTTCTTCCCTTGATAGTTGTGGATAAATTCTTCATGAAGAATGTTTATCCTTTGTGGACCTTGTTGGTTGAAGATCTGGTGATGGAGCAGATTTATGAAGCTGGTGAAGAAAACGCCGGACATTTCCACTGCCGTAGAAAACCATTAACCGGAAATTCTGCGAACCCACAGCGCGGCACTTCTGGCCGGCGTGAAAAAAGGTCTATTACCCAAATGATTCTAATGAAGGTGGACGGAGTACGCTTCCTGTATTACCACATGACATCACAAGGTGGAAAAGAGTGTTTTACGTTTGGGAAAAGAACTCAGCCTAAATCTGCAGGGTTTGTGTGTTCAACATGTGTGAATGAAACAAAAAAACACAACTCCAGATGTGTTTGTGACGAGGAAACGACATTAGAACATCAGAAAATGGTGTAAAATGGACCCTTTAAGTTACTTTTACTTGAGTACTACCAAAACATAATGCTGGACAATAAAACGACCTTTGACATGACTTCCTCTTCCTCTTCTTCTTCTTCTTCTTCTTCTACTATCTAAAACATGACGCTTAAGCTAATTACATCCTGACGTTATCATATCAAACACTGTTTTAAACCAAGAAGTGTGTTTAATAATTCACTTTGTACTTTCTTTAATTAAACCTATTGAAATTCAGCCATGTTTTCAGATTCTGACCTGAAATAACCTTTTTACTTTTCACTCAAACTCTTAATTAAACCTCTCTCTCCCTCCGTCCTCCGTCCTCCATCCTCCGTCCTCCGTCCTCCATCCTTTTCTCCGGCCACAACATCTGAACACAAATGAGCATCTCCCAGTTTTGTGTTTTTTTGGGGGGGGTTTTTTCACGGCGTGCCTTGCTCATTGACACGGCGACGCTCTGAAACCGTAATGAGAGTTTGGCGTGGCGGTGTAATATCCGGGGGAGTCCTGAGGGAGAGAAAAGGCAGATGTTCGGACCTGGAGCGGAGCCAAAGCGAACAGAAATGTCGAGCTGGTGAGATTAATAAAGACTTTGACAGATTGTGGAGAATGAGCCAAAGATGTGGGAGAAATCTGATTACGGCACTGGAAATGAGATTAGCAAATAGATGGAACGAACTGTCAATAAAATAATTAAGGGAATTTGATAAGGAAAACTTCGGATAATAATGTAACATGACCTTTGACCTATCAGGATTTAAAGTGTCCATAATACGCTGTTTTCTGATCTGTTCTGATGTTGTTTCCTCATCACAAACAGACCTGGAGTTGTGTTTTGTTTCATTCACACGTTTAACGCACAAACCTGCAGATTTAGGCTCCTCTTAAACTGAAAACACTCTGTTCCACCTTGTGATGTCATGTGGGAATACAGGAAGTGCTCCGTTGTGTTTTTAAACTCAACACACCTTCAGTTGAATCATTTCGACGATTTCAGCCCTGGAATTGCTGATCGCTACTGAACTAAAGGTAAAAGGAGCTGTTCACTTGAAAGCTACCACTTCATGACATCACAAGGTGGAGCAGAGCGTTTTGAGCTTTGGAGATGTAGGCAGACTGATAATAAAGAAACAAAACACAACTCCAGGTCTGTTTTTAAGGAGGAAACATCATTATAACATGACTTAAAGCTCACAGGAGTCACTTTTATCCATTTTCATGTCATTTCTGTGTATTTATTTGCAAGAAAAAGCCTGATAATTGAAGCCGTCTTTCCAGAGCTTTTAACACCTTTTGTCGTTGTCTCGTTCTCATTGACGTTGAACTTATCTTTGGAGTGATTCATGTTTGAGTAAGCTTTATTCTCCTTTATTCAAGACATCATTGCTTCTCCTCCGCTGGTGCCGCCCACTGCTCCGTCCGCACTTCCTTCTCCGGTTTTATTTTCTTTCTCGGTGATACACGTTCGATTCAGCAGCGTTTCGTAGTTATTTTGGTCCAGATGAATAAAAACGTTCTGCTCTAGTGTGACGTGCAGCCGTCCACAGGAGGAGCCCACAGCGGCGTTTTGTTGTGACGACGTTTACGGCGACGTCAGCTCCTACTGGGCTGAACTGTGGAACATTCCAGGAAAAGTAATAACATCTCCATGGAGACAAGCAGATAGTTTTTGAAGCTTTTTGTTTTTTGATCTCAATTCATCTCTCTGTCTCTCTTTCTCTCTCTATTTACTCTCTCTATTTATTTTACTCTCTCTCTTTGACTTTCTCTCTCCTTCAGTCTCTTTCATTCTCTCTCTTGCTCTCTCTCTCTTTCTCTCTCTCTCGTTTTTGCTCTCTGTCTGTCCTTCACTCTCTCTTTCATTCTCTCTTGCTCTCTCTCTTTCACTCTCTCGTTTTTGCTCTCTCTCTCCTTCACTCTCTCTTTCACTCTCTCTTTCACTCTCTCGTTTTTTGCTCTCTCTCTCCTTCACTCTCTCTTTCACTCTCTCTCGTTTTTGCTCTCTCTCTCCTTTACTCTCTCTTTCACTCTCTCTTTCACTCTCTCTCGTTTTTGCTCTCTCTCTCCTTCACTCTCTCTTTCACTCTCTCTTTCACTTTCTCGTTTTTGCTCTCTCTCTCCTTCACTCTCTCTTTCACTCTCTCGTTTTTGCTCTCTCTCTCCTTCACTCTCTCTTTCACTCTCTCTCTCTTTCACACACTCTCTCCTTCACTCTCTCTCTCTTTCATTCTCTTTCTTGCACTCTCGCTCTTTCACTCTCTCCTTCACTCTCTCTTTCACTCTCTCTCTCTCTCAGACTCTCCCTCTGTCTCTCTCTCTCTTTTTCTCATACACTCTCACTCTTTCACTCTCTCTCTCTCTCTCTTTCTCTCTTTCACACTCTCCCTCTATTTCTCTCTCTCTTTTTCACATACACACTCTCTCCATCACTCTCTCTTTCACTCTTTCTCTCGTTTTTGCTCTCTCTCTTTCACTCTCTCGTTTTTGCTCTCTCTCTCTCCTTCACTATCTCTTTCACTCTCTCTCTCTTTCACACACTCTCCTTCACTCTCTCTCTTTCATTCTCTCTCTTGCACTCTCTCTCTCTTTCACTCTCTCCTTCACTCTATCTTTCTCTCTCTCTCTCTTGCTCTCTCTCTCCTTCACTCTCTCTCTCTCTCTTGCTTTCTCTCTTTTTCACTCTCTCTCGCCTTCACTCTCTCTCTTTCACTCTCTCCTTCACTCTATCTTTCTCTTTCTCTCTTTCACTCTCTCTCTCTCTCAGACTCTCCCTCTGTCTCTCTCTCTCTTTTTCACATACACTCTCTCTCTCTTTCTCTCTCTTTCTCTCTCTCTCTCTCTCTCTCTCTCACTCACTCTCTCTCTGTCTCTCTGTCTCTCTCTCTTTTTCTCTCTTTCTTTGGTTTTCCGTCTCTGCCGATATCTGATTTCAGCCGTTACCAGGGCAGAGACTGTTTCCTTTAAACACAAATGTCGTGTGTGAAACAAAGATCCAGATGTGTTTTTTAACTTATTTATTTCACTTATAAATAAAAAAAAAAAAAAAAAATCAAAGTTCAGTATTACAGGGAGTTTTGAGCTAATACTGGTGAGGAAATGGTCTTTTTACACCAAAGTATCGACCAAAATCTGATATCGACTGAACCGATATCTTGTTTTTGTTTGTTTTTCCTCTTTATTCTATTAACCAAATCCCATGGACTTTTCTGGAATCATTTTAGCAAATATAAGCCTAACTTTTGACACTTAAAGTGAACAAAATTTCCATTTCCAGATCCTTCTTCACCTCTGCTGTCCTCCCGTTCTTGTTCCCACTCAATCTTCTCTGTTTTTACACCGTTATTATCAAAGCTAATTAATTCCCCGGCTCTAAAACATGACAGCGCGTTTAGCCTTAGCCCCTTAGCCTCTGTGTAGTGCCTCAAGCTAGCGCGGTGTTTTCGCTGTCGTACAGACCTATTCATCAGCGCGGAGCAGATAACAGGAGCTCATTTGTCCCACTCTCTGTCCGGGCACTTGAACGCACCGCCGTGACCTTGGCTTGAACGGGTCAAACGCGGAGAGGAGATAAGAGCGGAGGAGAAGAGGAGGCTGACACTGGACAAACGCTCTCGGCATCGGAATGGGGACAGGGACAAGAGACGAAAGAAATGCCAAAACAGGGACAGTCACGGAGGAGACAAAACTAAATATGAACACTGAAGGACGACTCGAAAAGTAACATTCTGATTGAAATAAATGAATACTTATACGATCACTAAGTGCGTTTATATGTGCTCGAGTATCCTGGTTATGAGTCTTATCCGGTTATGAGTCTTATCCCGGTTATGAGTCTTATCCCGGTTATGAGTCTTATCCCGGTTATGAGTCTTATCCCAGTTCTGAGTCTTATCCCAGTCCTGAGTCTTATCCCGGTTCTGGCAGTAGTCTGGATGTGGTGTTCACCTGCGCTCAGAGAATCCAGGATACTCATGTCCCTGTGCACATGAGGAATCAGAGGATCCTGAATATTTAGGCTGGTTGCTATGGTAACTATGGCACAGATATGGCAAGAGGCTAAACATGGAGCAACTTTGCCAACTTAAGGCTTTTTAACGGGTTTCTAACAACAAAAAGAGACGTACATTCAAGTCAGAACATGAGACTGTGGAGCATCGTTTTTAACAGATGAAAAATAAAACAAAATACAGAGTCTCCCAGCGTCAGTTCGGTTCAAGAGCTGCACAAACCACCACAGAGCTGAGGGTTAAAGGTGGTTTTATTAAACATCAGACTGTTTTGTTTTGTACTCAAAAAACCCGATCAAAACGAGATACTCAAGCGCACGTAAACGCACTCAGTGATATTTAAGTATTAATATATTTCAGTGAGTGTGTTCACATGCTCTCGAGTATCCCGGTTATGATTGTGTTTTTTGAGTGTTCTGGTTATGTGAGTGTCCATGTAGATGCAGAATCCGGATTTTTTTTTAGCCTCTTGCCATATCTGTGCCATAGTTACCATAGCAACCAGCCTAAATATTCAGGATCCTCTGATTCCTCAAGTGCACAGGGACATGAGTATCCTGGATTCTCTGAGCGCAGGTGAACACCACATCCAGAATACTGCCAGAACCGGGATAAGACTCAGAACCGGGATAAGACTCAGAACCGGGATAAGACTCAGAACTGGGATACTCAAGCACATGTAAACGCTCTCAATCAATACTTATACTTATACTTATACTTATACTTATACTTATACTATATAAAGTATTAAAGTACCTGTTTAAAAATTTACTTAAAGATTAAAAAGTACAAGTATTTCGTGCAGATTTCGAGATCTAATTAAGCTTCCAATTGATCAACAGAAACAACTTTCTCTCCTGGTCTCCTTGTTTTCTTGTTTTCTTGTCTCCTTCTCTCCTTGTTTCCTTGTCTCCTTCTCTCCTTGTCTTCTTCCCTCCTTCCCTCCTTCTCTCCTTGTTTCCTTCTCTTCTTGTTTCTTTCTCTCCTTCTCTCCTCCCTCCTTGTCTCCTTATCTCTTTCTCTCCTTGTCTCCTTCTCTCCTTGTCTCCTACGCCCTTGGTTCCTCCTCAGTCTTAAATGATTCATTAAGTTTAAATCAGAAACAGGTCCAGGGATGTTTCAGCAAATCTACAACAATTCCAGGTTTGATTGAGTCGGATTTTTCACTAATGGAGGGAAATGGGAATCTTGTCTCTTATATCTGCCTATAGCCCTGTGTGTCAGATGCCCTCCCATCCTCCTATACAAATATAGTGGTTATTTGTGCATTTTAGTCCACTGAAAAGACTCACTGTTAAACTATTGAATTCATCATGAAGTTTCAATAAAGTTTCAAGTTAAAAATATTCCACATCTTAAAAACTTAGTAAAGGACGGCAGAAGGACGTGATCCGGAGAGTCTAAAATGGGTCTAGTCTTACAGGTCTTTATTTAGACCCGGTCCAGATCTGAGACCGGATCAAGTTCCTCCTCTGTCCTTGAATCTGAGACACAAGAGACCAAACCCAGACCAGATCACACCAATAAAATCATTCACAATATGACACAATGTAAAGAGAGCGCAGAGTTTGGGTCCAGGCTTTTTGGACTTTGTTTAGTCCTGGGTCAGTTTTGGTTTAGTCTTGAGGTATGTGTGATTGATAATTAGGTGTTTGTAGTCATGCGTGATGTCACCAACTACTTGAATTGCAGAGGCCACTGAAAGCAGCACAAACTTCTGTACATTTGTTAGGCGTTTTTGACCAGAAACCTGGAAATATTCCTAGTTTGCACTAAAATAAATAAATAAATAAATAAACAAATACTAGGAACAGAAGATAATGAAATTAAAAGAAAAGAGCTGTATAAAAATTTACAAAAATACCATATACACAGTTTAGTTGTGAAAAAGTGGATTTAGTGTTTAGTTCCACTTTAAGTCTTGGTTGGTTTACTCCTGTTTCAGTCGTATGTTTCAGTCCTGGTTATTTCTGGTTTAGTCCCCTTTCAGTTGTATGTTTCAGTCCTGGTTTAGTCCTGTGTTTCAGTCCTGGTTTAGTCCTGCTTTAGTCCTGTTTCAGTCCTGTTTCAGTCCTCCTGTTTCAGTCCTGGTTTAGTCCTGTGTTTCAGTCCTGGTTTAGTCCTGCTTTAGTCCTGTTTCAGTCCTGTTTCAGTCCTCCTGTTTCAGTCCTGGTTTAGTCCTGTTTCAGTCCTGGTTTAGTCCTGTTTTAATCCTGCTTTAGTCCTTGTCATACCTCACTCTGACCCTTATTAACACGTTTCTTTTTGTAATTCCTTCATGTTTAATCCAAAGTGTCTAATCTTTTATTATTAACCCCACGTGTCCTGGTTTAACCCTCTCTCCTCTGTGGGGTTATGACCTCCCTCCTCTCCTCTCTTTCCTCCTCCTCTTTCCTCCTCTCCTCCCTCTTCTCTCCTCCCCTCTCTTCCTCTCTCTTCTCCTCTCTGTCCTCCCTTTACTCCTCCTCTCCTCCCATCTCCCCTCTCCTCTTCCCTTTCTCTCCTCGCCTCCTCCTCCTCTTCCCTCTCCTCCTCTCCTCCCCCTCTCTCCTCCTCCTCTCTTTCTCTCTCTTTCTCTCCAGATAAGCGTGTTATCGTGTCTTTCTCTGGAGGATGAGGGATGTTCTGTGGTATAAACATAAGGATTTCTTCAGTCTTATCGCACTTTATTAATGTGTCTGACATGAACGAGCCGAGAGGGAGGGAGTGAGCTCAACCAGGACTAGACCTGGTTTAGTCCTGGTTTAGACCTGGTTTAGTCCTGGTTTAGTCCTGGTTTAGATCTGGTTTAGTCCTGGTTTAGTCCTGCTTTAGTCCTGGTTTGGTCCTGGTTTACTCCCGATTTAGTCCTGGTCTAGTCCTGGTTTAGTCCTGCTTTAGTCTTGGTTTAGTCCTGGTTTAGCCCTGGTCTAGTCCTGGTTTAGTCATGCTTTAATCCTGGTTTAGTCCTGTTATATTCTAACTGTCCCTCTCACCTGCTCTGGTTCAGGTTGATGGTTCAATTCCCTGTTCTGCTCTCTCGTTTCCTCCATCCCATAATGCCCCTCCTCTCTTATCTCTGCCTCCACAGGGTTCTCATGCTCACACTCCGTTCCCCACGGCAACCAACAACAACAGTCTCAGAACGACTCATTTACACGTGCAGTATCTAAAGGTATGACTCCATAGAAATACAAAGTTAAAGCCATATTTGGGAACATTCTCCTTCAGAGACCATGGACTGTTTATATAAATGGACATAGCTAACCCGCCGCGTTTGGAACAGGAAGTGAGCATGGGGACGCTTCCGGCTCCATCGAGTTGGCATTTTGGTCTTAAAATGTTCATATTAATCGGCTCTACATGATCCTGGTGTTTTTATTTCACTAGGACGTGAGTTTAACTTTATCTGCCACGTGGTATTAAAGGCTTTTCATTATTTTGTACTTTTTGAGTTCTTTTGCTTTTATTCTATTTTATCTTTTGGCTAAAAGTTACATACTGTTGCTTTAAAGGGGCATATTTTTAGTTTTTTTTTAGGATGTTTACTTAACAAATTTACATATAAAGGTCCAATATTACACAACACTGACTCTTGTGAGCTTTAAGTCATGTTCTAATGTTGTTTCCTCCTCAAAAACAGACCTGGAGTAATAATAAAGAATTTATTATTAGTCTGTTTACATCTCCAAAGCTCAAAATGCTCTGTTCCACCTTGTGACATCATGAAGTGGTAGTTTTCAAGTGAACAGCTTCTTTTACCTTTAGTTCAGTAAAGATTTCAGTTTTAGTTTGAGAGAACTCAGCCTAAATCTGCAGGTTTGTGTGTTAAACGTGTGAATGAAACAAAACACAACTCCAGGTCTGTTTGTGATGAAGAAACAACATTAGAACACAAATCAGAAAATAGTGTAATACGGGCCCTTTAATCTTTCAAAATAATTAAGTTCTTCTGACACATTTTTGTCATAAATCATAATAATTCTGCGTGTTTTTTGGCCTAATATCTCTCCTTCAATAAACATTTTGTAGAGTCAATATTCCTCCCTGTCCCTGTGTGTGAAGTCTGTTCTGCTCTTGAGAAAAATGATGTGCTCTGTTCAAACAGATGGAGGCGCCATTTTAGCTCCGAGATGAAGACGGATGTGTGAGAAGAAGACAGATACAGGCCCCTAATGAGGTTTGGATTAGACACAAAATGGAGTCGTGTGCAGGGATTTTATCAGAGACAGAGAGAATAAAACCAGGACTAAAACAGGACTTAAACAAGACTAAACAAGGACTAAAACAGGACTAAAACAGGACTAAATCAGGGCTAAAACAAGACTAAAACGGGACTAAAACAGGGCTAAAATGGGACTAAAACAGGACTAAAACAGGACTAAAACAGGACTAAATCAGGGCTAAAACAGGACTAAAACAGGATTAAAACAGGGCTAAACCAATACTAAAGCAGGATTAAACCAGGGCTACAATAGGATTAAACCAGGGCTAAAGTAGGACTAAAATAGGGCTAAAACAGGACTTAAACCTGGCTAAACCAGGACTAAAGCAGACTTAAACCAGGACTAAAGCAGGCTTAAACCAGGACTAGAACAAGGCTAAACCAATACAAAAGCAGGATTAAACTAGAGCTAAAATAGGACTAAAACAGGACTAAAACAAGGCTAAAACAAGACTTAAACAGGGCTAAAATAGGATTAAACCAGGGCTAAAACAGGACTAAAGTAGGACCAAAACAGGGCTAAACCAGGGCTAAAACTAAGACTAAAGCAGGGCTAAACCAGGACTAAATCAGGTCTAACCCAGTACTAAGGAAAACGAGGGCTAAACTAGAACTGAACTAGGACTAAACCAGGTCTAACCCAGTACTAAGGAGTAAACCAGGACTAAATCAAGCCTAATCCAGGACTAAACTAGACTAAATTTGGACAGAATTGACTGAGAGGAGGAGGGGGTGACTTTCGCTCAATGACGAACTTTAAAGATTATATTCGGGGCCTATTTTCTTTCATTGGCGGCCATTTTGTGTGGTAATCATGAGACGCTCGTGTGGCTCGTGTTTATTTTTATCTCCATGGTAACCCAATCTAAAAACACTGTGATATAGCGGCTTTATAAACAACTGAAATCAAACCGAAAGAGACGTGCATTTTTCACAAACAGATGGAGAGAGATCATTGATCGTCCCTGTGCATCGTCTCCAGTTTAAACTTTTTTTCTTTTGAATAATTTTAGATGTTTGGAGTTTTACGCAGTTTGTGGTTTTGAAAAATACATCGATTTATTCACAGAAAACAAGATGGAAACTGTTGAGCTGCAAACTCTGAATATCTGTGTGAAAAACTTAATTACTGTAGGTTATGTGAAAATTATGGAAGCTTTAGACAGTTAAAACCAAGTCTGAACCAGGTCTAAACCAGGTCTAACGCAAAACCAAACCAGGACCAAAGCAGGACTAATTTGTGACTAAATCAGAGCTAAATTGCTGTAACACAGGACAATAATGAGACCAGGTTTTAACCAGGACTAAACTTGGTCTAAACCAGGACCAAACCAGGACTAAACTAGGTATTTGTACCAACACTAAACCAGAACTATATCATGAACTAAACATGGACCAACCCAAGACCAGACCAGGACTAAAGCAGGACTAAACCAGGACTAAACCAGGACTTTTAATTCCAGTGTTTTTGCCTCTGTCCTGACGTTCTCTCATATTTTTCCATAATCAAACCAACACTGTGTGAGTGAATCTAATTGTTCTTAATTAAACCTGATTAATTTTTAATAATTATGTTTAATTAAATTAAAAATGAGTGAAAAGTGTGAAGAGAAATGTGCCTCAGCCAAATGTGCCCTGCACTATCTGCGCCGCACTATCTGCTCCAGAGGTCAGAGGTCACCACCAGTCTGCTGTACCCACTGTACAACTGCACACAAGCGTTTAGAGGAGGAGAGGAGGAGAGGGAGAGAGGGAGGGAGGGGGTGAGAAAGAGGGAGAGAAAGAGGAGGGAGGGAGGGAGAGAAAGAGGAGGGAGAGAGGGAGAGAAAGAGGAGGGAGAGAGGGAGAGAAAGAGGAGGGAGAGAGGGAGAGAAACAGGAGGGAGGGAGAGAGAGAAAGAGGAGGGAGGGAGGGAGAGAAAGAGGAGGGAGAGAGGGAGAGAAAGAGGAGGGAGAGAGAGAGGGAGAGAAAGAGGAGGGAGAGAGGGAGAGAAAGAGGAGGGAGAGAGAGAGAGAAAGAGGAGGGAGGGAGAGAAAGAGGAGGGAGAGAGAGGAGGGAGAGAGGGAGTGAGGAGGGAGAGAGGGAGAGAAAGAGGAGAGAGAGAGGGAGAGAAAGAGGAGGGAGAGAGAGAGAGAAAGGAGGGAGAGAGGAGAGAAAGGAGGGAGAGAGTGAGGGAAGGGGTGAGAAATAGGGAGAGAAACAGGAGGGAGAGAGAGAGAGAAAGAGGAGGGAGAGAGAGAGAGAAAGAGGAGGGAGAGAGGGAGAGAAAGAGGAGGGAGAGAGGGAGAGAAAGGAGGGAGATTGATTGATTTTTAACAGACCTTTATTGTGTCCGTCAAAAACATTTTACACTGAATTCCATCTACACCTGGTGCTATTTACATAAAAGGTATTGACATTATATATACACACTATTTACAATATTTACACAGAGAGAAAAAAAGAAAAGGAGAGAGAGAGAGAGAGAGAGAGAGAGAGAGAGAGAGAGAGAGAGAGACAGACAGAGGAGGAGGAAAGAGAAATATAAAGAGGAGGGAGAGAGAGAGGGAGAGAAAGAGGAGGGAGGGGGAGAGGAAGAGAGAGAAAGAGAGAGAGGAAGGAGAGAGGGAGGGAGAGAAAGAGAGGGAGTAGTAGTAGTAGTAGTAGTAGTAGTAGTAGTATTTCTGATAGTTGTCATATTTATCCCCTGATAGTTGGCTTGATTTGATTTAAGATTAATCAAAATGTTAAATGAAATTATCAGAATTAAACCAGGCCTAAAGTAGAACTAAACCAGGACTATACTAGAACTAAACCAGGCCTAAAGTAGAACTAAACCAGGCCGAAAGTAGAACTAAACCAGGCCTAAAGTAGAACTAAACCAGGACTACACTCTGGGACTAAACCAGAACATAATAATGTATTTTTCACAGTTCTTTTGCCTCTTCCTCTCACAGCTTCATTATAAGAGACAGATGTGAACAGCTGCACGGTCCCTGATCCCAGAGTAATAAACCCCCTGTATCCCCCGACCCTCCAGCCCCCACACGCTATTTAAAGGGACGCATTACATTGTTATCTATGTTATAATGTTGTTTCCTCACCACAAACAGACCTGGAGTTGTGTTTTGTTTCATTCACACGTTTAACACACAAACCCTGCAGAGTTCTTCAGAACTAAAGGTAAAAGGAGTTGTTCACTTGAAAGCTACCACTTCATGACATCACAAGGTGGAACAGAGCGTTTGGAGCTTTAGAGATGTAGACAGGCTAATAATAAAGTGTTACTCAAACATGTGTGAAACAAAACACAACTCCAGGTCTGTTTTTGACAAGGAAACAACATTAAAACATGATTTAAAGCTCACAGGAGTCAATTCTGTAATGTAATATAGGACCTTTAAGTCTATATTAAACCAGGACTAAACAAGGACTAAACCAGGACTATCTTGATTCGAGTGTGGTCTGTACAGCTGTATGGTCCCAAGTCTCAGGTCCCAGGTCTCAGGTCCCAGGTCCCCGGTCCCCGGTCCCAGGTCTCAGGTCTCAGGTCCCAGGTCCCAGGTCCCCGGTCCCAGGTCTCTGGTCTCTGGTCCCAGGTCTCAGGTCCCAGGTCCCAGGTCCCAGGTCCCAGGTCTCTGGTCTCAGGTCCCAGGTCCCAGGTCTCTGGTCTCAGGTCCCAGGTCCCAGGTCCCAGGTCTCAGGTCCCATGTCCCAGGTCCCAGGTCTCTGGTCCCTGGTCCCAGGTCTCAGGTCCCAGGTCCCAGGTCTCAGGTCTCAGGTCTCTGGTCCCAGATCCCAGGTCTCAGGTCCCAGGTCCCAGGTCCCCGGTCCCAGGTCTCTGGTCTCTGGTCCCAGGTCCCAGGTCTCAGGTCTCTGGTCCCAGGTCCCAGGTCTCAGGTCTCTGGTCCCAGGTCTCAGGTCCCAGGTCCTCGGTCCCCGGTCTCCGGTCCCAGGTCTCAGGTCCCAGGTCTCAGGTCTCAGGTCCCAGGTCCCCGGTCCCAGGTCTCTGGTCTCTGGTCTCCGGTCTCCGGTCCCAGGTCCCAGGTCCATGGTCTCAGGTCCCATGTCCCAGGTCCCAGGTCTCAGGTCTCAGGTCCCAGGTCTCTGGTCTCTGGTCCCAGGTCTCTGGTCCCAGGTCTCAGGTCTCAGGTCTCAGGTCCCAGGTCTCTGGTCTCTGGTCTCTGGTCTCTGGTCTCTGGTCTCAGGTCTCATAACATCACAGTGACATATTGATTCTGTGGCACAGTCATGGATCATGTTTACTGCACATTAATAAAGACACAAACAACACATTATAAATGATACACAAGTAGTAGTAGTAGTAGTAGTAGTAGTAGTAGTAGTAGTAGTAGTAGTAGTAGCAGTAGCAGTAGCAGTAGTAGTAGTAGTAGTAGTAGTAGTAGTAGTAGCAGTAGTAGTAGCAGTAGCAGTAGCAGTAGTAGTAGTAGTAGCAGTAGTAGTAGTAGTAGTAGTAGCAGTAGTAGTAGTAGTAGTAGTAGTAGTAGTAGCAGTAGTAGGTAGTAGTAGTAACAGTAGTAGGTAGTACTAGTAGCAGTAGTAGGTAGTACTAGTAGCAGTAGTAGTAGTACTAGTAGCAGTAGTAGTAGTACTAGTAGCAGTAGTAGTAGAATGAAAAAGATCATAGTGACTTGGCTGATTTGTTTTAACATTACGAATCAAAATCTCAAATTCTCAAAATCAAATCTCCAAAATTCAACGTTCCACCAAAAAAAAAAAAAAAAAAAAAAAAAAGAAGAAATCTGATTATTTTAGTTTGAACGCTTCGATGATGAAGGCAGACAAAACACGCAATTTAGTCTTCAAAATACTTCACAGAAGGAAACTCAAAACACTGGAACATTTCTGATATTTCCACTCAAAATATTTTCAAATTCTGTTACGTTTTGCTTTTTTTGTTTATTTTTTCCATACTCCACTAGGTCAAAACCCACATTCTATTAACCTTTTTAACCTTCAAATTTAATGAAACTATTCCACGCTTTCTCTCTACTCTCTTTTCTCTTCTTCTCTTCAATATTTTGGTTCATTTGTGGATATTTTGGGAGTTTTTTGTCCTTCCGTGACCCCGTAGAGCAAAGAGGAAGTAGCCTCGTCCCACCAGAGTCTGCTGCCCTGACCAAGATGGCCGCCTCGTTCCCAGCAGCACAAATGAAACATGAGAAATCCAGAAGAACAGTGAGAGAAAGGTACAGAACCAGGACTAAACCTGGACTAAACCAGGACTGAACCAGGACTAAACCTGGACTAAACCAGGACTAAACCTGGACTAAACCAGGACTAAACCTGGACTAAACCAGGACTAAACCAGGACTAAACCTGGACTGAACCAGGACTAAACCTGGACTAAACCAGGACTAAACCAGGACTAAACCTGGACTGAACCAGGACTAAACCTGGACTAAACCAGGACTAAACCAGGACTAAACCTGGACTGAACCAGGACTAAACCTGGACTAAACCAGGACTAAACCAGGACTAAACCTGGACTGAACCAGGACTAAACCTGGACTAAACCTGGACTGAACCAGGACTAAACCTGGACTGAACCAGGACTAAACCTGGACTAAACCAGGACTAAACCTGGACTAAACCTGGACTGAACCAGGACTAAACCTGGACTGAACCAGGACTAAACCAGGTCTAAACCAGGTCTAAACGTACCCGTTAATCATTTTTCCTGTTTGTACTTTAATTACAGTATTTTTCTGTATAATTTCGTCTTTAATCCACAAAAAACTCAGGTCTGTCCTCCTCTGTTTTCTTTGAGAAATTTAAACTGACAAAGAAACTGAAAAATACAATTTGTTTTGGTTGACCTTTTTTGCCCTTTGACCTTTTTGTAAATGTGTTTTTAGCAGATTAAACTGTTTGCAAATTCAGAATAATTTTAGTCACAACAATAAATTAAAAGAAAATGTAACAGTATTTGGCTGCAGTTTGGAGGTTAATTGCAATGGGAAAACAACAACTCACTTTTATTATGTGAAAAGAGACAAAATATAGCTTTTCCTGAAATGCTCCACAGTATGGCATTAAACTTCTCTATCTCCATGGAGACAACAGGGGGCACCATCAAGCCAAGTTACAGGTCAGATCTGTGGAGAGGCGACCCCACTCACAGAAAGAATACATTTTTTAAAGGTATTTTTGAGCTATAAAAGCACTTGTAACTGAATAAATGAGAGAATTTTAATGCCCTGATGTGGAACATTCTCAGCCAAACAGGAACAAGAACTCCATGAAAAAAAGCACGTGTCATGGACTAAACCAGGATTAGAGCAGGACTGAAACAGGATTAGACCAGGACTACACCAGGATTAGAGCAAGACTAAAACAGGACTAGACCAGGACTAAGCCCAGACTAAACCAGGACTAAACCAGGACTAAACCAGGACAATACCATGACGAAACCAGGACAAACCCAGGACTAGGCTAAACCAGGACTAAACTTGGACTAAACCAGGCCTAAACCAGGGCTAAACCAGGACAAAACCAGGACTAACCCAGGTCTAAAGCAGGACTAAACCAGGACAAACCCAGGACTAGGCTAAACCAGGACTAAACCAGGGCTAAACCAGGACAAAGCCAGGACTAAGCCAGGACTAAGTCAGGACTAAACCAGGACTAAACCAGAACTAAACCAGGACTAAATCAGGACTAAACATGGACTAAACCAGGGCTAAAGCAGGACTAAAACAGGACTGGACCATGTCTAAACCAAGACAAAACCAGGTCTAAACCAAGACTAAACTAGGACAAAACCAGGAAAAAACTAGTACTAAACTAGGACTAAACCAGGACTAAGCCAGGACAAAACCAGGTCTAAACCAGGTCTAAACCAGGTCTAAACCAGGACTAAACCAGGACTAAACCAAGGCAATACACTCCTTGTCATATTGTTTTGGCTAATCCCTCATACATGAAAGTTAATAATGTCATCACCTCATTCTGTAAACACCCCCTCTCTCCCTCTCCCTCTCTCCCTCTCCCTCTCTCCTTCTTCCTCTCTCTCTCTCCTTCTTCCTCTCTCTCTCCTTCTTCTTCTCTCTCTCTCTTTCCCTCTCTCCCTCTCTTGTTTTTCGGTGTTTTCATTCTTTTATCATCTCACTGCAGAGGGGAGAGAGTCTGAATCCTAATGTGAGTCGAAACTACACAAGAGTCAAGTACAGACATTTTATTTAATCTGCTCTGTGTCTGTTATGAAGAGAGAGAGAGGGCAGAGAAGAGGAGGAGAGAGAGAAAGAAGGAGGGAGAGATGGAGTGAGGGGGCAGACGTAAGGAGAGAAAGAGGAGGAGAGATGGAAGGAGGAGAGACAAAGACAGAGAGAGGGGGAGGTGTCTGAGAGTTTGAAGATGAAGGTCAGGACCAGGTCTAAACCAGGACTAAACCAGAACTAAACCAGGACTAAACCAGGACTATTTATGAACTAAACCAGGATTAAAACAAGACTATAACAGGACTAAACCAGGACTAAATACTTAACTAAATTGGTACTAACCAGGACTAAAGCAGGACTTAACCAAGACTATGGACTAAACCAGGATTAAACAAGGACTAAACCCAGGATCAAACCAGGACTAAATATGTACTAAACCAGGACTAAACCAGGTCTAAACCAGGACCAAACCCCTCTAAGCCTCCCTCTCTGTCTCCCTCTCTCTCAGTCTATCATTCTCTCTGTTATTATATTTTCTCTCCGATCTGTCCATCTATCGTCAGACAGGTGCTTTGGCCCCCGCGGTCCTCAAAATGGCGTCCGTGGACCCTGCTGTGGGCCCCTAACCGCCGCTTTAATGTTTATCATCAATAACTGGCGACTAATGGGAGAGATGAAGGTATTTTTCACCCAGTTCTTTGTCTCTCAGGAAACAGCAGCAGGTCACAGAGGGGGATTAATGCATCACTCTGTCTGCTCACTCCAGTATAAACAAAATAAAACAATATTAATTAAATGTCCCGTATTAGACAAAACCGACTCCTGTGAGCTTTAAGTCGTCTTCTAATGTTTCCCCCTCAAAACCAAAGCTCCAAACGCTTTGTTCCACCTTGTGATGTCATGAAGTGGTAGTTTTCAAGTGAACAGCTCCTTTTACCTTTAGTTCAGTAGAGATTGGCAATTCCAGGGCTGAAATGATCTCTTTTCCTCCTCCTCCTCTCTTCCTCTTCTCCTTCCCTCTCTCTCTTTTGTCTTCCAGGCAGGTAACAGTAGTGTGGATCTCTCTCTCTCCTCCTCCTCCTCTCTCTCTCTGTCTCTCTCTCTTTACTCTCTCTCCTCCTCCTCTTCTCTCTCTCTCTCTTCTTCCCTCTCTTTTGTCTTCCAGGCAGGTGATAGTAGTGTTGGTCTCTCTCTCCTCCTCTCTCTCTCTCCCTCTCTTCCTCCTCTTCTCCTTCTCTCTCTTCCTCCCTCTCTTTTGTCTTCCAGGCAGGTGACAGTAGTGTGGATCTCTCTCTCGCCCTCTTCTCCTTCTCTTTCTCTCTCTCCCTCTTTTCCTCCTCTTCTCCCTCTCTTTTGTCTTCCAGGCAGGTGACAGTAGTGTGGATCTCTCTCTCTCCTCCTCCTCCTCTCTCTCTCTGTCTCTCTCTCTTTACTCTCTCTCCTCCTCCTCTTCTCTCTCTCTCTCTTCCTCCCTCTCTTTTGTCTTCCAGGCAGGTGATAGTAGTGTGGATCTCTCTCTCCTCCTCTCTCTCTCTCCCTCTCTTCCTCCTCTTCTCCTTCTCTCTCTTCCTCCCTCTCTTTTGTCTTCCAGGCAGGTGACAGTAGTGTGGATCTCTCTCTCGCCCTCTCCTCCTCCTCTTCTCCTTCTCTTTCTCTCTCTCCCTCTTTTCCTCCTCTTCTCCCTCTCTTTTGTCTTCCAGGCAGGTGACAGTAGTGTGGATCTCTCTCTCCTCCTCTCTCTCTCTCTCTCTTCCTCCCTCTCTTTTGTCTTCCAGGCAGGTGATAGTAGTGTTGGTCTCTCTCTCCTCCTCTCTCTCTCTCCCTCTCTTCCTCCTCTTCTCCTTCTCTCTCTTCCTCCCTCTCTTTTGTCTTCCAGGCAGGTGACAGTAGTGTGGATCTCTCTCTCGCCCTCTTCTCCTTCTCTTTCTCTCTCTCCCTCTTTTCCTCCTCTTCTCCCTCTCTTTTGTCTTCCAGGCAGGTGACAGTAGTGTGGATCTCTCTCTCGCCCTCTCCTCCTCCTCTTCTCCTTCTCTTTCTCTCTCTCCCTCTTTTCCTCCTCTTCTCCCTCTCTTTTGTCTTCCAGGCAGGTGACAGTAGTGTGGATCTCTCTCTCCTCCTCCTCCTGTCTCTCTCTCTCTCTCTCTCTCTCTCTCTCTCTCTCTCCCTCCTCCTCTTCTCCCTCTCTCTTCTCCCTCTCTCTCTTCCTCCCTTTCTTCCTCCTCTCCTTCTCTCTCTTCTCCCTCTCTTTTGTCTTCCAGGCAGGTGACAGTAGTGTGGATCTCTCTCTCCTCCTCCTCTCTCTCTCTCTCTCTCTCTCTCTCTCTCTCTCTCTCTCTCTCTCTCTCTCTCTCTCTCCCTCCTCCTCTTCTCCCTCTCTCTTCTCCCTCTCTCTCTTCCTCCCTCTCTTCCTCCTCTCCTTCTCTCTCTTCCTCCCTCTCTTTTGTCTTCCAGGCAGGTGACATTAGCGGGGGTCTAATGTTTTGTTTTTCATTTTAGGTTTCAGGCACATTTTCTCACAGCTGAAATAATCCATCATCTGTTTCTCCATTTGGCACCTGCTTGTCTCCATGGAGACGTTAATGTTTTGCCCGGAATGTTTCACAGTATGGCATTATTTCATTACATGTATTTTTACTGCTAAAAAAAACCCTATGAGTTTGTTTGTCTCTCGCTCCACAGATGTATGGAACATTCCAGATAAAGCAACGACATCTCCATAGAAACAAGCAGGTGACGGACCCCAAACCGGTGAGCTCATGGCTGTGGGGATAACCACTCTGCCACTGAGGTGTTCTTTGTGACACAAAACATGACAGAGAGAGGATTTGTGTCAAAGACGACGACGACGACGAGGAGGAGGAGAGAGGTACACACAGACATCCTGTACTACTGAAAAGAGGACAGGAAAGAGAGAGAAGAGGAAAGAGAGAGAGAAGAGGAGAGAGGTACACAGACATTCTGTACTACTGAGAAGAGGACAAGAAAGAGAGAGAAGAGGAAAGAGAGAGAGAAGATGAGAGAGGTACACAGACATTCTGTACTACTGAGAAGAGGACAGGAAAGAGAGAGAGAGAAGAGGAGAGAGGTACACAGACATCCTGTACTACTGAGAAGAGGACAGGAAAGAGAGAGAGAGAGAAGAGGAGAGAGGTACACAGACATCCTGTACTACTGAAAAGAGGACAAGAAAGAGAGAGAAGAGGAAAGAGAGAGAGAAGAGGAGAGGTACACACAGACATCCTGTACTACTGAGAAGAGGACAGGAAAGAGAGAGAGAGAAGAGGAGAGAGGTACACAGACATCCTGTACTACTGAGAGGAGGACAAGAAAGAGAGAGAAGAGGAAAGAGAGAGAGAAGAGGAGAGAGGTACACAGACATCCTGTACTACTGAGAAGAGGACAGGAAAGAGAGAGAGAGAAGAGGAGAGATGTACACAGACATCCTGTACTACTGAGAAGAGGACAAGAAAGAGAGATGGAGAGAGAAGAGGAGGAGAGAGGTACACACAGACATCCTGTACTACTGAGAAGAGGACAGGAAAGAGAGAGAGAGAAGAGGAGAGAGGTACACAGACATCCTGTACTACTGAGAGGAGGACAAGAAAGAGAGAGAAGAGGAAAGAGAGAGAGAAGAGGAGAGAGGTACACAGACATCCTGTACTACTGAGAAGAGGACAAGAAAGAGAGATGGAGAGAGAAGAGGAGGAGAGAGGTACACACAGACATCCTGTACTACTGAGAAGAGGACAGGAAAGAGAGAGAGAGAAGAGGAGAGATGTACACAGACATCCTGTACTACTGAAAAGAGGACAAGAAAGAGAGAGAGAAGAGGAAAGAGAGAGAGAAGAGGAGAGGTACACACAGACATCCTGTACTACTGAGAAGAGGACAGGAAAGAGAGAGAGAGAAGAGGAGAGATGTACACAGACATCCTGTACTACTGAGAAGAGGACAAGAAAGAGAGAGAGAGAGAAGAGGAGAGATGTACACAGACATCCTGTACTACTGAAAAGAGGACAAGAAAGAGAGAGAGAAGAGGAAAGAGAGAGAGAAGAGGAGAGGTACACACAGACATCCTGTACTACTGAGAAGAGGACAGGAAAGAGAGAGAGAGAAGAGGAGAGATGTACACAGACATCCTGTACTACTGAAAAGAGGACAAGAAAGAGAGAGAGAAGAGGAAAGAGAGAGAGAAGAGGAAAGAGAGAGAGAAGAGGAGAGAGGTACACAGACATCCTGTACTATTGAGAAGAGGACAAGGAAGAGAGAGAGAAGAGGAAAGAGAGAGAGAAGAGGAGAGAGGTACACAGACATCCTGTACTACTGAGAAGAGGACAAGAAAGAGAGATGGAGAGAGAAGAGGAGGAGAGAGGTACACACAGACATCCTGTACTGCTGAAAAGAGGACAAGAAAGAGAGAGAAGAGGAGAGAGGTACACAGACATCCTGTACTACTGAGAAGAGGACAAGAGAGAGAGGGGGGGGTGATCTGAGTTTGAGAGAGGGAGAGAGAGAACGAGGGGGAGAGAGAGGCAAGGAGAGAAAAGAGGAATGAGAGAGAGGAGGGGACTAATCTGAGTTTGAGAGAGGGAGAGAGAGAAGCAGGGAGAGAAAGGGGGGAGAGAAAGAAGTCTCCTCTGTGGGCGGGACTTCCTCACCCATTTCCTGCAGAATCGAGAGATGAGACGCGGCCAGTGGAGCACTTCCTGTATTGCTACATGATGACATCACAAGTTGGAACGGAGAGTGTTTCAGTTTGAGAGAAGACCCTAAATCTGCAGGTTTGTGTGTTAAAAATGTGAATGAAACAAAAACACAACTCCAGGTCTGTTTGTGATGAAGAAACAACATTAGAACAGATCAAAAAATAGAAATATTTATTAAATTTTTTGTAATTTTTCTTTTTTATTTTCTTAAGGTGACCAAGTGTAAATCATAATTACAAAATAACTTTATTCGTACACGTTTCCATGGTGCACATTTCCATATATATCGTTTTCTTTCTCAGAATATTTTATTTTATCTATAATTTCTTGGCTTCCTTTTTATTCTTTTGATTCTTTTGTCTTTCCTTTTCCTTTTTTATTATCCTCTTCATTCATCGCATTTAATTTTATTGGTTTAGATTTCATTATTTAAAATTACTCTATTATTTTTTTGTTATCATATTAATTTAGCAGTTTTATATTTTTATTTTGAATTACTTTATATTACAGGTTTTAATTTAAATTCCTGAGCATAATTTTGGGCTCTTTAAGTCTCTCCATCTTTTTATTGAGTCGTTTTCAAACAATAATCCAATTTTCTTACAGATGTTTCTCTTTTTTCCGCTCCAGGTTTTAAATAAAATAAAAAAGCCGTTTAATCCCGTTTCTTTCCCCGTTCTGTCCAGTCAGCGTCGGCTCCCAAGGCTTTTTCTGAATGAAAACTCTCATAACCTGGTCTAATGACGCGCTTTGAACTTCCAACACAATTTATGCAAAACGTGGCTCTTTGAAGAAAATAAAAAAGCAGTTATTAAACAATTAGCATAGCGTTAGCATAGCGTTAGCATGCATTTATTAGTTAATTGCCCCGGAGACTAGCGCAGATCTAAAGAGGTAAAAATATCTGATGTTAGAAATGAGGCTCTGAGCAAAACCACAGGGAAAAATATGGAAATTCAGATTTGTATGGAAAATTATGAATGTGTAAATTATAAGATGTTAAAAGTCCTGGTTTAGTTCTGGTTTGGTCCTGGTTTAGTCCTGGTTTAGTTCTACTTTACTCCTGGTGTTTTAGACCTAGGTTAAGGTCTCTTTCTCTCCCTTTCTCTCCCTCCTCTCTCTTCCTCCTCGCTCTCTCACTCTCTCTCGCTTTCTCTCTCTCTCTTCTCTCACTTTCTCCTTTCTCTTTCTTCTTTTTCCCCCTTTTCTCTCCTCTTTCTTTTTCTCCCTCCTCTTCTCTCTCTCTCCCATTCTCTCTCTCCTCTCTCTCTCTTTCTCCTCCCCCTCTTTCTCCCCCTTCCGCTCTCTCTTTCTCCAAAGAGAGGGACAAAGAGCTCTCTCTCTCTTTCTTCCTCCTCTCCTCTCTCTCTTTCTCCCTCCTCTTCTCTCTTTCTCCCTCCTCTCTTCTCTCTCTGTCCTCTCCCTCCTCTCTCTCCTCTCCTCTCCTCTTTTCTCTCACTCTCCCCCTCCTCTCCTCTCCTCTCTCTCTCTCTTTCCCTCCTCTCCTCTTCTCCCTCTCTCCCTCCCCTCCTCTCTCTCTCCCTCCTCTCTCTCCTCTTCTCACTCTCCCCCTCCTCTCCTCTCCTCTCCTCTCTCTCTCTCTTTCCCTCCTCTCCTCTTCTCCCTCTCTCCCTCCCCTCCCCTCTCTCTCCCTCCTCTCTCTCCTCTTCTCTCTCTCTCCTCTCCTCTCTTCTTCTCTCTCCCTCCTCTCCTCTTTTCTCTCTCCCTCTCTTCTGTGTCTTGGGGCAGTAAATGACACTTGACTCTAAAGGTCAGATTCAGCAACTCCCCAAACTAAACCAAAAACGTCCAATCTGAGACCTGCTTTAGTCCTGGTCTAGTCCTGGTCTAGTCCCTGTCTAGTCCTGGTCTAGTCCTGGTCTAGTCCTGGTTTAGTCCTGGTTTAGTCCTGGTCTTGTATTACCTAACACACTTTTTAACCTTGCTATTTCCCAAACCCTGTTTATGTATTTTTTTTTTAATACACTCACAAATCTCTCTCTCCCTCTTCTGTCATCCTTCTTGTCCTCCCATCCTCCCTTCTTCTTTCCCTCTTCTCTCCCTCCCTCCATCTCCTCTCCTCCGCTGTCATACCTGTCTCAATCTCGCTCCTCCTATCACCCCCTCCTCCTTTCTCCCTTTTCCCTCCATTTTCTCCTTTGTCATCCTGGTTTCTCACCTCCTCTCTTCCTCTTCTCTCTTCTTTTTCCCCTCCCTTTTTCTCTCCCTCTTTTCTCTCTCTCTCTCCCTCCATCTCCTCTGTCATACCTGCCTCACTGTCTCTCCTCCTCTATCTATCCATCTATCTTATCTATCTCTCATCTCTTACTTCTTTTCCCCCTCTCTCTTTACTCCTTATTCTGTCATCCATCTTTCCCTCCCCCTCATTCTTTTCCTCTCTCCCTCTCTCTCCATCTTTCCCACCAGTCTCACCTCCTGTGTCATCCCTTTTTCTCTCCGTCCCTCTGTCCTCCTTTCTGTCTTTCTCTGTCTCTCTCCCTCCATTTTCTCTCTTCCTCTGTCATACCTGTCTTATTCTCTCTCCTTTTATCACACCCCTCTCTCCCTTCTTCCTGTCCTCCTCCCCCCTTTCTGTCTCTCTCCCTCCTCCCCCTCACTCCTTCTCCATATCGCTTCCCTCTCTCCCTCCCCTCTTCTCCAACCCCGCTCTATCCATCCTCTCTCCTGTCCTCTCTCTCATTTCTCTCCGTCTTCCTTTTAATTTAGACCTTTTCGAGCACCTTTGGCTCACCTCCACAGCCCAACATCTCCCCCTACAGGACAGTAAAGGCACTACCCCTCCTCTCCTCTCCTCCTTTTTCCACTGCTATCTCTCCATCGATCTATACCTCCCTTCCATCCTCCCTTCTTTCTCTCTCTAACGCTCTCCTCCTTGCATATTTTTAAGTGATAGTAAATGTGTTAAAAGTCAAAAACTTCTCCTCCTCTGTCATTTTGGTTTATCTCTTCCTCTCTTTTTCTCTCTCCTCTTCTTCCCTTCTTCCCTCCCCTGTTCTATGTCGCTTCTTCTCCTCCCTCTCTTGTCTCTCCCTCTATTTCTCCTTTTCTCTCTCCATCTCTTCCTCCATTGACTCTCGTCTCTATTTTCCTGCGTCTTCTGTCATCTTCCATTCCCTCCACCTTCTCCCTCCTTCTCTCCTCTCCTCTCCTCCTTCTCTCCTCTCCTCTCCTCTCCTCCTCTCTCTCCCTCCTTCCCTATACCCCCCGTCTCCTCTCTCTCTCTCCTCTTCCCTGGGGTAGATCTGTACCTGTTTCTCCCTCCTTTGTGTTGATGAAGACTTGAACAGTAGATTCTTTCTCCCTCTCTCTCCCTCACTACTTTTCGCTCTTGTTCTCCTCCCTCTTCTTCCTCTTCTACCTCTCTTCCATCTCTTTCTTCTCCTCCTCAGGCTGTATGTCTCTCTCTCCTGTGTGCTGATGGACACTTGAACAATCGATTCTCTCTCCCTCTCTCTCCTCTCTCCATCTTCTCCCTTCCTCTCTTTCTCTCCCTTTCTCTCTTTTTCTCCCTCCCTCTCCCTCTCTTTCTCTCCCTCTCCCTCTCTCCTCCCTCTCTCCCTGTCTTCTCCTCCTCGGGCTGTACGTCTCTCCCTCCTGTGTGTTGATGGACATTTTTACAGTGACTCTTGTGTATTTAGACTCATGTCCTGAAGCTCATTCTGACCCCATCACAGGAAACAAAGGAGCCGCATGTTCCCTCAGGTCTTTTTTCTCTTTTTAAAAAGGTTTTACAATATTGGCTTGTCAAACATCTCCAAAAATCAGATACTAAAGCGAATATCTAAACTTGATACTCAGCTTTTCGCAGGTATTGATATTAAAAAAAAATCCCTTTGACAGGACAGAAATGAAGCTTTCCTGAATGTCTTTAGAACGATCTGGAGCTGGATCAGAACAAGTATAAGACACATAGACTAGTATACGCCCATGGACCTGGTTTAGACCTGGTTTAGTCCTGGTTTAGACCTGGTTTAGTCCTGGTTTAGTCCTGGTTTAGACCTGGTTTAGTCCTGGTTTAGTCCTGGTTTAGCTAAAACTAGATTAAACCAGGTTACTCTAGTCTTATCTAGATTAGACTAAACCAGGACTAAACCAGGACTAAACCAGGACTAAACCAGGACTAAACCAAGACTAAGCCAAGGACTAAACCAAGACTAAACCAAGGATAAAGGTTTATAAAGAAATAAGGCATGTAATTATGTAATTACAACCCAAAGAAATTGAGAGAGAGATGAGAGGGGAGGAAAGAATGAGAGGAGGAGAGGTGGAGGATCAGAGAGAGAGAGGAGAGGAGATGTGAGGACAGGAGGAGAGGACGAGAGGATAGAGGAGAGGAGAGAGAAGAGGTGGAGAGAGAGAAGCAGAGGAGAAATGGAGAGATTTAAAAGAAGTGGTGCAGAAAATGGTTTAATCTTTGGAGAGGGAAACATGGCCACCGAGCAATAAGAGCTCAGATAAGAAAAGGTTTGAGAGAAGAAGAAGAAGAGGAGATGAGACTTTTAATGTTTGAGGTACAGACTAAACCAGGACTAAAACAGGACTAAAACAGGACTAAACTGGGACTATAACAGGACTAAACCAGGACTAAAACAGGACTAAACTGGGACTATAACAGGACTAAACCAGGACTAAAACAGGAGTAAAACAGGACTAAACTGGGACTATAACAGGACTAAACCAGGACTAAAACAGGACTAAAACAGGACTAAACTGGGACTAAAACAGGACTAAACTGGGACTAAAACAGGACTAAAACAGGACTAAACTGGGACTATAACAGGACTAAACCAGGACTAAAACAGGACTAAAACAGGACTAAACTGGGACTATAACAGGACTAAACCAGGACTAAAACAGGTCTAAAACGGGACTAAACTGGGACTATAACAGGACTATAACAGGACTAAAACAGGACTAAAACGGGACTAAACTGGGACTATAACAGGACTAAACCAGGACTAAAACAGGTCTAAAACAGGACTAAAACAGGACTAAAACAGGACTAAAACGGGACTAAACTGGGACTATAACAGGACTAAACCAGATCTAAAACAGGTCTAAAACAGGGCTAAACTGGGACTATAACAGGACTAAACCAGGACTAAAACAGGACTAAAACAGGTCTAAAACGGGACTAAAACAGGACTAAAACAGGACTAAAACAGGACTAAAACAGGACTAAAACAGGACTAAACTGGGACTATAACAGGACTAAACCAGGTCTAAAACAGGGCTAAAACAGGGCTAAACTGGGACTATAACAGGACTAAACCAGGACTAAAACAGGACTAAAACAGGACTAAAACAGGTCTAAAACGGGACTAAAACAGGACTAAACCAGGATTAAACTGGGACTAAAACAGGACTAAAACAGGTCTAAAACGGGACTAAAATGGGACTAAAACAGGACTGAAACAGGACTAAATCAGGACTAAACCAGACTAAGAACTGAACATTTGAACTAAAACAACACAATCTCTTTTGTATCTGAGACTTTTTTTCATTTGAAATTCTCTCAGATGTGCTGTTCAGTTTCTCGTCTAAAGATTTCACCATTTTCTTTTTTCTCAGGTGAAAATGTTTTTCTGAGATTTTACAGATGAAGCAAAACCAGGTCAGACTCAGAAAACAGACAAATACACAATCTGGGTTTAAAGCTGCACCGTGGAGCTTTTCTAGAGGCTCTGCTGTTTGTATCTGTGGAGTTCTTACAGGTGAAAATGCATTTAAACCTGAGGAGAGGAAGAAGAGGAGGAGGAGAGGAGGAGGAGAGGAGAGGAGGAGGGGAAGAGAGGAGGAGAGGAGGAGGAAGAGAGGAGGAGGAGGAAGAGAGGAGAGGAAGAGGGGAAGAGAGGAGGAGAGGAGGAGGAAGAGAAGAGGAGAGGAGAGGAGGAAGAGAGGAGGAGGAGGAGAGGAGGAGGAGAGGAAGAGAGGAGAGGAGGAGAGGAGAGGAGGAGGAGACGAGGAGAGGAAGAGAGGAGGACGAGAGGGGAGGAGGAGATGAGGAGAGGAAAAGGAGGAGAGGAAGAAGAGGAGAGGAAGAGAGGAGGAGAGGAGCTGCAGATGGAGGTGTGGATGAAATGAAAATTAAAAGAAAGATCTGCAAAGAAAGAAAGAAAGAAAGAAAGAATCAGATCTACTCGTCCCATCGTTTGACCTTTTGACCTTTGGCTTCAAATGTTTATTACTGTTTATCTCAACACTCGTTTCTCTTTTTCTCTTTCCCTCTCTCCTTCCTGTGTCTCTTTCTCTATTCTTCCTCTTTCTCTTTCTCTCCATGTCTTATTTCTCTCTCTTCTCCGCTTTCTCCTCCCTCTGTCTTTCCCTCGCATATCCTTCACTTTATTTCTCTTCCATTTTTTCTCCCCTTTCTCCCCCCATTTTTCTCTTCCTCTCTCTCCCTCTACGCTCTCTTTCCCTTCCCCCTCTCTCCTCCCTCTCTCCTTATCTCCTCTGACAGAGGAATGGAGAGAGTGAAGAGGAGAATAAAATGTCCCTCTTGTGCCATTGATAAAATGAAAAAAGATATTTTTCATTCGTTTATCTCCACTGCTCAGAATGCTCCCTCTTTTTCTCCTCTCTTTCTCTCTCTCTCTCTTTCTCCTCTCTCTCTCTCTCACTCTATCTCTCTCTCACTCTCTCTCTCTCTCTCCTGTCTCTCTCCTCTCCCCCTCTCTCTTTTTCTTTCTACTCTCTTTCTCTCTCTCTCACTCTTTCACTACTCACTCTCTCACTCCTCTATCTCTCTTTCCTCTCTCTTTTTCCTCTCTATCTCGCCCCTCTCTTTCTCCTCTTTCTCTCCTTTTCCACTCTCACTCTTTTTCTCTCTCCTCTCTCTCTCGCCTCTCTCTCTCCTCTCTCTCCTATCTCTGTCTTTCTCCCTGTCTCCATCTCTTTTGCTCCTCTCTCTCTCTTTCCTCTCCCCCCTCTCCCTCTCTCTCTATCGCTCTCCAAACCCCCCTCTCTCTTTTTCTCTCTCCTCTCTCTCCTGTCTCTCTCCTCTCTCCCTCTCTCTCTTTTTCTCTCTCTTCTCTTTCTCTCTTTCTCTTTTTCTCTCTCTCTCTCTCACTCCTCTCTTTTGCTTGCTCTCTTTCCTCTCTCTTTTTCCTTTCTATCTCTCCCTTCTCTATTTCTCCTCTCTCTCTCTCCTCTACCTGTCACTCTTTTTCTTTCTCCTCTCTCTCCTCTCTTTGTCTTTCTTTCGCTTTGTCTCTCACTTTTTTGCCCCCTCCTCTTTTTCTGTCTCTCCCCCCTCTCTCTTTCTCCTCTCTTTCGCTCTCTCTCACTCCTGTCTCTCCCTTTCCTCTCTCTTTTCCTCTCTATCTCTCCCCTCTCTCGTTCTCCTCTCTCTCTCCTCTCCCTCAGATGCCCTCCCCGTGTGTCAGATGCCCTCCCCGTGTGTCAGATGCCCTCCCTGTGTGTCAGATGCCCTCCCTGTGTGTCAGATGCCCTCCCCGTGTGTCAGATGCCCTCCCCGTGTGTCAGATGCCCTCCCCGTGTGTCAGATGCCCTCCCTGTGTGTCAGATGCCCTCCCCGTGTGTCAGATGCCCTTGCTGTGTGTCAGATGCCCTTGCTGTGTGTCAGATGCCCTCCCCGTGTGTCAGATGCCCTTGCTGTGTGTCAGATGCCCTCCCCGTGTGTCAGATGCCCTCCCTGTGTCCTCTAACCCTGATTCTTGGATTAGTTTAAAGTTCAGATTTCAGTCTGTCTCAAAACCGTAAAGATTTTTTCTTTTCTTAAAAATGTGAAAAACAGAACGAGTCTTTTCTTTAAATGTGTTTTCAAATCTGCGGGCGCTCAAACTGAAGCCCGCTGTTTTACCCATAATCCTCTGCTCCGGACAATAACGTCTGTCCCCAGCAATTTACACACAATTTCACACAATGTTTTCTGTAGAGGATAAAAACAATACAACAGAGAGAAAGAGAGAAAGAGGAGAGGAGGGGGTGAGAGAGAGAGAGAGAAGGGAGAGAGAGAGAGGGAGGACAGAGAGGGAGGGAGGGAGAGAAAGAAAAAGAGGAGAGAGGGATAGAGAGAGGGGGAGAGAGGAGAGAAAGAGAGGGAGGAGAGAAGGAAAAGGGGGAGGGGTAAGGAAGACAGGAAGGAGGGAGGAGAGGAGGAGACAGAGGAGTAAAGGAGGAAAATAGAGAGGGAGAGAGAGAGGGAAAAGAGGGAGGAGAAGTGGAGAGAGAAAAGCTCATAAACACTATAGGGAAAGACGGGAGCAGATGGAAGGAGAGAGAAAGAGGGAGAAACTACAAATCATAGAAGTATAGACTGAATAAAGAAGTGGACTGAGTGAGTGTGACGTCCAGTCAAATGAAGCTCATCGAGGCTAGCAGCTACAAGAGCGAATACGGATATATATTTCCATATTTGGATTTCCGACCGCGAGTATCATAGCAACCAAAGAGCCAATCCGGAGCAAGGCTGTTGAAGGTACCACCCCTTCCCTTAGCTTAGCAACACTGTCAATCAAATCTGACATCGGGGAAAGAAAGCACCTGATTTGTCTGTTTTTAAAGTTCATATTTTTTTTAAATTTAGAGACAAAATAGTGAAATAAAAACCCCAGGATCACGTAGCGCCGATCAATATGAACATTTTAAGACCAAAATACCACGGCTCGCAGCAGCAGTTACAGAGAGAGGGGTGACGGTTTTTCAGTAGAAAGTGAATAAGAGCCAGAGTCGATGGAGCTGGAAGTGCGCCCATGCTCACTTCCTGTTTGGAACGCAGCGGCTAGCGGGTTAGCGATGTCCATTTATATAAAGAGTCTATGGGGAAAACACTACAGGGAGAGAAAGAGGAGGGAGAAAGAGGGAGAGATTGAGAAACAATGGAGAGAGAGAGAGGGGAGGGGGGGAAGGAAAAGAGGGATGGTAGAAAGAGAGGGGAGGAGATGGAGGGAGGAGAAATGGAGGGAGAGAGGAAGATATCATTTTTCTATTTTAATTAAAAAAATGTTGCGACTTTTAAACAAATGTTCTTTCATAAGTTCAGTCCTGCACTCATTCATTTCTACAGTCTCTCCGTCTCTCCCTTTCTTGTTCTCTCTTTCTTCATTTCTCCATCTCTCTCCATCTCTCTATTCGTCCTTCTCTCCCTCTTTCTCCCCCCTCTCTCCCTCCATCTCTCCTCTCTCTCTCCTCTCTCACTTTCCCCATCTCTCCATCTTTTCCCCTCTCTCTCCTCTCTCTCTCCCTCTCCCTATCCCTTCAGCGGTCCCTCTCTTTCTCTCTCTCCCTCTCTCTATCCTTCCATGTTCCCCCTCTCTCCTTCTCTCTGTCCTTCCATGTCCCCATCTTTTCCCTTCTCGCTCTCCCTCTTTCTATCCCTTCATCTCTCCCTCTCTCACTCCTCTTTCTCTCCTCTCTTTCACTCTCCCCATCTCTCTCCCTTCTCTCTCTCTCTCTGTCCCTCCATCTTTTCCCCTCTCTCTCCCTCTCCCTTCAGCTGTCCCTCCCTCCCTCTCTCCCTCTCTCTTTCTTTCTGTCCCTCCATGTCCCCATTTCTTCTCCTCTCGCTCTCCCTCTCTCTATCCCTTCATCTCTCCTCGCTCACTCCTCTCTCTCTCCTCTCTTTCACTCTCCCCATCTCTCTCCTTTCTCTCTCCCTCTCTCTGTCACTCCATCTTTCCCCCTCTCTCTATCCCTCCTTCTCTCCATCTTTTCCCCTCTCTCTCCTCTCTCTCTCCCTCTCCCTTCAGCTGTCCATCTCTCTCCCTCACTCTATCCCTCCATTTTCCCCTTCTCTGCTTCTCTCTGTCCTTCCATGTCCCCATCTCTTCCCCTCTCGTTCTCCCTCTCTCTATCCCTTCATCTCTCCCTCCTCTCTCCATCTTTCCCCCTCTCCATCATTCCCTCTCTCCGTGTTTATCCTCCGCTCTGAAACCCTTTTAGTCTCAGTGGTTTTGTTTGAGTGAAAATTACAAACCGCTGCCTCCAAATCAGAAGGAAATGGGAAAAGTTCTGCTGTCGAGAAAGAGATTAAAAGTGAGAGAAAGAGAGAAGGACGGAGGGAGGGAGAGAGGGAGGGAGAGAGAGGGGGGGGGAAGAAATGGTGGGAGGGAGAGAAGTGTGAGAAAGAGGAGAGAGAAGAGAGAGGAGGAGGAAGGGAAGGAGGGAGGGAGGGAGTAAGACACGAAAGAGAGGAGAGAGAAAGACAGAGAGGAGAGAGGGAGAGAGAGAAAGATATGGGAGGGGGATGAGGGGAGGGTGAAGAAAGGCAGAAGGAGAAGAGGGAGAAAGAGGAGAGGGAGAGAGGAGAAAGAGGCAGAGGACAGAGAAAGAGAGGAAAGAGGGAGGGGAGAGAGGAGAGAGAGAAAGAGGGAGGAGAGAGAGAAAGAGAGGGAGGAGAGAGAGAGAGAAAGAAGAGAGAGGGATAAAAGAGAGTGAAGAGAATAATTTGAAGGAGTGAACGGACATTTTAAGTTTCAGTGGGTTTAGATTTGATTAGAGAAAATGAAGCTGCACATAAAACTCTTATGAAGAAAATTCACAGAAAACATGAAAAAAACTCAGGAAATTAAAAAGAAACTGTGTTCATAACTGCAACAAGTACTACTACTACTACTACTACTACTACTACTACTACTACTTCTTTAAGGAGGCTGCATTCACACTTGGTTTTACCCTGATTTTAGTCCCAATTTTGATGTGGTCCTGTTCTAGTCCTCATTTAGTCTTGGTTTAGGTCTGGTTTAGTCTTGGTTTAGTCCCTGGTTTAGGTCTGGTTTAGTCCTGGTTCTGTTCTTTTTAGTCTGTATTATATTAGATATATTAGATATTATATGATATTATTATTTAGTCTCCTCTTCTTCTTCTCCTTTATCATTTTCACTAGAAAGAGGAAGATAGTTTTTGCTGACATTTGCATTTTATTTGACTCAATCACGCATCAGCTTTGTGGTTCTTCATTCCCAACTTCCTTTATTTTTCTCCTTCAAACGGCTTATTGACAGGGCAACGTGCAGTGTGTCAGATGCCCTCCCGTCCTCCTATATCCTCCTGTATTGTTCCATTTTAATATAATCTCTGGTTTAATTATTTAAATGAGTCTAAACCGGCAGCAGAGGTGCACTTCCTGACCCCAGTCTCTCTCATGGAAATGCCCTTTGACTATCTGCTCCATCCTGGCCTCTGATTGGCTGAGGCGCCGGCAGAGCTGAGTCCTGATTGGCTGCGGAGTGTCAACACAGCAGCTCTGTTTCTGTGGCACAAAACACACAAAACACACACACATGACAGGAAGTACAAGAGGAGGCTTTACAAAATAAGAGCGTTTCACGAGACAAGGTCCATTCTCCATTATCCAACCACACCACACCACCTGGGAGGGCATCTGACACACCACACCACCTGGGAGGGCATCTGACACAACGCCTGGGAGGGCATCTGACACACCACAACACCTGGGAGGGCATCTGACACACCACAACACCTGGGAGGGCATCTGACACACCACAGCACCTGCATCTACAACTAGAGGCATTTGACCTGCCCCCGTCTCAGTTAAAGAAGCACTCTGTAACTTTTCTTGTCGAGGGGCAACACATTCTTTACTGTCTCCATGGTGATGTCAAAGCTTTGCCTGGAATGTTCCGCAGTATGGCATTAAACGCATCTGTTTCAATGCTCACGGCGAGTAAAGCTTGTTCCTCAGCAACAGAAACACATTTAACTGAACGCATGGAGGATAAAGAAGTTTAATGCCATACTGTGGAACATTTCATGCAAAGAAATGAAAGAGAGAGACAAGAAGGTGTTGGATTTTACCACCAGAAATGTTTCCTAGAGCGCCTTTAAACACTACAGGGATGCAAGAGGATGGGAGGGCATCTGACACACAGGGATACAAGAGGATGGGAGGGCATCTGACACACAGGGATACAAGAGGATGAGAGGGAAAGTTGTCAATTAAAATGAGGTTACAAAAAATAATAAAAATCAGTCTAAAAGTCTAATATAGGCTTAGTTTTTAAGTCAGATGCCCTTCCTGGTCTTAAAGTGAATCATCATATCCCCAAATTTCAGTTTATTTAGGGCAATTCTTGTCCAAATCCAAAATCATGAAATGTTTTATTTTGTAAAGAGATAGTATGTAACTTTCTGGAGGTGGAAAGTTAAAGCCGTACTTTGAAACATTCTCCATGGAGATAGATAAGTTTTATTGTGGAATATTATAGTCAAATGAACAATATTCCCATGGAAACAAGGCCAAATAAGAGTCAGGTTTGTGGAGATGCAAGCCTGCTTACAGTAAGGAGATGTTTTTCAGTACAATAAAAATTAATAATAATAATAATAATAATAATAATAATAATAATAATAATAATATCATCCATAATCAAAAATGCTTTAATTTTAGTCTATTTCTTTGCTTAGTTCTGGCCATATTTTGGCTTCTATAAGCATACATTGCCTCTGCTGATTATTTGTTTCATATTTATTTTAACAAGTACCTTTAAAAATAAATAAGTTATCCAAAATTCCTTCTGTTGGCTTTTTTGGATCTTATTTAAACTTAATTCTATCCATTATTCATGTTTTTGTGTCCCAAATATGTGGAATTTGAGCTATTTTAGAAGGAATTTGAAGCAGGCGTCTCTTATCCAAATATTTGCCTCCAGACTTTTATTGTGAAAGTCCCGAGACACCGGATCGCTTCCTGTCTGTCAGTGTTGATGTGTCCCGTTGGGTGAGGCTTGGGTCTGCGCTGTTTTTCTCTTTTATGCATGAACTAAAACACTCCAAACTTTCGCTATTCTCTCTCTACATAATCCTCCATCTGAACTTCCATTTTCCGCTGCGAAACGTTTATTTATTGCGCACGTTTTTTGATAAATTACCCACGTTTGTGCCTTTGGCTCGCTAGCTTGAACGCTACGGGTCGAGACGAGGCGCTGCACCTGCTACTATTTTTACATTTTCCCAAACGACGAGTTATTTTTAGGGAATACGAAACTGTAAATACGTTTTTAAAGAGGAAATCTAACAACTTTTGCTGTTTTTACCATTTTTGAAAGCGTGTATTTTCGAGAATAAGCCGTAAAGCCAGACAAAGACCATGAAGTAAGCCGTGCGCTTTTGGAGAGGGTGGAGATGCGTAAAAGTGACCGATGTTGGCGTGTTTTGGGATATTTTTAACCGGGAAAAAGCTGCTGAGTGTGGACTTTGGACATGGCGTCTCCCAAAGCAAAAAGTGTGCTCCAGAATGAGGCCGGGAATGAGAGCAAAGTGAGTCCAGGGAAAGGAGAGGGAGAGGCGGCGCAGGCGAACCGGATGTACTGCCTGGACGAGCTGGAGACCATGGCTACAGTTGGTGAGTGAAATTAAAATTAAAATGAAAGACCAAAAGTTAATCCTTATTTAATCCAGAAAAAACGCCCCGCTAAAGAGGTAAACAATAATAATAATATAGGTTTAGTCCTGGTTAAGACTTTGTTTAATCTTGGTTTGGACCTGGTCTAAACCCAGTTTGGTTTTAGTCCTAGTTTAGTCCTGGTTTAGATCAGTTTTGGACCTGGTTTAGTCTTGGGTTTAAGTCTGATTTGTTAAGGTTATAGTAGATCCAGTTTTGGCCTGGTTTAGTCCATGCTTTGTTTTTATTATTAGTTTGAATGAAAATTGGTAAGTAATCAGTAAATGAAGTAAAAGTAGTGAAGTACTGCACTTACTTTTTACTCTTACTTCACTCTTTTTGAGAGCAGGTATCTGTACTTTCTACTCCACTACATTTTTTGAACTGAAAAGTAAAAGTATTTTTAATTATAGTTTGAAACTTGCTGAAAAGACGGGTTTATAGTGTGAGGAAACAAAAATATACAAATAAAAACCGATAAAATAAAACGATCAATTTAGTTGTTTTTATTGAACAAAATTAGGCACAAATCTCCCAAAATATCAGCAACATACTTTTACTTTTTACTCTTTTTAAATGTGTACTTTAATGCTTTTACTTCAGTATATTTTTTCTTGTTATAGTTTTTTTTCCTGTATCTGTACTTTCATGTAAGTATCAAAATTGAGTACTTCTTAAACCACCGTAAACCGTCATTAATTTCTCATGAGAGTGGACTGGGAGTGGAAATGAAAATGAAAACGAAAAGACCAAAAGTTAATCCTTATTTAATCCAGAAAATACGGGTTAAAAGCACCGCTGAAGGGGTAAAAATGTTATTTTATTTTAAATACTATAGCCTACTTTTACCAGTGTTTCCCATAGAGTTTGTTAAAGACAAATTGGTTTTATTTGAATAATTTTATCTCATTTTTAAAATGTTTGTATTAACCCGCGCTACATGATCCAAATTTATATCTTTTTATAGTAAATATGAAATCCAAATTGAGGTAAATACTTTTTGGAAGGAATCTTTTGAGGAATTCTGTGTCAAGTCTACTACTACTGCTACTACTACTACTATTACTGATACTACTAGGTCTACTTAAATTGTTCTTAAAGTAGTAGTAAGTAAAAAAAGTAAGTAAATTAATGTTTTACTATTACTGTATTACATCTAGATTGTACTACTGCTGCTACTACTACTACTACTACTACTACTACTACTACTACTACTACTACTGCTGCTACTACTACTACTACTACTACTACTACTACTACTACTACTACTACTACTGCTACTACTACTGCTGCTACTACTACTTCCTTTCCACCACTACTGCTACTTCTGGTATTACCACTGCTGTACCACTTTAATTATTACAATCATTTAGTACTGTCACTCCTACTACTATTACTATAACTGTGCTACTGCTACTACTACTGCTACTACTACTCGGCGTACTTTAACAACATGGAGTGTGTGTTTCCAAAGGCGTTCCTCAGGCGTCCCTGTAGAGCCGTCCTCCTTTAGAAAACATGAAAAACTAAACCTTTAAGAAGCGCGTACAGGTAAACAGGTCCAGACCTTTGTCTCCTGTGTCTCTGAAAACAAGTCTCAGTCTCACAATAGACTGCATAAAAAAGAGGACTTAAGGAGTGGGATGTCACCCGTAGTGTTCAGCTCCAGTCAAATGAAGCTCATCCAGGCCGGCAGCTATAGGTTTATGGACAAAACAGTGAAATAAAAACACCAGGAGCATGTAGAGAGGGTTAATACGAACATTTTAAGAGTTAGCTATGTCCATTTATATAAAAAAAACAACGCAGGAGGTGGTGTTATATATTCAAACTCACTACAGGCAAATATCCAGTGTGAGAAGGACTAAATGCAAACTAGGATGTAGACCTGGTTTAGTCTTGGTTTAGTCATGTTTTAGTCTTGGTTTAGTCATATTTTAGTCATGTTTTAGTCTTGGTTTAGTCCTGGTTTAGTCTTGGTTAAGTCTTGGTTTAGTCATGTTTTAGTCCTGGTCTAGTCCTGGTCTAGTCCTGGTTTAGTCATGTTTTAGTCTTGGTTTAGTCATATTTTAGTCACGTTTTAGTCTTGGTTTAGTCCTGGTTTAGTCTTGGTTAAGTCTTGGTTTAGTCCTGGTTTAGTCTTGTTTAAGTCTTGGTTTAGTCCTGGTTTAGTCATGTTTTAGTCCTGGTTTAGTCATGTTTTAGTCATGTTTTAGTCCTGGTTTAGTCCTGGTTTAGTCCTGGTTTAGTCATGTTTTAGTCATGTTTTAGTCCTGGTTTAGTCCTGGTTTAGACCTGGTTTAGACCTGGTTTTGTCCTGCTTTGGCTTTGGTTCAGACCTGGTTTAGTAAATTTTCATTCACACTAATAAGAATAATAATTAATATTAAACTTTATCATTATTTCTCACAAATGCATTTTTAGTTTATTTTTATATTTTAAATGCCCCATATTACACTATTTTCTGATTTTATAATGTAGTTTCCTCATCACAAACAGACCTGGAGTTGTGTTGTGTTTTGTTTCATTCACACACAAACCTTTGGCATGATTTAGGATTTTTAATATTTTGTTGTTTAGTTTTTAAATTCATAAACCTTTAATGACATACTTAAGTTCCTAAAGAGTAGCTTTGAATAACTTTATTATCTAGAAAGTGCGTGACTTTGCCAATTTACTGTCAACAGTCCTGCCCCTCCCAAAACAAAATGAGCTGTTACAGTAGAAACTATGATCCGTGTCCATGTCCGTGATCCATAACAGCCCCAAACACGGAAGTACATTACGTATTTCTACTACAAGTACGTGCAGTAATTCTTTGTACTATTGTCGTCACTACAAAATCAACAGGTTTATCATAATGACTCAGTGTACTTATCTGTATGAAAAGACAACGCCGTCACTCAACTTTAACCGACTGACCCAAATAAATGTGGAAATACGTGAATCACAATTTTTGGAAAAAGGATGATTTATGTGGAAGAGGCAGGACTCCGGACGCGTTAATATTAGAGAGAAGACGGATTGGAACATGGGGACATTTCACAACATGTTCGGAGCATTTGGGTTAGTTCTGGTTTAGTCCTGGTTTTAGTCTTGGTTTTGCCTTGGTTTAGTCTTTGTTTAGTCCTGATTTACTCATGATTTAGTCTTGGTTTAGTCCTGCTTTAGTCTTGGTTTAGTCATGATTTAGGTCTGGTTTAGTCTTGGTTTAGTCTTGGTTTAGTCATGATTTAGGTCTGGTTTAGTCCTGATTTAATCTTGGTTTAGTCAAGTTTAGTCCTGGTTTAGTCCTGGTTTAGTCCTGGTTTAGTCCTGGTTTAGACCTGGTTTAGACCTGGTTTAGCAGATTTTACACAGAATAAGACCCCATGGAGACACAGGGAGGGCATCTGACACAGGGACGTTTCAGAACCTGTTTGGAGAAATCTTCTTGAATATTTCATGAAATTGCTGAGCTCCTCACAATTCAGTACAATGGACTGGAGATAAACCGATATATTGGACCGATATTTACACTGTTTAACGTATCAGAAATCGGCCCTGAATCTCCAGCAGAGACGATCTTTTATTTTGCACAATCAGCAGCCTGAATATGGATGAAAAATAAATCCATAAAGCTTTATTTGAACACAAGTCCAAAGAGGCGACTGTAAGAAAGTTTGTAGTAAATAAGGTTACGGGTGAGTTCGTTCTGAATTCTAATGAGGTCATTTTGGGAAAATGACCATGAAAAACGCATCTCTATGGACTATTACTGAATTAAAGGCTCATTTTACACCAGGGTGGGCAATTATTTTGTCCACAGGGCCACATGAGAAACAGAAAATATTGTGGAGGGCCGGGCCAAAATGCTTAACTCAATTCTGTATAATATTAATTGTGTTTCTTTATAAAAATCAGTAAATCGCATTGTTTTGACAAGTTGGTACGAGTTTATCTTCATGTCTTTAATGTCTGTGCTGTGTGGCTTTTAGCGTGTTCTAATTTTACTAATATAACGACAGTCATTTTCACTGATTTTACCGTTTGTCTCGTGTGATGGACTGAATTATTGTGCCTATGTCCTTTTTTTTTTTTTTTTGTCTTGCCATCAACCTCCCAATGGAACTATGGATGAAAATGAGCCTGGACCATACAAACGACTTGCTTTTAAAAATGTTTGATTTAGTAAAATTCTACACCATTCAATACCAATTCTACCATTCAGTATCCAAAAACTGTGTGTGTGTGTGGTCAGTCTGTGGAATGGGTTGGGAGAAAAACCTGGAAAAAAAACTGAAGCAGAGCCCAAATATTCACAGCTTCAAAAGAAATTATAGAGTTTTTGCTTCATTCGTGATAGAAGGAAAAAAAAAAAAAACCTTGGGTAAAAATGACATTAAGTTTGCATAGTGTGTAATTTATTTTGCTATATGTAAATATTTGTAAAGTTTTGTGATCATTGTACATAAGCAACCACATAATTTTAATTTTGAAACTATATAACGAATAGAGGCGGGTTAATATAAGTTTTTCTTCTTCCAACTCCTTTTTGAGAAATGTGCTTTTCTGTTGTTTAAAACCTATATATAATATGTATATGATTATTGTTTCTCTCTTGGCACAAACTCGAAATAAATACAAATCTATCAAATCAATCCCGTATTTGATAAATAAACAAACAAACGCATGTTAAGACTCAGCAATGGAAAAGTGAAGCTGCCTTACAAAAAATGTCATTTAAAAAAACATTTCTAAAATAAAAACAGTGCAGCTTTAGCCCAGGCATGAGGTGAAATTATAAAATGTGTTTATTTTGTAAATCCAAATGATCTTAAATTCATTCACACAAACCTTGGATATTTAGGCTTTACACAAACAGAAAACACTCCACCTCTGAGGCGCTCTGTTGGAATTAGAATAAAAGTCTTTTTATTCCAACAGACTTTTTTACTGTTTATTTTTTACTTTTATCACAGTTTTTACATTACGACCTTGTTCATCTTCACTATATGACAACTCCAGGTATGTTTTTGACGAAGTAACGACATTATAATGGCCTAAAGCGCACAAGGATCCTTTTTGCGTAATATAGGAGCTTTAAAACACAGATAATGTCATTTTAATGGTGATATAAAAGTATGCGCCGCCAGAGGGATAAAAACACGTCCAACACGGGTCTTTTGTTCAGACCTGCTCGTTCACATGTACTGCATTACTCCCCCGACCTGAAACTCAACGCTGCAAAGAATGACCCAAACTACACGTGAAAACTCCACACTGGCTCTAAATGTCTCAAAATGTCTCCAGTTAATCTGCAGGTGTCGACAAAAATATCGAAAATCTGATTTTAATCGATACTGGAGCCAATATCGAGACTAGATCCTCATTTTTTACGCAGGTATCGATACTAAAAAAAAGTCCTGTTCACTGAACAGAAATGGACCTTTCCTGAATAGCTTTAGAATGAGCTTGAGCCGAATCAGAACAAGTGTTGATACTCTGCAGCTGATGTCATCAACATTCCCTGGGGGTGTAATGCTAACCGTAGGCACTGCTCTGTCTGAGGCGTTATTATATAAAACAATGTAAACAAATCTCCCTTAGATAAAGTAAGTCAGACGATCTTAAAACTCTTTTGTCAGTGTTTGCTAATGTCTGCATTAGTCCTGGTTTAGTCTTGGTTTAGTCCTGGTTTAGTCCAGGTTTATTCTTGGTTTAGTCCTGGTTTAGTCCTGGTTTAGTCCTAGTTTAGTCCTAGTTTAGTCCTAGTTTAGTCCTGGTTTAGTCCTGGTTTAGTTTAGACATTATTTCTGAGTTAAACCTCGTTCTGAAGCGTCACATTTCTGTCTCTGTTTTTCTGTTCGGCCTCATGACGATTAAAGAGCTTTGAGTTTTTTGTTTTGGGGTAAATCCGCTCATCAGAATAAAACCCACGAAAAGGGTTTAATACTCTGCTCCATGGGACTCTCCCTCTATCCCTCATCCTTCACTCTTCTCCTCCTCTCTCTCTCGCTCTCTCCCTCTTTCCCCTCTCTGTCCTGTCTCTTTCTCTATCCCCCTTTGTTTCTGTTCATTTCTCCATCTTTTCTTTATCCCCATACTATACTTCTCTCTCTTCGTCTCTCCCTTGGATTCCTATTGCAACTGAATTTAAAGTCTTGGTTTAGTTTGGTGTTAGTCCTCTTTTAGAAAAGGTTAAGTACCAAGTGAGTCCTGGTTGAGTCCTGGTTTGATATACACGCACAGTTTAGACCTGGTTTAGACCTGTTTTTTCCTGGCTTTAGTCCTAGTTTAGACCTAGTTTAGTCCTGTTTTATAGTCCTGGTTCAGTCCTGGTTTAGTGCTGGTTCAGTCCTGGTTTAGTCTTGGTATAGTCCTGCTTTAGTCCTGGTTTAGACCTAGTTTTGTCAGTGTTTAATCCTGATTTAGTCCTGGTTTAGTCCTGGCTTGAGTTCTGGTTTTAGTCCTGGTTTTGGTCCTGATTTAGTCCCTGGTTTAGTCCTGTTTTATAGTCCTGGTTTAGTCTTGGTGTAGTCCTGCTTTAGACCTGGTTTTAGTCCTGGTTTAACTCCGCTGTGTGAACTGAATGTTAATTTCCAAACAGGAGTTGTACCGAAGTGAATTCTTAAACTCTGCCGTCTCTTCCTCCTCTCGCACTGGAGCAGTGGAGCGTTCATGTTTTCATTCTGAAAATAGCTTCACCATAAAAAAAAAAAACCAAAACTTAAAAAGGACAATTTGTGTCCAAGAACCAACTGAGAGCTTCTATAAATACACCTTCTCTCCTCCTCTCTCTTTTATTCTGTCTGTTAAACATTCAGAGGTTTAAAGTGTCCAACGTACACGACTAAAATGTACTCAAGTCTGCTATAGGAGAGCTTTAGTCCTGCTTTAGACCTGGTTTAGTTCTGCTTTAGACCTGCTTTAGACCTGCTTTAGTCAATGTTTTGATCTGGTTTGCTTTAGACTGGGGGATATTCCATCGAAAACGCTTAACAAATCCAGGCTTATCCTAAACTCCTGATCTGAAACTTGCTCCACCTCCATCTTAAGCCTCAAATCGTTCCATGACAGAAACGAGCCTGAGTCTGACCAAAGTTCAGGGCTGAAGTTTAAGATGTTTTCTGTGGACTCTCGCGGTGACTCCGGGAATGACACACGGAAACTGGGCTCAAAGTGTGACTTTTTTAATGATCGGATTAAACGAGAGGAGCCACCGCGCACGGACAAGAGTTTGATATGAGACACTGAACTTTTCCGGTCATTCTGATCTGAGGAGCGAGAGGAAAGACACGACTCCCCCTCCGCTCCTGTTCTCTCCCTCCTCTCACCTCTTCCCGATTCACGGTTGTACGTGTGGAGCTTAAATTCCGCTGTGTGTAAAAGTGAAGCTGTAACGGAACTCTTCACATGTAGCCGAGAAGAAACGGTAAAATCCGAGCCGAAGTGTTTGCAGTTTGACAGGAAGTGAGAGACGAGGGAATGAAGAGAAAGAGACAGACGTGATGAAGGAGCGAACAGACAGAACCCACTGAAAACGAGTTCATCCTCAGAGTCCAAACCAGCGTCTGTCTGTGGGTAAAAGCTGCACTGCTCCTCACAACAGCCACATGTGCAGATCATTTTAATGAAATAATCCCACAGGCTTTTCCCGCGTTTGGACTGTAAAAATCTAAAGATACACGCGACTATAAAAGTCACATTTTAAACTGTATCACACAGAGACAGGTGTTTGACACAGGTGTGTGATGCACCCGCTGAAACTGTGGACTAAACTGTTTGTTTAGACGTTCTTGGAGACAAAGCTAAAATAATCTTGACAGTTAGTCTGGTCCTGACCAGGTTTGGGCCCGGGTGATTTTTACTGCGGCAGCTCAGCCTCTGGTTAGTCACTTTGGTGGAACTGAGGCTTTGATGAGTCCGGATTGGCCAAATACAACAGATTTTCACTTTAGCTCGTTTCATGGAATACCCCGCTGGAGTAGACCAGGTTTATTTCTGGTTTAAGCCTGGTTTAGACCTTTTTTAGTCCCGCTTTAGTCCCGGCTTAGTCCCGGTTTAGTCCCGGTTTAGTCCCGGTTTAGTCCCGGCTTAGTCCCGGCTTAGTCCTGGCTTAGTCCTGGCTTAGACCTGGCTTAGACCTGTCTTAGACCTGGTTTAGACCTGGTTTAGACCTGGCTTAGCTTAGGTTTAGCCCAGGTTTAGTCCTGGCTTAGTCCAGGTTTAGCCCAGGTTTAGTCCTTGTTTAGTCCTGGTTTTATTTCTGTGATGTAACAAGTTCAGACTGTAATATAACCACAGGCAGCTCCATTTCAGTTGTTACCCACGATGCATCTCTCTGTCGTCACACCGTCACCGTGGCAATGCAAACGACAACAATAACAGTAGTAACATTAGCTTTAGCGACGTTTAGCCCGAGGAGCAGATCAGTGGAGCAGAGCCAAGGAGGAGTTTCGTAAAAGTTTAAAGAATGACACAAGTTCACTGTGTAACTTTTTAGTTTGGGTCAGTCACCTGCTTGTTTCTATGGATACGTCATTATTTTTTCTTTTTCTCTTTCTCTCTGTCTCTTTGTCCGTCTCTCTCTGTATCTCTCATTCCTCCTCTATCTCTCTCTGTCCCTTGCTTTCTCGCTCTCTCTCTGTCTCTTTCTTTCTCTGTCGCTCTCTCTCTTTGTCTCTCTTTCTGTCTCTTAATTCCTCCTCTATCTCTCTCTCTGTCTCTCTTGTTCTCTTTCTTTCTCTCTCTCTTTCTGTCTCTTTGTCCGTCTCTCTGTATTTCTCATTGCTCCTCTATCTCTCTCCCCCTTTCTTTCTCTCTCTCTCTCTCTCTGTCTCTTTCTTTCTCTGTCGCTCTCTCTCTCTTTGTCTCTTTCTGTCTCTTATTCCTCCTCTATCTCTGTCACTCTTGCTCCCTTTCTCTCTTTCTCTGTCTCTTTGTCCCTCTCTCTGTATCTCTCATTGCTCCTCTGTCTCTCTCATCCCCCTTTCTTTCTCTCTCTCTCTGTCTCTTTCGTTCTCTGTCGCTCTCTCTCTTTGTCTCTTTGTCTCTCTCTTTCTGTATCTTTCATGTCTCCTGTCTCTCTCTCTCTCTGCCTCTCTATATCCCTCTCTTTGTATCTCTCATTTCTCCTCTATCTCTCTCTCTTCCTCTCTTTCTGTCTCTCTCTCTCTCTGTCTTCTTTTCCACTTCCTCCTCCTTCTCCTTGTCTCTCTTTCTTTTGTTGTTTTTGTTGTTTTTTGTTGCTTTTTTGCATGATTTAAGTGACAAGTGACGTAAAATAAATGTATTGTTAAAAGTCAAAGTCTTTCTCATTCCTCCTCCTCTCTCTCCTTCTCTCTTTCTCTCTCTTTCTTTCTTTCTTTCTTTGAATCTCTCTCTCTTAGATAAGCTTCCCTTTAGAGGAAATTCCAAATCCATCCCATAATAAAGATCCTGACACCTCGGAACAGAACATCTGTAGACACTTTACATCTTCTCCTCCTCCTCTCCCTCCTTCTCTCCCTCCTCCTCTCTCTCCCTCTCTTATCTCTTCATAGTTTGCTCTCTCTCCCTACTTATCTTATTCCCTTTGTCCCATCTATCCACTCCTTCTCTCTCTTCACTCACTGTCTCTCTCTTATTCTGCCCGCTGTCCATCTCAACTGTTCTTATCTCCTCTCAACCTCCCCTCCTCCTTTTCTCTTTCTCTCTCTCTCTTCCTCTGTTCTTCTCTCCTCTCCACCTTACCTCTTCCTTCTCTCTTCCTCTCTCCACCCCTCATTCCTTACCTTCTTATTCTGAGCCCCTCTCTCGCTATCCTTCTCCCTCCCTCTCCCCTGCCTCTCTTCTTTTCTTCTTCTTCATTATCCCCTGTCAGTTCTCCATCTTTCTTTTTCTCCTTCTCTCCCCCCTTCCTCTCTCCCCTTTCCTCCCTCTTTCCCCTCTACCTCTCTATCGCTCCCTCCCTCTTTCCCCCTCTCTCTGTATTGCTATCGCTCTCTCCCTCTTCCCCTTCTATCTCTCTCTCTCCCTCTTTCCCCCTCTATCTCTGTCTCCGTCCCTCATCCCCCTCTCTCTATCTCTATATCTCCCTCCCTCTCCCCTCCTCCCTCTATCCCTCCCTCTCCTCTCCCTCTCTCTCTCTCCCCTCCCCTCCTCCCTCTATCCCTCCCTCTCCTCTCCCTCTCTCCTTCTGTCACTCTTCTCTTCTTCTTGTTGACATTAGCAGTACGTTTTAACCTTTTGTTCATCTGTTAAATGAACCCGTCCTCTTCTCAAACTAAAATCCCTCTGTATATTTTTACTTCCTTCTGTACTTCTTTTATTTTTGTATTGATTTATGTTTTTTCCTGTGACACAAAGAGCCGTCATGGACCAGATTCCGTTCTCACTGAGTAACAGTTACGCAACGGCAAAACACCAACACAACAAACCCCCGTGTGTTTGAAATAGTACGGAAAAAGTGAATAAAACGACGCAACGTTTTTAGAAGAGTATTTTGAGTTTAGGCATCGGGTTGTGCCAGTACACAATGAAAATAAAAAAACAGAGAGAGAGAGAGGAGGAATGAGAGAGAGAGAGAGACGGGGAGAGAGACAGGGAAAGAGAGAGAGAAAGAGAGAGAGACAGACGGGGAAAGAGAGAGAGACAGACGGGGAAAGAGAGAGAGACAGACGGGGAAAGAGAGAGAGACAGACGGGGAAAGAGAGAGAGACAGACGAGGAAAGAGAGAGAGAGACAGACGGGGAAAGAGAGAGAGACAGACGGGGAAAGAGAGAGGAGGAATGTGAGAGAGAGACAGGGAGACAGAGACAGGGAGAGAGAGAGAGAGACAGACAGGGAAAGAGAGAGACAGGGTAAGAGAGAGAGGAGGAATGAGAGAGAGAGAGACAGGGAGAGAGAGACAGGGAGAGAGAGACAGGGAGAGAGAGAGACGGGGAAGGAGAGAGAGAGACGGGGAAGGAGAGAGAGAGAGACGGAAAGAGAGAGAGACAGACAGGGAAAGAGAGAAAGACAGACAGGGAAAGAGAGAAAGACAGACAGGGAAAGAGAGAGAAAGACAGACAGGGAAAGAGAGAGAGAGACAGACAGGGAAAGAGAGAGAGACAGACAGGGAAAGAGAGAGAGACAGACAGGGAAAGAGAGAGAGACAGACAGGGAAAGAGAGAGAGACAGACAGGGAAAGAGAGAGAGACAGACAGGGAGAGGGAGAGATAGACAGGGAGAGAGAGGGAGAGATAGACAGGGAGAGAGAGGGAGAGATAGACAGGGAGAGAGAGGGAGAGATAGACAGGGAGAGAGAGTGAGAGGAGGAATGAGAGATACAGAGAGAGAGAGAGACAAAGAGAGACTTCAACAGAGAAAGAAAGAGAGGAGGAATGAGAGATAAAGAAAGAGAGAAAAAGATAGCAAGAGAGAGATATAGAGAAAGAGGCCGAACAAGAGAGACAGACAGAGATAGAGAGAGGGAGAAAGAAAGAATCATATCATCCCTCAATCATATATACATACAATCTTTCTTTAGACAATTTACTGTGATTTTCCACATGAAATGGAAGTACTTTCTTTTCTATTCCTGTGTGGCCTTATATCTGTGTAATCCACAGTGGTCCAGGTCTAAACCAGGTCTAAACCAGGTCTAAACCAGGTCCATGGGTGTATACTAGTCTCTGTGCTCTTATACTTGTTCTGATACAGCTCCAGATCGTTCTAAAGACATTCAGGAAAGGTTTAGTTTAGTTTATTGGTCTATTTTAACAGACCATCAATTGATCATATTTAGATGAAGCTAGTTTCCATCTGCAGCCCCTGGACAGGTTAAAAAAACGATTAAAATCCATCCACGTATCCATCCATTTACAATCAAACCATGTATTCTCCCATTCTTTCATTTAAAGACCTCACACTCCACATTCCCACATTTAAAATTCCTCAAATAATCTCTGAGGTCAGACCAGAGTTTCAGCCTGTTTGTTCTGTCCGGTGAAAGTGACTTTTTCAGCATCGATATCTGGTCAAATTAGTATGTGGTTTAGTCCTGGTTTAGTCCTGGTTTAGTCCTGGTTTAGTCCTGGTTTAGTCCTGGTTTCGTCTTGGTCTAGTCTTGGTCTAATCTTGGTCTAGTTCTGGTATAGTCTTCATTGTGTGTAGAATCCCTCAGTCGTCCAGGTAGAATCCATAGCAAAAGGAGAAATTTAATTTGTCAACTGGACAGAGTTTATGGATTATGGAGTTGTTTACAGTTTCTGTTAGTCATGTGAGTCTATTCAAAATGGAGTGGGAGTGGGGGAGTAGTTAGCAACTCCATATTGAATAGACTCACCTGACCAACTGAAACTGTATTTAAATATGTGTGTCTCAGAGTAATTTTCATTGTAATTAAGCTCCTCCCTTCAAGCAGATATAAGGCAGTGTCCACCAGCATCTGACCAGAACTGAAGAAGCAGCTTGGATGAGCTGCGAAACGTATTCAACCAAATAAACTCTGTCCAGTTGACAAATTAAATTTCTCCTTTTGCTATATAGTCTTCATTGTTTAGTCCTGGCATAGTCCTGGTTTAGTCCTGGTTCAGTCCTGATTTAGTTGAAAGTTTAAATGTTGAATTTCTGTCTAAAAGTAATCATTACTGCCCCCTTGTGGCAGGTTGTTGTGTTTTTGAGAGTATTTTTCCCTCTAATCCCCCTCTCTCGGTCTCCTCTGCTGCCCCCTGCAGGCACGGGCACATTCGGGCGAGTCTTCCTGGTCCGGGATAAACACAGTCGAGAGTTTTTCGCTCTGAAACAGATGAAGATCCCAGACGTGATTCGCCTGAAACAGGAAACTCACGTCCACAATGAGAAAGAGGTTCTGTCTGAAGTGAACCACCCCTTCCTCATCTCACTGTAAGTACACGACTGATGGCAGCCTCTCCTCTGTCACTCTGCCCCAGGGCGGCTGTGGCTACAAAAGTAATTTACCTTCTCCGAGTGTGGAGTGAATGAATAATGCACTAAAATGTCTGGAAAACTGCTTTATAAAACTAATCTAATCTCATTTCATAAATACCACTTCAGCTGAAAATGTTCCACAGTAGGGTATTAAACATATTTCATTCATACAGTTAAGAGCGTTGTATTGCTAAAAAAAAGACCGATATGTGTCATACTGATTTGAGTTCTGCACATTATCAATTTGGGACGACTCTGAAAGTGAAATAGCTTTCCTTTGGCTCCGCCCACGCCACAATGCTGCTCTGTGATTGGTCCAGGCCCTGTTACGACAGCGGGAGCCGGTCATGTTGGATTCTCACAAATATCTGGAGAATGTATCTTAGGTTCCAGGTGAGGCGTCACATGCGTCTCTCCAGGGCTGGGCACCTAAATTTGGTCCCTGGTACCGAAAAACGAACGGTCTTTTGGTTGTAATTTTGGTTCTTTGGCTTTAAATGTAATTAAATAATCAGTAGCTCATATCCATATCCAGTTTAGTGCCATACTGTGGAACATTCCAGGCAAAACAACAACATCTCCATGGAGACAAGCAGGTAGCGGACCCTCTTACAGAAAAGTGACACATTTGCATCACACAGTTTCAGAGGAGTTGAGCTGGAGCTGTGTCCCGCGTCCCTGATTTCAGAGGGCGTGATTGACAGGCGGATTAACCAATCAGAGAGACACATGCGCTGTTGAGTCAAAACAAACATGGCTGAGTAAAAAAGGAGAAAAAAAACAACAAAGAACTGAGAAACAGAGCGGATTTTTCCAGAATCAACAATCAAAGCACCAAACTGTTACTTATTTTAGGTAAAAGAAGTTATATTTTCTTCTGAATGTTGGATCATCTCACGTTTGGACAGAGGTTTTTCACACTCTGTGGTCCGATTTCAGCCCCGTCCGGATTCAAGTAAAAGGGACTGTCACCTCAAACAAGTATAATTTACTTTTTCTTTCAGGTTCTGGACTCACCATGATGACCGTTTCCTGTACATGCTGTTGGACTACGTTCCCGGGGGGGAGCTGTTCAGTTATCTGCGCAGTAGGGGGCGCTTCAGTAACGCGGCCGGTCTGTTCTACACCTCAGAGATCGTTTGTGCGATCGAGTACCTCCACGCCAAAGACATCGTGTACCGCGACCTCAAACCTGAAAACATCCTTCTGGACGCACAAGGTCACATCAGACTCACAGACTTCGGATTCGCCAAAAAACTGTCAGACCGGTGAGTTTAAAGTGGTCATTTTACACTGTTCTCTAATCGAGTTGTTTCATTCACACAGGTTTAACACACAAATCCTGCATATTTATTTAAGATGAGTTCTTCTCTCAAACTGAAAACATTGTTCCACCTTGTGATGTCATGTGGTGATACAGGAAATGCTCCACTGTGTTTTTAAACTCCACACACCTTCACTAGAATCATTTGGATCATTTCAGTCCTGGAATCGCCAAACTCTACTGAACTAAAGGTAAAAGGAGCTGTTAACTTGAAAACTACCACTTCATGACATCACAAGGTGGAACAGAGCATTTTGAGCTTTTGGAGATTTAGACAGGTTTAGTCCTGGTTTAGTTCTGGTCTAGCCCCAGCTCAGTTTTTGTTTACTCCTGGTTTAGTTCCTAGTACAGCCCTGGTTTATTTCCTGTATTCGTTCCTGGTTTAGCCCCTGGTTTAGTCCCTGGTTTAGCCCTGGTTTAGCCCTGATTTAGCCTCGGTTTAACCCTGGGTTAGTCCAGGTTTAGTCCTTTTTTAGTCCTGGTTAGTCTTGGTTTAGTCCTTGTATAGCCCTGGTTTAGGCCCTGGTTTAGTCCCTGGTTAAGTCCCTGGTTTATTCCTGGTTTAGCTCTGATTTAGCCCCAGTTTAGTCCTGGTTTAGTGCTTTTTTTAGTCCTGGTTTAGTCCTGGTTTAGTCCTGGTTTAGTCCTGGTTTAGTCCTGCTTTATCATATGCCCGGTGCCTATAATCTTTTGCCTTATCTCTCTATTTCTATTTTACTCTCTTTAGCGTTTAAGGAACTGACAGGTGCTTCTTTGGATCTGACAGGTGTAGTTACCCTCTCCTCTTCTCCTCCTCACCCTCTCTCTCTCTCTCTTCTCCTCCGTTATGATAGACTGATGGTTCTGGATTGATGGATTGGCACCTAAAAGAACTGACAACACATCTGTCACTGTGTTTTTAAATCACAAAACTCAAAATATACCCCAGGACGCACACAGGAGCAGCTAGAAGGCTCCATCACCTGCTCGTTTCTATGGAGATGTCATTGCTCTGCCTGGAATGTTCCACAGTGTGACATTAAACAGCTCTACTTTACATTTAATCAATTACAGGTGGTTTTAAAGCTCAAAAATACCTAGAAAAACAGACATTCTGACTGTGAGCGGGGTCGCCTCTCCACAGATCTGACCTGTAACTTGGTCTCTTTGACGGACCCTCCAGCAGAAAAGTTACACAATGCAGCTTTAAATCGTAGTACTTTCTTTTATATTACCATGTGGTCTGTGTAATCCCCATAGACTGTTTATATGAATGGACACAGCTAACCCACTAGCCGCTGCGTTCCAAACAGGAAGTGAGCATGGGCGCACTTCTGGCTCCATCAACTCTGGCTCCAATTCACTTTACATTGAAAAATCTCTGTAACTGCTGCTGTGAGCCTCGTCATTTTGGTCTTAAGTTTCTTTTCTTTTTCCATGTGGCCTTATATCTGTGTAATCCTCAGTGGTCCAGGTCTAAACCAGGTCTAAACCAGGTCTAAACCAGGTCCATGGGCGTATACTAGTCTATGTGTCTTATACTTGTTCTGATACAGCTCCAGATCGTTCTAGAGACATTCAGGAAAGCTTCATTTCTGTCCTGTCAATAGGACTTTTTCAGTATCGATACCTGCGAAAATGAGGATCTAGTTTCGATATTAGTTTTAGTGTTGATACTTTTGACAACCCTAGTCTCAAAAGAGAACCTCAGTTTTTGTTTTTTTTTATATCTGAGGTGGGTGGATGTAATTGCAACATTTCACAATCGAATTGAAATAACAGTTATCAAATCTCAGACAATAGAATTATCTGTGAGAAGAACAAAGTGTCCTGTGTGTTTTATAAAGAAAAATCCTTGTACCTTTAGTTTAGTTTGGTTTGGTTTGGTTTAGTTTAGTTTAGTTTAGTTTAGTTTAAACCTGTACAAACATGTTCTGAAATACATGGGGTTCTGGGATTAGTTTAAAGTTCATAATGGTAATATATGTAGGGCTTAAAAAGTATGCATTTTCTTTGGGTTGTAATTACATGCTTTTTTTTTTTTTTTTTTTTTTTCTTAAATAAACCTGGTCTAGTCTTGTTTTTAGTCCCTGGTTTAGACTTGGTTTGGGCCTTGTTTGGACATTGATTAGTTCTGGTTTTAGTCCTGGTTTGGGCCTTGGTTTAGTCCCTGGTTTAGTGCCTGATTTAGTCCTGGTTTAGTCCTTTTTTAGCTCTAGATTAATCGTGGTTTAGTCCTGGTTTGGGCCTTTGTTTACTCCTGGCTTAGTCCTGGTTTTAGTCCTTGGTTTAGTATTATTTTCTGGTTAAGTTTAGTTGCTGGTTGAGTCTTGGTTGTGTTAATTAAATACAAACAAAACTTGTCTAGTCCTGGTTTAGTCCCTGGTTTAGTCCTGGTTTAGTTCCTGGTTTAGTCCTGGTTTAGTCCTGGTTTAGTCCTGGTTTAGTCCTGGTTTTGATTTGCTCTCATCTCATTGACCCATTTAAACAAACCTGCTGAGTCTTGGTGTTGCCACAGTGCCCCCTACAGGCAGACACAGGCAATAACACCCAGATAACATACCTCCTCCTCCTCCTCTCCTCTTTCTCCTCTCCTCCTCCTCCTCTCCTCTCTTCTCTTCTCTCTCCCTCCTCCTCCTCTCCTCTTTCTCTCCTCTTCCTCCTCCTCTCTTCTCTTCTCTCTCCCTCCTCCTCCTCTCTCCCTCTCTCTCTCTCTCTCTCTTCTCTGGTGTAGTTTAAAGGTTACAGACTTGGACTAGATTCAGACTCATTTGTCCCAGGTTTTCCCTCAGACTCAGACTGAGATTAAAAACTGTCGACCCAAGACTTTGTAGGTACATGTAAAATAATTTGGCTAGACCTTTAATGAGATAAAATAATTTGATAGTAGTAGTGGTAGTATTAAGTAGTACTAGGTGGTAGTAGTAAGTAGTAGATTTTATACTTATACTTTATACTTAGACATAGAAGAAGGGCGGGGACCAGACTGGGGTCTAAACTGGGGACCAGACCGGGGATCAGACCGGGGACTAGACTGAGAACTAGACCGGGGACTAAACCGATGACTAGACCAGGGACCAGACCGGGGACTAAACCGAGGACCAGACCGGGGACTAGACTGGGAACTAGACCGGGGACTAGACTGGGAACTAGACCGGGGACTAGACTGGGAACTAGACCGGGACTAGACTGGGAACTAGACCAGAGACTAAACTGGGACCAGACTGGGGATTAAACTGGGACTAGACCAGGTACCAGACCCGAGGCCAGACCCGAGGCCAGACCCGAGGCCAGACCCGAGGCCAGACCCGAGGCCAGACCTGTTTGACTAATAGTAGTAAACTCATGTGGTTAGCTTCATGCATTAGTGATGTATAGAAACCAGAGACACTGTAAACAAAGTGTAGTCTGAGAAACCTGATCTCCCACAATGCACCTCTCCATATGTGCGTGTAAACTATAGGGATACAGTGACATGTGGCAGAGAGGTGCATCGTGGGTAAAATGAGACCCCAGTGAAACGGGATAGGGTTATAGTACTACGAGAAGAGGGCAGAGGACAATATGGCGTCTGAACTGGAGCAGAAAGTAATGGTTTATTTAAAGGTCCAATATCACACAAAACTGACTCTTGTGAGGTTTAAGTCGTGTTACAATGTTGTTTCCTCCTCAAAAACAGACCTGGAGTTGTGTTTTGTTTCTTTATTATTAGTCAACACATCTCCAAAGCTCAAAATGCTCTGTTCCAAATGCTCTGTTCCACCTTGTGATGTCATGAAGTGGTAGTTTTCAAGTTAACAGCTCCTTTTTACCTTTTGTTCAGTAGAGATCTGCAATTCCAGGGCTGAAATGATCCAAATGATTCTAGTGAAGGTGTGTGGAGTTTAAAAACACAGTGGAGCACTTTCTGTATTACGTGACATCACAAGGTGGAACAGAGTGTTTTCAGTTTGAGAGAAGAACTCATTCTTACTGTGAATGGAGCCGCTTCTCCATGGATTTAACTTCTGACTTGGCTCGTTGTGTCTGTAGAGATGGAGAATAGAGCTTAAAGCTTACTGTGGGGAAAATCCAAGAAAAGGAGTAACATCTCCATGGAAACAAGCAAGTGGCGGACCTTTAACCATAAAAGTTACACATTGCACCTTTAAGTCATGAGACACGACACCAGACAGCGCCATCTACTGAATGAACGACACTTATTTCTGTGCCAAGCTGTGCGTAAAGACTATAGACTGTATATATAAATGGACATAGCCGCCACTTTCCAAACAGGAAGTGAACATGGGCGCTCTTCCGGCTCCATCTACTCTGGCTGCAATTCACTTTGTATTGAAACTTTGACTAAACTGGACTAAACAGGGGCTGATTAAGGGCAGATCAAGGGACTAATCAAGGGACTAATCAAGGGGCTAAAGCAGGACTAAAACTGGACTTGGACCAAGACTAAGCTAGGACTAAAGCAAGGATGGAAACGGGACTAAACCAGGCCTGAAACTGGACTGAAACCAGAGCTAACTGGATTAAATCAGGTCTAAACTACCCTGAGTTTTATTAGTGTGAGTGTACTGCCCTCCCACCAGAGGGCGACACTCTCTAAAGCAACTGCAGCTCTCAAAGGATCTGTAGTGTGAAAGGTCTGGACTCCAGTGTGGTCCAAAAACGCCAAATAAAATAAATAAAATTGTCAGCCCTCTCTGTAACTGCTGCTGTGTACCTCGTCATTTCAGCATTTCCCCACATGATCCTGGTATTTGTATTTCACTAATTTGTCCATAAATTCCTTTTCCTAATATGGAACTGCTCCGAATTCGCTTCGATGAGCTTCATTTGACTGGAGCCAAACGCCGTGGGTGACGTCACAATCACTTAGTCCATAAGACACAGGACTCATACAAATGTGTACAATTACATTTTAGTTTTTAAATCTTTACAAATTATAACAGCGATGGATCAAATGCAGATGATAATATCATGTACCTGAAAAGCCTTATAGAATCTGGGAACTGATGCGCCACCACCCCACAACCACAAGGTTGTCTGCCACCCCACAACCTTGTGGCTGTGGGGCGGCAGACCTAACCACTGTGCCACGTGTATTTTTCCAGTTTTTCTGTAAATGTCTCTGCACCTGACACTTCACTTTGATGAAATCTCCTCCTCGAACATTACATCACCTCCCTCTGAGCGATGATTACCTCGTTCACTCTGTTTCCACGGCAACACTGCCCCTGTGTGTCAGATGCCCTCCCTTGCTTCTGTATACCTGTGTGTCAGATGCCCTCCCATCTTTTTGTATCCCTGATGCGTTCAATGCCATACTGCGGAACATTCCAGGCTCAGCATTAACATCACCATGGAGACGGTGCAGAATGTGATGTCTCCTCCGCTAGAAAAGTTACACAGTGCTTCTTTTAACTGAGACAGGAGTAGGTCAAATGTCTCTAGTGAATCTGCAGATGTTGCGGTGTGTCAGATGCCCTCCCAGATGTTGTGATGGATAAATACAGCAGGAGAATGGATAGAAATGATCAGGGATTTGACTTTTAGTTTTATTTTCAGTTTTAGTTTTATTTTCTGAGTTTTGTTGACATATATTTTTGTTTTCGCTTGTTTCTCTCCAGGACATGGACTCTGTGTGGGACTCCGGAGTATTTGGCACCAGAGGTGATCCAGAGCAAAGGCCACGGCAGAGCTGTGGACTGGTGGGCCCTCGGGATACTGGTGTTTGAGATGTTAGCGGGGTAAGTGGACTAGACCAGGACTAGGCCAGGACTAGGCCAGGACTAGACCAGGACTAGACCAGGACTAAAACTGGGGCCGATCAAGGGACTAATCTGGGGCTAAACCAGAACTAAACCCAAACTGAAGCAGGACTAAACCCAGACTGAAGCAGAACTAAACCAGGACTAAACCCAGACTGAAGTAGAACTAAATCAGGACTAAATCTGGACTAAAACCAGGACTGAACCAGGCTAAACCGGGATTTAAACTTTGACTGTAGCAGGACTAAAGATAGGACTAAACCAGGACTAAAACTGGGACTAAAATTGGACCAAACCAAGGCTGAACTAGGATTAAACCAGTACTAAAGCAAGGACAAAAAGAGGACAAAACAGGACTGAAACCAGAGCCAACTGGATTAAATCAGGTCAAAATTAGAGTTTTATCAGTGTGAGTGCACTGCCCTCCCACCAGGGGGCGCCACTCTCCAAAGCAACTGCAGCTCTCAAAGGATCTGTAGTGTCTAAAGGTCTGGACTCCAGTGTGGTCCAAAAACATGAAATAAAATAAAATAACATACGAAATCGAAGTTCACAAAAATGTTTCACCTAACTAGCACTTGACCGGTAATACACCAGGACTAAATCAGGACTAAACCTGGACTAAACCAGGACTAAAATCTTAGACCAAACCATATTTTATCATGGATTTAACCCGGACCACTACAGATTACAGTTGTAAATTATTAGTACAGATCTGACCCAAGATTAGAATTCTTATCTGGGACTAAACCAGGGACTAAACCTGGACTAAATCAGGATTTAACCTGGAATAAACTTTGACTAATGGTATATAGACTTAACCTAGAAGAAAGCAGGGCTAAACCTGGATCTAAACCCTGGGCCGAAACCCTGGACCTAAACCCTGGACCTAAACCCTGGACCTAAACCCTGGGCCGAAACCCTGGGCCGAAACCCTGGGCCGAAACCCTGGGCCGAAACCCTGGGCCGAAACCCTGGGCCGAAACCCTGGGCCGAAACCCTGGACTAAATTTGCCCTTAATCTAGAGCAATAACATCTCCATGGAGACAAGTAGGTGGCAGACACTTGACCAGAAAAGTTACATAGTGCACCTTTAAAATTATCCAAAATATCATAGATTTGCAACATTAAAACACACTATTTTTAATTGATTTTTATACCAATTTTTTATTTTAAAATAATTTTTTTTTCAAATACTACATCTATACATTTGCTCTAAACACAGATTCACCAAATAACAGTTGAATTTCCTGTTTTGTAACCAGTAGAATCCCAAATTGGCACTGCCTTGTTCTCATTTCAAACGGAGCAGGTGAAATCTCTGTGGACTCGTGTGACTGGAATAAAACCTGACGATAATTTGGCCAAACAATCGTCGGCCATTTTGTTTCTCACACCTGCGTCTGTGATGCAACAGTGAACAGAGACGAGGCAAGAGCCGGAGGAAGAGGAGAAGAGAGAAGAGGGGGATCTATCATGAAAAAGAAAGCGTTTAATGGGAGGGAATGACAGAGAGAGATGTACTGGAATGGGGGGAATAATTTTGTATCATTTACTAAGAACTAAACCAGGGTTAAAGCAGGACTAAAGCAGGACGTAACCAGGACTAAAACCGAAATAAAACTGGATTAATATTGGACTAAAACTGGACTAAAACTGGGGCTGAAGCAGTACTAAAATTGGACTAAAACTGGAATAAAGATGGGTTAAAACTGGACTAAAACTGGATTAAAACTGGATTAATACTTGACTAAAACTGAAGCAGGACTAAAATTGGACTGAACCAGGACTGAACCAACCAGGATTGAGCCAGGACTAAACCTGGAATAAACCTGGATTAATATTGGACTAAAACTGGACTAAAACTGGACTAAAACTGGACTAAAACTGGACTAAAACTGGACTAAAACTGGGGCTGAAGCAGGACTGAAACTGGGGCTGAAGCAGGACTGAAACCAGGACCACAACTGGACTAAAACTGCACCAAAACCGGGACCAAAACTAGGACCAAACCGGGACTAAAACTGGGACTAAACCACTAGTGTAAATAAATACACAAAGGGTAAATAATTACAACACTGGATATATTGTAAAGGAACTCTATGTAAGATTTGTTTGTTAAATTCCATAAACTTAACCAAACTGTGTCCCTGATATGAGTTAAACATGTTCAAATCAATTACAGCTTTTACTGATAACAATCGTAATACTGATTTATTCTTCATTACAAAAACACTGGACATTTATTTCTGCTCTAATTTGGTGTTTTAGTTCCAGACGATTATCGATCACAAAGCAGAATGAGCCTCACATGACTCTCTCATTCATGTTGCCAGGTCCAAAGCTGAAATCCAGCTGGTTTAAACCTAAAATGTCTCTCTCTGATCTGAACGGTCTCTACCTAAACCCCAGCACCTGCACCAGTCATGAGTCAGTGCTAGTGCAGCCTCTGCAGCTCAGGGAGGGAATTCTGGAGGGTCTGAGCTTCACATAAGCCTGTCCATAAACTGAGAATGAGACAAACTTTGGTGCGTCTTTAGCTACAGGTTTAGGCTCTGGCAACACAGGGTCAGTTGTGATTGAAGTACCTTTGTTAAAATTGTGTTTTAAAAGTGCAGAATATACACAGTTCTTTAACAAAAATTGCAAATCTAATCTCAGTTGCAGTGTTTGTCAAAGAAAAAACACAATTAAGACATTTTCCCCGTGTCCTTCAGCCCTCCTAACCGCTCTGACGCTAACTTTAGCAGCTAACCGCTACATGTTTCAGTCCACAGTGAGTTTGTGATGAGAAGAGGCGCCCCTTTGTGTCCTATACCGTTATAAATTAGCTTAGCACGTCAGATGCCCGCAGAGGTGCATGCTGGGTAAGTGTCAGGCGTCGACAGGAGCGGACAGGGGCAGGGGAAGTGGATAAATGTGACAGGTGAGACCTTTAAATGAATAGATGAGTTCATTACGTGGTGCTGACAGAAAGAGGTCCGGGTTAAATGCGGGCTAATTAAAAAGGGATAAGGATTCATTTGTTAAAGCAGGAATTATTTAGGACAAAAAATAAAAAAAATAAATGAATTCACCTTTGATAATAAGGAAATATGACTAAATTTAATACGTTTTAAAAAGCCCACATTGTTATTTTCTAATTTATGTTATAAAGTAGTTTCCTCATCACAAACAGACCTGGAGTTGTGTTTTGTTTCATTCACACATGTTTAACACACAAACCCTGCATGTTTAGGCTTCTCTCAAACAGAAAACACTCTGTTCCACCTTGTGATGTCATGTGGTGATACAGGAAGTGCTCCACTGTGTTTTTAAATGACTTAAAGCTCACAAGAGTCAGTTTTGTGTAATATTGGACCTTTTAATAATAACATTCTGTTCAAAGTTCATGTTTTAAACCAGAAAAATTGACAAAAAAACGACTGAAACCTGAACTACTAATACTACTAATACAAGAGTCGCATTTCAGAACATGTTTGTAGAGTTTTTACGCAGAATAAAACAGGAGATTTAGTTGTTTGGAGGAAGTTATGGGACTTTAAAAACAGTTTTCGCGATTTGCCAGTTGTGTCCATTCTAAAAGTGAATTTGATTTGACTGGAGTCCTACATGCTGTAATTAGTCAGGAGTACGTTTCATTACACTGAGTAATACTACAGATGCCAAGTGCAGTGAGTCTGAGGGAAATTATAATTATATAGATTATGTAATACACTTTGGGATTAATGGACCAGCTTCTGTCTAACGATGAGTTTTTATTTAAAGCCGCAGGATGAAACTTTTAAGTCACAAAATAGACTAAAAGCGTGTTATCTTTTTTAATGTTGGATGTTTTATTGCACTGAAAAACACTCGTCCTTACTGTGAGCGGGCTTGCATCTCCACAAACCTGACTCTTATTTGACTCTTACTGCTTGTTTCCATGGAAATGTGTGGGAACTGTAGTGATAATTTTGTATAATTTACTGAGGACTAAACCAGGACTAAAGCAGGGACTAAACCAGGATTAGACCAGGACTAAAGCAGGGGCTAAAGCAGGGGCTAAAGCAGGGGCTAAAGCAGGGACTAAAGCAGGGACTAAAGCAGGGACTAAAGCCGGGACTAAAGCCGGATCTAAAGCCGGATCTAAACCAGGATCTAAAGCAGGGACTAAACCAGGGACTGAACCAGGGACTGAACCAGGGACTAAACCACGATTAAACCAGTAAGTGCTGTTTCGGTGGAGAATGTTCCAAAGTATGGCTTTAACTTAATATTTCCGTGGAACCAATCATGCAGATGATGCGCCACCTTCAGAATGTTACGCACTGTAGCTTTAACCAGGAAAATTCCACCAGTTTAAAGTCTGAGGTCCATATTAACTCCCTGGTATAACGTCATGGTAAAGCTAACAGCAACTAGCATGCTAACACACATTTCCTGATGCTCTGACAGTAAAACGCAGTATAATTGGATGCAGACTTATCTTGACCATGACATTTCTCCTAATTTGAAGTCTGAGCTCCGTGTTAACTTCAATAACCCGTTGTGTGTACGTTTCTCCGTCGATTTTCCATTTGGCGAACCGTGATTGACTCCTTTATTTGCTGTTCCTTCGCCCTCTTTCACTTCATGATGTCATTTTGGCCTGACGGTTCTTTTAAACGGCCCCGTGGTGGTTTTTGGGTCTGATTTTTACGTCTGAAACGCAAACAAAGCTTCCTTTATTCCCCTTATATTATGATTATTCTACCACCCCTCCTCCTTTTCCTCCTCCTCCTCTTCCTGCTCCCTTTCTACTGTCTGATGACTTTAGCATTTTCAATACGGGCCAGTCATTTTCCCCCAAATTACATAATGGGACGGACGTGAGGCCGAGTATTACGTTTGTGTGAGAAAACTGCACGACAAATGTTTGAAATCAGAGGAGACGAAAGGAGAGTTTGTGCAGAAAGGTGAAGTCACGATGGAGGAATTTGGGTCAAACGAACAGACAGAAGCCAAAAGAGCAGAGCAATAGTCAAACGGGGACAAGGCTGGGGACAAAACTGACTCCTGTGAGCTTCAAGTCGTGTTATAACGCTGTTTCCTCCTCAAAAACACACCTGGAGTTGTGTTTCGTCTCACACACGCTTGAGTAACTCTTTATTAGTTTACAGCTCATTTTACCTTTTTTTCAGTAGAGTTTGGCAGTTCCAGGTCTGTAATGATCCAGATGATTCTAGTGAAGTTGTGTGGAGATTACAAACACAGTGGAGCACTTCCTGTATTGACAGATGATATCACAAGGTAGAACAGACTGTTTTCTGTTTGAGCCTCAGTCTAAATCTACAGGGTTTGTGTGTGAATAAAACAAAACACAAACTCCAGGTCTGTTTGTGACGAGGAAACGACGTTAGAACACAAATCAGGGCTCTGTGGAAAAGGCAAAGCAATAACATTTCTACAGAGAAAAGCAGGTGGCGGACCCTCCACGAGAAATGTTACGCTGTGCACCTTTAAAATAATTCACATTGCATTCTTACAGTTTTAAAAAAAATATTACAAGCACAACTGTCCCTGTGTCTCCAGAGCTTTAACCTGCAGACAGAGACACGTCCAAGTTTGTCTCATTCTCAGTTTATGGACAGGCTCATGTGAAGCTCTGGTTTAGTCCTGGTTTAGTTCTTGTTCTAGCCCTGGTTTAGTCCTGGTTTAGTCCTTGTTCTAGCCCTGGTTTAGTCTTGGTTTAGTCCGTGTTCTAGCCCTGATTTAGCCCTGGTTTAGTTCTTGTTCTAGCCCTGGTTTAGTCCTTGTTCTAGCCCTGGTTTAGTCCTGGTTTAGTCCTTGTTCTAGCCCTGTTTTAGTCCTTGTTCTAGCCCTGGTTTAGTCCTGGTTTAGTCCTTGTTCTAGCCCTGGTTTAGTCCTTGTTCTAGCCCTGGTTTAGTCCTTGTTCTAGTCCTGGTTTAGTCCTTATTCTAGCCCTGGTTTAGTCCTGGTTTAGTTCTGGTTTAGTCCTTGTTCTAGCCCTGGTTTAGTCCTGGTTTAGTCCCGGTTTAGTCCTGGTTTAGTCCTGGTTTGTGAGGCTCATTCTGCTTTCTGATTGGATAAATTTAACATAAACTTGTCCATCAGGCCCAATGTTTTTGTCATTAAAAATAAATAAAGTATACTAATATACTGTATTTGATTTGAACATTTTTACCTCATGTCTAGGGACACGGATCGGTCACGTTTATGGAATTTTAAATCTAAATTCTTTTAAAATACATGTACTTTGTTGTAAAAGTTGTGTAAAAGTGGAAAAAGTTTGAAATGTCAGAAATAAATGTGTTTTTCTTGTGCTTGAACTCAGCAGGAGCAGTTTCTCTCTCCTCCTGAAGCTTGCGTCATGTTTCACACCACGATTCATTTGTGTGGCAAACGGACGAGACTCTGACAGCTCCAACTCTTTTTCTGTTCATTTTATTTTTATTTCATTATTTGTGTCTTTCTTTCCCACAGGTATCCGCCCTTCTTTGATGACAACCCGTTTGGGATTTACCAGAAGATCCTGGCCGGAAAACTGGAATTTCCACGACATCTGGATTTCTATGTCAAGTAAGACCCTCAAATATATATGCAACATAGTATTACTACTACTACTGCTACTACTACTGCTACTACTACTGCTGCTACTACTACTGCTACTACTACTGCTACTGCTGCTGCTACTACTACTACTACTATAACCCATAAATTATCCAGTAGTTTTATAGTTTTTACTATAAACAAAAGGTTAACATGAGAGACTTAAACTTTTCCACTTTCTCTTGTATTTAGTTTCGCCCAAACTGTTCTGCCGTGACCTTTGACCTCTGACCCCTGTAAAGAACAGCTGAATCCTCACTGAACGCAGGCTAAAGAGCGTGAATGCTAACGTCGTAAAGTTAGATGTTAGCTTAAGCTGTTTGGGTTTACGATCATTTGGACGTTTTTACACATTTGGGCTTTAAACTTTGACCCCTGCACGACCCCTGAATGACCCCTGCTTCCTGTAAGTCTGGTGAATGAGGCACTTTAAATGGTCTAAACGTTTTCCATTCAGTTCTACAACAACTCGCCTTTATGTCACGTCAAATCACCATTTTTATCTGTGCATTTTCGATCATGCATTGATACTTAACAGTTCTACATGTATCTCTCTTGGCGGAATGTTCAGCTGTTACCATGGTGACACAATGCAAACATTAGCAAACACAGAACAAAAAAAAGTTATACAAAATACCAAATGGATTTAAAGAGCACATTTTCAGGAGTTTGTGTGTCAGTCAAAGTGTTCATGGTTAAAACAAAGCTCAGATTAAAGCCTAAATTGAATAACAGAGCTTCAGACAGAGCAGTGCCTTCAGTTAGCTTCACATCCCCAGGGAATATTGATGACATCAGCTGCAAAGTATCAAATGGCTCCAAAAAAACATTGGTATGTAACTTTTTGACTGGGGATCCGTCACCTGCTTGTTTCTGTGGATATGTCATTGCTCTGCCTGGAATGTTCCACAGTATGACTTTAAACAGGGTTGCCTCTCCACAGATCTGACCTGTAACTTGTCCCGGTTTGGTCTCCATGACGATAGAAAGGTTCAGACTTGGACAGAGTTTAAATAATGATTGACAGGACATGGGTTATCTGTTACATAAGGGTGAGTTGTTGCACAGTTTAATGCCATACTGTGAAACCTTCCAGACAAAGCAATAACATCTCCATGGAGAAAAGCATTTGATGCATTCTCCGCCGGAAAAGTTACACAATGCGCCTTTTAAATGAGAATATTTTGCAGTAACTATACACAGATTTTCTGGTGCTTTTTCCTTAAATTACAAACTCATTTTCCTTTGACTTATCTCCAGTTTTGAGCCCTCTTAACCTCACTACATCCATCCACGCCCCCGCAGCCTGTAATAGGGCCATTTTTACCCACAATGCTTTGCTCTAATGGCCTAAAGTGCTACAGTCGGGGGTCCCAAATGGAGATGGGGGTGTCATTAGTCAGAATAGTTCAAACCAGGGGCCGGTTTAACCACGGGGAGCGCAGATTTCAGGTTTAAATGAATGTAAAGCGTACGGGGGTAAGGAGGACGCGGGGCAGGGAGGGGCTAAAGGTTACCATGGAAACTATAATTAAAGTTCTTTGTTTTGGTCGACACACTTAAGTAATTAGACTTGACTAATGGCAGTGACGCAGGGACAATTAAAGAGCTCCTGCTCGGTGATTTAGGGATTTTAAAGTTCACAAAAGGAGGAGGAGGAGCGGTGTGGTGTGTTTTAAAGGTGCGCCAAGGAGAACCAGCCACCTGCTTGTCTCCATGGAGGCGCTGTTGCTTTGCTTGGAATGTTCCGCAGTGTGGCATTGAACATTTTAGGGCTGTAGTCTGGAATCTAAAGGCCGCTGCACACTACGGGAGAATTCGCCCGACTTGAGCGGCTTGCATCTCCACAAACCTGACACTTTATTTGGCCTGCTTGTTTCCATGGAAATGTTGTTCTTTTGGTTATAATATTCCACAGTATGGCATAAAACACATCTATCTCCATGGAGAATGTTGGTATGATGTATGATTTTAACCAGTACCTGTGTTTTTACGGTGAACAAGGTCGCCTCTCCACAGATCTGACCTGTAACTTGGGTTGGTGGTGTTACTGGCTTGTCTCCATAGAAACTCCATGTCTCCATGGCGACAAGCAGGTGGCAGACCCCTCCACCATTCAAAAACATATCTGGATTTATGATTGTTACATCTGCTGATCCTGCTACTACAACTATTACTACTATTACTACTACTACTACTACTACTACTACTACTACTACTACTACTACTACTACTACTCCTACTCCCACACCCCCCACACTGCCCTGTACGTTTCTAGAGTCTCTTTGTCTCTCACTGTTTGTGTTTTTTTTCCCCAGAGATTTAATCAAGAAGTTTCTGGTGATCGACCGAGCCCGACGTTTGGGCAACATGAAGGTACAGCCACTTCCTGTTTCTATGACGATAAAAAACGCTCTTTCTATTGACAGTCGAGACCTGCGAAAAATGAGGGTCTAGTTTCGATTTTAGTTTTAGAATTTTAGTATCAGATTGTAGTACTGCACCGTCTCAAAATAAACAAAGTGAACTGAACTCTCCCTTTTTCCATTCTCTCTGTCCTTCCTCCCTTTGTTTTTTCTCCTCTCTCTCTCTCTCTCTCTCACATATCTCCCATCTTCCTTTTATCCTTTTATCTCCTTTCTGTATTCTCTCTTTCTCGGTCTCCCTCCCCTTTACATCTCTCTACATCTCTCTTCTTTTCCTCTCTTTCTCTCTCCTTTTGCCTGCTCTCTATTCTCCTTTTCTCTCTTTCTCTTTCTCTCTCTGTCTCTTGCTCTTTCTCTCTCCCCTCTATCTCTCCCTTCTTTTCTATCTCTCCTCTTCCCTGCTATCTACTCTTTTCCTCTTTCTCTCGCTCTCTTCTCCTGTCTTTCTCTTCTCTTCGTCTTTTTCTCCTCTCCACTTCTTTTCTCTCTCCCTCCTATCTCTCTCCCTTCCTTTACCCTCTCTCTCTCTCTCCCTCCGCTCTCACTCCCTCCCTCCTCTCCCACTCTCCTATCTCTCTCTCTCCCTTTCTTTCCTTTCTGTCTATCTCTCCTCGCCCCTGCTCTCTACTCTTCTCTTCTCTCTTTCTCTCTCTCTCTCTTGCTCTTTCTCTCTCCCCTCATCTCTCCCCTCATTTCTTTTCTATCTCTCTCCTCTTCCCTGCTCTCTACTCTTCTCTCTCTCTCTTCCTCTATCTCTCTTCTCCTCCTGTCTTTCTCTTCTCTTTGTCTTTTTCTCCTCTCTCTCCACTTCTTTTCTCTCTCCCTCCTATCTCTCTCTCCCTTCCTTTACCCTCCCTCTCTCTCTCCCTCCTCTCTCACTCCCTTGCTCCTCTCTCCCATGCTCCTATCTCTCTCTCTCCCTTTCTTTCCTCTCTGTCTATCCCTCCTCACCCCTGGTCTCTGTTCTCCTCCTCTTTCTTCCCTCTTCCCTCTCTCTCTCCGTCCCTCTCCTCTCACCCACCTTGCCTCTCTCCTCTCTTTTCCTCCTCCTCTCTTCTCTTTTACCTCTCTCCTTGCCTCTCTCCTCTCTTTTCCTCCTCTTTTTCCTCCTCTTCCTCCTCTCGTCTTCCGTTGATGAAGTGTGTTTCTCATTACTGTGTAGAGTTTGCAGCTGGAGATTTGTGATGATCACATGAAAACGCAAACAGCAAAACTAATGGAGCTTTAGACTCAAAAAGTGAAAGAAAATAAAAGTTATGAAGTGTAATTTCATCTGAATATTTACTGAACTGAAAAAATCCAAAAGACAAAGTACTGTGATACAAAAGTACTACAACTGCGTTTGATTTGGAGGAGTATTTGTTTCGATTAAAGGCCCTGTGTACAAATATTTCTCCATGTGTTTGAGCAGAACGTGTCTTTCTCCAGTACAGAAATATTGTACAAGTCAAAATAAGTCCACTGTGAACTGTCTGCGTTTGATTATGTGAGAATCAGGAAGTGTGTGCTTGCATGCTAGTTGTTTTTAGCATTTGACAAAGACTTTAAAGGGGGTATATTATGCAAAATTAACTTTCATGAGCTTTTAATCGTGTTACAACAGTGTTCCCTCATCTTTATCGTACAAATTTGTATTTTGATTGATTTTTGAGTAATCCTGTATTGTCCTGCGTTTGAGTTTCGAGCGCTCTGGAAATTCTGTTTTCACCTACCCCCTATCCCTGCCCACAGTCGTAAATAGCCATGTTTCACATTAAAACTATTAAAGGGTTAGAATCAATTTACTAAAACACACTTAAGATCATTATATTTAACATTTTATTAACAATTTGACATTTTCTTCCACAGTTTGACCATTTTTTAGTTTCATGTTTTTTAACTGTTAAGCCAAAACTCCTCGAATTTACACAGAAATTTATATTTGACAAATTAAAATATAAGAACACACCTTTATTTTGCCAAAACTGTATTTTAAAGTATTAGACAAAAAGGTTTCATGTCTAAATTATACCGACAGAATTCTCCCAGTGTGACGTCATTAGTGTGGGGAAAATCGAGCTCTCTATTTGCTGTAATTTTCAATACATTTTTCAGCTTTTACGCACACATTTTTTCTTAATTGGTGTAAAACTATAATTTATATTTACAATAGTTTTTTATGTCGCCAGATTAAGTAAAAATTTGAGAATAATCCAAACCTGTCATACTTTAAATCTGCGGTTTGTTCTTTCATGGATTCACTGGTCCTGTACTGTGGGTTTACAAAATGAATTAAAAATAAAACTTGATCAATAGTTTGGGATCATTAATGAATCATGTTGTTTTCCTGTTTGTATCAGAACGGAGCCGATGACGTGAAGAGGCATCGCTGGTTTAAAACGGTCGACTGGGAGGCTGTTCCTCTGAGAAAACTCAAGGTATTTCAGTTATTATTATTTAATTTATGGTGATTATCTGATATTTTGTGTTTACTTCAGCGCTAACGCCGTAGACTTTTTATTTAAATGGACACCGCTAACCCGCTAGCCACCGCGTTTCAAACAGGAAGTGAGCGTGGGGGTGATTCTGGCTCCACTGACTATGGCTCCAAGTCACTTTACATTGAAAAACCGTCTCTGAGCCTCGTCATTTTGGTTTTAAAATGTTCGTATTAACCCGTTCAACATGATCCTGGGGGTTTTTTTGTTAACATGACAGACAAATGCGGCACCTTCTTCCCTGAAATCTGTTTTTTTATTAAGAACAATTAAAGTGTAGTGATTCGGGTGACCAGATGTCCCAGTTTTGAGCCCGTGTCCCCTGTCCCCGCAGATTCATCCAAAACCAGTGATTTGTCCCAGTTTTATACAAGAAATGTCTGATTCCCGCCAACAGTAAAACGGAAAATAAAATGTAATTTGTTTAGCCAAAATACAGAGAAACATGTTTGAAAATGGCCAGAACACAAAGAAACTGTTTTTAGTTGCCTGAAATCTCTCAGATTATATTCTGACTGACAGGCGAGACGTGAATAAATCCTGGACTGGACCAAGTGCCACAGTTTTCATTAATTCTGCATTTTTTCAGTTTTATTATTACCAGCCCTGAACTGGGGCTGTCTCAGTTTTTGATTTTGAGAATCTGGACACTCTATAAGAGAGAGTTCTTTTTTTTTTTTGTCAAAATCAACACTGATTTAGAAACTCTTTCTTCTCTCTCCTCTCTCTTTCTTTTTCTTTCTTTCTTTCTCCCTCTCCTCTTTCCTCTCTTGCTCCTCTGTCTTATATCTCTCTCTCTCCACTCTCTTTTCTCCTCTCTCTCCACTCTTTCTCTTCTCTCCACTCTCTTTCTCTCTCTCTCCTCTTTCTCTCCATCTCTTTTCTCCTCTTTTCTCTCCACTCTCTCTTCTCTCTCTCCCCCTCTCTCTCTTCTCACTTTCTCTCTCTCTCTCACCTTCTTTCTCTTTTCCCCTCTCTCTCTCCACTCTTTCTCTTCTCTCTCTTTTCTCCTCTCTCTCTTCTCTCTCCCCCCTCTCTCTTCTCGCTTTTTCTCTCTCCCCTCTCTCTTTCTCTCCTCTCTCTCTCTCTCTCCACTCTTTCTCTCTCCACTCTTTCTCTTCTCATCCTCTCCTTTCTCTCTCTCCCCTCTCTGTCTCCTCTTTCCTCTTTCTCTCTTCACTCTTTCTCTTCTCTCTTTACCTCTCTCCCGCCTCTTTTTCTTCTCTTTCTTTCTCTCTTTTCTCCTCTTTTCTTGCCACTCTTTCTCTTCTCTCTCTCTCCACTCTCTCTTTCTTTCTCCTCTCTCTTCTCTCTCTCCACTCTCTCTCTTCTCTTCTCTCTCTCTCTCTCTCACTCTCTCTCTTTTCTCTCTCCTCAGCCTCCCATCATCCCCAAAGTTTCTCACGATGGCGACACTTCAAACTTCGACGTTTATCCTGAAGACGAGTGGAAAAAAGACGCGCCCGTTCCACAGAAGGACCTGGACCTGTTCAAAAACTTCTAACTTTATTTAAACCAAACTTTTTCATCTCAAAACCCACTGATCGTCCTCCAAAAGTCCAGGTATCTCTCACTCTACGGACACTTTTTCAACACCAAATATACAAAATCGCTTTTTATAACTTTATTTATAAAAAAGGACATTTGTTGTGATTATGTTTTGGTGATATGCAAATGTGCAAATGACTGTTATGTTATCAAACAATCAGGTTTTTTTTTATGTTTTTTATGGTTTCACTTGGACTGTTTTTAAAATTTGAATTGAATCTCGATGTCAGCCAATGTACGAACTTGAATTTGTACAAAAAAATCCTCGTAGCACTTGTTTACAGTGCCTTAAAATGCTAACAACGCTAATGGGAGCTAATGCTACATGCTAAAAACAATAGCATCTGTTGGTTAGCTGTAGAGGTGGGTAGAGTAGCCAAAAATTGTAATTAAATACGAGTACTGTTACTTCAAAATGGTATTACTGAAGTAGAAGTAATGCAAGAAAATACTGTAAAACACTGTACTGTATGTTACTTGAGTAGAAGTAAAAATATGGGGTTTGAATACGATTCTGAAAGGTACAATTTTATTTAAAAATCAGTAGTACCCACCTCACGTTTTGGACGCTAAATGTTGACGCTAGTATCTCTGTTTCTTGTTTAAAGTCTTGCACAGTATTCATGATCGAGTCTTCTTCTCAGTACGACGCTGTAGCCTTCAAATGTCTCATATTTGTGCATTTGCATTAAAATATTGTGGTTAAAAAGTACCTTGGTTGTAATGAATGAGTCCTGGTTTAGTCCTGTGGTTTAGTCCTGGTTTACTCCTAGTTTAGCTCTTGTTTAGCTCTTGTTTAGTCTTGGTTTTGTCCTGATTTAGTCCTGGTTTAGAAGACGGGGTTTAGACCTGGTTCAGTCTTTGTTTAGTCTTTGTTAAATTCTGGTTCAGTCCTGCTTTAGTCCTGTTTAGTCTTGGTTTAGTCTTGGTTTAGCCCTAGTTTAGCCCTGGTTTAGTCTTGGTTTAGGCCTGCTTTAGCCCTGGTTTAGTCTTGGTTTAGTCTTGGTTTAGCCCTTATTTAGTCCTGGTTTAGTTCTGGTTTTACACTTCAGTGCTCTCCCTCCCTCGTTTTACTTAAATCCCACTTGATCCCGGTCTATGGCCAAGATCTTAAACTGGATTTGGTCAGGTCTTTAATTTCCTCTCTGATCTGCAGGAACAAAGGCAGAAGTGGAGATAACAGAACAGGCTTTTATTTTGAAACCAAACACACTTAGATTACAGGTATTTAGTTTCATTGGGCAAACACTGTGATAACCGTGTTGATAGACCGCACAAAGCTAAGCTAATGCTAATGCTGCTAACATACACTGTATATATAAATGGACAGAGCTAACCTGCTAGCTGCTGTATTTTGAATAAGAAGTGAGCATGGAGGCGTTTCTGGCTCCAGTTCACTTTGTATAGAGTATTAACCCGCTCTGCGTGATCCTGGGGTTTTTATTCCATTATTTTGTCCATAAATAAATTCCTATTCCTAATATGGACTTGGCTCCATATTCGCCCCTATAACTGCTAGCCTCGATGAGCTTCATTTGACTGGAGCTGAATTTTTTATGTATTTTATTTACATTTTTATTTCTATATTTTTATTTGTATATTTTGTTATATTTTTATTTATTCATTTCTTTTTATTTATGTATGTTTTATTTTTATTTATAGATTTTATCATTTTATTTGTATTTTTATGTATTTTATTTTTTTATTATATTTTCCTTTTTCTCTTTTTTAAAATATATTTTATTACTTTATTTTTCTTGATTATGTATTTATTTTATATTCATTTTATTCATAAAATATAAAAACACATCAACACTGTCATAGAGTTAAACATATAAATGAATGAAAAGTAGCAGAAACCAGATTAACGTTATGTAATCTGCCCAGTTTCCAGACAATATTCTAACAGACACAGTTACTTAAAACCATTTCCTTAAAATCACAAACATGCCTCTGTTTAGAATCCAAACTAATCCCTTAAACACACTTGAAAGCCTCAGAATGTATTGATCTAGAGTCTGTTAAGCCCCACCCGCCCAAACCACAGGGTGCGCTTGTTTTACGCTCCTCGGAAGTGCCCTAATGACAAGGACGGTGGGATGGGTGGGATTCCTCTAATCTGAGACGCACCTGAACGCACCACGCCCAGACCGGACCCTGCACTAATGTGAGTCACAACATACGAGTTTACCTTGTTATTCGCGGATTTAAAGGGCTCATATTTCACAAAATGGACTCCTGTGAGCTTTAAGAAATGTTTTAATGTCGTTTCCTCCTCAAAACAGTCCTGGAGTTGTGTTTTGTTTCATTTACACATGTTTGAGTAACACTTTATTATTAATCTGTCTACATCTCCATCAAATGATTCTAGTGAAGGTGTGTGGAGTTTAAAAACACAGTGGAGCACTTCCTGTATTACCACATGACATCCCAAGGTGGGACAGAGTGTTTTACGTTTGAGAGAAGAACTAGAACTAGAAGCCTAAATATGCAGGGTTTGTGTGTTAAACGTGTGAATGAAACAAAACACATTTATGCATTTTATTTTATTTATTTTCATGTATGTATTTTATTTATTTGTATTTATTTATATTTTTTATTTTATTTGTATTTATGTATATTTTTTATTATTGTATTTTTTATATTTATATAGTTTTATTTATGTATTTTATTTATTTATTATCTATACTATTATACTACACTATTATGTTTATTTTGCATTTATTCAATTACGTTTTTATACCTTGAAAAACATTATTCTGACTGTGCCTCTCCATAGATCTGACCTGTAACTTGACCTGGGGGTGTAATCTGCTTGTTTCCGTGGAGATAAAGATGTTTAATGCCATTGTGAAACATTGTAGGTAAAGCTGTAGCAGAACAAAGCAGACGAGCAGATGTGAAGTTACACAGAGAAACTTTAATTATATTTTACTGCTAATGTATTTGAACTGTTCTTCCCAGTAAAGGTTTGTCCTGTTGAAGTCTTGGTTTAGTCCTGATTTAGACCTAGTTTAGTCCTGGTTTAGTTCTGGTTCAGTTCTGATTTAGACCTAGTTTAGTCCTGGTTTAGTCCTGTGTTAGTCCTGGGTTTCCTCAAGACACTTCATCAAACTGAGTCACATCAGTCTTATCAAAATCCTGGTTCAGTCCTGGTTTAGTTCTGGTTTTCGCCAAGTACTTTAGTCCTTATTTGGCTCTGATGTAGTCTTGGTTTAGTCCTGAGTTAGTCCCGGTTTTAGCCATGTAGTCTAGTCCTTATTTGGTCTTGGTTTAGTCCTTGAGTAGTAGTCTTATTCAAGTCCTGGTTCAGACCTGGCTTACATCTGGTTTAGTCCTGGTTTAGTCCTGGTTTAGTCCTGGTTTAGTCCTGGTTTAGTCCTGGGTTAGTCCTGGGTTAGTCCTGGGTTAGTCCTGGGTTAATCCCGGTTTAATCCTGGGTTAGTCCTGGTTTAGTCCTGGATTAGTCCTTCCTCAGCCCACAGACACTTCATCAAACTGTGAGTCATATCAGTCATATCAAAGTCCTGGTTCAGTCCTGGTTCAGTCCTGGTTCAGTCCTGGTTCAGTCCTGGTTCAGTCCTGGTTTAGTCCTGGTTCAGTCCCGGTTTAGTCCTGATTTGTCGACTTTATTTTACCACGTTTAAAGGGAAAACAATGGTGATAAACTTTATATAGGGGGAAAATTTCACAAGTGAAAATTACAGAGCAGATAATTTGCGGTTTTCTTTTATGTTGTTATCTGGGCTCATCTGTGAGTCAAACGCCACAGATCAGATCCAGATGTTTAGACTAAAACACATGTGCTGACACAGGAGCTATGGGAAAATATATGTATCATACTCAAAGACCTGGTTTAGGCCTGGTTCAGTCCTGGTTAGGTCCTCACAAATATTACTAATATTATATATTATATGAAAAACCCTTTATTGCTTTATTGTATTTTATTGTATTAGTAAAATAAGACACATCTCATAATGATTGACAGTTTTTTGCTGACTATCCTTGACTCTATCTCTCCATCTCTCCCTCCCTCCTTCTTTCTTCTGTCTTCTATCTTTTCTTACCACATTTTAGTGATTCAGTGTCTCTTTTTCAGATCTGTTCTGTTTCAAACGTGTTGGAACCAAAATGGAGTCTGCAGAATCCTCAGACCAGGTTCAATCACAGACGCTCAGACGGTTTAATGTGGAAACTAGAGACACGAGCCACGATCTGAACCAAACAAACATTTATCAGCCTTGTGAAAACAGAAATCAAATAGATGATTATTTTCTTTACAGAAATGCCGAGGTAAATGGACAAATTAAAAGTCAATAAGCTACATAAATCCTCTATGTATGTACTAGTATATTGTGTATTTATTTCTGCAATTAAATAATCGAAAGGAGGTGAAATATGCTGTATAACTTCTGTCTATTGATTCTTCGCAGCTGATGTCATCAACATTCCCTGAGGGGTGAAGCTAACTAGAGGCACTGCCCTCTCTGATGCTCTAAAATAAAATAAAGCTCAGATTAAAGTCTGATTTAGCTGGAAATACAACAGGTGAGCTGATTTTTTGACAGTTTACTCATGGCTCACTCCAGACTGATAATGTGTGTCTCTGAATTGAGTTCTTCACTTTATGAATCTGGAACGGCTCTCGCTGAAAGAGATCAGAAAACACAGAGCGTTTTGACGAATATTTGAATCTGAGAAAAGCACAGCCCCGGCCCACAAATTCACAAATCCACAAATCCATAAAGCGCTTTTACCTTCTGCACGTACTAAATAGTCCTGTAGTATTGATGCTAAAGAAGTCTGAAGTGCGTCTGTCGGTGTCGCCATGTTTGTTTTGGTTCGTTTGGGATTCCACACAAACCTCAATACTGTGACGTGATTGGTCCACACGATTAACCGTACAGCGGACGCACGCCAAGATGCACTCTCGTGAGTCTCAAAAACTTCTCGAGAATCCATCTTGTTGTGCACAGTGAAATTCACTTGTTTCACTGTCACTGTCCTTCCATTTTTATCGCAATATTTTCATACTAAAAGAAAAAACATTTCAATGTAAACTCTTCAAAAAGCTTTTTGTGTGCTGTTGGTAACTGTAGGTCTGTCTGAGGACCATTTAGAAGCATTTGCCCTGAAGGTAGACCTGGTTCAGACCTGGTTCAGACCTGGTTCAGACCTTGTTTGGTCAGATGCTCCAGTGACTAATGGTACAGATGTGTTGATGACTCCTCTGTTAAATATTCTGTTTGTTAGTGATGGGGATTTGACTCATGTTCTGATTAAGTGTCCGAGGTCTAAACAAGATCTAAAACAGGTCCTGACCTGGTCTAAACTAATCAGTCGTCATTTTGTATTTATTTATAAGCACTTCTCATACCAAAATCTGTTTACACAGCTCTTTCATGAAAATAGGCCACATCTAAAAAAGGTCTAAACCAGGTCTAAACCAGGCCTAAACTTGGTCTAACCAGGTCTTAACAATTTCCAAACCAGGACTAAACCATTTAAATTACATAATCTCCATGGAGAAAAGTGACTTGGTATTATCAGTCTGTCCACATCTCCAAAGCTCAAAACACTCTGCTCCACCTTGTGATGTCATGACGTGGTATAGTTTTCAAGTGAACAGCTGCTTTTACCTTCAGTTCAGTAGAGATCGGCGATTCTGAAATGATCCAACTGATTCTACTCAAGGTGTTTGGAGTTTAAAAACACAGTGGAGCACTTCCTGTATTATGACATGACATCACAAGGTGGAACAGAGCGTTTGAGAGAAGAACTCAGCCTAAATGTGCAGGGTTTGTGTGTTCAACATGTGTGAATGAAACAAAACACAACTCCAGGTGCGTTTGTGATGTGGAAACTACATTAGAACAGAGATCAGAGAAAAACGTAATTCGGGTCCTTTCAGTTTGCTCAGTGGGTGATATGAGTTCAACATTTTACGATCCTTAGCTGGATAATACGGCTACACGTTTCCCTAGTTTTAAATCTACTCGTAAATCAAAACCACATTTGTTAGTCTCATTGTTTCCTTCTCGTGATAAAAATATCCTTGGTGTAGCATCTGACTCCAGTTAAAATGAGCTAATGCTAACAGTAGGTCATGCTAAGTGCGCGCTGTCTTTGCTCGCCGTCGTGTGTTTGCTTTGTGAAGTTCATTCTCGCTGTTAAACTTCGCTCCACGTCTCTGGAATAATAAGCTTCTGTCAATCACACAGACGAGCCCAATGCATGCTGGGAGATGAAGTCCTTTGGAGAGAGGTTCAGGATCATGACAATAGAAAATGTGGAATACCAGGAGATTTGGAGGTATGTGCGGTGTGGTTTGGACGAAAATAACTCTATTGTCTCCATGGAGATTGGCTGGAAGGTTCCACAGTATAGAATTAAAGAGAGGGTATTATATAAAATCAACTTTTTAGAGCTTTCTACCGTGTTATAACGTTGTTTCTTCATCAAAAACGTGCCTGCAGAGGTTTTAAATGTCATCCACGCATGTTTCAGTAATCTAGCGATCTTTCTTGGGCCCTATTCAAACCCTCTTTACGGTTATCAGTAAGATTCTGTACAAGGCTACGTCACCCACGCTCCCACACAACAATTCAACTTAATAAAAGAAACGGAAATGAAAACAAAAATACGGAGCATTGGGCGTGTATATGGGGGGTGGGGGAAAACAGGAATTTTCAGAGCAATGGCGTCTTGAATACTGGAGAATAAAGATTACTCAAACATGCATGAATCATTCTAAATACAGCTCCAGGGTAAATGAGAAGGAAACAACTAGAACATGGTTAAAAGCCTTGAAAAATCGATTTTGCAGTGACATCATTCTGGGGGTGTTCCACGTGTAAGTGTATTTCGGAATGTTCCTCAGTTTCCATAGAGACGCAAGAAAACTCACAAGAATAAATACAAAATGGATTTAAACAGCACATTTTCTGGAGCCTGTGGTCAGTCCGAGTGTTTGTGGTCCTGTTTAGGAGTTTGATTTTCAACAAAAAGATGAGAGTGACAAACCGAAAAACTTTTGGCTAATGCTAGCTAGCTGGTGACTGCAATTTTATGTGTGAGAGACGTGTTTAACAGCACAAAGTTTAGTTCTTTTTGGTCAGATTGTGTTAAAATAAACCTCCGATTAAAGTCTAACAAAACCTCAGACAGAGCAGTGCCTCCAGTTAGCATCACACCCCCAGGGAATGCTGATTATATTAGGTATGTGCGAAAATATTTTTGGTTTTAAAGAAATTATGATGCAACCAAACAGACGCAAACTTACAAATATTACTAAATAAGTTTGTGTGTTTGGTGTAGACACATCTGACCAGAGTTCCAGATGTTTCCTCCAGGGGCCAGCTCTGGGTTCTGGGTCAGATCTGGTCTAGTCCTGGTCTAGTCCTGGTTTAGGTATTTGTGAATGAGGTGATTGTGTTTCTAAAGCCGCAGCTGGACTCGGACTGCAGCCTGTTCAGGGATCAGCCAGAACATTATGACCAGACCGAGCTGAGTCAAAATCCACAAATGTTTAACCTGATCATTTCTATCAGTGACGAGGTTTGTTAGGACTTAACCAGGACTACATCAGGTCTAAACCAGATCTAAACTAGGGCTGAATCAAGACTAAACTGGAACTAAACCAGGACTTAACCCTGATCAATGTCCATTCTCCCGCTGTATTTATCCAACTCCACCACAACATCTGGGAGGGCATCTGACACAGTGATAGAGGAGGATCACATACCTTTTACTTCTAGTCCTGGTTCAGGTCTGGTTTAGTTCATGGGTTAGATTTTAGTCCTGGTTTAGTCCTGGTTTAGTCCTGGTTTAGCCCTGGTTTAGCCCTGGTTTAGTCCTGGTTTACTCTTTGTTTAGCCCTGGTTTAATCGTTGTTTAGCCCTGGTTTAGTCTTTGTTTAGCCCTGGTTTAGTCCTGGTTTGGCCCTGGTTTAGCCCTGGTTTAGCCCTGGTTTAGTCCTGGTTTAGTCCCTTAAACTGGTCTTTTTGGCTGCTCTTCACCTTGACCCATTTCCACATCTGTTTTTCATTGAGAGTTTCCCGTTCTTTTGACCTGTAGCCTCTTCCTCCTCCTCCTCCTCGTCCTTTAACCCGACACGCTCTGATTTCTTATTTATTTCCAAAGTCGACTCGCTCTGTCAACACATCCATCACAATTAGTCCAATTAGCTTAGCGTTTAGCACTAGCGTAGCATGTCATTAGCTTCAGCTTCATTAGAATGGCGTGTCTGTAGCCGCTAACCCGCTAACCTCCAGATTCCAGCCTCCAGTCTGTTTTTAAAGGCACATTTTGACACCTGCACCAGATGTTTCCTCTCCACGTGGACTCCACACTTGTTAAATTAGCTGTTTGACGCACGGCTCGCTGCGCCGCGGCTCCATATTTATGAATGAATACATTGTGTTCACTTTAGCGTGGCTCGAATGGGAATAATAGCTGAAGTGTTTTTATAAATTATCCACGCTTTAAGGGCCTATATATTCTCACAGTTTTCAACCGTGTTATAATGGTGTTTCCTCATTCCCCTGCAGAGGTCTGTTACACATTGTGACATCATCAGGTGGTAATCCAGAAATGCTTCGCTGTGTTTTTAAAGTCCATTCATGATTGATTTCACGTGTTCTTTACATTATTCTAAGATAATGTATACCCAATGGCAGTCCTTGTTAGTGTAGTCGTATTACTTTGCAGTGACATCGTGCTGGGGGTGTTCTGCCTGTATGTATTTATCGTGGAATTTTTAGCAGTTACCATGGTAACACACTGCACACATTAGTAATAACTACCTTTTTAAGATGAAACTACAAAATAGATTTAAAGAGCACATTTTCAGGAGCCTGTGATGGTCCTGCTTAGGAGTTTGATTTACATTCCAGATCAAGGTCTCCATGGAGATCTTTACCAGAAAAGTTACATATTGCACCTTTAAAGGGCCCATATTACACTATTTTCTGATCTGTTCTAATATTGTTTCCTCTTCACAAACAGACCTGGAGTTGTGTTTTGTTTCATGCATGTTTAGGCTGAGTTCCCTGCAGTGACCTGTTCAGAAAACACTCACTTCTACATGTTGAACTCGTACACAAACACACAGATAAGCCCGCAATATCCTCCATAAAACTGCAGTAGTCGCAGTAGTAGTAGTACATATGGTATTCGTATAGACCTGGACCTGGGCCCGAGGATTCAGTCCAGATCTAAACAAAGTCCACAGGGAGGTCTGGACCAGGTCTGAACCGGGACTATATGAGACAGATACTACAGTTTAACACATCATCACATGTAAGGTCAAATTTATCAAGGTTTTTATGAAGTACAAGTAGTAGGCAAGTAGTACTCATACTATTAGATGTTGTAGCAAAAAAGTGGTAGTAATAGTATTAATGGAATGAAGTAATTGTTGTAGTAATTGTGAGTGTTTAGTAGTAATAGTTGTAGTTGCAGTAGCAGTAGTAGTTGTAGTTGTAGGAAAGCAGTTAGTAGTTATAGTAGTTGGTTTGCAATTTTGGCTGTAGTTAGAAGTAGTAGTAGTAGTAGTAGTTGCAGTGCTATTGGTCTAGGCATTATGACTACTAGTATTAGTACCAATACAGTAGCTACTACCACATAAAAATAGTAGTTTTGGTGCAGTTGTTAGAGAAGTAGCTTAGAAGTATAAGTTGTAGTAGTAGTGGTTGTAGTACTCTCGTAAAGAGTACTCTATATCTAGGCATTATAACTGCTACTACTGCTGCTGCTAATACTACTTCTACTGCAACAGCTACTACTACTGCTACTATAATTACTACTACTTGTAACTACTAGGCTATAACCAAATCTACAAACCAAATACTATTACTGCTACTGCTGCTGCTACTACTGCCTTTTCCATGTCTTGAAGAAGTATTTTTCCGTTGATTGCGCTCAGAGTTTCCGTAGTACTTCACCTCTGGGCTGTAGCGTGTGATTCGGAGTCTCTGTTGCTGTGACACATCTGACTCTGAGTGGATTAACTCCGGCTTTAGATTAATCCTGAGTTTAAAGTGAGTGACAGGAGGCTTTCTGAAGTCAGACTCACTAAATCAATCCAGGATTAAACGTCAGGAGCACAGGCTCAAATGTACCGAGTTATAAGGGAAAGTTCCACCCACCAAGTACACTGACCAGTACTGCAACGTGTACACTACATTATAATATTACTACTAGTAAAAGTAAAAGTAAAAGTATCTGGTTTAAAAATGTACTTAAGTAAAGTACAGGTACCTAAAATTACACAAAAGTACAGTACTTTACCACTTTTACTTCATTATGTTCCACCACTGAGCTACTGTTACTACCACTATCATCACTACTAATACTACTACTGCTGTTTATATGGCTACTGCTAAAACTACTAATTACTACTAATACTTATTCTTCTTTTATAGTACCTCTACTGCTGTTATTACTGCTACTACTAGTACAACAATTTTACTCATCGATGCAATTTATACAGCTACTACTACTATTATGACTGCAATCATTACTTCTACTAAGTTACTACTCTGCCAATTAGATTTTTACTACTGCTACTGCTACTACTACTACTACTACTACTACTACTACTACTACTACTACTACTACTACTACTACTACTACTACTACTACTACTACTACTACTACCTCAACTACTACTACTACCTCAACTACTACTACTACTACCTCAACTAATGCTACTACTGTTTTAATTTTAGTTGTACTACTGCTTCTTCTACTTTACCCACAACTACTTCTACCCCCAGTACTCTGCTAATATTTCTGCTACTGCCACTGCTACAAGTGTTTCCGGCTCCATCGACTCTGGCTCCCGTTGACTTTACATTGAAAAATTGTCCCCTCTCTCTCTCTGTACCTGCTGATGTCAGTCTCCTTATTTTGGTTTTAAAATGTTTGTATTATTGTTTTTATTTCTCTATTTTGTCCGTAAATAAATATGAACCTGGCTCCAAATTCACCCCTAAAACTGCTCGCCCCGATGAGCTTCATTTGACTGGAGCCGAACGCTACGGGTGATGATCCTCTTCTTTGTACGGTCTTTGCTGCCGACTATAAGACTACAGCGTGTTGATTTGTGATGTGGAAGTGTCACTTTTCCAACACAAGATCAGCCAAACGTGGATTAAAGTCTGAGTAATGTCAAAAAGCTGCACATTTGGCTCCAACATTAGAAAACATCTGCAAGTTTGATTTCTTAGAAGTACGTCTCTGAAGTACGTCATAGTAGTAGTGGCTGTGGGGTTAGTAAGGTCAAAGTTAAGGAAATGGCAAAAGTAGCAGTAAAAGTAGTTAGTATAGTAGTAGTAGCAGTAGCAGCAGTAGTACTAGTAGTAGTAGTAGTAGTAGTAGTAGTAGCAGTATTGATTTTAGCAGTTGGCAACATCACTATATTGATTTTTGGTTATTGTGGTGTATTTTGTAACGTGTACTCTCAGTTCTGGGTTTCAGATGACATCAGCACATATTTAATACAGAAGGGGGCAGCTCAGATTTATAAAGTACAAGTACAAGTACATATATATCATCATATATAAGTACAATGTAATCACTCTGTCTCTGTCCTCATCTGGGAGTTTTACATCATCACATCCTCCAATCTGAACCCCACCGTCCAATATTCAGTCTGGATATTGGTCTTACGTATCCCCCGTAGAAAAGTGTCATAAAAATCCTAAACTCGTCTCCGTCTCCGTCTCCGTCCACACAGATGAAACTCTCGGATGTAAATGAACAGGACAGTGTCTCGTCTCGTCTCATTTTTCCATTAGCCTCATGTTCCAGACAGTTACTCATCCCTCTACCTACCCCCATCTTCTCCCTCTCTTTTTCTGCTCTCCTCTATACCTCCTCCCTCTTCTATATATATATATTTCTCTCTGTCTCTGCCTCTCTCTTTACCTCCATCTCCTCCCTTCACTCTCTTTCTCCTCTATCTATACCCCTGTTTCTCTCCCCATCACCCACTCCTCCATTGTCTGTCTCTCCGTCTACTTCTCTCAATCTCTTCTTTATCATAACCCCTCTCTCTTTCTCTCTCTCTCTCTTACCCTTCTCTCTCTCTCTCCTTCTACCTCGCCATCTCTCATTTACTCCCCTCTCTCTTCCTCTCTTTCTCTCTCTCTCCCTACCTCTACTTCTCTCAATCTCTCCTTTATAAAACCCCTCTTGCTTTCTCTCTCCCTCTCTTCCCCTTCTCTCTCTCTCGCTCCTTCTACCTCTCCATCTCTCATTTACCCCCTCTCTTCCTCTCTTTCTCTCTCTCCCCCTCCCTCTACTTCTCTCAATCTCTCCTTTATCATAACCCCTCTATCATTCTCTCTCCCTCTCTTCCCCTTCTTTCTCTCTCCCTATATACATCTCTTATTTACCCCCTCTCTCTTCCTCTCTTCCTCTCTTTCCCTCCGTTTCTCCCTCTCTTTGTCCATACTTGTCTGCTCCTTAAACCTAAAGTGACTCAGGTCTAATAAAAGACTTTTAAACACCTCCTCTACCTCCTACTGTAGTGCCTAGAATGTTCCACGGTACGGCATTAAAATCCCCTTGAAAGAAAAACACGCATTGTTATTGTCGGCAGGTTCGCCTCTCCGCAGACCTGACTGAAACTTGGTCTCCACGCAGAACATTTCAGACTCAGATTCTCTGTTTCAGACATAGACTCTATATTTAAATGGGCGTAGACTGTATCTACTGTAAACGGGCATAGCTAACCCACTAGACGCCACGTTCCAATGAGGAAGTGAACATGGGCGCGCTTCTGGCTCCATCGACTCTGGCTCCAGTTGACTTACACTGGAATATTGTCTCCCCTCTCTCTGTAACTGCTGCTGTGATCCTCGTCATTTTGGTCTTAAAATGTTCCTATTAACCCGCTCTACGTGATCCTGGTGCTTTTATTTTGCCTTTTGTCCGTTAAAACGATCCTAAAAAAATTTGCTTCTATAACTGCTAGCCTCTGTGAGCTTCATTTGACTGGAGCAGAGCGCTAAGGGTGACGTCACACTCCTTTAGTCCACTTTTTTATACAGTCTGTGGTTCCAGATCAGAAATGTTAATAATGCAAATAAAACTTTCTAAGGTTAAATTCTCTAAATCCTCCCTCTCTCCTCTTTCTCTCTCCTCTCTTTCTCTCTCCTCTCTTTCGCTCTCCCTCTTCCCTCTCTCCTCCTCTCTTTCTCTCTCCCTCCCTCTGTCCTTGTGGTTATTTTTCCTCTGTGGAATTCCTTTGTTTCTCTGTTCTGTCGTGTGCCGACTCTGGCTCCAGGACCGATGGATTTACGATCAACACTGATTTATAATGACGCTGACTCACTGTGGACACATGAATGAAAGTACTCAAAACTTCACCTCGTTAGGGTTAATACTGATGTTCTACAGCTGATGTCATCAATATTTCCTGGGGGTGTGATTCTAACTGTAGGCACTGCTCTGTCTGAAGTTCTGTCACTCACATTAGACTTTAATCTGAGCTTTTTTTTTTTTTAACACATTTTAACACAATCTGACCAGAAAGAGCTGATTTAGTTGGAACTACAGCAGCTGATCTGATTTGTGCTGCTAAACAAATCCACCTCAGATTAAATTACAGATACAAACAGCGTTAGGCAACAGTTTTTCCGTCAGTCGCTTTCACCTTTTTGTTGAAAATCAAACTCCTAAACAGGACCATGAACGCTCCGACTGATCACAGGCTCCTGAAAGTGAAATCGAATGTTTGAATCTGTTTTGTATTTGATTCTTTTTGGCTGCATTTGCTGATGGTAACTGCTGAACAATCCGCCATACACGTACATGTAGAATAACCCCAGCGTGATGTCACTGCGGAGGATCAGTAGCATGAACAAAGACTTAATCGGCAATTAACAAATAGTTTATTAAGAATGACTCAGGCTTAATCGTACATCATTGTGTATATTTCCATGGAGACACCACAAGGGCCAAGTTACAGTTCAGATCTGTGGAGAGACGACCCCTTTCACAGTCAGAATACATGTTTTTCAAGGTATTTTGGAGTAATAAAAACACGTATAATTATATGAATGCCATACTGTGGAACATTCAAGGCAAAGGAAAGTTTTGGTAATACTTAAAGTTTGTGAGTCACACTGAGTTAAAGCCACTATTACTCACATTTTCATTTAACAACCCGTTTTAATGCACTTTCAGCAAACTTTCTGAAGTTTGTAAGGAAGTGATATTTTGCAGTGATCAAACTGGGGATGTTCTACTTCACTTATATAGTCTGAAAAATCAAGAAAAAATACAACATGGATTTAAAGAGCACATTTTCAGGAGCCTGTGGTCAGTCATGTTCATGTTCATGGTCCTGTTTCGGAGTTTGGAACTGTTGGCTAATGCTAGATGGCTACGTTTATTTGAGAGAACAGTGCAAATCAGCCCTGTTCCAGCTGCAGATCCAACTAAATCAGCTTTTTATAGTCAGATCGTGTTAAAACAAAGCTCCTATTAAAGTCCAACAAAGCCTCAGACAGAGCAGTGCCCCCAGTTAGCATCACACCGCCTACAGAATGCTGATGACGTCGCTGCAAAGTATCAACACTCTGAGGGTTTCCAGTGTGGAGAAGTTCCAGAGTGCAGCTTTAGTTGTCCTGACCGGTGCCCTGTGCGTAGCTCCTCCCTCGCTCCCCTCTGCTCTCTCAGACCCTCTCAGTCCTGCTCCAGTCCTCACACAGACCAGACCTGATCCTGGACCTGGACTAGTCTCACTTTGGGATCATATTTTCCGTTTTCGCCTCTGCTCAAAGTTTGGCGCTGGTTTGAAATGGAATATACGGAGTTTCTCACAGACGCATGCTGATTCTCTGAGGTAATGACAGTTTTATTATAGACTTAAGTCCTGAGTCAATGAGCTCTGTGTGGGGATTAGTGAGCTTTTAGTCACGTTATAATGCTCAAAAACAGACCTGGAGCTGTGTTTTGTTTCATTCATGTTTGAGTAATCCTTTATTATTAGTCTGTCGACATCTGCAAAGCTCAAAATGCCCTGTTGCACCTTGTGATGTCACAAAGCGGTAGTTTTCAATTTAACAGCTCCTTTTAGCTTTAGTTCAGTGGAGACTGGCAATTCCAGGGCTGAAATGAAGGTAATGAAGGTGTGTGGAGTTTAAAAACACAGTGGAGCTCTTCCTGTATTACCACATGACATCACAAGGTGGAACAGAGTGTTTATGGTTTGAGAGAAAACTCATCCTAAATCTGCAGGTTTGTGTGTTAAACGTGTGAATGAAACAAAAACACAACTCCAGGTCTGTTTGTGATGAGGAAACGACATCAGAACAGATCAGAAAATAGTGTAATATGAGCTCTTTAATCTTATTTCTTTTTATTTTAATTAGTGGCACTGGTCTAATTCCAAATGGACAAACCTTAAACTTTCTACACAGTTTCCCTGTTTGTCTCTGTATTTGAATAGACAATGAAATCACAATGGTTCACTGCTTTATTATTATTATTCTGCCTAAATACACTGACTAAAGAGTGCTTATCCTGTCTCCTCCTCTCAATCAGGAGGTTGTGGGTTAGACTCCCGATCTACCTGAGTGCACTGTGTAACATTCCCTGCTTGTCTCCATGGAAATGCTATTGCTTTGTCTAAAATGTTCCTCAGTATTGTGTTAAACTTGTATAACTTATATTTATTCAAGTAAACATGGGCAGGGTCACTTATCCACAGATCCGGCCTGTAACTTGGCCTAGTAGCGATGTTTAATGCCATAGTGACATTTCAGCAATAGCGTCTCCATGGAGACAAGCAGACGACCTTCTAGCAGTTACACAGTTTACGGCAAAGTAATCTCCATGGAGACCCTACAACACTGTCAAAAGTATGAATAAATGTATGTATTGTCATTAACTGCAATTGAAGTGGGTCTATGTATAACTTTAAGGCACACTGTGTAACTTTACTGGTGCCTGCTTGTCTCCATGGAGATGTTTATGCTTTGTTTGGAATGTTCCACCAGACTTAAACCAGCGCACTAGACCAGAATACGCCCATGGACCAGTGTGGAACCTCCCTGGAGCACTGAGGAGTCCACAGATACAAGACACATGGGGACAGAAAAGAAAGTAGCACCATTTAATACTGAAAATCAGATCAGTTATTTAATCGTCTTAAAGGGGCGGAGGTGGTCCCGGGCCATAGTTTGGACACCTCAGATTTTGACAGTAGGTTGTGATTTTCTGGGGATCCTGCAGAACTGGCCCAAATTGTCACAGTTTTGATGATAATAATAATAATAATAATAATGCATCAGTTTTCTATAGCGCTTTTCTGGACACTCAAAGACGCTTTACAGATCATTGTTCATTCATGCCACACTTGGTGGTGATAAGCTGCTATTGTAGCCACAGCTGCCCTGGGGCAAACTGACAGAAGCGAGGCTGCCAATCTGCAATATCGACCCCTCCGATCACCACCACCATCACTCACACACACACACCACTTTCATACTAGGCAGTGTGGGTGAAGTGCCTTGCCTAAGGACACAATGACAGTTTTTGCGACTGGCGCCCCCCTGTGGCACCTGATTTTCTCCGCAGTCCGAGTCCTGCCCCGGTCCGGCCCTGCTGAGCTTCAGAGATCTGACGGGATCTGACGGGATCAGACTTTGATGAGCTGCTAGGGCCACAAACTATTCTTTTTTTGTTTACTTGTCATTCCCAGTCCAGCTCCATTTCCCAGCCTGTTCTGGTCCTTCTTTTCTTCCCTCCCTGTTTTTCCTGCAGCTGTCACTCATTCCCTCATCATCCCAGGGAATTCTCTATAAACTCCCTCTGTTCTTGGAGTCTTTGCTCGATTGTTGATCGGTCAAGAGACGCTCTCCCGCTCTGTCTCTGAACATATCCTGTTGTTGCTTTTGGCCATTCCGTATTATCTGATTCTGAATTATTCCAAGTTCGAGCCAGTTTCTGCATTTATACCCGGCTTGTTTTCTGTTAGCGATTTTCCCAGTTTTGGAGGATATTCCTAAGTTCCTTCGGAGTTTGTCAGCCTGATTTGCATTACACTTTCTGTTGAACTGAAAGACTTGTGTTTGGCTGCTTTCCTTGAGTTGCATTTGAGTCCAGTGATCACAAGCAGTACTTTTTACTTCAAATTCAAGTATCTCCATCACTGCGACCTCAATAAAATCTCACTGCATTGTGATACAGACCTAAAAATGTATGTTCCAAAACTTTTTAAAGGTTTTGTGGATCAGTCAAACTTGTAAAAATGTAAAAAGCATCTGAAAGTCTCACTGTTCTGACCACCAGTGTGCAGCTCTCTAATACGAATATGTTTCTATGTTATTTATAATTCTTGACTTCTTCTTTCTCTTACAGGTTTTTCATTGTAATGCAGCAGTACTAAGCCCCGCCCCCTCATCATGGCTGGTCCAATCAGGCGTCAGCTCCGTCTTCCTCTCCTCCTCCTCCTGAGTGTGGCGTTCCTGTGCCTCTCTGCTGCCCCCTGTCCTCGCTCTTGTGCCTGTCCCCAGCCCACAGAGCTCCACTGCACCTTCAGATCTCTGGTGTCTGTGCCCCACAACATCCACCCCCACATCGAGAGGATCAACCTGGGGTAAGGCTTTATGTAGTAGTAGTAGTAGTAGTAGTAGTAGTAGTAGTAGTAGTAGTAGTAGTAGTAGTAGTAGTAGTAGTAGTAGTAGTAGTAGTAGTAGTAGTAGTAGTACAAACCTAATACAGGATTTAAAGAGTTCTAAGAAAAAGGAGTAGTAGTAGTGCATCTAAATCAGAACTAAATCAGGACTAACCTAGATCTAAACCTGGACTAACCCAGATCTAAACCTGGACTAACCCAGGACAAAACTAGGACTAAGCCAAATCTAAGCAAGGGCTTAGAACTAAGACAAAAAGAAACCAGATTTATCCCAGAACTAAAACAGGTCTAAACCCGATCTAAACCAGGACTAAACTAGGACTAAACCAAAGCTAAACCTGATTTAACCCAGAACAAAACAGGACTAAAACAGATCTAACCAAGGACTAAACCAGGCATAACCCATGACCAAACCAGCACTAACCCAGATCTAAACCAGGACTAAACCAGGACTAAACCAGGACTAAACCAGGACTAAACCAAAACTAAACCAGATTTAACCCAGAACAGAACCAGGACTAAACCGGGTCTAAAACAGGACTAAACCAGAACTAACCCAGATCTAAACCAGATCTAAACCAGGGCTAAACCAGGACTAAACCAAAACTAAACCAGATTTAACCCAGAACAGAATCAGGACTAAACCGGGTCTAAATCGGGTCTAAACCAGGACTAAACCAGAACTAAACCAGAACTAACCCAGATCTAAACCAGGTCTAACCCAGATCTAAACCAGGTCTAACCCGGTCTCTTGTCACAGGTTTAACAGCATTAGCAGCCTCTCAGAGAAGTCCCTCTCAGGTCTGACCCGACTGGAGTTACTTCTGGTCCATGGGAATGACCTGCACTCACTTCCTGATGGTGCGTTCAAGGACCTCTCAGCTCTGCAGGTAAAAACAGTGAAGGAAAAACACGAAACACACGCACTGTTTATTTTATTTAGTCATTACAGCAGTTCTTTATTCACAGTAACTCAAAAGCAATCAGAAAAATGCCAGAAAAAGTCAAATAACAACAAATAATTACATTTTCAATCTTAATTTTGTAAAACTTCCTGTTGTATTTGTTTAATTTTCCACTTCTCACATTTTTAAAGAGGATTAAAGAGTCTGAAAACTAAAACTAATTTAACTTTTTAATACACTGTTTTCTGTGAATTTATTTTATTTATTTTTTTATTTCAGGCTTTTTAGATTAGATTCACATAATAATTAAATATTTTGTATAAATTTATAGCTATTGAAAACATGGATGGGGTATAAGTTTTACCATTTTAGAATCTTAACCCTTGATACTGATACTTTGCAGTGACATCATCCTGGGGTGTACTTCATGTATGTCTATGGCAGAATTTTAGCAACATTAGCAAACAGCCAAATACGTTTTAAGATCGTCTGGAAACTCAAAATGAAATACAAAATGGATTTAAACAGCACATTTTCAGGATCCTGACCTAAACCAGGACTAACCCAGGTCTGAACCAAGGTCTGAACCAAGGTCTGAACCAGGTCTAAACCAGGACTAAACCCATATCCAGCTAAGGTCTAACACAAATCTAAACCAGACCTAAACCAGGACTAACTCAGGTCTGAACCCAGGTCTGAACCCAGGTCTAAACCAGGACTAAACCAGGTCTAAATCTATATCCAACGAAGGTCTAACCCATATCTAAAGCAGACCTAAACCAGGTCTAGCCCATATCTGAACCTACGCCTGAACCCAGGTCTGAACGCAGGTCTGAACCCAGGTCTGAACCCGTTCTAAACCAGGTCTAAACCAGGTCTAAACCAGGACTAATGAATGTTCCCCTTGTTCTCTGCAGATGCTAAAGCTGAGCTACAACAAAGTGCGTGAGGTGAGCCGTCACACGTTCGTGGGTCTTTGGTCTTTGGCGAGACTTCACCTGGACCACAACAGTCTGGAGTCCCTGGACCCAGACACGTTTCACGGCCTCACAAACTTAAAACTTTTACAACTGGAAGGAAATCGAATCAAACGCCTGCACCCGTCCACCTTCACCACGTTCACCCTGCTGGACCGATTTCACCTGTCGACGCTGAAGCACCTGTACCTGTCCAATAACAGTCTGAGCGTGATGCCAGGGCAGGTGCTGGAGACGATGCCGCAGCTGGAGAACCTGTTTCTCCACGGGAACCCCTGGGTCTGTGACTGCAACATGAGGTGGATCCACAGATGGGTCCAAACGGCTCCAGGTGACAATTTAAAAAGTTCACGTGAAAATTAACTTACAAATATTTTTTCAGAGTTATAGCCATCCTTGTCGTAGTGAACAATAATAGTAATTAAAGGTTCACTATGTAACTTTTCTTGCCTCCATAATGCTATTCATTCATTAAAGGTGGTGCTTTGGTTGAAATTTTCCCCAGTATTGCATTAAACTTGTATAACTTGCATTTATTCAATTACAGGGGATTTAAATATCTTAAAAAAACATGGATTCGTATCACTTATCCGCAGATCTGACCTGTAACTTGGCCTAGTAGCATCACCTGCTCGACTCCATGGCTATAGATGTTTAATACCGTACTATGGGACATTTTGGCAATAGCATCTCCATGGAGACGAGCAGATGACCTTCCACCAGAAAAGTTACGCAGTGCACCTTTAAGTTTAAGGCAAAGTAATCGCCATGGAGACGACCAGATTGGGAAACATGCATCAAAAAACTACAACTGTAAACTTAATTTAAAGAATATTTTAGATTGTTTAGATCAGGAAAAAAAATGCCAATTCCAAAGACAAAGTATAAAATGTATTATTTAACTGAAAACAAATGTTTATCCAGATTTTACAATCCAATAAACTGCACTGAGGCAAGACAAGGCAAGTTTATTTGTACGGCACAATTTGTACACAAAGTAATTCAAAGTGCTTTACAGAATAAGAAATACACAAACAAATCAAAACATAAATAATCATCATAAAATTAACATTAAAAGAGAAGAGTACAAAATGAAACCCCTTCAGTCGTTTGTGCAGCTAAACAGATCAGTTCTGAGCCTGGATTTAAACAGAATCACAGCAGAGGCTTGTCCCACATGTTCTGAAGACTGTTCCAGGTTTTAGCTGCAGAAAACTGAACCGCTGACTCTCCAGGTTTAGTCCTGTAAACTGAGTCAGGCTAGTCCTTTCTAATCTCTTCCCGTAAAAATGAAAAATGTTGATACAATTTTTTTTTTCATTGTGTAGGCCAAATTGTTAAAGGTGCATTGTGTAACTTTTCTGGTGGAGGGTCCGTCAAATGCTTTTCTCCATGGAGATGTTATTGCTTTGTCTGGAATGTGTCAGACTATGGCATTAAACCTTTCTATCTTCAAACTAGACCAAGTTACAGGTCAGATCTGTGGAGAGGCGACCCCGCTCACAGTCAGAATGCCTGTTTTTCTTTCTTTTTCTAGGTATTTTTGAGCAATAAAACAACCTGTAATTGAATAAATGTAAAGTAGAGCTGTTTAAAGTCCTACTGTGGGACCTTCTAGGCAGAGCAATATTCAAAGAAACAAGCAGGTGACGGACCCAAACCAAAAAGTTACATAGTGCTCCTTTACTAGTAAACTCACTCTTGGTAAGATTATATTTGCCTGTTTTTTTTATTTCCTACAGGTGTATTGAAGTGTAAAAAGGATCGAGCTTTGCCTGGTGGTCAGCTTTGTCCGATCTGCTCTTCTCCAAGAAATGTCCAACAAAAACCTCTTCAGGCTCTGGACAACATGATCTGCAGCAGCCCCGTCATCAAATCAAAAGATCAACACTCGAAACCTGAGGAAACCAATCACGAATTCACATTTTTGGACGATTTCAAGCAACCGTTTGGAAATATCTCTCTTGGATTATCAGACGAACATGGCAACGAGGTGGAGCTTGAATGTGGCGTTGACGAACCAAAGGATGCTAGCAAAATTAGCTTTGAGCAAATCGATGATGCTAAAATGGCTAGCAACATCACGCTATCGCTCGATTTGGATTGCGATGTTGACAGAGAAAGATATGAACGTCTATGGAGATTGATTGCGTATTACACTAGCGTACCAGCGCATTTGAAAAGAGGGATTATGCTAACGAAAGATCCTTATCCGACATATGTTTACAAGCAGGATTCGGATAAGGATGCGTTGTATTACACAGGAGTCAAAGCTAACATTATGGCGCTACCGTCGTGGCTAATGCAATCGTATACGGATTTACAGCTAAATAGGCAAGGATCATCCGGAAAAAGAGTTAAGCTAAGTTTTGCAACGCAGCTATCGCAAAATTTGGAAACAGAAATGATTCGTAGAGAAGTTAGAACATGGGTTATGACTGAAGAAACAAATTCAAATTTTAAAACCGCAATTTTAGGCAAAACTTTCGACTTGCAATGCAATGTTCAAAGTTCAGGTGAGCCTGTGATAACATGGATTCTACCAGATGGAACAAAGCTGGTGGCTCCAAGTGACAATTCTGATGAAAGATTGTCCATTTCTGCAGATGGGAAACTTGAAATCAAAATGGTTGAACATAAAGATGGTGGAAATTATTATTGTGTTGCTAAAGTTGATGAAGACATTGCAATTTTACCATTTTATGTTAGTGTACAAGATCTGTCCAACCCGCAACCAGGAGAGGACCAAGCTACTACTTCTATTGAGTTGTTAGCTGGAAATTCGCTAAACCTGGATTGCAATGCTTTTGGTTCACCTGATCCAGAAGTTAACTGGATTATCCCAAATGGAAATATTGTAAGTTTTAAATTCAATACATCACGAGTTTCAGTTTTTTCAAATGGAACACTTCATATAGCACAAAGTTTGCCCCCTGACAGTGGACTTTACAAATGTGTAGTTTTGAATCAATATGGCGTGGACACTAAAACAACTAAAGTTACTGTAAATAAGCATCCAGGGATGGTTAAGCTTTTACGAAGGTTTCCTTTAAAACCACAATCTGCATCTGGGGTAAATACAAAAATTAAAGTTCCGATTCCAGATTTAGAAGAAGGATCTGGCGATACTGATGAAGGTTCAAAGTCTGTACGCAAAATAGTCCCGGTTCGAAATGGCATGCCTCTGTCAAGAACTCCATGGCGTAGACCTCCCATTATGATGCGAAAACCAACTTCACAAAACCCGCAAAACGGAAGAAATATTTTAGATAGTCGTAGAAGAATGAGCATGTCAAAAACAAAGATAAATCCGGAAAGATGGGCGGACATTTTGGCAAAGATTCGCATCAAGAATGGGCAGTTTGCGACTACTGTTTCTCCTGTAATCGCAACAACTCCAAAAATTACAACGCCATTTCAAGAGTTGACAACTTTGGGGCAAAAAGAGACAACTTCTCGACAATACACAACTCAGTTTTTAACAACTTTATCCCATGAAACTATCGAAGGATCATCAGACGAAGTGACTCTGAATGAAAAAGCTACCCGTGAAATAGCCACGACAACTATTCCTACACAAGAAAATGCATACAGCTTGCATACAACAACCCTAAAGCCCATGACATCAACAAGTTTCCCAAATTTGCAAACGACTACTTCTAGCAATGTGTTTTTCCTCCCACAAACCACTTCTAGACCATTTCAAGTTGTCAAATTTTGGCAGGAAGTCCTAAACACTCCAGGCAAGAGCGCAACTTATTCCCACCATGAGGACAGTGAAGTTAAAGGAGGCAGAGCAGCTGATCCCAAAAGAGCTAAAGCTAAGGGAAATCGCAAGAATAAAAGTAAAATTTCCAAATTCCACAGAAAGGTTCAAACGGGACAAGTATTTCCAACGGTTGACCCAGTTACATCCAAAAGAGAGGATGAAATAATACCACAAGAGCCAAAAGATGTGGGACTGTTACAAATTGAAGCCATTATTGATTTAGTTTCCCCGACAACCGCGCAAATATGGAAAAGGCCAACAAGCAGTACACTTCAACTGATGAAAAGACGAAATGGAAATCGTAAGAAGAATCCAAATAGGCGTAAAAATAAGATAAACAAACATGCAAAAAATCATGCAATAACTGATGAAAAGGTTAGCCAAGTGAGCATTATGCCTACAGAGCTAGAAATAGAAGTTCCAGTAAGTTTGGAGCCAACTGTACCCGTAGAAAATGGTTCTACGGCAAGCAGCATGAGCCAAAAAACAACAGAAAGCAATACAAAAACAAAGATAGTTGATAATGTAGTACAAGGTGTTATTCCAACTGCTTTTCCAGAGACGAGACTGGACACGCTCCCATCAAAACCTGTGCAAAAGTTTACAAGCTACCCATTGCCACCTGTTAAACCTGTATCCCAGCCTCCAATGGAAAATGCTATAACAGAAAGGTCCTCTGAGAAGCTAAGACACGCAAAGAGGAAGTTAATTCAATCGCGCCAAAGATATACGGGCCCCAAAGGACAAAAACATCTTGTGAATGGGACCGGGGAGCAGTTACCAAGGCGTTCTTCTTCACTAGCTTCTTTAACAGAGCATAAAGTGGAGGAGATGCACCATTTTCAAGATACAGGTGCTTTATGGGCCACAACAGGCATTAATTTTGAAATACAAGCAGCTACGAAAAGGCCAGAAAACTCCTCCAAGACTTTAATTCAAGATAACAGACCAGATAATGTTGAAAGTGCAAGTATAACAGCATCTACAACTGCTTTACCAACGACTACTTTAATTTACGACCTTACCAAAATGGCTACCACTGAACCAAAGTTAAAAAATACCAAACAAGCTATTACCATTAGCAGTAGCACAAAAACGCCAACGCCCCATAAACAAAGTGAATCAGTAATCTATTCCAATATATTCCCACCAAAAACAACTGTAACGACTCATCTATTAACATATACTACTGAACAAGTTACAGACATTAGCAAAAGCCCCGAAAATTTCAATGAAGATCTGCAAACGCAAGATGAACGTGTCATTTTATCCCAAAATGGTAGCAAGCAAGCAACTAGCATTCCTGTTATTGTAAATGGCAATCAAAACCAGCTGACTCCAACCAATTCTGTATCTTTGCAAATTGCTAATGCCAAAACTACAGTAGCTTCATCTACTCAGCCTCCTCCTAGCATTAGCGTTCGCCCTAAAAAGGCTTTGTTTTTTAATGTAACAACAAAGCATGCTCCAACGATTAAGGTTCGCCCAAAAAATTACGATAAAGATCAAGATAATGAAACAAATACGCTAATTTCTTCGCCAAATCCTATTTTAAAATCAACCATAATGCCGTCTATGCTAAATTACACCACACATGAAGTTCCTAGCATCACAACTAGTATGAAAATCGCAACAGAAGCTAAACCAATGAATTCTTCTCATATTTCTGTACAAAATTCATCTTTATCTCCAAGTCTAGCAAGAAATACCACCCAACAAGCCATTAGCATTAGCATTAGCCCTAAACTAGACCAAAGTACTCAAGCTAAATTGCTAACAGCATCTGTCACACCTACATTGGATGCCACCCAGCGACCAACTCGAGCTCCATCAGTGCTTTCCGATCCTGTAACCCAGTCTCCTAACCACAGAATGAACCAATTTATTAGCTTAAATCCTAGCATACCTACAATCAACTTGAAGACCACCCCTGCCCCAACTTTTACCCCATTTTTGGCTAAATTGTGGACAAAAGAAGTGCCTCCAGCTAGCACAACGTCAAAGCTACCCGCCTTAGCCACTTATCCGAGGGGGAAGCCAAGGATAACCAAGGGTAATTTCCAAATTATGAGCGTAAAAGCGGAAACAGATGCCATACTTCCCTGCGCAGCCAACGGAGAACCAAAACCTTTCCTGTCATGGACTAAAGTTTCAACTGGTACGTATGAGTCACCGTGTAGCTAGCTCGTAATTTAGCGTTTAACAACTGGCATTTTCACAGCTTAGCCTTGGCGAATTGTGGCAGATTCAAGACATTTTTGTAATACATTAGAAGTGAGGTTCTGGGGAGATGTGATGGCATTGAACAGATGTAGAGAGAGAATTTTTTTCAATAATTTAAAAAAAAAAAAGTATTTTAACTGAATGCAATAAGAGGCACTGCAATAGTTATTTAATAATAATTATTGTAAATATTTGCACTGAAATGATTAATTGTATAAATGTGTATGTTTCTTAAAGGGCCCTTATTACTCTATTTTCTATTGCTTCATGACATCACAAGGTGGAGCAGAGCATTTTGAGTCTTGGAGATGTAGACTAATAGATAAAATAGATAATAGTCGGATAAAGACTAATAAAGTGTTACTCAAGCATGTGTGAATGAAACAAAACACAACTCCAGGTCTGTTTTTGAGGAGAAAACAACATTATAACCTGACTTAAAGTTCTGTAAAGTTGAAATTTAATATATTTTTCCCTTTTTTCTTATTTTGTAGGTACCAGTATCCCTCAGAACACCAGACTGCAGCGTTATGAAGTGCACAAAAATGGGACTCTTATCATTCGAAACATCCAGCCAATGGACGGAGGAGAATATCTTTGCACCGTACAAAACCAGTACGGCTCAGATGAGATGCTAACCAACGTCGTAGTGCTTTCCCAACATCCAAAAATCCTTCAACCACGTCATCGCGACATCTCTGTGAATTTAGGATCCAGTATTGATTTAGATTGCCAAGTTGAAGGACACCCAAAACCTAGAGTGACATGGATGCTACCGAACCACGCCCAAATGGCTGCTACGCCTTTCGGGCTAGCTTCAAATCGTGTTAGCATTTTACAAAACGGTACTTTGCGAATTGTCCAAGCTGGTTTTTCAGATCGAGGGATTTACAAATGCGTTGGTAGCAGTACGTCAGGAGCGGATACAGTTTCGATAAGACTCTATGTTTCGTCTTTGCCTCCTATTTTTTACCAAACACCAGTTGAAAACGTCACCGCTAGTGAAAATAGTGCTGTCTACTTGGATTGCACTGCTAGCGGATCACCTCAACCTACGATACGATGGATTACACCAGATAGCATCCAGCTAGCATCTTCGCAATACTTAATCGGACAAAATTTAAAAGTTTTCCCAAATGGTACACTCATAATCGAAAGTTTAACCCAAGCAAATGCAGGAAAATATGAATGTTTGGCTAGTAACATGATGGGGACTAGCAAGAGGATGGTGAACTTGTTTGTGAAGAGTAAGATGCTAATGGCTAAAGCTAGCATCACAATGGCATCGCTGAAGTTGACACAAGTGGTTTACGGAGGGAAGTTAAAGCTGGACTGTGTAGCCAAGGGAGATCCAGAACCAAGAGTGATCTGGAGAATGCCGTCCAAGAAACTAGTGGATGCACAATACAGGTAAAAAAAAATAAAAATAAAATGCATAATTACGAAATTTACAAATAAAATGAAATGGGCCTAGATAAGAAAGTTGTAATTGTATAACAGACACAGCTACTAGTTGTACAGTTTCTATAGTTTAACCTGCTCTGTGGTGGAGTGACCTGGTTTTTGGTTCATATCTCTGTAATTTCTGGACCTATCTACATGAAACAAAAACTAGCACGAAGTTCAGCATCTTCTCTGTCAGTGTAAATTAACTAAAGTGGAATTAATGTTTTACAACAGCTTTAGAAAGAGGTGTGAGTGGTGTCAGTTAAAGGTTCAACATTTGTGGATCATAAGTTTGGCGATTTCTTCCAAAAAACGTGAATCTCCCATAGAGTTAACAACAACTAGCATGCTGACAGTGCACTTCTTGATTATCGGACAATACTATAACCCTTTATAATTAGATACAGACAGAACACGGCTTATTTTGACCTCAAAAGCTGCTTATACAAGACAAAATACATGGGAAAAAATATTGTAATGTGTTTTTTATATATGTGTCCGTTTGTTTATGTGTGAATAAATGAAATGTGAAACGTGGGAGCCACTTCTCAAACTGAAAAATAAATTTCCCTGCAGGTACAAATAAAGGAACCTAACCTAACCTTTAATCATTGCTTGGTATGCTGTCTTTTATTTTCAGTTTCGACCCAAGAATTCAAGTCCACCCCAACGGCTCTTTAACAGTCCACTCTGTTACTGACAAAGATGGAGGGGAGTATCTGTGCGTGGCCCGAAACAAGATGGGAGACGATTATGTGGTTCTGGGAGTCGAGATTTTGACGAAACCGGCGAAAATCGAGCAGAAAAAGCCACGGTCAAGTCAGGAGGTGATCTACGGAGGGGATCTTAAAGTGGACTGTGTGGCGTCTGGACTTCCAAACCCTGAGATCAGCTGGGCCCTTCCTGACGGGACGATGGTCAACCACGAGAAGCAAAGAGACAGAGCCGGGCGCAGCAGAAGGTACTATTATTTTTTTAGTTTACGTTTCATTCTACTATTCAAAACACTTTCCGTCTGTCTGATAATCAATGTAAAAAGAATGCATTATCTCAAAGCAAAATAACTTTCTTCTGAGCTGTAATTTTACATTTTTGTACATCTTTTTCTTATAATAACAATGATAAATGGGTAAATGTTTTTATTTTGCTTTCCATGTTTCATAAGCAGGTTGGTGGTTTTTAGATTCTAGGATGTGATGATGTTCTATTCCCAGATGGGGGGACAAAAGATAGATTTTCCTATTAATTACACTGTACTTTACTGTGAAATATCCAAAAAGTAAATTCACAAATGTTGAACCTGATTATTTTTATTAGTGACTGGACCCAAGAACTCACTGCATTACAACACAAATCTGCATTTTAACTAAATGAATTTTAACGGCCCCCATGTGAAATCCAGCTATAGTTGCTTAATAAAATTACTTTAGATCCGCCATCTGCTTGTATCCATGGAGATGCGTGCGTTGCCTTGAATTTTCACAGTGGGGCATTTAATTCTTAGAAAAATGCTTTAGTTAGAAAGTGTGAATTGTGTTAGAACTCAAGCCTCCATCAGTGCTTAACATATTTTTATTTTTTAGCTAAATATTTCACATTATTTCACTTTTCTGGTGGATAGTACCTGCCTCTCTCCATGGAGATGTCATTGGTTTGCCTGGGATGTTCCACAGCATGGCATTAAACTTACTGTGCGATTTTCCAGGTGTTTTTATACCTAAAAAAACATGCATTCTTATTGTGAGCTATTACACAAAACTGTGAGCTTTAAGACACGTTAGAATGTTGTTACCTCCTCAAAAACAAACCTGGAGTTGTGTTTTGTTTACTTTATTAGTCTGTCTAAAACTCAAAATGCTCTGTTCTACCTTGTGATGTCATGAAGTGGGAGTTTACAAGTGAACAGCTCCTTTTACCTTTAGTTCAGTAGAGATTGGCAGTTCCAGAGCTGAAATGATCCAATAATGAAGGTGTGTGGAGTTTAAAAACACAGTGGAGCACTTCCTGTATTACCACATGACATCACAAGGTGGAACAGAGTCTTTTCATTTTGATAGAAGAACTAAATCTCCAGGTCTGTTTGTGATGAGGAAACATTAGAACATAGATCAGAAAATAGTGTAATATGGGACCTTTAATTGATTTGTATGAGATATTTTTTTAATCTTTATTGTCTGATTTTTTGTTTTTCCAATTCAAAACTCAAACTTTCGGTGACACTTTCTGGTAGTACTCAGCGTCCTTCTTGTTTTTTGCCATTACTTAGCAGCAAAATCCTTGACCCTTTCCACAATACGTTTAATTCATCATTTATCTATTATATCAAAGCTTAAACGACCCTTTAGAAAATGCACCGCAAGGTCGATATTTTTCAAAAAGCACTTTTATTCTCTATCCTCACATTTATTTTCGAAGGTTTTTTCTTTGTATCGCTAAGAAGAAATCCAAGTTATGTAAGGCCATGTTAGATAAAGAGAGCAGAGTGTCTCTTGAAATTCTTGATCTGATTAAGTCCATACATCAGAGACACAAGAGCGACCTTGGAGAACCAAACACATAAAGTGCAGTTTAATAGAGATCTCCCTCTTTGGCCCAACGCAGTAGTTTTGGTGCACAAGGGGTAATGCATGAACAGATACACAAGTAATTGAGTTATATTTTAATGTTCCTTGGGTCTTGGCCTCAAATGAAGAAAGTTCAAGGCCTTGTGCTGTTTTTCTGGGTTTTTTAGGGTTTGTTTGTTTTTTTTTTTGGTTTTCCCCATATTTTTGAGTAAAATGTTTCTTGCCAAAGTACAGATATCTTGTATAAGCAGCTCTTGAGGTCAAAATAAGTTCACTGTGTACTGTCACAGGCCAAGAGGATGCATCCTACAGCTATGCTCAGACAGTGAGAGATACATGCACCATGCGCCATACAACAACTCACTCTTATGTAACAGATAATACTCCCTACAAATGTACAACAACTCACCCTTATGTAACAGATAATGAAGTGCTCTTCCTCTGACCTCTTCACTAGCTGCTCTAGTGCACTACATTTTTCCTCCAGCAGGGAGCGCTCTGCCTTCAGGTCTTCACAGGTCTCTAACAAGGCGGACTTGTCTGTCTGTAATTCCGCTCTGTCACGTTTTTCCTGCTTGACCTTCTGCTATAGCGTACTGTTCTGTTTGTCCAGCAGGGAGCACTCTTCCTGTGAGAGCTTCAGTACCTCCTCTAGTGTACTGCATCGCTCCTCCAGCAGGGAGCACTCTACATGCAGCTTCTCACAGGAGCTCAAAATGGAGTCATTCTCCTTCTGTATTTCAGTTCTCAGAAGTTTCTCCTGTTCAACCTCCTGCACCAGAGCACTGTTCTTCTTTCGCTGCTGAGAACGCTGTTTTTCCAGCTTCTTCAGCAGCTGCTTTAGAGCACTGTACCTCTTGTCCAGTATGGAGTGTTCTCCCTGAGACCTCCTCAGAGTGTCCTCCAGCTCCTCACAGGTCCTCAAAATGGCCTCCTTCTCCTCCTCCTCCATCTTTTGGACCTGTGTCTCTGTGTCCTGTATTTTCTGGAGCATCTGGACCTTCTGCTCAGCCTTGATTTCTGCGACCTCTTTCTGCAGGGCCTCAATAACTCCATCTTTGGACTTAGTAATTTTAACTTATGGCTGTCAGCAGTGCAACAGTCACAAGGTTAATCAATCAAAATCATTTGAGTTGCAACAACTAGGAATATTCTACACAATAATTATTATTAAATTGTATTATAGTTTTTCACATAAAAATTGGTGAGCCCACAGGAGGGAGGGTTAGAGATTGGGTACCCCATAGCAGTAAAATACCCCATCTTTAAACTAACTGCAAAAACTGACTCAGACTTTTCTCTTTTTTAGATATGTGGTGTTTGACAATGGCACTCTCTTCTTCAACGATGTGGGGATGAGAGAGGAGGGCGACTACACCTGCTACGCCGAAAACCAGCTTGGAAAAGACGAAATGAAAGTCTACGTTAAGGTCAAATCTGCCTCGTCTTCTCCGCAAATCCAAAACAAAACAGAAATTTCACCTGTTCAAGTTATCTACGGTGAAAATCTAACCTTACAGTGCAATGCTAAAGGTGACCCAACCCCTATGTACACCTGGATATCGCCAATGAACCGGATAATTGATTCAAGTAAGGAAAAATTTCAAGTTTTCAACAACGGAACGCTAACTGTACAAAGAGTTCAACGTTTTGACGCTGGGGACTACACCTGCATTGCTCGAAATAGTTACGGACAAGACAACAAAATCGTAACAGTTGAAGTTTTGGTTACGCCTCCTGTTATTAGCAATAACGGAAATAATTTTAAAGTTTCCAAATTTCAAAATGATAATATTTTATTGGATTGCGTTGCCAAGGGAACGCCGAATCCAAGAATTATGTGGGTGTTACCTGGGAATGTTATCCTACCTGCTCCATATTACAGCAATCGGATCACTGTTTTTCAAAATGGAAGTCTGGAAATACGATCGGCTAAAACAAGCGATTCGGGACAGCTAGCTTGTATTGCGAGAAATGAAGGCGGAGAAGTCAGATTAGCAGTTAGCCTTGACGTTAAAGATGCTAACACTAGAATGCAAGCTTCTGGAACCCAACTGGATGATGTATCGCTAACTGCTGGCAATGCTATGACTCTAAATTGCTCATTTGACGGTAATAATATTAAACAGATAACATGGATGCTTCCGAATGGGACGCCTTTACTTAGCGGCGCACGTTTGGCAAAGTTTTTCCACCGTCAAGATGGCTCATTGATAATTAGCAACCCTACTTTAGCTGAAGCTGGTACGTACCGATGTTTAGGACGTAGCAGCACTAGCCAAGTTGAGCAATTTGTACAGTTGACGCCTGGAAGAAAACCTGTAATTGCTAATAAATATGATTCACCAGTTAATGTTTTGAATGGCGATATGCTAATGCTACATTGTGTTACAAATGGAGATCCACTCCGGCTAACATGGACGCTACCGAGTGGAGTTGTTTTGAATCGTCCGCAAAAAGCCGGGAGGTACTCTGTCTTGCAAAACGGTACGCTAGCGATAAAACAAGTTAGCGTTTATGATAGAGGTTTGTACGCGTGCAGAGCAGCTAACGAGTATGGTAGCTCGGTCATGTCCGTTTCTGTTATCGTAATAGCCTACCCTCCTCGAATCACAAATGGACCAAATTCAGTGACGTATGCAAAACGTGGCGTAGCAATACAACTGAACTGCGCAGCTACCGGTATTCCCAATGTGGAAGTAGCCTGGGAAACGCCGGACAAAACTAGGCTAGTCGTTAGCGCGCAACCTCGACTGTTTGGGAATAAGTATCTACATCCGCAGGGTTCGCTAGTCATCCAAAACCCTTCGCCAAAAGATGCTGGTGTTTACAAATGTACGGCGAGGAATGCGATTGGAGTGGATTTGAAAACAACGTATTTAAATGTTTACTAAGAGGAAATTTCACTGTAACTGCCCAAGAAACTGCCAACGCCAAGTAACTGAACTACTGTTACGAGATGAAAATAAAATGGACACTCGCAATGTGCCAAGAAGAATATTTTGAACGTATTCTCAAACACAGCATGGACTCAATGAACTAAGAGCCTTTTGGGAATTAAAAAAAAAAAAAGTTAACATGCAAATGAGGTTTAAACATGGTGGAATTTACCAACAATATTTAACAACTAAGACAATTTGTAAATTATTTTGTGATTTTTTTTTTTTTTGTCAGACTTCATCTCGACATTGTATTAAAGTCCCCAAATTTTAGAAACTTAAACAGGCTATAAGAAATATAAGAACTAGAAAAAGACATGCACTTTCAAGTACATTTTTGTGCTCGGTTAAATCATTGTACAAAACCAGAAAAACACAAATTTGAAGCTTAAAGAATTTTTTTAATTTATTTTTTGTATTTCTTTCTAATCACACTAAAGAAGAAAGGTACACTGTGTAACTTTTTAGTGGACAGTCTGCCACCTGCTTGTTGTTGCTTTTCTTGGAATGTTCCACAATATGGCATTAAACTTATCTTGCTTGCATTTAGTACTAATAATAATAAGCCTTCCACTTCTTCACAGCTCTGACCTGTAACTAAATCTCCATGATATAGATAGCCTGAGCAACCAGTCCCTTCTACATTCTGTTTATATCCAGAAGGGGCTGGAGCCGGACCACAGAGCGTGAAAATTGTCCATATAAACTTGAGACGGTCCAACCACAGCCGTTAATCTGTACCACGTGTCTCTCAAATACAGAAATTCTTGTGTCATTCAGAACAAAATGTCACTTCTTTTACTGGAGATAAAGAGTTTGGTGCTTCCATTGTTGATTCTGCAAAAATCTGCGCTGTTCAGTGGCTATGATCTGTTTAGTATGCCACAGTATGGATTAAAACGTACATATCTCCATGAAGTATGGGTTTAACTTTCTATTTCCATGGAAACATGCAGGAGACACGCTACCTCCAGAAAGTTACACACTGTACCTTTAATTTTCATTTCATTAAGTGTATGGTTTTCCACCTAGTGACAACGACAGCCAGTGTCACGCTGCAAGAACTTTTTGTAAGAAAATATTGTTTAACTTAATAACTGATAATTGACTGATAACGATTTTGTATGTTTACTATAAAGCACACTTTGCATTTTCCACTCTTTTTTTAGCACGTTTTGAATCTGTTGTATAAACGCTGATCTGTACAGGTTCTGTATGTAACTTATTTGTCAACAACCGACTGCGGTGCGTTCACATTTGCATATTTTAATAAAACTTCTGAATGTTGTTAACCCAAGTGTTCGAAACCAAAAGTTATTCTTGCGAACTCATGACAAAAAGTGCAGAAATGATGACTGCAACTGTGTAAATTACATCTATTGGTGAGAAATGGATTGGAAATTCACCTTTTTGGGGCCAGAACGCGTCAGGATGGAGTTTTAATGAAGTTAGTGGGTTTTAGAATGGAGATTTTATGCAGCGGAGAGGAGTTTGAATAAGGAAAATAGGTCACACTTTTGCTATTTGTTCACACAGCAGAGCATGTAGGAAAGGTTTTAAACTCCAGACACCTTCACTAGAATCATTTGGAGAATTTCAGCCCCAGATTGGCCAAACTCCACTGAACTAAAGGTAAAAGAAGCTGTTAAAGGTCCTGTATTATGCAAAATGGACTCTTGTGAGGTTTAAGTCGTGTTCTAATGTTGTTTCCTCCTTAAAAACAGACCTGGAGTTGTGGTTTTTTTCATTCACACATGTTTTATTATTAGTCTGTTTACATCTCCAAAGCTCAAAATGCTCTGTTCCACCTTGTGATGTCATGAAGCGGTAGTTTTCAAGTGAACAGCTCCTTTTACCTTTAGTTCAGTGGAGATCGGCGATTCCAGAGCTGAAATGATCCAAATGATTCTAGTGAAGGTGTGTGGAGTTTAAAAACACAGTGGAGCACTTCCTGTATCACCACGTGACATCACAAGGTGGAACAGAGTGTTTTCAGTTTGAGAGAAGAACTCAGCCTAAATAAATCTGCAGGATTTGTGTGTTAAACATGCGAATGAAACAAAACACAACATCACCTGGTTCTCTCCATGGAGATGTCCCCTGAAATGTTCCTCATTATGGCATTACATTTATTTATCTTTACAGAGACGGCAGGTGACGCCACTGGACCAAGTTACATGTCAGATCTGTGGAGAGGCGAGCCCACTCATAGTAAGAATGCAAGTAAATAGTAAATGCTACATGGATACGTTTAATGCCGTACTGGGACATTCAAGACAAAGCAACAACATCTCCATGGAGACAAGCAGGTAGAAAAGTTGCACCTTTAAGGCTAATTGAAATGTAGTTATTATAAAGAGTTTGGTTTGCTGGTTTGTTAATTTTCTTATTTGCAGTCACCAGTTACAGTCTGAGGTGAGTGAGGTTGAGTGAGGAAATTAGGTCACGGTTATTGGCGAACATTTCCGAACATGTGTGAGCAGCTGGAGAGGAAATCCCCGGTGGATCTGCACATGCTCAGTGTCTGTCATTAAGACTGAGTCCACACAGCGCCGCACACATTAAACTTACATCACTGCGCCGAGTGTTAAACTGTTCGAGCCAAAACCGCCACAACACTTGGTTTTCCCAGGAACTGATCTCACCCGGCGATTAGGTCTGCACGGTTCAGGAACACGTGCACTGGCTACGTTCACCTTCTACGATTTGATGTTGCGTCATGTGATCAGGAAGTTCAAACGAATACTCTAAGCTGATTGGTCGAAGTGAGTGCGACGTCACCCACAGCGTTCAGCTCCAGTCAAATGAAGCTCACTCGGGTTTGCAGTTATAGGAGCGAATTTGGAGCCGAGTTATGTTATTAGGTTCTTTTTTTTCAGACCAAGAGTTTGTTTTCATACCTGACAGTTTCAACTGCCGTCCCATCACGTGACCACTCTGAGGAAGAAACTGTCAGGTATGAAAACAAACACTTGGTCTGAAAAAAGAACCTAATAACATAAATTATCGGAAGACCAAATGAACCTCGTTGGATTACTGGAGCCGAGTTCTAGGAAAAGGAATTTATTTGTGGACAAAATAGTGAAATAAAAACACCAGGATCACGTAGACCAGGTTAAAACCAAAATGACGAGTCTGATAGCAGCAGTTACAGAGCGAGGGATGATAGTTTTTCAATGTAAAGTCGACTGGACCCAGAGACGATGAAGCAGGAAGCGCCCCCATGCTCACTTCCTGTTTGGAACGCGACAGCTACGGGTTAGCTATTAGACTTAGACTTAGACAAACTTTATTGATCCACAAGGGACATCACAATATAATATAATAACAGCGAGTAACAAAAATAGATGGTAAAGCAAAAAAGAGCAAAAGACACGTGTCAAATGAGACATAATTATAAAAATAAAAATAAATGTATATGTACAAGTCAAAATAAAATAGAAAAATAAGTAATAAACTATAAAATCACAGCTATAAACAAGAGACAAGAACGACAGTCCACTTTTATATACAGTTTATGGTCACGATAGCAAAACAAGCCGAGAAACTTTAATTAAATACACAAATGCACAAATGGGTGCGCTTCCAGCTCCATCGACTGTGGCTCCAATTCACTTTACATTGAAAAACTGTCACTCCTCTTTCTGTAACTGCTGCTGTGAGTCTCATCATTTTGGTCTTACAGTTTTCATATTAACCCACTCTACATGATCCTGGGGTTTTAATTTCACTTATTAAATATTCCTAATATACAAAACTCAGCTGCAAATTCACCCCCATAACTGCAACCTCAGTGAGCTTCATTTGACTGGAGCCGAACACTATGGGTGACACCACGTTCCCTTAGTCCACTTCTTTATACAGTCTGGTCATACCTCCGTGTGAATAACCGCGAAATTGTGTCGTTTAAAGGAACTGTATCCAAGCCAAACCATTTTATTTCTGTAGCACATTTCATACACAAACAAACCAGTTTCCAAAGTGCTGCACAACACAAATAAAACATATCCAACAGAAATATAAAATAAAGCTCCAAATAAAACTGGTCAAACCAAATAAGAGCAAGAGTACCAATAAATAATAAAAAGGTAAAAAAACAAAACATAAATAAAAGACACTGTTTGTATCTGTTTAAAAGAAAGTTCCTTCACTCACATCTGACCCCGTGTCTCCAGGGCCTTCACCTGCAGACAGAGACACATCCAAGTTTGCCTCATTCTCCGTTTCTGGACACTTCTTTATACAGTCTGTGGTCTGACCCCGCCGGCCCAGCAGGAGCAGATGATCCTCTTCAGTTTGAACTCTCAAATATCCTGAGAACTGTTGAAGTGTTGTTGTGTAAAGACACTAGAACTCACCAGATTGCAGGAAATTACATTGATTTTGTTCAGATTTCTGCATGTGTATTTGTAAATGATGTGAGATACTGTTAAGATGTTCTGTGGATGTTTCCGGACAATGATGTGAGTTTATTTTAGTGGAGATACGAGCACATGTTGAGTGCACCTGTCTGTAATACTACGCTTTAGGATATTTACACATAGTCACTGTAACTCGTCTTTGAAATGAGAGTAAATCCAGCCTGTATTCATTTAAAGTATTACGTCTGATCAGAGTTTATCCTTCTGAATCAACAGCAGCTTTTATCACTGAACACAAAGTTATTTGACCTTCAAGTTTCCTCAAAAACACTTTCATTTCCATTGAAGCGTTAGTCACTATAGTTCAAACTCTTCCATATCTGTGTGTCATTACTGCAAAACATTACACAGAAAATACCAACAAATAAAAGGGAGTAGTTGTGTTGTCACGAAATATTTTACTTAAGTAGAAGTAACAGTACTAAGCAGAAGTATATAAATGGTCAAATAGTCATATATTTATAACACTTTTACGTCAAGGAACCACATTTATACACCGGTGTACGCAGACACTAGGGGCGTTAAGTGTCTTTGCCCAAGGACACAACAACAGCATTCATCTGTGGGAGCTGGAATCGCACCGCCAACCTGTGGGTCAGCCGCTCAACCGCTGACGTTGATGTTGAGAGTGGGATTCGAACCGGCAACCTTCAGATCAGTGGACAAACGTGTGTGTGATTTATTCCTGCTACTACTACTACTACTACTGTTCTACTACTGCTACTACTACTACTACTACTGCTACTACTACTACTACTACTACTACTACTACTACTACTACTACTACTACTACTACTACTATTGTTCTACTACTGCTACTACTTCTGTTCTGCTGCTCCCACTTTGAATCTAATCTAATTGATTTGTTTGAAATGAATGTCATAATTTCATGCGTTCGCTCTTAAATGTCGCCAATATTTCTCGCTAACGACTTTGACTGTAACATTAAAAGTGATGCTAACGTTAACGCCGTGCTCTGTCCCATCTGCCCCACTGATAAAGCCTCTGCTGTTGTTTTTAATTGCAAATAAACACAATATAATCAATTATGCAAATGATGAACACGTTTGACCCCAGGCTTGGAGTAAAGCTGCAATACTGATGTTTAGTTCAGCTCATAAAAAATTCACAAAAAGTTCTAGAGAAAATGTGACTTTTTAAAGGAAAATATTGACTCTTGTGAACTTTTGGCCATGTCATAATGTTGTTAACTTGTCAAAAACGCTCCCGGAGTTGTGTTTTGTTGAGTAACCCTGCATTATCAGTCTACAGTCTACATCTCCAAAATTCAAAATGCTCTGTTCCACCTTGTGATGTCATGAAGTACTAGCTTAGTTATCAGGTTATCAGTAAAAGTTATATATGATTTGAACATGATAACGTCGTATTTAGAGGAACAGTTAGCTCATGTTTATGGAATTTAAAATCAACTTGTACAGTTCCTTTATTTAAATAGATTTATTCTTGTCGGTATTTATTCATTTGCAAGAATGAACTAACTAACTACTGTACCAATAAGAAAATTAATTATGTTCACTTATCTCTCTATTCATCAAACCAAGGTCATTTCTGATTCTTCTGATGTTGGAAAATCTGAAGTGGTCCTCGTGTTCAGCAAAGTTCAACAGTGCCCCCTGTTGGACAAATCTGCTAAGACGTCTCCCCATAAACCTGCATTAATACAAAATATATTACTGTGTATTATGTATTGTAAGTAAGCTAACACATTTTTATATATTTTAAAATAAAGTACTTTTAAAATTAACCATATTTTTTTTTCATTTTGTCAAATGTTAGCATAAAGTAATTAATCACAATACATTTAAACTAATTCTGTTATTTAAAATAATTTGTTAATATTTCTTTCACACATTTTAACCGTAAATTAAATTGAATTAAAAGTATAAATATGTATTGTTAATTTTATCAAATGTTAAAAAAAAAAAAGTCGTTAAATAAGTCGTAAAATATAAATATTGTTGTAATTAGCTAATTGGTATCAGCCGGTTATGCTCAACTGCGCATGCGTCAGTCACAGTCACTCGTCACTTAGCAACAACTTTTCGCCTTTTCGCGGACTTTTTTTTTTCCTTTTATGACCATTTTCCCTTTTTGTTTTACACACTTTTTTTTAAATCAAGTTTCGTATTTTAGCAATATTAACGCAATTTGAAATTTGATGAAGGTAAAAAGGCATGTTTTCTTTACATATTTGGCTAACGTTAGTACAGAACTGTTGAAGCTGTTATTTTATAACGTTAGGTTTTAAAGTCATTGTTAAACTATAACAATTATAACTATAACTAAATCATCAGAACCAAGCACAAGATTTGATTTTGAATGTCATTTTAATTATTTGAATCATTGTCAAAACATCATTTTAAACTTAAGTATTCAAGCATTTTATTCACATTGTAAAGTTGCACTATGAAACTTTTCTGGTGGAAGGAGGGTCCAACAACTGCTTGTCTTCATGGAAATGTTTGACAAAATGTTCCACAGTATGGCATTATACTTATCTAATGTGCATGAGTTAAATTACAGGTGTTTTTATTACTCAAAAGCACCTTGAAAGCTGTGAGTGGGGTTGCCTCTCCACAGATCTGACCTTAACTTGGCCTGGTAGAGTCACCTGCTTGTCTCCATGGTGATAGACAAGTTTAAATGGCTCGTACCTGATTTATTTTCCCCATGTATTTATTATTATTTGTGTCTTGTCCCAGTACAGATACAGTATAAAAGCAGATCTTGAGGTCAAAATAAGTCGGCTGTGTGTACTGTCTGACTCTACTTATAGTAACAGAAAGTGCACTGTTAGCATGATAATTGTTATTCGCATTACTGTGATGGCAAAACTCTGGATTGAAAGTTGTGAAAAGCACTTAGAAGACATAAGGTAAGTGCAAACTGTTTAAAATGAACTAGTTCTGTTTTTCACGTTTTTTAAGATTGGAATGGAGACAAGCAGGTGACAGATCGTCAACCAGAAAAGTTACAAAGTGGAGCTTTAAAGCAAACATTATACTTTATTAAAAGTCCTAAATTGTTGTTGTTGACGCAGGTTCAGCCCAGGAAGCGATCAAGCATCTTCTGAATGTGCTCAAACGCGTCTCGTCCCAAATAATCGGCCTGTCCGATCTCCCACTGTCTGCGGTGCTCCTCCTCATCCTCCGAGTCTGCAGCGCTCTGAAGGGACGAAACAGTGAGTCGGATGCCCTCCCATCCTCCTGCTGTATCTCTGTGTGTCAGATGCCCTTCCATCCTACTCCTATAACCCTGTGTATAAGATGCCCTCCCATCCTATATCACTGTGTCAAATACCCTCTCATCTTACTCCTATATCCCTGTGTGTCAGATGCCCTCCCATCCTCGTATATCCTTGTGTTAGATGCCCTCCCATCCATCTGTATCCCTGTGTCAGATGCCCTCCCACCCACCTATCCATGGGTTTCAGATTGATGAAAAATTACGACCGTTGCCATAGTGATTAACAATTTAAAATAAAACATTATGTCTAAAAGTAAGTTTGAATATAACACCAAGCTGAACCCCATGAATATCCCTGTGTGTCAGGTGCCCTCCCATCCTCCTCCTATACCCCTGTGTGTCAGATGCCCTCCCATCCTCCTCCTATACCCCTGTGTGTCAGATGCCCTCCCACACTCCTATCCATGGGTTTCAGATGAAAAATTTAATTATGACCGTTGCCATAGTGATTAACAATTTAAATTAAAACATGTTCTTTGAATGGGAAAAAGTCCAAACTGAACCCCATGAATATTTCTGTGAGTCAGATGCCCTCCCATCACAATATCCCTTTGTGTCAGATGCCCTCCCATTCCACTCTGTATTAAAACTTGTGTATATTGTTTCTTACAGGGTGAGTGCCGTCCTCCTCTCCATCGCTGCTGGTGCCCATCTCCTCCACGTCATCCAAAATGGCCGTTTCTTCTTGCTCTGCCAGATCTGCGACGCTTTCTTCTTCCTCCACTACTTCCTGTTTTTCTTCTTCTTCTTCTTCACTGAGCTTACCAGAGTCCACCTTCTCCTTCTCCACCTTCTTCTCTGCAGGTAGGACTTCAACTTGTGGTGCCTACAGTCAGGGTTGTTTGAGATTGAAATGTGGGTTTAAAATACAGATTGAGTTCATAGGTCATATTTAAACACTTCCTGAAGCATTTACATTTGACAGAAGACTGAAATCTGAAAACTTTTAAACTAATCCAAGAATCCCAGGCATTTCAGAACATGTTTGCAGAGGTCTAAACTACTGGGATTACTTTAATGCGAGTGGTGTAATGTAACGAATTAAAAGTAGTAAAGTATGGAACATAAGTAAAGTACAAATACCTAATATTTATACTTAAGATGATTTTTAAGTGGATACTTTTTACTTTTACTTCACTACATTTAAGAGAAAGTTTCTGTACTTTCTATTCCACTACATTTCTGAACAGGACTGAAAAGTAAAAGTATTTTTTTATTATAGTTTGAGATGTGCTGAAAAGACTGAGGGTTTATTTTATTTTCATAGTTTGAGCAGACAAAAATATACAAATAAAAACAGCTAGACAAAAAAATATTGATTCAGTTGTTTCCGCTGAACAAAATTACTGCGTGAAATACTTGTACTTTTTACTCTTTAAGTACATTTGTAAACGGGTACTTTAATACTTTTAATTAAGTAGATTTTTAATGTGATACTTTTACTTGAGTATTTTTTGCTCCAGTATCTGTACTTCTGCTTAAGTAACAAACTGTAGTACTTCTTCCACCACTGTTTAATGCCATACTGTGGAACATTCCAGACAAGGCAACAACATCTCCATGCAGACAAGCAGGTGGTGGACTCTCCGACTTAAAAGTTCCATGTTTAATTTTAGCTTTTAAGTTTTCTTAAGCCTTTTCACAGGTTGAGTCTTCATTTTTACATTTGATCTTGTGCTTTAAACACCACTCTCTATTGTCTAATCTCCTTTGTAATGGCCATGTCCCATTAGACCAGCGTGGCTCCTCTGTTTTCCCATCACGCCTTTTCATTCTCACACAAAACCAAATTATCCTCAGCTTTAGATACGTTCTTTGTCTGCCTCCCATTCACTCACAACACAGCGCCCAAATTAATTAACAAATGACCTGATAAGAGACGCATAATTCTCCAACATGCACTCAGCTCTGAACACTCGAATCAAACCGCCCCCCTCCACGTCGCTCACAATCACCAATGTAACACTTAGGCACAAAACGCCGCTCGTTATGTAGCCTGTAATTAAGCTAAGTGATGGATTGGTTGCACGACTTGGCATGAATAGCCGTCTTGAAGATTTGAAAAGGAGAGCCGGTGTTAGCATGAGTGGTCATAATTAGCAAAGACTTAGCTAATAAAATGTCCCCTTTGAGAGCTTAATGTCCCTGTCTCTGTGGGGTCTTATTCTGTGTAAAAGCTGCTAATCCTGTAGTTCAGACCTCTACAAACATTCTTGGATTCATTTAAAGGTCAGAGTTCAGTCTTCTCTCAAACGTTAATGCTTCAGAATGGCTTTAAAACAAGTAATTTGAACAAGTGGATGAAAAGAAAAAAAAAAATCATCATATTGATCGACACACAATTTTCTATTAATTTTGTCTTCTTATAAAGAAGTAAAATTTCCTTTTCCATTTCCTCTTCTGAACATAGACGACAGACTTTTAATAATGTCCACTGAAAAGTGAACTGTGTAACTTTTTGGTTGGGGGTCTGTCGCCTGCTTGTTTCTATGGAGATGTCCCTGCGCTGCCTGGAATGTTCCACAGTATGACTTTAAACAGCTCTACTTTACATTTATTCAATTACAGGTGATTTTATTGCTCAAAAATACCTAGAAAACCAGGCAGATCTGACCTGTAACTTGGTCTAGTTTGGTCTCCATGAAGATAGAAAGGTTTAATGCCATACTGTGAAACATTCCAGACAAAGCAATAACATCTCCACAAGAAAAGTTACACAATACAGCTTTTAAACAAAAAATAGTCACATTTCTTCTGCCAAAGTCACAATAAAAAAACCTAAATTAAGCCTGATCGCTACAGAGGAATATTACAATAAAACATGTATATATACACTCTATATTGTGATGAATATTGAAACGACTTTTTGCCTCTGAAATAAATAAGGATAATCCCAGTAAACCTGATTTTAAATATACAGTATCATTAAAAGGCCTGAGCTGCAGCAAAAACATAGCACAGGGAAACTTCTATGGCTAATTCTGGGTATCTGTTCTACCCTCCACAGCTCAAATCTTATCGTATTACAAAAGAAAATGGCCAAAATCTCCCCACTATTGTGAAGAAATTGTACACTTGATAAATACTGACCTCAAAATATATGGTTCCAGCTTTCATGTATTGAACGATGAGTCAGTAGAGTAATTATGGTGACAGTCTGCTCCAAAACACTTTCACTTAGCTCTCTCTAAGATGATTGCCATTAGGCTGCATCTCCATTACAGTTTGATCAATTTCACTTCAATTTTTCTGTACTTTAAACTGTATTTAGTTTAATAGGAATAAAATGTCAAGTCTTAATCACATAAACTATTTTCTGTCTCTCACCGTGGAGAAAGGTGGCTGCAGTGAGGCCGGCCGCTCCTGAATTTTTCTGATGGTCGTGGAGGCTTCTTTCACCTGAATCTTAATAAGAAATGAATATTTAACCATCATTCAATAATTTTCCTCTGAAGCTGTGACGTTTTTGAGGTCGTTTGCAACTGGTTTGGTCCTGGTTTAGTCCTTATTTAGTCCTGGTTTAGTCCTTATTTTGTCTTGGTTTAAGCCTGGTTTGGATCTGGGTTAGTTCTGGTTTAGTCCTGATTTAGATCTGGTTTAGTCCTCGTTTAGTCCCAGTTTAGTCCTGGTTTAATCCCAGTTTAGTCCTAGTTTAGTCCTGGTTTAGATCTTGTTTAGTCCTGGTTTAGACCTGGTTTTGTCTTGGTTTAAGCCTGGTTTGGATCTGGGTTAGTTCTGGTTTAGTCCTGATTTAGTCCTGATTTAGTCCTGATTTAGATCTGGTTTAGTCCTGTTTTAAATCTGGTTTAATCGTGGTTTAGTGCTAGTTTAGATCCTGGTTTAAATCTGGCTGCTAAAATCAATCTTTTTTTTTTTATCAGTCGACTTGTCCAGTGTCTGTTTATTTTCTATATTGAGAATTTTATATATAATTTAACCAGATTAAAGTAAAATATGCTAAATGCAGCTGGATAGAGAATATTTTTAAATATTGTAAACTGTTAATTTTTTTCCCATTTTCATTGAATATATATAATGTTATAAAACATTTTTTCTTTGACGTGTTACAGCCTATAGTCCAGATAACAATATTTAAATAGTCATCGATTGATTATCTTAACAGTCATAATGGTCGCGTTTACTAAACACTGCCTTTCTTTCTAACCTGTTTGATTGGCTTCTTCTGCTCCTTGGTCTTTTTTGCAGTTTTCTTGGTGTAGGACACAAAAGGGATGTCGTGTTTCTCGTGACCAGAGGAAGAGGAGGATGCAGAAGAAGAAGAGGATGATGCAGAGGAGGACAAGGAGGAGGAGGAGGTCTGACTGTGGTACTCTGTCCACCACATGTCCACGTATCGTCCCATAGTCTGAGAGCTGGAGTCTGCACTGCTGTTCCATGGTTTAGTGGAGCCCAGAAAGTGAACAATTTTAGCTTTGTGACCGAATCTGCAACAAAACAACAAGAGGTGAGTCAGCTACTGTTCAGTCCTGGTTTAGTCCTGGTTTAGTCCTGCTTTAGTCCTGCTTTAGTCCTGCTTTAGTCCTGGTTGAGTTTAGTTCTGGTCTAGATTTTAGCATTGTGACTGAATCTTCAAGAAAACAACAAGAGGTGAGCTACCATCTGTTTAGTCCTGGTTTAGTCTTGGTTTAGTTCTGATTTAGTCCTTATTATTGTTTTATTGTTACCTATTATAAACATTGTCTGCTTGAGGTTTCTCTTCAGTACACATGTTGAAATATGCAGTCGTCCTGGACTCTTGCCCATATGTTCTTCCCCAAATATTAGTTTGACTCTATTTAATGAGTAAATATTTGGTCTTAACTGTTTAAAGGCTGGGAGGTAACTGTAGACCGTGCTCGCGCTCAGGTTGTACACGAACGGAAGATGTTTGGACAAATCTTCAGTCGCCCAAGAACTGAAAAATGAATTCAACAAACCCTGGTCTCCTCCTAGAAATAAAAGAGGATTAGATTCAATATAAGGTACAGAGGAGGGACAGTGAATATAGACATCTGACAGAGGGAAATTGTTTTTCAGAATGTAAATATTAGGACTGTTGCTATGGCAATTGATAATTAAAAAAATCTTTTGAATGGTGAAAAGTCTTCAAAATGCCGCCTGATAACTGGAAGTTGAAACCCATGAATAGGGAGGGCATCTGACATGAAATGGGAGGGCATATGACACACAGGGATACAAGTTTATGGGAGGACATCTGACGCACAGGGATATAGGAGGATGGTAGGGTGATAGGACTATGGGAGGGCATCTGGCGTACCGTCGAAGCTGCCGTGCTGGTTAGCATGCTGCACTAGCCGTGTGTGGGTCTGGAGCGAGGGTCTGAACACAAACACTCCAGAGTTGAAGCAGTCGGGCCAGCCGGGGTCAGGGGCCGCGGAGAGCTCCTCACGGTCAAACAGGTCATCCACGTTACTCAGCACCTACAGAGGGCAGAGGTCAGAGCAGAGAGTCAAATGAAGCTCATTGATGCTAGCAGTTATAGGAGCGAATGGAGGCTGTTGAAGATAACGCCCCTTCCCGCCCACACCACAGGTTTAGCAGGGAGTGGGTGCTTAGCAATGCTGTCAATCAAACCTAATACTAACGCTAGTGATGGCGACCTTGGTAAAATAAAAACACCAGGATCATAGAGATCGTCATCCCATAGCGGGTTAATATGGACATTTTAAGACCAAAATGGCGAGGCTCACTACAGCAGTTACAGAGAGAGGGGCGACTATTTTCAGTGTAAAGTCAATTGGAGCCAAAGTCGATGGAGCCAGAAGCGTGCCATTGCTCACTTCCTGTTTGGAACACAGAATTTTATGTGTGAGAGAGAAACGAGATTACAAATCAGACCAAAAACGAAGTCATCTCTTTTTGGTCAAATTGTTTTAAAATAAAGCAGATAACTTGAGACAGAGCAGTGCCCACAGTTAGTGTCACACCTCCAGGGAATCTTGATGACATCAGCTGCGGAGTATCAGTTCATACCTGATTGCCTCTAACATGTGTCCTGCCATAGCATGAGCCCATATAGTCCCTGTGTGTCCTATAGTTTAGACTTCAGACTTTAAACAGGATATTTACTCAAACCAAACACGTCCATAGGAACAACATGTGTCCATGTGGACGTACAGCTGCAGATATCAGGCTCAAAGGGCGAGCTCTGTCCTCTTCTGTCTGGAACATCACTTCATACGTGACAAAACTGAACTAATCTAGTTTACTTTTCACACAAGAACTGTTATCGAAATGTCCTCATAGTTAAATATGTCCTGAGCATTTGACCCATCCTTCAGTGTCTCTGGGTTACACCTGTCAGAGTCACCTAGCTGGAGGATTAGACTTCTGTGCATGTTTAGGGTTAGTATTTTAGATATATTTTAAGACACATTCACTTTTATAATCTTATTGGTCACTATTTATTAGTCGAAAGACAAAGCTCTTGATTTACCGTCAGTCTACATTCCTACTCTCACCTATGGTCATGAGCTTTGGGTAATGACAGATACAAGCAGCTGAAATGAGTTTCCGCCGCAGAGTGGCTGGGTGCTCCCTTAGAGATAGGGTGAGGAGCTCAGTCACATGGGAGGAGCTCGGTGTAGAGCCGCTGCTCCTCCGCGTCGAGAGGAGTACTGAGAATGAGACAAACTTTATTTGTTTGACAGTACAGGGTCTTACCCAACAGACTAGTACTTACTATGGCAATTTGAATTATTTTAATAGCCGACTAGTCATGATTATTCTTGGATTAGTTTAACAGTTTAGATTTCAGTCTCCTCTCTGATGTTCATGCTTTCGGACTGGTTTAAAACATAATTAACGGACTAAATCTTATGTGTTGTTCTTGTATTTACCAGAGTATCTGCGTCGAGAAACACACATTTGCTGAACTGAACCAGGGTCCAGCAGTGGATCTTTGTGAAGGTGACTCCGAGCTCAGGGCGTCCGAGCAGAGACAGACGAAGAAAGTCCTCACTGTCCAGAAGGTCCACCACAATCACCTCATCAAACACCTCTGATAAGGCAGATCTGGTAGGACAAAACCATAGTGACATTTTGGACACAATAATTTGAGTGTTAAAGAAGACATATTGTGCTTGTGTCTGCTATATAGCTATAATCTGTGACACCCATGGATCATTATGTTAGAATATGGACATTTTAAATCACAATATTCATCTAAAATGACTTAATAAAAGAAACAGGTCCGCTGATTTCCGTGTTAGAAAACTGTGGTGTCCCATGGGAGCTGACGTCGCCTTAAACGGCATCATGACAAAGCGCCGCTGTGGGCCCCTCCTATGGACATCTGCACGTCACACTAGAGCAGACCGTTTTTATTCATCTAGACCAAAATAACTGCGCGACACTGCAGAATTCTAGGTGTATCACCAATTAAGAAAATAAAACTGGAGAAGGAAGTGCGTACGTCACAGTGGGCGGGGAGCAGTGGCGGTGAAAATGGGGGTAGGTTGGAGCAATGACGTCTTGAATACAGGAGAATAAAATTACTCAAACATGAATCACTCCAAATACAACTTCAGAGGGTCAATGAGAAGGAGACCACTATAAAAGCTGATAAAACCTCTGAAAAGCAGAATAGGTCTGCTTGCCCTCACGTTTTTTGTGATTTTCAAACTTTAACTTCAACACATTTTTGCACATTTCACATGGACTGCACAAACCTTAATCACATTTTCATTAATAAAAAGAAAAATATATATATTTTCTTACATTGACACATACCCACAATACCCAAAGTAACATGCTACCTGGCAGTGTTGGAGACGTTGGGCGTTACCATGACGACGATGCTGCGAGTGGTGCCGTGCCGCCGTAAACTCTTGGCCACCACCACAGCCCCTTTACTGTAGGAGTCTGTGGTCACCAGGGTAACGAAGGCCTCGCGAGCTGATGGAGAAACAGAAGTACAAATGTTTTTTATATATATATATATATATATAGTTGGGTTAGTGCAGTTAGCAAATCACAAAGACTAATTATTTAGATGCAAAGACCATAATATCACTTCTCTTGTATTGAAAAAAATCTTGTAGCTGTAGTTTAGACCTTCACAAACATGTTCTGAAATGCACGGGCTTCTTGGGTTAGTTTAAAGTTCAGATTTCAGTCTTCTATAAAATCCTCAGTAGTTCAAATACTTTCAAGCCTTTATCCCCTCTGCACAATACATGTGTATATGAAAAAACAGTTTCAGTTAAAGGTGCACTTTGTAACTTTTCTGGTAGAGGGTCTGAAACCTGTTTTCCATTGGAGATGTGATTGTTTTACTTTCCACAGTGTTTGGCATGAAACATGTGTATCTCAATTGAGGCGAGCTGCAGGTTACATCACCAAACTATTTTAAATAAAAACACCACAACTGTAATTGATTAAATGCAAGATCAGTTTAATGCCAATGTTGTGGGCATAGCAACAACATCATATACACTTCACCAGAAAAGTTACATAATCCACCTTTAAAGGTCCTATATTAGGTGAAATTGACTCTTGTGAGCTTTAAGTCAGGTTATAATGTTGTTTCCTCCTCAAAAACAGACCTGGAGTTGTGTTTTGTTTCATTCACATGTTTGAGTAAAGCTCCAAACTCTGTTCCACCTTGTGATGTCACGTGATATCAAGTGATAGTTTTCACGTTAACAGCTCCTTTTACCTTTGGTTCAGTAGAGATTACCAATTCCACGGCTGAAATTATTAAATAAATGATTCTAGTGAAGGTGTATAAAGTTTAAAAACACAGTGGAGCACTTCCTGTGTTACCACGTGACATCACAAGGTGGAACAGAGTGTTTTGGGTTTGAGAGAAACATAACAAAGATCAGAAAATATTGCAAAGGGCCCATTCACTTTAAACGCTGCTGTTTCCAGTCTGTCTTTAAAAGTAGAAAAGCTCATGGTGAAATAGATGATACACACAGAAGTCACTGTTGTTGTGTAAACAGTTGTAGCTGAACTTAAACTTTAATTTATGATGAAACTTACCAAACATCGTGGTCGGTTTGTGTCGGTCAAATTCAGAAATCCAGAATCTGGAGGTGTGATTGTGATTGGCTAATGGCTCCTCATTTCAGCTGAGAGACGAAAGAGAGAAAAACTGCACGCTATTTAAACCAGGGAGGGACCGTGACGTTAGAAAGAGAGGGAGAGGATGAAAGAGAGAGAGGGTGGGGGTAACGAAAGAGAGAGAGAGGGAGAGAGGTAGGGGAGAAAGAGGGGGTATAGAGAGAAATAGAGGGGGGAGAGACAAAGAGAGAGAGAGAGAGATGAGAGAGGGGGACTAGAGGAGAGAGCGTGAAAAGAGAAAGTAGGGAGGGAGAGGAAAGAGAGAGGAGGTAACAGTGTATTTAGACCTAGACACAGAGACAGAAGGAAGAGAGAGGGAGAGAGAGGAAGTATAGATGGGGAGTGAGAGAGGGAGAGAGAGAAAATAGGTCAAGAGAGAGAAAAGAGAGGGAGAGAGAGGGGCTGTGGACAAGGGTCGTTCAACCAAAGAGCAAAGCCAATATTTCACAATATCAATAAACCAAGAGCCCGGTTTGGTAAAAACACGGCTCCAGTGACGTCGCTGCTGATGCAAAATGAGATCGGACAAATGCAGGGACACATATGAGAGCATTGTTTACTAAATTACAACATTCTTTCCCTTTTTAAAACTAAAACAGAACTGCTCACACAAGTATGGCCCCAGTATGGCATTAAACTTGTTAAAGAAGATGACTCGACTAGGCCAGTAATGAATCAGATCTGTGGAGAGGCATTCTAGCGAGGTATTATTAAGGGGAAAAAAAAACAAAACACCTGTAATTGGATACATTCAATATAGTTCACTTTAATCCCATACTATGGAAAGTTTTCAGTTTTTGTTATTATTGTGAGTATCCACTAGATGGAGCCATTGTGCCGCAAAAGATCTCAATTTCTAATTCATGAATAAAAAGTGTATACTTTTTACTTCTACTTCACTATATTTGAGAGCAGGTATCTGTACTTTATACTCCACTACATTTTTGAACTGAACAGAAAAGTAAAAGTATTTTTATTAATATTTGAGACCTACTGAAAAGTCTGAGGGTTTATTTTGAACACATTTAGTTTGAGCAAACAGTAATATAAAAACAATAAGCAAAAACAAATGGACAAGTTGTTTCTGTTTGAACAAAATTCAAACATTCAGCATCACTACATTTGAAACTTTATTACATCTCAAAATGTGTGCAAAATACTTTTACTTTTTACTGTTTAAGTACATTTTTAAACAGATATTTTAATACTTTAACTTTTACTTGAGTATTTTTTTTTAATTCAGTATTTGTACTTTTAGTATTTCTTCCACCACTGATTTTAAATTGATATAAATATTATCAACTTCTGTTCAGAAATTTCAGTTATTAAAATGAAAAAAGACAAATAACAGACGTCACCACTTTATTAAAACACGGTAAAACCACAAAAACAATTAAACATTCATGAAATTATCACATGTAACAGCTGAACTTCAAAATAGCCACAACATAAAGCATAAGGCAGGATGTACACAAGACCTATTTACAATTGTCCTTTCAAAGTAAAAGCCCCTAATGATATTCAGTGGAAATAATAAAAACAAATGTATTATGCACTGTGAAATAAAAGTGAGCTGCAAAAATGCTGAAAGAAAGATTGTCACTGGATTTCTAGTACATTTATACCAGTTATCCTTTCAAAATAAAAGCCCATAATAATGAAAATAATAGCAACATATGTATTAAGGACTACAAAATAAAATTCTGCTAAATAAAAAGGCTGAAAGAAAGATGACGTCACTGGATTTCTAGTACATTTATACCAAGTATCCTTTCAAAATAAAAGCCTGTATTGTTTAAATTGCTATAGTAACTGAAAAAAGTGAATTACCAACTGCAAACTAAAATTCAGCGACAAAAAGGCTTAAAGTAAGAGGAAGTCATTGGATTTCTAGTAAAGTTTTTCCAATAGCCCTTTCAAAATAAAAGTCTGTATTGCTTAAGTCCTTATATAGTGATTGGAAATAATGACAGAAACAAATTACTTATGGATTACAAAATAAAACTGATCTGAAAAACTTTTGAATCTAAAGTACGAAATATAATGTTTTATTTTTGTAATTAAAACCGTTTACAAACAGTTCTGTTACATAATTTCTATAAGGCCAGATGATTTTTACACCTTGGGACCAGTTTTAAAATCAAAACAAGATCTTCTGTTTTAATCTAAATTCGTAACATTACGAAAAACAAAAAATTACATGCATTTTGAATTTCTACCCTGTATTTTGGATATACTAATGAGTTAAGTCTCAAATATTAGTTTTAATATTTTGTAGAAAAATTTCACAATAGTATTTTGTCACTTTTCTGTAATTTTATGTATATATTTGAACAGTCAAAAAATAAACCTTTTTAAAATTTAAGGTGCTAAAAAATATATATAACTGAACACATCCCCCGTAAAACACCTGAAAATCACTGGTTTAATCCTTCTGCCAGTATCTAGGCTTGTATTCCTAAAACGTAAAAGTGTTTATACAAAACTAAACATGTGTACAGTAGTTTATTATTAGACAGCCAAAGCACAAAAATAATTAAAATTGACAAAAAACGATTAAACCAAAAAACAATGAGCGTAAATGACACTTTTTCCTGTGCGTTTTGGATCGTGAGAGACTCAGCTTTAGGACGATTTGATCAAGCTGCTCATCACTGCAAAAAAGAGAAAAACATTTGACATTTTAAACTATAAAACTCCCAACATCTGCAAATGTACCAGTCCGTCTATTTTCAATTCAAATTCCAATCCAGTTATTTTGATTTTAAAGGTTCACTGTGTAACTTTTCTGCCGTGTGCTTGTCGCCATGGAGTAGGGCTGTAGTCAGTTTGTCGCATTGCTTTGTATTCGTTGAATAATTATTTTATTTAGATTTAGATAAGGATTTAAAGTTGCATTGTGTAACTTATCTGGTGCAGGGTCTGGTACCTGCTTGTTGTTATGGATACGTCATTGCGCTGCCTGGAACGTTCCACAGTATGACATTAAACAGCTCTACATGTATTACATGTATTTGTCAAAAAACAGATTAAACTCATGATTCATACATTTAATCTGTCTTTTATATAAATACATTATTTCCTAGTACTTTTTTCTAGTAGTTTTTCTGGTTGTTTTTGCATGAACTCCCCCTGCAGGTGTAGTCTTGTAAGTGCAGTTTGAGTCAGATACGCAGCGATATGAATAATTTTGAACGCTTTTGCCACGGCCTCTTTTTAGTCTAATTATCGATCAGCAGCACGTGACTTTAGTCCAACAAGAATTTATTTAGTCGACTACAGCTCTAGAAATGTGAATATACAATTTCCAATATCTGTTTTTTTTTTTTATTTCAAATTTTTCAATTTTTTTCTATTCTAATTCCAATACCACTATTTTGGCTTTAAAGGTGCACTATGTAACTTTTCTGGTGAAGGGTTTGCCACTTGCTTGTTGGAGATGTTATTACATTAAACCTATCTATTTCCATGGAGAGAAGCAGGTGTTGCAACCAGAGCCATTTACAGGTCAAATCTGTGGAGAGGCGATCACACTTAAATGTTTTTTACTGTATTTTTAAACCTCTTACCATTCCGAGAGACCACGCGTGGCTCTTGTACTTTTCTTAATTAATTTCCCTCAGTCTCATTAACATGTAAACCACTCCAGTTTGTACTCCAAATCCACAAAGAAAATATAATCACAAAAAATCACTAAAACTTAGCAGGACTTTTATATTAATTCCATTATATAAATTTTGCCTCATTACAAGTCCTAACTGTAATTGAATAGAGGTAAGACAGACCTCTTTAATAATGCAACAAGCCCGTGACAGACCCTCCAGCAGAAAAGTTACATAGTGCAACTTTAACCATTTTATGTTTCACAGTTTGTTAGAAAATCAACAATATTTTCCAGAACTGTTCAGTGTTAATCATGCATTTTTAAAGTTTTACCTTGAGGTTCAGACTGAGTCATGTGTTGATTTCCACTCTCTGGATCTTGTCCTAAAAACACAAAAACACATTTGAGGGAACGTAGTATAAAGTATCTTGCCCAAGTACAGATGTAACGTATAAGCAGCTCTGTATACTCAATTCAATTCAATTCAATTCAGATGTACTGTCTGCATCTAATTATACAGTGAAACGAAGGAAGGAAGGAAGGAAGTGATTTGGCAAAACTCCTCTCCGCTCTGGTCTCTGAAAGTTGTAAAAAGCTCTTACAAACTCATCATGGTGAATAATTAAGACGCTCTGAATGCAGAAGGTGAGAGAGGAAGAACTCTGGACCACTATTTCAAGTCAACTAAGGCTGTTTTTGATGTTTTTAAGATGGTAAAAATCAGACACAGTTCCTTTAAATGACCCCGGCTCATACGTGTGCTTGTGCGATACTGACCTCCCTGTAGTTTGAAGCAGAGTTTCTTCTTCTGGTAGGCGAAGTAACCGGACGCAGCCCCGACCAGAGCCGCTCCGATGGCGCTCACGATTCCAGCGATCTGCCCCGTGTTTTCCCCTGCGGAGACAAAATACACACTTTGTCTACATTACAAATACCTACATTTTTTGCATGACAATATTTTAACAATGCATCAGGATTGTGCTAAAATGTGCCTGTAAATGTCTTGTCTCCATGGAGATGTTACTGTCTTTGCTGGAACGTCCCACAGTACAGCATTAAACCAGCTATTTATCTTGTATTTGTTATTACAGATGTTTTTGTTACTCAGGCATTCTTACTTTGGGCTGTGGCTTCACATGCTTAGTAAATAAGTTTAATGCCATACTGTGCGACATTCCAAGCAAAGCAACAACATCTCCATGGAGACAAGCAAAACCACCAGAACAAACTAAAGCCTTTCTAATATTCTAGTTAAATTGGATTTAATAGGCTACTTATTTATCCTTAATAAATACAAATAAAGGTTGGGACAAATAAAGGTTTTCTTATCTTGCCAGAAAAGTTACAGAGTGCACCGCATTAATGCATATGGTAATTTTTTATTTATTTTTATTTTTAATTAGATTTGCAATATATGTTTAAAAAGTAACACATTTGAGAGAAGACTGAATTCTGAACTGTTAAACTAATCCAAGAATCGCATGCATTCAGAACATGTTTATAAAGGTCTATACTACACCTACAACAAGATTATAAAAAGATTAAAAAAAATATATATATATATATTATCTTGTCTTACCAGAAAAGTTACGTAGTGCACTTTTAATTGCTCGAGAATTTTAATTGTAACACATTAAAAACACAAAAACTCCAGTCATTCATTTCCAGGTGAAATATTTAAGTCCTATACCCACATTTCACCACAAGATGGCTCCCTACACCTTCACACCTTCACGTCCCCGTTTGTTTTCAGTTGGGAACCAGAGCCCCTGACTTTACATAACTCGATTAACCGGTCGTTAAGCATGTTTAATGTACACAAACTGCGCCCACATGCGCCTATATCAGAATATTGTCTAAACTGTAAAAGTACAATGTCAGGATTAAAATGGTTTCCGCGCACACGCCCAGTTTTCAGATTGGGTGTGGCTCTCATGACTGTATGGAAGCGCTTGATATGTAATACTCATGACTGGCATAAACCACTGTGAGTCATCTTAAGGGGGCGGTGGCAAAAACTGGGCGTAGGACTTTCAAAATTAAACTAACTTAAAGTGACGGGAGTTTTTTAGAGTTGGTGTTGACTATACTGTAGTGTGGGAATTGTGAGTTTACAAAGGCAAAAACGCGCAGTGCTATAATTATAAGTAATACTTGTCTATTACTTTGATTCAAATCCGTGTGGTCCAGGGAAAACTACCACTACTACAACTATAACTGCCATAAATACTACTACTACAACTACTAGCACTACTACTGCTGCTTCTGCTACTGCTACTGTACTATTGCTACTTCCAAAGAGTTAAACAGTATTGGAAAAATATGAAACTGCATTTTTTTTCTGACAGTCATTGAAATTGTCTAACCTGGCTCACTCCAGATTGATCTGTGTGTCTCTGAATTGAGTTCTACACATTTTTAATCTGGAACGGGTCTCACTGAAAGTGTTTGAAAAACGTGGAACGCTATGACGACTGTTTGAATCTGATGAATCCAGTTGAGAGAAAAGCACAGACGTCTTCCCTGTCCACAAATGCACAAAGAGCTTTTTCCTTCTGCACGTTTTTCACAAACTAAGTAGTCGTGTAGTACCTGTAGTATTGTCTGCGTCGCCATGTTTGTTTTGATTTGTTTGGGCGCTTCACCTTTGGCTTCGGCACAAACCTCAATGCTGTGACATGATTGGTCCGTCCGATTAACCGTACAGCGGGCACCAAGAAGGATTCTCATGAATTTGTGAACTAACAAATATCAAGAGAATCCATCTCGCTGTGCACAGTTAACGACTGTCATCAGCTTAAAAAATGACAACATGTGAGAGAAATCTGAAAACTGTTAAACTAATCAAAGAATCTGATGCAGTTCATAACATTGGCCTTTGTAGAGGTCCAAACTGCAGGGTTAGCAGACTTTACAAAGAATCCCATGGAGACACAGGGAGGGCATCTGACATTTCTCCAGAATTGAAGAAGCCACTTGGATGAGCAGCAGAATGTCTTCAATCCAACACACCTTTGTTCAGACGACAGAATTGAATTTTTTATTTTTCTATGGATCATACCTGGACAACTGAGGGATTACACAGAGATCTTGTTTAGACCTGGTTTAGTCCTTATTTAGTCCCAGTTTAGTCCTCATTTAGACCTGGTTTATTTCTAGTCTAGACCTGGTTGAGTCCTTGTTTAGTCCTGGTTTAGGCCTTGAATTACTACTGCACTAAGTAAATATCGGTCAGTCATTGCTTGTAGCCAGTTGGTACACAATATTTCCAGTTTTCTGATTTAAACCACATCTATTAGTCTGAGACACAATAAAGTCTTTTTTTCTGCTCGAAAACCACAAGCGTTTAGATCTGTGCTGACTCCAGCTCAGACTATGTGAAGAATGTGAGAGCTCGTGCTGAAGCAGGCGTGTCTGGGCGCGAAAAACAAGCGCTCCCACCACTGTCACACAATCTCTACCATGATTAGAGGCGAGAAAGTGTCTCTATGATTTATTGATTCACAAAACTGGCATTTAAACAGGAAATGACCAAAAATATATAGCAATAGTCAAGTCCGTAGCCAAAATCGGCCTTATACTGAAAACTTTTTTTGTTTGTTTGTTTTTTACAATGGACGTTAAATCAGACCTATTCAGCAAAATCGACTTTTTAGAGCTTTTAACCATGTTATAGTAGTTTCCTTCTCATTGACCCTCTGGAGTTGCATTTGGAGTGATTCGTGCATGTTTGAGTCATGTTTAATCACTTATTTACAAGACGCCATTTTGCTGTTCAACCCCCGTTTTCACCTCCACCCGTACTTCATTCTCCAATTTTGTTTTCTTAATCTGTGATACATGCAGGATTCAGCAGTGTTGCAGTCATTTTGGTACAAATGAAAAAAATGTGCTGCTCGCTAGTGTGATGTGCAGCTGTCCATAGGAGGGGCACAAGCACAATATGTCTTTTAAAATCTAATATCCCTAATTACAATAATGACTGCACTAATCTTAAGAAGGAAAAGAAGGCTGGATTAGTTGTTCACTGTAGCAGTTGGAGATTTTATATTTTATTGACAAACAGCAGGTATTTAAACAGAGGAAAGATATAGAAATGACAAATACAAAGGTACTTAAAAAGGGGAAAGTTAACAATCAACGCTGGAATTTAAATAAAGTAGGAACTGCCGTATTGACAGCTAAAATCTTCCAGCTATTTTTGAGGAAAATAAACTTGCAAATACCTAAAATATTTAACAGAATCATTCACCGATTTCTAATAGTGACTAGACCCAAAACTTTACCACAACAACTGGGTTTAAACAATATTATTTTATTCAAATTCACTTCAAATGCACCAAACCTTTGTTAACTGTAGTCAGTAAAAGGAGTGTAACAGGGATCAGAGGTCAAAGGTCAGAGGGAGAGGCACATTTTGTTGTTTTGATGTGAACTTTAACAGCTGCTAAAGAAACGCTCCAGTCTTCAGCTCTGCACAAGAAGCAACTCCTTTATTCTACATAATATTTGTAACTTTAACCATACATTTTTTGGATAAGATGGCACAAAATATTCATGTATTTTAACAAACCAGAGGCAGCGTATTTAAGGTCCCATATTACGCAAAATTGACTCTGAGCTTTAAGTCATGTTATAATGTTGTTACCTCATCAAAAACATACTTGGAGTTGTGTTTTGTTTCATTCACATGTTTGAGTAACACTTTATTATTAGTTTGTCTACATCTCCAAAGCTCAAAATGCTCTGTTACACCTTGTGATGTCATGAAGAGGTAGTTTTCAATTTAACAGCTCCTTTTGCCTTTAGATCAGTAGAGATTGGCAATTCCAGGGCTGAAATGATCCAGTGAAGGTGTATGGAGAAGATGTACACTGTGGAGCACTTCCTGTATTCCCATGTGACGACGTAAGGTGGAACAGAGTGTTTTCAGTTTGAGAGAAGAACTCAGCCTAAATCTGCAGGTTTGTGTGTTAAACATGTGTGAATGAAACAAAACACAACTCCAGATCTGTTTGTGACGAGGAAACAACATTAGAACAGATCAGAAAATAGCGTAATATTGACCCTTTAAAGCTGCCCTATGTAGCCTCAGGTGGAGGGTATGCCACCTGCTCAGCTCCATGAAGTTTTTGCTTTTCCTGGAATGTTCCCTGTGGGCATTTAGCTGCTCGGCTCTATAGAGATCGATAAGTTGAATGCCATACTGTGGAACACTGACAAATCAGAACATCTCAGTAACATAGGGTTTAATCTAGTCCTGGTTTAGTCCTTGATCAGACTTAGTTTAGGCCTTTGTGTAACTTTGTATGTTTTTTAATGGTCTCATACTTATTATTACTATATTCAAGTCCCCACCTGTAAGTAAATCGACTTTGATCTCTCCCTGGTTTAGAGCTGGTTCATTCCTGTTTTTATTCCTGGTTTAATCCTAGTGTAGACCTGGTTTAGTTCTGGTTAAATACTGTTTTTGGTCTTCTTCAGTCCTTGTCTAATCCTGGTTTAGTCCTGTTTTTTATACATGATTTAGTCTTTGTGCAGACCTGGTTTAGACCTGGTTTAGTCCTGGTTTCCGGATACAACCCTAGTTAAGTTCTATTGTAGAAGTTAAGCTTGGTGTGTGCTTGGTTATTCCTCTATCAGTACTGAGAACATTGCGCTTGAATAAAGAAGCACTGTGGAACTTTTCTGATAGAGGGTCACCAGCTTGCTACTGATTTGTCTTTAATGCTCCAAACTAAAGTTATCTCCATGGAGACTAAATGCAACCGTACCAAGTTATAGGTCAGATCTGTGCACAGAAAGCGTGCACAGAAACAACCGTATTGAAATAAAGGTAAATAGATAAGTTTAATGCCATACGGCGCATCATGCAAGGCAAAGCAATAACATCTCCATGGAGACAAGCAGGTGGCAGGCCCTTCACCAAAAAGCTACACAGTGTGCCTTCAATTTTTCTGGTCAGTTATTTGTAAGTGAGTTTTAAAATATTTTGTTTACTTAACACAAAAACAAACTGGTTACTTTTCCAATAAATACAAAAAATATGACCCACACATCAAAGATAAACAAGATAAACCCCAATGACCAAAATCAAAAATAGAATTGATATCACAATTCTCAAAAAACTCATCCCTAAAAATCCACAGTAAAAAACATGAACCCAAAACACATTAATAACCCTACAGAAAATTCACCCTAACTCTGTGAAACCCATACATCATAACTACAACATCTGGAAGGGCATCAGACTTAATCCAAAATGCAATATCCATGTAAAACTGTTATAATTTAACCATATATGAAACTCAAAAATATAACTCCAGCATCTGGAAGGGCATCTGACTTAAATCCAATGTAAAATCCATGCTAAAGACGCGCACTATGTAACTTTTCTGGTGGAGGGTCTGTCTCCATGGAGACTTATCAGTAACAGTATGGCTTCAAGCATATCTACATCTCCATGGAGACAGTAGTAAACAAGTCCAAGTTACAGGTCAGATCTGTGGAGAGGCGACCCACTCTCAAAAAAGTTACATAGTGCACTTTTAAACTCCTCTAATTCAAACTCAGTATTTACTAACTAACTCCAGCGTTCGGAAGGGCATCTGGCTTAATTCCAATGTAAAGTCCATGTAAACAGTATTATTTATAGCTCCTGCTTGTCCTCCCCGGGCAGAGAGTAGAGCAGATCCAGAACACGCTCTAAAAGTGGAGCAAGCTTGTGCCTAAAGTCAGAGATCCAAATAAAGAAGTCGTCTGGGACGTTAGCATAAAGCATCTTCAGGAGAGGGGCCCATTCAAGAACTGCACCTGCAATGAAAACCGCAGCAGGTTTAAACAGGGACTCCCCACGGCCCAGAGACACACGATACTACTGTACTACTGATGTACTACTATACAGATCAGCCATAACATTACGACCACTCATCCCTGCTGGTTTAGACCTCTTTTATCATACTTTAGACCGGGTTTAGTTCTCATTTAGACCTGGTTTAGTTCTAGTTTAGAACTGGTTTAGTCCTGATATAGCTCTGATTGTGTTTTTTGTGTAATCCCTCAGGATTATACAAAGGTAATCCTCAGGTAGGATCCATGGCAAAGGAGAAATTCAATTCTGTCAACTGGACAAAAGTTTTTTTTGATGGATTACGTTTCACAGCTAAGGCTAAGATCTGTACCTCACTGTCCTCAAAGGAGCGGTTAGAGGCTTTAATTTAACTGAATTTCTCCTTTCCCCTGATTACGTTCTGTTTAGACCTGGTTTTGTTGTAGTTAAAACCTGTTTTCATATATCTAGTTAAGACTTTGTGTAGACCGGTTTGGACCAAGTTAAGTCCTATTTCAGACCTTCTCTGGCTTGAGCCTAAGGTTAAGGCACAGTTTGGTGCGTGGAGACAATAATACAACAGGCTCTTTTTCAGTGCACGGGTGGGGCTGCTCTGGAGCACGACTCTCTGGTGCAGCTCCTTTCAGACGAGTTTCCCTGCCCCGGGTCCATGGGCAGGGCTCTGCTACATGAGAGTCTGACGTCACCCAAACATTATAATGTTTTCTTAATAAATAAAACCAAAATCAAATTTGAAGCAATTCACAAAAAGATGCAGTAATTCCAAGTTTGTGGCGCTTTGAGACAAGGCTAAAGCTAAAGCTAGTGTAAACAACACAAACTACTTTCGTTTAGTATCACTTTTTTCTGCTTTAATTTCACTTCTCTGCACTTCTACACTGTGTTTTAACTTCTTTATGTAATACACTGGGTTTTGCTCATGTTAGAGGAATTATGCATTTTAAATATCATACTTTTGATCTTGGCACGAGTAGCGTGCATCAATAAACAGGAAACAGGAAGTAAACCAGGGAAAACATGCAAACTACACACACAAAGGCCCGGGAGTCGAACCTGGAACCTTTTTGTGGTTAAGAATGAGGTCTAACCACTCTGCCGCTGTGTCTAATTCGTGTTTAGCCCTACTTTAGACCATGTGTGGTCTGGAATTATAATTTAGTCCTATGTCTTATGTTACAGTTTAGTGCTGGTTTAGTCCTGGTTTATTTCTGATTTAGTTCTCAGTTAGTCCTCATCTTGATCTGAAATTCTTATCCATTTTTAAAAACCTATTTTTTCCGCTTCTAACACTTCAACTTTGAGGACAATATTTACTTTAGCTTAATAATGCCTCCAAAACCTGATGTCAGTGGTCAGAATGTTCTGGCTGAAATCTTTATGAATGAAACTGGACGCCCAAAAACATCGAAAAACTCACTGAATTCGGACAAACAGCCAACATTTATATTTCCACCAACACCGACAAACAAAAGCCTCTTCTCAATCCAAGTTTGACGTCCTTAACCACATCTCCAAGAATTCAACTCATTTCAAATCTCAACTCAACCCAGAACCTTTTAAAACCAGTACGTCAGTGTCTCCATGGGGTCTTATTCTGTGTAAAAGCTGCTAACCCTGTGGTTTAGACCTCTACAAATGTATGTACAATGTTCTGAAATACATGGGCTTCTTGGATTAGTTTAAAGTTCAGATTTCAGTCTTCTTTCAAATGTGAACACTGTTGGACAAGTTCAAAATGTGAACTAAATCAAGATTTTTAAAGAGGGGGTATTGTACTTCTATAACTGCTAACCCATAACATATTTGGATCACCATTAGGGATGGGACACAATGACAGCAGAAGTATTACATAAAGTAAATAAAAAATGGTGAGGCCAAAATTGGGAACTGGATTGCACAATGTATTTATGATAAAGAATGTCAAAATCTCGTTTTGTCTCATTTTCATAGTTCTAATCTCATGTCTCGTCTCGTTTTGTGGAAACTGTATCTCGTCCTACCCCTAATCACCATGTTACCTTTTATTGTTTTCAAAATGCTATATTCACCCAAAACAACATATCAGTATGTTAATTAGTTTTAGTTTAGTTTCTGACACCTCCTTCCTTTGCTCTCCGTGCTCAGTCACACCCCCTTCAAGGCGCTATCACAACAAAATGAGCATCCCGCTAATGAAACTACTGCACATCACGTCAGGTTTGTCAAGTTGTAGTGTATAGTTTTGTTTCATGTTTTTGTATATTTATGGAGAATTGTCGTGTGGGCGTGTGGGTGACATAGGCTTGTGGGCGGAGCCTTGTACAGAATCTTACAGCTAACCATAAGGAGGGTTTGAACAGAGCCCAGGAGAGATCGCTACATTACTAAAACATGCATGAATGACATCTAAAACGTCTTAAGGCATGTTTTTTTTTTTGTTTTTGTTTTTTTACAAAGGAACAACGTTATAACATGGTAGAAAGCTCCAAAAAGTCGATTTAGAATAATATCCTCTCTTTAAAGCAAAAATCACAAATGTAATTCCAATTCTTAGTCATTGGGGATATTAAATAAACTTAACAGCAGGCCAACTCCAAAACAACAAACAAAATGGCTGCCAGTCCAGAACAATGGACCGGAAACAACATCGACTTGTCCATCGTTTAAACAGAACACCTCATAAAACCAGAGGGGACAGAGCAGAGACAAAGACAGGAAGTGCTCCCCGTGACACAGGAAATAGAATAAAGAGATTTACCTTGAGGCTGCCCTCCTCCTCCACCTGGAAAACAATAAACACCAGAGTCAATAAAAGATGGACAAAAATATGGAAGAAAATTATTTCATCTAAACTACCAGAATGTCACAATTACGAATGTATTTGACAAAAGAAATACAGAAATAAATAAAGACAGCGCCTAAAAAGGGGGCGTGGCAAAAGTTCTCAAAACGATTGCGTATCTCTGTATATCTGACCCAAAATGCACTCACATATTTGATTACAATTCTGGTGTTTTTTTTTACTCAGATTTTACAATTTTGAAATAAACCAGCTAAACTTTAACCTACTACAAGGTTGGTGAAGTGTCTTGCCCGAGGACATGGTAAGACTTACAGAGAGGGAGGAGAGGAGACGCAGGACAGGGAGGAAAGGAGGTGAGGAGAGAAGGAGAGACGGGAGAAGAGGAGAGGGGGAGGAGAGGGAGGAGAGAGAGAGAAGAGATAAGAGGAGAGGGAGGGAGGAGGGAGGAAGAGACAAGAGAGGGGAGGAGGAGAGAGAAAAGAGGGAGGAGGTAGGAAGAGACGGGAGAAGAGGGGAGGAGAGAGAGAAGAGAGGAGAGGGGAGGAGGAGAGGGAGGAGTGACAGAAGAGACGGGAGAAGAGGAGAGGGGGAGGAGAGAGAGAAGAGATAAGAGAGGGAAGGAGGAGGGAGGAAGAGACAGAGGAGAGGGGAGGAGGAGGAGGAGAGAGAAAAGAGAGGGAGGAGGTAGGAAGAGACGGGAGGGGAGGAGAGAGAAGAGATGAGAGAAGAGGAGAGGGGAGGAGGAGAGGGAGGAGTGACAGAAGAGATGGGAGAAGAAGAGAGGGGAGGAGGAGAGAGAAGAGATAAGAGAAGAGGAGAAGAAGGATTGAGGAGAGACAGGAGAGGGGAGGAAGAGAGAGAGGAGAAAGGGAGGAGGTAGGAGGTAGGAAGAGACGGGAGAAGAGGGGAGGAGGAGAGGAGAGGGGAGGAGAGAGAAGAAACAGGAGGAGAGGAAACGGAGGAGGAGAGGGAGGAGGAAAATAACATTGGCAGCCAAAGTTAGCTGCTGAACAATTATTTAGATAGAGATGATTTTTTAAAAAGTTTATTTTCTATATAATATAGAATTAAAAACTGCTTACTGTTGGAATCGTAGCCAGGGTCCACAGCTCGACCTGCGTTTGTGAAAAACAGAAAAAAAAACATTAAAATATAAGATTTTTATTTGATTTCTCTCAGTCAAAGTTAAACCATGAGGCTCCATTAGTTTCGGTTTCATTAAATACTTTCTACACAATTACAGTCTTTGTCTTCCATCGTCAAGACTTTTGGATTTAATGTAAAACTGGGCGTATTGAGAAATGTGATCGTTTTTTAGTTATTTAGTTTGCCCTTCGTTCTGTATTTTCAGTCAAATAAATTGTCTGAATGTGGAACTTTTTTGTCAGAAACGGCACGAATCAAAACTAAATGAGGAAGTGTTTAGAATATGGACCCATTATAAATAGAAGTGTGATTGAAGTGGGTCATTTCATGTCAAACACTTTATTCAAACTGCTGTGTTGGCCGTGTTGAACATTTGCAGTTAGAAATGTGATCCAGCAGGTTTAGTTTTATTGGCAGTGTTTTTAAGGGAGACACCAAAAGCCTGAGTCAGCAGTCGCCACGGCAACAGGATTATTAGACATTTACCACAACAACGGCAGTATCTGCAGTCTGACACCTGCTTGGCTCTATGGAGATAGAATTGCTTCGCCAGGAATGTTCCACAGTATGGCATTAAACTGATTTATCATGGACACAAGCAACTGGCTCCACCAGACCAAGTTACAGGACCGATCTGTGAAGAGGCAAGCCACCTGGTAGTCTGAAATATTCCAAAGTATGGCATTAAACTCAGTCTTCCATTTATTTGATTGTTATAGGCGAGGAAAGTTTATTTGTGTAGCACACAAAGTGATTCAAAGTGCTTTACAGATTTTATTATAAAGGTTTTTATTTCACCAATACAGCTGATGTCACCTGCTTGTCCCCATGGAGACAGATACATTTAATGCCATGCTGTGGAACATTCCAGACAAAGCAATAACCTCTCTGGCAGACTCTCCACCAGAAATATTACATAGTGAACCTTTAAATTGGTTGTTGACTTTTTTAGCTTACACATTAAAGGTCCACTGTGTAACTTTACTGGTAGAGGGTCCATCACCTCTTTGTATCTATGGAGATGTCGTTGCTTTGGGCTGGAATGTTCTACAGTGTGGAAATAAACATATGCATTGCCATGGGGACTTCACCAGACAATATTACAGGTCAGATCTGTGAAGAGGCGACCCCAGTAAATTAAAAAAATATTTTCAAAGTATTTTTTCAATTAAAACACCCTGTAACCGTAATGAAATAAATGCTTCATCGATGTTCTGTGCCATACTCTGTAACATTCCAGGCAAAGCAATAATATCTCCATGGAAACAATCAAGTTACAGACCAGAAAAGTTACGCAGTGCAGCAGCAGATGATTTGGCATCAGTTTAAAGCTTATGGTCCATTCAAATAATAAAAACACAGTTCATAATTTATTAATCATTTTAAAGCTGCATTGTGTAACTTTTCTGGTGGAGAGTCCGTCAAATGCTTGTCTCTGTGCAGATGTTATTGCTTTGTCTGGAATGTTTCACAGTATGGCATTAAACCATGCTATCATCATGAAGACCAAACCAGACCAAGTTACAGGTCAGATCTGTGGAGAGGCGACCCCGCTCACAGTCAGAATACCTGTTTTTCTGGGTATTTTTGAGCTGTAAAACCATCTGTAATTGAATAAATGTAAAGTAGAGCTGTTTAATGTCACACTGTGGAACATTCGAAGCAGAGCAGTGACATTTCCATAGAAACAAGCAGGTGACGGACCCCAAACCAAAAAGTTACACAGTGCACCTTTAATCCTTACCTCCCTCTGGCTCGTAACCTCCTCCGCTAACGTCAAACAAGTCCGTGTCTTTCAGAGTTCCTCCTCGGCCTTCAACACAAAAATGTAAAATATTTACAAACACAACAGTAACACATTTAACAGTCTGGCACAGTCTGGAAGCTAATATCCAAATACTTATTTAGAAGATTATACAAATGTTAACACTGAATATCTTGTCTAAAATAAAATTTAAAAAAAGAAAAAAATGTAAATGTAATGCTTATGTAAGAATCGTCCAAATCCGATAAACAAAAAAGGACATGTACAGGCACGTTTTAGCATATTTTCTCTACATTTAGTGCACGGACATCGCATGTGTTTCATGCTTTTAGGTTTAATATATTTGCACAAACTCATTCCAAACTTTAAATGTGGATTTCTCTGGAATTATCAGTCCTGTGAACATGAAATGAAAACTGTTAAAAACTGGTGACCCTGACCCGGAATGGACACAGGCTCCTGAAAGTGTACTGTTTAAATACATTTTTTGGCAGTGTTTCCTAATGTGTGCATTATGTCACCATGCTGAACATTCCACCATAGATATTCATGTAGAACACTCTCAGCGTGATGTCACTGCAAAGGATCAATAACTGTTCAAAACTATCCAAATTACCTCCTCCTCCACCACTGGGCGGGGCAACGACAGGCGGTTTGGGAGTCACTGGATCGCCATCTGTAAAAATACAATATTAGAATTTAGAATGCCTAGAGTTTAACCAGAGCTGGAGGTCAGAGGTCAGAGCTTTATGGTGGAGTCTGCTGTGTAACTGTCAGATTTCAGATTTGTTGACCTGATTTATGGTTCATATCTCGTAATTACTGGGCCTTATTCAACCCATTATTCAACCCCAAAGACGTGATTGTTGTGAGTCAAGGACCTTAAAGTGCGTATGACGGTGGTTTGGTTTTGAGCATTCTCTAATGTTGACTTAATCTCGTGGGATAATACCTTTTCTAAATATAAATTATAGTTTTACACCAATCAATAAGCAGTTTGTGAAGAAAAGTTCAAAAATATGTTGAAAATTACAGGAAATGGAGAACTACATTTTACAGAGTCCCACATTGAGAACATCACACTGGGAGAATTCTGTCCAAATGTCCAGCACAATTTACACACGCAAGAAACATATTTTTTCTGACAGTTTAAACATAATTTCAACAAAATAAATGTGTTTTCTTATGTTTTTATTTGTCAGATAATTTCTGTGTACAATAGAGGGGTTTTGGCCTAGTCTACTACATGGTTGCTAGGTAACAGTTGATGTCATGATTTCCAACCAGGAAGTAAACTTTTAAACCCATAATAAATGATCAAAGTGGGGAAGAAAATGTCAAATTGATATTAAAATATTAAATAGAATGATCTTAAGTGTGTTTTAGTAAAATGAGTCATCTAATCTGTCATATGCACTTTAAACAGTAAGGTTAATATGACAAGTGTGTGGAGGCGATCCCAAATAAATTATGATAAGATTCAAGATTTGTGGATCATCAGTTTGAAGATTTCTTTCAAAATTAGTGAATCTCCCACAGTGTTACACAGACCCCTGCACAACATCTGAAATTTTGACATTAATGAAATCCTAGATTGTGAACATGACCTATTAAAGGGTCCTATATTACACAAAATTGACTCTTGTGAGCTTTTTATTCCTGTTATAATGTTGCTACCTCCTCAAAAACAGACCTGGAGTTGTGTTTTGTTTCATTCACACGTGTGGCAGTGAACAGCTCCTTTTACCTTTAGTTCAGTTGGGCAAATCAGAGGGTGAAATGATCCAAATGATTCTAGTGAAGATGTGTGGAGTTTAAAAACACAGTGGAGCACTTCCTGTATTACCAAATGACATCACAACTTGGAACAGAGTGTTCTCAGTTTGAGAGAAGAACTCAGCCTAAATCTGCAGGTTTGTGTGTTAAACATGTGAATGAAACAAAACACAACTCCAGGTTTGTTTGTGATGAGGAAACGACATTAGAACAGATCAGAAAATAGTGTAATACTGGCCCTTTAACTATAGAATAAATAATTACTGAAATTCAATAGTTTTACCTCCAAATGCATCTGACAGGTCAAACTCTAAATCATCTAAAAGGAAAAAAAAAACATTTATTAACATTTATTTATGTACTATGAATTTCGGAGAGAATCTTGCACAATTTAAAATGACTCACTGGTTTTTTTGGGAGGTGTTGGTGTTTTGGGTCCTGTAAAGAAAAAATAGAAGCTTGTTCAACTTTTTATTGCAGTTGACTAAATCAGGACTAAACGAGAGCTAAACCAGGACTAAACCAGGTCTAAACCAAGTCTAAATTGAACCAAGTCTTAACTAAGACTAAACCAGTAAAAATGCCTAAGCCAGGTATAAACTAGGCCTAATATACCCAGGTCTAAACCAGGACTAAAACAGGTCTAACCTAGACTTTAACCAGGTCTAAAAGAGGACTAACACAGAACTAAACCAGGACTTTCAATGCAGATATATGAGCTGTTAAACTAATCCAAGAATCCCATGTATTTCAGAACATGTTTGTAGAGGTCTAAACTACAGGGTTAGCAGCTTTTACACAGAATAATAAGAAATTGCTGATTCTAATTGCTATTTCAATTTGATTTCTAATAATTGTCCAGCCCTATTGTCTGGCCATACAAAACAAGAGTTAAGTGTGAAGTGCACTGAATCAACCATCTGAAACATCTCTGTTATTTTAATGTCATTCTATAGCCATTTTAAACACATCATTCCTATATGTCTGCTTACCGTCGTCCAACGCATCTGCAAGGTCAAAACCTGTGGAAAAAATAAGGGAAAATAATATTAAAATCATTTTAAAATAACAAATTATAGGTCGTGTAGCCATTTTTCCCCATGTGTATGAGTATAATGTGTCTTGGCTCACTACAGATATATTGTAGTGTATATAAAGTCAGCTGTGTACTGTCTGCATCTAATTATAAAGCGATTTACTGTTTGAGAATCAGGAAGAGCACTGTTAGCATACTAGTTGTAGTTAGCTTTACCGTGATGATAACTCTGGTCTTTGAAAGTTGTGAAGAGCTCTTTACAAACTCATCGTGATAATAATTAGAATAATTATGAATGTATAAAGTAAGTGAGGAAGAACTTTGGACCACTGCAAACTGTTTCAGATGAACTAATTCTGTTTTAAGAGACTTTTAGATTGAAAAGTGTGTTTTGAAAAGTGTGTTTTGCTGCTTGTGATTCAAAGTTCCCATGGCAACAAAACAATAGGAAGTTGGATATTAGTCATTTCTTTGTCTGGCTGCATTGTTTACATAGATCTGTTTATTACTGCTATGCTACAGACTTAGCCCACAAGATAATAGCAAAATAGTGTTTTTTATGACAAATTAGAATATCAGGTATTGTGTGGAAATAACTAAAGTGAAACTAAATGCTAAATCCATTTTTTTTACAACTAAATGGGTAACGTCTATGGTGTTTTAATGCATTTTTTAAAGCATTTTTATAGTATTACCTACTGTTTGCATCTAAAATGTAAGTTTGTGCTGTCTTCAGTGGTCTCTGCAATTTCCAGTAGTTACTGACATCCAGCTCAGTTTGAAATGTGGTTGTGTTTAGTCCCACTTTAATCACAATTGTGGATTGTTTTAGAATATTCACATTTAAACTTTTTTTTCTCAGTATCGCACATTTCCAACTTTTCTGGTAGAGAGTCCGTCAAACGCTTTTCTCTGTGTAGATGTTATTGCTTTGTCTGGAATATTTCACAGTATGGCTTTAAACCTTACTATCTTCATGAAGACCAAACCAGACCAAGTTACAGGTCAGATCTGTGGAGCAGCGACCCCGTTCACAGTCAGAATGCCTGTTTTTCTAGGTATTTATGGGCTATAAAACCACCTGTAATTGAATAAATGTAAAGTAGAGCTGTTTAATGTCACACTGTGGAACATTCCAGGCAGAGCAGTGACATATCCATTGAAACAAATGTGACAGACCCAAACCAAAAAGTTACACAATGCACCTTTAAGATCAAATCTGACAAATATTAACCACCAGCTGTTAACACTGCTGTTAACTTGTTCATATTTGACTATACTTGTACATACTTTTCAATACTTTGCCATAGTATTTATATTAACTTTGATTTTCATGATTTCGGCAATAGTTTTGTAAATGTCCTTAAAACATTTGTGGCTATTTCGTTCGGTTGCTATAACAAAAACAAATACTTGAGAAGATGGATCATTATTTAAACCATCTCCCTAAAATCATTTTCCATCCAACGATTACACAAGACCCCGGGGAAGACCCTAAACTTTGACTTTGGTTTGTCTCAGTGCAAAATGTTCACTGTATGGATAAGGAGTCTAACCCACAACCACAAGTTTGCATGTGCTTCCTGTGGTTTTGTGGCAGAGACGACAGGTGGTCTTTCAAATAGGGGTAGCTCATATAAAGGTGCACTGTGTAACTTTTCGGTAGTGGGTCTGTCACCTTGTTTCTATGGCTACGTCATTGCTCAGATTGGAATGTTCCACAGTGTGACATTAAACAGCTCTACTTCACATTTATTAAATTACAGGTGATTTTACAGCTCAAAAATACCTAGAAAAACAGACATTCTGACTGTGAGCGGGGTCGCCTCTCCATAGATCTGACCTGTAACCTGGTCTGGTTTGGTCTCCATGAAGATGGAAAGGTTTAATGCCACACTGTGAAACATTCCCGACAAAGCAATAACATCTCCATGGAGAAAAGCATCTGACGAACCCTCCACTAGAAAAGAAATTACACAATGCAGCTTTAAGTTTGGCATTTTGATTTATTATTATAGGAGGAAATAAAAAGTCTACAGGGCCCATTCTTTTGCCTTGACTTAATCTTATTTCTTTTTATTTTAATTAGTGGCACTGGTCTAATTCCAAATGGACAAACCTTAAACTTTCTACACAGTTTGCCTCTGTCTCTGTATTTGAATAGACAATGAAATCACAATGGTTCACTGCTTTATTATTATTATTATTATTATTATTATTATTATTATTATTATTATTATTCCTAAATACACTGACTAAAGAGGAGTTTAGTCACAGTTTTAGTCTCTGTTTTAGTCCTGTTTTAGTTCCTGGTTTAGTTCTGGTGTAGCCCCTGGTCTAGTCCTGGTCTAGTCCTGGTCTAGTCCTGGTTTAGTCCTGTTTTTGTCTAGGCTGTATTTGATTAGTCAGTGTAATCACAATGGTTCACTGCTTTATTATTATTATTCTGCCTAAATACACTGACTAAAGAGTGCTTATCCTGTCCCTCCTCAGTCAGGAGGTTGTGGGTTAGACTCCCGATCTACCTGAGTGCAGTTGTACTCAGAGTTTAAAGGTGCACTGCGTAACATTCCCTGCTTGTCTCCACGGAAATGCTATTGCTTTGTCTAGAATGTTCCACAGTACAGATGAAACCTATCTGAGACAAACAGGTTACAGCACTACGCTACATTACAGGTCAGATCTGTGGAGAGTCGCCCCTTTTTACTAAAGGAATTATTGTATTTTTGAGCAACAGAAACACACAATGAATAAATGCTATATGGAAATGTTTGAAGTCATACCATGGAACATTCCAGGCAAAGCAAAAATATCTCCATGGAAACAAGTACGTAGCAGACCCACCACCAGAAAAGTTACGCAGTGCAGCTTTAACACAGTCTAGACACGTTTCCTTTATTTAGAATCTTCTGTTTTTCTAATTCCCAAATAGCCCCATGAAAAATAGATTTAAACATTTTTGTGGTTTTAGTTTTCGTCAACTAAACCACTATTTTATGACTTTTTTGCGTTTTGGAGAAACTGAATTTTCAACTTTTACACTCAGATTTTTTCTGGTTTAATCCTGCAGCCAAAAACCTGTTCTACTTCCTCATCAAAATTCAATACTGAATAAGTTCAATATGTTCTACTGAATATTACATAAATGTAGCAGCAAAGGAGCATGGGTAATGTAGTCCCCTGCTGTTCATTCCCTGGTTTACTTTAGGCCTGGTTTAGTCCCTGGTTTGGTCCCTGGTTTGGTCCCTGGTTTAGTCCCTGGTTTTATCCCTGGTTTGGTCCCTGGTTTAGTCCCTGGTTTCGTCCCTGGTTTTATCCCTGGTTTCGTCCCTGGTTTCGTCCCTGGTTTCGTCACTGGTTTTGTCCCTGGTTTCGTCCCTGGTTTCGTCCCTGGTTTGGTCCCTGGTTTAGTCCCTGGTTTTATCCCTGGTTTCGTCCCTGGTTTCGTCCCTGGTTTCGTCCCTGGTTTGGTCCCTGGTTTAGTCCCTGGTTTTATCCCTGGTTTAGTCCCTGGTTTGGTCCCTGGTTTGGTCCCTGGTTTAGTCCCTGGTTTTATCCCTGGTTTAGTCCCTGGTTTCATCCCTGGTTTCGTCCCTGGTTTCGTCCCTGGTTTGGTCCCTGGTTTGGTCCCTGGTTTAGTCCCTGGTTTTATCCCTGGTTTAGTCCCTGGTTTCGTCCCTGGTTTGGTCCCTGGTTTAGTCCCTGGTTTTATCCCTGGTTTAGTCCCTGGTTTCGTCCCTGGTTTGGTCCCTGGTTTGGTCCCTGGTTTAGTCCCTGGTTTAGTCCCTGGTTTCGTCCCTGGTTTCGTCCCTGGTTTGGTCCCTGGTTTCGTCCCAGGTTTTATCCCTGGTTTTATCCCTGGTTTTATCCCTGGTTTTATCCCTGGTTTAGTCCCTGGTTTAGTCCCTGGTTTCGTCCCTGGTTTCGTCCCTGGTTTAGTCCCTGGTTTCGTCCCTGGTTTTATCCCTGGTTTAGTCCCTGGTTTAGTCCCTGGTTTAGTCCCTGGTTTCGTCCCTGGTTTCGTCCCTGGTTTAGTCCCTGGTTTCGTCCCTGGTTTTATCCCTGGTTTAGTCCCTGGTTTCGTCCAAGCTCCTGACTCTGTTCTCCATCTAGACCATAAACCTCAGTAGTATTTTCCTACGACTGTCCTGGTTTAGTCACATGGTTTTAATCTGTGACTCAGGCTTGAATCTCGTGCCGTCTTGACTCTTTGTACATTGTGTGGTTTGATTCTCTGAACGAAGCTGCGTTTGTACAGGAAACTATAAACTGTACATGACCTAAATATGCATAAATATAACCACAGCAGCTCAAAGAGGAAAAGGCTGTGGTATATTACAGGGGACGTAATGCTGGGGGTGTTTGGCGCTTGTCTGTGGAGGAACGTTCAGCAGTTACTATGGTGACACAATTCAAACAGTGGCAAACATGGCCAAAAAGTTTCAAGACGGTCTGAAAACTCGAGGAAAAAATGTGAAATGGATTTAAAGAGCACATTTTCAGGAGCCTGTGATCAGTGCGAGCGTTCACAACTAAACAAACTCTTTCTGGTCAGATTGTGTTCTTCGTGTCTTTTGCAATTAATGAAAGAAATGTTTTGAGTTAAATTACATGTTTTGATAGTTGCATAAAAGTTGCTCAGCTTCTTTTTTAATAATTATCTTGAATTACAACTTGAGTTAACGGTTGCATAAGTTTATAGCTTGAGTCTTGCCTGAAGTAAAATGTGACGAAATGTGTCTTTAAAACCATGTGGACCAATAAAAACCATAGCTTTAGCCTGGTGGTTTATTTGCCCATAGGAATGTACTGCAAATTCTCACAATGCAGACTTATTACACTGTTATATTTTCATTTTAAAAGACAAAAATATTTACACAACGCTGTACAGTGTTCAAATGAATCGCATTGGCGGTAACAGGAGCAAATATTTGAATGGAACTTGGCGGCCTATTTATGTTAAATTATAGGGCAATTATGACCATTTAATCCTTTAGTAATTGTTACGAAATTAACTGACTACACAACATGCAGTTATTAAAGGTCTTATATTATGCAATTGACTCTTGTGAGGTTTAAGTCATGTTTTAATGTTGTTTCCTCCTCAAAACAGACCTGGAGTGGTAGTTTACTCGAGTACTACTACCCTACTACCTTATTTTGAAGTATTTAGGCTGACACGACATATTTTCATTGTAATTACTGGTGATGAACGAATCAGGGACACGCCTCGTTGAGCACTGAATAAACTTAGGTTATTTTTTACCATATTTTTCAAGCTAAATGCATTTGACATTTTAACTCTACGACTTAAAATAGTACACATTGTGCAGACAGATGATTCACGAAGCCTAAAAAAAACTACAGAACTGCTGTGCAAATGGAAAAATCTTATTTAAAGTTACGTAAAGCTTGTGTAATAGTTACATTATAATCTTATAGCACGTTTAACACGACAAAACTACATAAGGTTTAGTAAAATAGTGATACCTTAAGTTAGTTTTGAACAACAAGTTAGTAAACACAACTTTTTCCATGTTAAGTTGTTACTCACCCATATCTTCCGCTAGTGTCCCGGTCAGGAGCAAAAACAACCCCGCTATCCTAAAAAACAGCTTCATGATGTTTTTTTCTAAGTTTTAAAGTTTGGACCAAAGTTAAAATCCGAAAATAAAGTGCAGATTTCCCCGTGTCTCTCTTCTGCAGCCTGGTGTGCGTGAGACAAACGCCAGTGTCACATTTCAGTGCAGCCGAACGGTGAACGCCCTCCCCTTAGAAATAACAGAGGCGTGGACGGAAACACTTTTATTATTATTATTATTATTATGAAATCTTATGCTTGTTAACTTTCTAAATCATTGGATTGATTTGACAAAACATCATGTTTCTACCATTTAAATTTAAATCGTATGTGTTATATTTAAAGATATGAAAATTCCTAATCATTTCTAACAAACGTAAAATTATTATTATTCTGAAGTCAAATAGTCGATAATTAACCACGCCGAATTAAATATAACAGTTTATTGGTAGCTATTGTTTAAGTACAAGGATGAATGTGTCTTGCATTTGTTCAGAAATTGTAAATATGTGTTAACTTTTACTCATTAGTGAATTAAGTCTGTTTTTTAATATACCTGCTTGTATAGTATATTAACAGTAATAGTATAGCGCCATCTTGTGACTAAAATGTGTAATATGTTCTGAATAGTCCAGTGCTCATTATCCTAATTGTGTATTTATCATTTTATCATTAGACTAATTTGACAAAAGTAAATGTTTCTACCATTTACACTTAAATCGTATGTGTTATATTGAAATATATCATGAAATTTCCATATAATTCATAACAATAAACTTAAAATTATCATTATTTTAAAGTCACATAGTCGATAATTAACCAAGCCGAATTTAATATAACAGTTTAATGGTAGCTAATGTCTAATGACAGTTGAATTTTGCTTGTATTTGTTCAGAAATTATAAATATGCGTTAACTTTTAATCATTAAAGAAGTGGGTCTGTTTTTGTAATATACCTGTGTGAATGCGCGTGAACTTAGCTGTTTAAAAGTAATATTACAGCGCCACCTTGCGTCTAAAATGTGTCATATGTTCTGAATAGTCAAACTGTGCTCATTAATTAGATTATGAATTTATATTTATATTTGTTTTTACTACCATTTAGGATGTGATGTACTATTAGGATGTGTTTTCAGTACTGCTAAATGTGTCCTCTACATTTGACCCATCCTTTTTTCTTGGCATTTCTTTGCACGTGTTCTTTGTCATACAAGACTTTACAGACAACAGTTTAAACAAGCAAAACAGTGAAAAAAGAGACAGAACTTTATTGAAATGTAACTCATTCATTAAAGATTCAGTTTGTCATTTTTTTCACACACAAAATTCTGTTTCACACAATCTCTTAATTCACAACATTTTTGTTTTGTAAGCCGGTATCTGAAAGTATTAGCGTTCATATACAAAACCATGATCACATTTGTTTATGAAGACGATATCATGGAGACCTCAACTTCTCATAGTATCTGTAAAAGAAGTCAGAAATGTCAAAGTCAATATTTAGTTTATATTTTCTTAATAAATAATTTAAAGCTGCACTATGTAACTTCTAGTGTGAGGACAGCCAGAGCGAAGTGCGTATGTCTCAGTGGGCGTGTACCGGTAACATCTCCATGGAGAAGAGTATTCACCAGAAAAGTTACATAGTGCACCTTTTACAGTTTAAAGTTGGTTTCGAAGACTTGCTTTTTGAGTCACGGCTTGTTGCATTTGTTCAGTGCCTGCAGCATTCTCATCTGCAGGTTTTCAATCTCAAACAGAGCCTCCAGTTTCCTCTTGATTTCAACCAAGGTCTCTGAGAAAAAACAGCATTTATTTGTGATTTGAGTTTATAATTCAGTATCGAGTGAGTTTTGATCCTAAAGGTTTTGTAGAAAAATCACCTGCTTGACTTGCCTGCACCGAGGGTTTGTTTCCTGTTTTGGAAAAAATTAGATTAACTGGTGCAATAATTAAGATTTAAAACGTAAATAATGAACACAGATAATTTTGTTAAAACATAAAGGAGATGGAGTAGAGGAGAGGAGTAGAGGAGAAGGTCAGAAGAGCAGAGGAGAGGGTCAGAGGAGCAGAGGAGAAGGTCAGAGGAGAAGGTCAGAGGAGCAGAGGAGAGGGTCAGAGGAGCAGAGGAGAAGGTCAGAGGAGCAGAGGAGAGGGTCAGAGGAGCAGAGGAGAAGGTCAGAGGAGCAGAGGAGAAGGTCAGAGGAGCAGAGGAGAGGGTCAGAGGAGCAGAGGAGAAGGTCAGAAGAGCAGAGGAGAAGGTCAGAGGAGCAGAGGAGAAGGTCAGAGGAGAAGGTCAGAGGAGCAGAGGAGAGGGTCAGAGGAGCAGAGGAGAAGGTCAGAGGAGCAGAGGAGAGGGTCAGAGGAGCAGAGGAGAAGGGCAGAGGAGCAGAGGAGAAAGTCAGAGGAGCAAAGGAGAAGGTCAGAGGAACAGAGGAGAGGGTCAGAGGAGCAGAGGACAGGGTCAGAGGAGCAGAGGAGAAGGTCAGACCATCGTTTGGAGGGCTCAGAGCATCCTCCAGGTGGAATCCATCAGAGTTGCCTGTAAAAAGCCATTACAAGGTTTGAAATCTTTTAATTATAGGATTAACTTTACTCATTAACACTTACAGGACTGAACTTACCTGAAGGTTTCTGGGGCTTTGGAGCTGCAAACAAAAACAAGAAAAGAACATTTAGTAGGACAGTTAAACTCTGATAACTAGAGTAATCAGATAACCCAATAATGAAATCTGACTTTGGTGCGTGTTTCACATACTCGCGTAAACATAAAGCAAATGTTTTGAAATATATTTTCACCAATTGTACAGCCTGTCTGTAATCATCATATTTGTATCATAACTTATTTCATTTGGTCATTGACGACTCACCCACAGTAGGAGCTGGTTTGGTACCTGCAATTAACAAAAAGTTTAGTTTTGTTTAGTCTGGTTTAGTCCTGGTTTAGTTTTGTTTAGTCCTGGTTTAGTTCTGTTTAGTTATGTGTGGACCTGGTTTTGTTCTGGTTTAGTTCTTGTTTATAGTTTAGTCATGTAGAACTTTAAGTCTCTTTTTTAAGAGTTTAGTCCTGGTTTAGTTCAGGTTTAGACCTGGCTTGGTCCTTGTGTAGTCCTCCTGATCTAGGCCTTATTTAATCCTGGTTTTCATCTACTACATTAAAACATGTATCTTAAATTGATAAAGCAAGTTTAAGTTCTGTTCTGCCTTTGTTTAAAATGTGAAAAGTGAATACATAATTGAATTAACAAATGACATAATAATTTTCATAATATTAAAATTCAGAGTTGTGTAATATTTGGACCCACCTGCTGGACGCACAAGGTCATAGATGGTGAGCCCTGTTGGAAACCACATGTGAGCAGTTAGAACATGTTTAAATGATGTTGAACCGCAGACTTCAGGTGTGGTTTATTCTACAGTGACATAAAGTCTGATCACTCACCTTTGCGCTCCCGCCGTGGTCTCCCCTCCACTGCAAAAACAACAACAGAGTTAAGACGCAAGAAAATAAGGTTTGGTGTAGTTTAGTCCTAATGTAGACTTGGTTTGATTCTGTCCTGGCTGTGTTCTGGTTTAGTCCTGGTTTGGTCCTGGTTTAATCCTGATTCAGTCCTGGTTTAATCCTGCTTTAGTTCTGCTTTAGTCCTGGCTGTGTTCTGGTTTACTCCTGGTTTGGTCATTTTTTAGTCCTGGTTTAGACCTGGTTTAGACCTGGTTTAATCCTGGCTGTGTAGTCGTTGATTAGTCCTGGTTTAATCCTGATTCAGTCCTGGTTTACTCCTGGTTTGGTCATTGTTTAGTCCTGGTTTAGTCTTGGTTTAGACCTGGTTTAATCCTGGCTGTGTTCTGGTTTAGTCGTTGAGTAGTCCTGGTATAGTCCTGGTTCAGTCCTGGTTTGATTCTGGTGTAGTCCTGGTTCAGTCCTGGTTTAATCCTAGTTCAGTCCTGGTTTAATTCTGGTTTAGTCCTGCTTTAGTCCTGGTTTAGTCTTGGTTTAGTCTTGGTTTCATAATAATAATAATAATGCATTAGTCTTTTACAGCACTTTTCCAAACACACTTGCCCTGGGGCAGACTGACAGAAGCGAGGCTGCCAGTCTGTGCCATCGTCCCCTCCCATCACCACCAGCCCAAGTACTAACCAGGCTCCACCCTGCTTAGCTCATGAGAGGCTTTGACAAGGAGGATTCTTCTAGAAATTAACATTAAGTTCACAGTGCACATTTGAGAGAGGCTGAAATCTGAACCTTTAACTAAACCAAGAAGCCCATGTATTTCAGAACAAGTTTGTAGAGGTTTAAACTACAGGTTCAGCAGCTTTTACACAGAATAAGACCCCGTGGAGACACAGGGAGGTTTGGCTTTGTTTTCTGTCTCAAACTATAATTACTTAATCATCATTTAAAGTGCATTATTTGCACAGCTCTATGTACACGTCTGTAAAGTCATTATCAAATACTTGGTAACTTTCTGGTTGGGGGTCCGTCACCTGCTTGTTTCTAAAGATGTGTCATTTCTCTGCCTGGAATGTTCCACAGTAAACTTTAAACAGCTCTACTTTGTTCAATTACAGGTAGTTTTATAACTCAAAAATCAAAAACTCAAAAAACAGGTTGCTTCTTCACAGATCTGACCTGTAACTTGGTGTGGTTTGGTCTCCATGATCATAAAATGGTTTAATACCATACTGTGAAACATCTCCATGGAGAAAAGCACCAGAAAAGTGACACAGTGCAGCTTTAGACTACAATATTTAATGAAACTTACCCTGAGAGGCCACAAAAAGCAGAAGAGCCACAGCGACCACAGTCTTCATTTTTGCACTTTAAGTTTTTGAATCTCAAATCCGCTCCTCAGATCTTTTATTTATACGCCTTAGAATGGGCGTTCCTTCTGGTGTTTATGGATTTGTCACAAAACAAACACGTCTTTCCCACAAGGAGAGATTATCCAAACATAACTCCAGGTTTAACAATGTTGACAGAGACGCAGGACACTCCCAATGGAAAAAGGTGGGGACACTTACGGCACAAACAAATCACATTTTTAAACTTGTCAAAACCTGTCAGTTACATATGTACATGTTCCCTTTGTTATTGTGGCAGAGTGGTTAGCCTGTCTCTCAGTGAGGAGGGTGTGGGTTAGACTCCTGTGTTTTGATTCATTCACACATGTTTGAGTAACACTTTATTATTGTCTACATCCCCAAAGCTCAAAACGCTCTGTTCCACCTTGTGATGTCATGAAGTGGTAGTTTTCAAGTGAACAGCTCCTTTTACCTTTAGTTCAGCAGAGATCAGCAATTTCGCGGCTGAAATTAACCAAATGATTCTTGTGAAGGTCAAATATTAAACAGAGTCCATCTTTAGCACAGACACATGACCAGTGGTGCCCCCTGGTGGAGAAACAGGGGGAGAGTCTGTGTCCACTGAGAACTAATAAAAGACTGAACCACTGAACCAGAACTAAACTACAGTAAGTCTGAACCAGGACAAAACCTGTGCTAGACCAGGACTGAACCAGGACTAAATAAGATCTTCTGAACTTAAACTTCACCCAGACCAGGACTAAAATATGGATCTATCTATTAGAACTGAAAAATAAAGTATTCTCCACATCACAGATAAAGAACAAAGGTATTTTTGTATTAAACCGTGTCCAATGTTTAAATCAGGAGTTTAACTGTGGAAAACTGATTATGAACGAAGCCTTGGTCCCAAACGCTGCTATGGGAACAAGTTTGCTTCTTTTTCAAAATGTATTTATTTATTTTTTACAATTGTTTATCTTACTGTAGGTGTAATTTGTATTTTGAAATCAAAGCGTCAAAATCAATAGCACATTAATTATGATTAGATGACAACACCTTATTTTGTTAAAGGGCCCATATTTCACCATTTTCTGATCTATGTTATAATGTAGTTTCCTCATCACAAACAGACCTGGAGCTCAAACTGAAAACACTCCACCTTGTGATGTCATGAGGTAATACAGGAAGTGCTTTAAACTCCACACACCTTCACTAAAATCATCTGGATGATTTCGGCTCTGGAATAGTCCATCTCCACTGAACTAAAAGTAAAAGGAGCTGTCTACTTTTTATTACGCGTGTAATTCACTCTGTTCATCTGCAAAACAATGATGTCATTCTCTAAATATAGTACATGATTTCACTTACTACAACAAATACTGCTACTGCGACTGCTTCTACTACTACTACTACTACTACTGCTACTACTTCTGTCTTTTTGGTCTAATAGTTAAAGCATTTACCCTTGAACTAGAAGATCCTTGGTTTAACTTTCTGACCGTTTTAATCAGTGATGTCATTAATGATCATGAGATAATCAGTATTTTTCCTGACTGAAACCATGAACTAAATTAAAATTATGCCCGGAATTACATTAATTTACATGGACTAAAACTATGACTAAAGGTTATTTTTGTTTAATAATAAAAATCATATGAGATTAGATCCAGTTTCAGTCCTATAGAGCCTCAAACCAGATCATAAACAAATGCACCAGAGTAAACCTCTATTTGTCCCATCAGCCTGACATGTTTCAGATCATACAGTAAATAGGCCTTTTATTCAACTTACATATGACTGTGGACATGACTTCATGTAACTTTGGACACATTTCTGTCATATCAGCGTCATACAGTGAAATAACACAGGCTCTACATGATACAGTGGTGTGTTTCTGTGTCTGCATCATTGGAACATTTGTCTGTGAGATAAACATCTGCCATGTGAGAACGCACCACCTCAGGCCCAAATCCACATCAAAGGATCACACCTAAAAATCGTGCAATTTACTCAGACTTTAAGAATATATCACTGTATTTTCCCCAGAAATTCCACACCAAATGCTGCAAAAATCCATGTTTTTATTACGCGTGGAATTCACACTGTTCATGTGCAGAACAATGATGTCATTCTCTAAATATAGTTAAGAATATAATTTACTACAACAAGTATTGCTACTGCTGCTGCTACTACTTCTAGTTGGTTTAACTTTTTGACAGTTTTAATCCGTGATGTCATTAATGATCTTCAGATAAAACTAAAACTAGTTGGGGTGGGATGAGATAAAATTTCCACCAGATGGGACAAGACACGAGACTGGAGCTACAAGAACGAGACAGAACGAGATTTTGACTTTATAATTAATAAAATGTGCAATCCAGTTTTAGCCTCACCATTTTTGATTTACTTATTTACTTTTGATTTACTAATATTTCTGCTGTCACTGTAACACTGCTTTTGGGACTACAGTTTCTCAAAAATATAATCTGCCAGTACGTAGCTCCATTTTTTTATCCAGTCCAAAAACATGGGGTAAAAAACTCACAAAATAATTTTCGCGGTCTTAACAATAACAAGGATTACATCTCCATTATGACGGACTCCTGCACCAGAAAATGTATTATTTTTAAATCCAATATTTTTAATTATATTTGTAAATTGGCCGTTTATATGATTGCATGTGAAAGTTCTTACCCTGAAATCTATATATGACATTTTTAATAATTGAAGGCAAAATAAAACGTATATAATATTAGAATAATAAATAGAACTTCATACTAATGTTACATAACTCCTAAACAATGGCCTCATTTAGTCCAATTTTACCCCCCCCTAACTTTTAAAAAATCCTCTTATGACGAAAGTGTCAGAGGGCGGAACCTTTGGCCAGTCTAAAACCCTTGTTCCCCGTTCTCTTGTTACTCTCCATTGACTCTCCGCCCGGACACATTTGACAGCGACACCCCCTGCAGAATGTGGTTGACAGAGATTTTGGTTCCGCTGCTCCGGCTCTACCTTTGCGGCATGAAAGTTCTCTGGTACCAGATGTTCCACAGGTCCTTCACGATGCCAGGTGAGTCTTCAACTATTCAGCTATTTATGGTTAAAATTTTAACCGTAAATATGTTTTTTTTGTTACGTTTTGTGCTAAAAACAGACGCGATCGATGTTGCAATACTAAGCAATAAACGCTAATCGAACCATGTCTGGGCATTGCAAACGTATTTCCTAATTACTGTAAGGTAATATAATGCAGAAAAATGGTGGAGAATGGTTTTATTGTATCGAGCGCGAAAACAAATACGTAAGCAGCGATTTGCACTGTAAACTTGTCTAATTTTCATACAAAAATGGCACAATAACAATGATGGAAATGGACATGATGACACCATAGGGTTAGGAAATCTAAAGCAAAATGGTTTTCTATTTTATATGACATAATTATTTACATCTAGACTTGCAAAATTAGTGATTATTTTGGAGATGTCACTTGCTGTAGACATAACCTAATGGTAAAATGTCTTCTATTGTACTAATGGAATTAAAATGAAACTAAGAAAACATATTGCAATATAAGGCAGTTTAATTGTGTTAATGATATTTAGAGATCGACTGATATGGTGGCCAATAAGGTCTGCTGATATTTTTGGACGGATTTTTATTTTATTTTATTTTTTTTTACAAATTCTGTTATTAAAATCATCCACAGACCCTTCTTTTTTTAAATCACAAACCTTTACTAGAGCTGTGTAGTTGATTTGTGCAGCTGTCTCTTTGTATTCAAGTGTTAATATAAAGCTTTATTTGTGTTTTTAGGCAGCAGGTCAGGCAAAACTAAATACAAGTACACTAAAAATACTAAAAATACACTAAAAAGAGCAAATATCGGTCCAATATCAGGTTATCTCTAATGATATTGACATTGCATTGAATTGGCTTTGTGAATCTTGATTTATTTTTGAAAATGAGAATTAATAAGGTCTATATATATTTTTTACAACGTCACTTCTCTGATAGAGGGTCCGCCACCTGCTTAACTGCATGGAGATGTTTTTTTTTTCCCCTGGAATGTTCTACAGTAGGGCATTAAATTGACCTCCAAGGATACAAGCAGGAAGGGCAAATGACATGTCAGGTCTGTGGAGAGGCGAACAAAACACTGGAAGAAAGCATGTTTTTCAAGGTGCTTTTGAGCAATAAATAAATAGATGAGCTAAATGCTGTTCTGTTTAACATTGCAGGTAAATTTTAATAATCCTCTTAGGAACAAGTAAATGGCGTACCCTCCTACCGAAAAGTAACATGGTGCATCTTTAAACTAATACAAATGATGAGTATTTCTATGTAAAGTGCTACAGTAGAGTTGAAACTTTAATTGTAATACTGATCAAGTAAATCAAATATTAGTCCACAGTGCAGTTTTTTGATAGTGTTTTTGGTTCAGGACTTTCCCCTTTCAAATCACAGTGGATCTTAAACTAACAAGAGCAAGTCCACAGTGTTATTAGTTCTGCAGCATGACTCATAATGGCATTAAAAAGCAGTGTGGTTTTAAAGGGGGAAAAAGTATAGAACAATCAGTGCTCTGTTGGGATGAGATTCGTTGTAATCGCTCAAAGAATGTGACCGATTTAGACTTGAATAAGGAGATTTCAGACATACCGTTTGGAATACATTTTACTTTCACAGTAAAAAAAAAATACTTTGCAATTCTAGACAAACAAATCAAAAGGGAAATTAAATGATTAACTGTAGTAATAGTTTAATTACTCTTACAAAACACTAGACGCCAGACACTCAGACCTTAAGGGGATAATTAACTTTGATTTACAACAGTGATAACTTCTCTTTTTACTAGACTCAAATATAGCTGCACCGTGTTTGTATAAAACAATATCATTATTTACAAAACTAGGTCAGCAGTTCTATTTTGGTATTTTATTTGTTTACTTACATTTATGCGTCTACAAATCCTATTGAGACATGGAGAGTACAAATAATCCATACATCGTTTTTAGTCTTGATTAAATGTGTTGACTAAAGAACTAGAGTTGTAAGTTGGAATGTCACGTAGAATAAAGTCGACCGTCGTAAACCAATGTTTTTATTATGAAATGAGCCTGTTAGCATTTTAGCATGTTAAAATCTGTATACCAACATCTATCTCACTATTCCTGTCAGGTATTCACTAACAGAAGTGGATTTCTAACACAACCAGAATTCAAAGATCTGAGTCCAAACTCAAACCAAGATCAAGATCGAAACCAGGATTTTAAAAAAGACAAGGCTCAAACTAGGATTTCAACCTAAATCAAGACTCAAGAGAGACTAAAGACCAGACCCAGCCCCCAAACCCCATCAGACGATGAGCTAAACCAGGACTTGGAAAAAAACAAAGGATCTTAACCAACAACAAAAAGACCAAGGTCCAGACCAAGATCTAAATCAAGATTCAAAAACAGACCAAGACCAGATCTTGGACCTAAACCTGATCATGGAGGGCAAGTCCGGACCCTCTGGCTCTGGTTTAAACCTTGTGGCTCATCCTCGCGCCAAAAGCAAAGTTTGGAAATACTTCGGGTTCGACACGGACGCCGATGGATGCATTTTACACTGGAAAAGGATCTACTGCAGAGTTTGCATGACGCAGATCGCATACTCTGGAAATACGTCAAATCTCGCTTATCATTTAGAGAAAAACCATCCTGTAGAATACGGAGAGCTACTTAAAAGTAACACCGACCAAATGCGGGAAGCTTTTGTCACTGCGTATACGAAAATCAAAACTGAACCGCTAATACTTCAAGTTGCGCAGCCTTATAATCAAAACATGCAACAAAATCTTTCTAACAATTGCAGACATAATGACTTAAGCTTGGCTATTCTCAACTTTATTTGCGAAGGCTTGTATCCAGTTTCAATCGTGGAAGAACCGACGTTTAAATCGCTAATGACGACTGTCGATTCTAGCTTTAGCTTACCTAGCAAATCCGACTTAGCGCTCAAAATGGTGCCTCAGATGTACTGCCGAATTCGTAATGAAGTTTTCTCCGAGCTAGCTAACGTTGTTTATTGTGGAATCTCAACAGATTTGTGGCAAAGTTTGACGCAAAACCGAACGTACATTTCTTTATCGATTCATGCTGTTAATTGCAATACCGGCGGTGGATTTTCAATGGTGAACAAATGTCTCAAAACATTTGAAGTGCAAGAAGACAACACCGCCGAGAATATTACAAGAGAAATGTACGAAACTTTTGTCGAATGGGGTATAACGCACAAAGTTAGCGGGGCGACTACGAACGGATCAGTAGATATCGTAAAAGCGTGCTCACTTTTAGAGATGTCCGTCGAAATGCCTTGTCTTGGTCATACTTTAAACCGCGCTATGGATGAAGCGTTCCAGCTACCTAGCGTCGATAGCTTTCTGGGATGTTGCCGCAAGCTAGTAGACCATTTCAAAGAACCAGTTTTGTATACTTTGCGTGAAAAGCAACAGATGTACGGGCTACCTTTGGCAACGCTAGTCTCAGATAAAGGCGGGACTTGGTTAGCGACATTAGCGATGCTGCAGATGCTAAAAGATCAACAAATGGCTATCAACGCGGTGATTATGCATGAGGATAGTGGACATCCGTTCAATTTTACACGCTCAAACTGGTCGCTTTTAGAAGGACTGATTGACGTACTCCAACCGTTCAAAGTTGTCGCTAATATGTTTACAGTGTGCAAATTTCCGACAATTAGCATGGTCAAACCGGTGCTACATATGCTACTAAACAACAACTTGAAAACCAAAGAAGGAGAGTTGAAGGAAGTCCGTCTCATTAAAGAAGTGGTCGCCAAGGTTTTGACCAATACCTATTCTGAAAACTCACAACAGGAAATAGCGATGTTTCTAAATATCGCCACTTTTCTTGACCCGAGGTACAAAAAGTTGCCATTTTTGTCGAATAAAGACCGGGCAAAAGTTGAGTCCAACCTGATTGATGAAGCTAAAGTGATTCTCGAAAAGCAAAACGCCTGTCTTGAAGATTTCTCCTTCGAAACGGACGAACCGCCAAACAAAAAGCAAGCTACGTTAACACATGATAATCCTTTGGCGGCCATCTTCTGCCAATCTGAGTCTGACCAAGGCCAAGAAGAGCTGAATTCTCAAGTTTTGGAAGAAATCGGTAACTACAAATCACAACGTGTGCTTGGTTTGAACGAAGATCCTTTATTGTGGTGGTCAAGTCACGCTACGCTGTTTCCAACTCTGCCCAAATTACTGCAGAAATACTGGTGCGTTCCTGCCACTAGCGCCCCCTGCCATAGACTGTTCAGCTCCTCCGGTACTGTTCTGTGCGGTAAAAGAAATCGTATCAACCCTTCGTTGGTCAATCAGCAAGTTTTCCTCTACGAAAACTCAAGAGGGTACTACGAACCAGAGCCATGTGAGGAGGATTTGGACGTCTGGGAGGCCAATTCTTCTCTGGGACAGCCACTGTAATAAAATAAAAAATATAAACCAATAAAAACCTTGTATGTTCAATCACATAAACTTATATGGACGCCATTTTGAGGACTTCTGACCATTCAAGAGATGGAATATTATTGTTTTGAGTTGCTGTTAGGTATTGTACATTTTTTAAATTTAATGGCAATGAACTTTTAAAAGAAAAAACATCTGCAAAGTTGAAATCTTTTAGCTTATCAGTAATTTTGGCTATTCAGAAACAAAAGTCGATTTTTTTTTTTTAGTTAATATAATGAATCCCATTTGGTGAGGTTGTGTTCTTCTAATACACACATTCACAAATCTGTATCTATAATGTCGACGCCATTTTGAGGACCTTTGACCCTTGAAAAATCATGTCATTTCATTTCAAAACTGTAACACATTTTAACTTTTTAAAAATGTAATGACAAAATATGAAAATAATTACTGTGACTGTGCCCCAGTGGATCCTTCTGTTTTATGCACCTTAAAGACTTGATTTTTATATTTGAGCTTTGATATATTTGGTTTTGTTTATGTTTTTGCCAATCTCGTGTTTTTGTTTTGTTGCCTAGTGACACGTCTGCCAATAACACTACTGTTCTGATTCAGCTATGGGAAATCCGTTAAGTAATTATTTATATCAGGCATCTGTAAAAACAAACTCCCAGAAAGTTTGACTTGAATGTAGAAATTTCAAATACTTCTCTTTTCAAAACATGTGGAGGTGTTTTGATTTAGTTACTGTAGATTTGAAAGCCGTCTCACCTGTTAATACTCACCTCCTGAACCTGTAAACAAAAACTGGGAGTAAAGACTGAACGAGCGAAACCGTCTTTGTGTGTTTATTTTTGTTTTATTTAAGCCTAACAGAAGTCCAGGGCAGTACTGGTCAGAGGTAAAAGTGGGTCAGAGGTAAAAGTGGGTGGAGGCTGTAATAAAGTGGATAAAGCTACAGTCATTTTGGGTTGAGTATGTGGAAATAACAAAAAGTCAGGTTTACGCACTTAACCCGAGTTTATGGAGTTGGCCAACCCGTCTCCTGTCTTGCAGTTTAGACCTTTTTAGTGCTTCTTGCAGCGATGCGAAGAATATTTTGAAAATCTCAATACTGTGCTCTAAATACTTTGAATACTTTTACATCAAGCTGCATTTAAATGATAGTATAAACACGTAACATATGAATAAAAACGGCTTTATATTTGTTTCACTGTTTTTAAAGCGTTTCCTCTCACTCATCAGAGAAGGAAAATTCACCCTCACCCTCACCAGAGTTTTCTATTTTTTTCACTGATTCTGTGCAGTTTGAAGCCTAAATTACCTGATCAAATACCATCATTTGATTTTAGATGTTCTCAACACCACCAAATACAAGAGTAACTGTCCCAGAATGCAGTTACTCAAAATAAGCCTTCTGAATACGTGTTTTCTCTGTACAAATATTCAGTTACTTCCAAACAAACTACTTCCAAACTTCCAACTTGTCTTCTCGTTGGGAAATACAAACAGTTTGGGTCAAATATAGAGGACAGATTTGACTTCAGGGACAGTAAAGTCGTTTTCTTGGTATTTGACCCATTACATAAACCCAGTGCAGTGAGCCTGACGCAGTGACTCTCTCTCCAGCCTTACCGTCTCAGAGCGGACGAGTCGCCATCGTTACCGGGGCAACCAGAGGAATGGGCCTGGAGACCGCCCGGCAACTGCACCAGCTGGGCATGCATGTCGTCATAGGTACGAACGGGCTAATGACAGAGCAGGAGAACTTAGATCTGGCCAATCACAGGGCAGAAGGTTTCGACCAATCACAGGGCAGAAGGGTTTTTCAACTGGCCAATCACAGGGCAGAAGGGTTTTTCAACTGGCCAATCACAGGGCAGAAGGGTTTTTCAACTGGCCAATCACAGGGCAGAAGGGTTTTTCAACTGGCCAATCACAGGGCAGAAGGGTTTTTCAACTGGCCAATCACAGGGCAGAAGGGTTTTTCAACTGGCCAATCACAGGGCAGAAGGGTTTTTCAACTGGCCAATCACAGGGCAGAAGGGTTTTTCAACTGGCCAATCACAGGGCAGAAGGGTTTTTCAACTGGCCAATCACAGGGCAGAAGGGTTTTTCAACTGGCCAATCACAGGGCAGAATGATTTAAACCGGCCAATCACAGGGCAGAAAGGTTTTTAAACCGGCCAATCACAGGGCAGAAGGATTTAAACCGGCCAATCACAGGGCAGAAGGGTTTTTCAACCGGCCAATCACAGGGCAGAAGGGTTTTTCAACCGGCCAATCACAGGGCAGAAGGGTTTTTCAACCGGCCAATCACAGGGCAGAAGGGTTTTTCAACCGGCCAATCACAGGGCAGAAGGGTTTTTCAACCGGCCAATCACAGGGCAGAAGGGTTTTTCAACTGGCCAATCACAGGGCAGAATGATTTAAACCGGCCAATCACAGGGCAGAAAGGTTTTTAAACCGGCCAATCACAGGGCAGAAGGGTTTTTCAACCGGCCAATCACAGGGCAGAAGGGTTTTTCAACCGGCCAATCACAGGGCAGAAGGGTTTTTCAACCGGCCAATCACAGGGCAGAAGGGTTTTTCAACCGGCCAATCACAGGGCAGAAGGATTTAAACCGGCCAATCACAGGGCAGAAGGGTTTTTCAACCGGCCAATCACAGGGCAGAAGGGTTTTTCAACCGGCCAATCACAGGGCAGAAGGGTTTTTCAACCGGCCAATCACAGGGCAGAAGGGTTTTTCAACCGGCCAATCACAGGGCAGAAGGATTTAAACCGGCCAATCACAGGGCAGAAGGGTTTTTCAACCGGCCAATCACAGGGCAGAATGATTTAAACCGGCCAATCACAGGGCAGAATGATTTAAACCGGCCAATCACAGGGCAGAAAGGTTTTTCAACCGGCCAATCACAGGGCAGAAGGGTTTTTCAACCGGCCAATCACAGGGCAGAAGGGTTTTTCAACCGGCCAATCACAGGGCAGAAGGGTTTTTCAACCGGCCAATCACAGGGCAGAAGGGTTTTTCAACCGGCCAATCACAGGGCAGAAGGATTTAAACCGGCCAATCACAGGGCAGAAGGGTTTTTCAACCGGCCAATCACAGGGCAGAAGGATTTAAACCGGCCAATCACAGGGCAGAAGGGTTTTTCAACCGGCCAATCACAGGGCAGAAGGATTTAAACCGGCCAATCACAGGGCAGAAGGGTTTTTCAACTGGCCAATCACAGGGCAGAAGGGTTTTTCAACTGGCCAATCACAGGGCAGAAGGGTTTTTCAACTGGCCAATCACAGGGCAGAAGGATTTAAACCGGCCAATCACAGGGCAGAAAGGTTTTTCAACCGGCCAATCACAGGGCAGAAGGATTTAAACCGGCCAATCACAGGGCAGAAGGGTTTAAACCGGCCAATCACAGGGCAGAAGGGTTTTTCAACTGGCCAATCACAGGGCAGAAGGGTTTTTCAACTGGCCAATCACAGGGCAGAAGGGTTTTTCAACTGGCCAATCACAGGGCAGAAGGGTTTTTCAACTGGCCAATCACAGGGCAGAAGGGTTTTTCAACTGGCCAATCACAGGGCAGAAGGATTTAAACCGGCCAATCACAGGGCAGAAGGATTTAAACCGGCCAATCACAGGGCAGAAGGGTTTTTCAACCGGCCAATCACAGGGCAGAATGATTTAAACCGGCCAATCACAGGGCAGAATGATTTAAACCGGCCAATCACAGGGCAGAAGGGTTTTTCAACCGGCCAATCACAGGGGAGAAGGATTTAAACCGGCCAATCACAGGGCAGAAGGGTTTTTCAACTGGCCAATCACAGGGCAGAAGGGTTTTTCAACTGGCCAATCACAGGGCAGAAGGGTTTTTCAACTGGCCAATCACAGGGCAGAAGGGTTTTTCAACTGGCCAATCACAGGGCAGAAGGGTTTTTCAACTGGCCAATCACAGGGCAGAAGGGTTTTTCAACTGGCCAATCACAGGGCAGAAGGGTTTTTCAACTGGCCAATCACAGGGCAGAAGGGTTTTTCAACTGGCCAATCACAGGGCAGAAGGGTTTTTCAACTGGCCAATCACAGGGCAGAAGGATTTAAACCGGCCAATCACAAGGCAGAAGGGTTTTTCAACCGGCCAATCACAGGGCAGAATGATTTAAACCGGCCAATCACAGGGCAGAAAGGTTTTTCAACCGGCCAATCACAGGGCAGAAGGGTTTTTCAACTGGCCAATCACAGGGCAGAAGGATTTAAACCGGCCAATCACAGGGCAGAAAGGTTTTTCAACCGGCCAATCACAGGGCAGAAGGATTTAAACCGGCCAATCACAGGGCAGAAGGGTTTTTCAACCGGCCAATCACAGGGCAGAATGATTTAAACCGGCCAATCACAGGGCAGAAAGGTTTTTCAACTGGCCAATCACAGGGCACAATGATTTAAACCGGCCAATCACAGGGCAGAAAGGTTTTTCAACCGGCCAATCACAGGGCAGAAGGGTTTTTCAACTGGCCAATCACAGGGCAGAAGGATTTAAACCGGCCAATCACAGGGCAGAAAGGTTTTTCAACCGGCCAATCACAGGGCAGAAGGATTTAAACCGGCCAATCACAGGGCAGAAGGGTTTTTCAACCGGCCAATCACAGGGCAGAAGGGTTTTTCAACCGGCCAATCACAGGGCAGAAGGGTTTTTCAACCGGCCAATCACAGGGCAGAATGATTTAAACCGGCCAATCACAGGGCAGAAAGGTTTTTCAACCGGCCAATCACAGGGCAGAAGGGTTTTTCAACTGGCCAATCACAGGGCAGAAGGATTTAAACCGGCCAATCACAGGGCAGAAAGGTTTTTCAACCGGCCAATCACAGGGCAGAAGGATTTAAACCGGCCAATCACAGGGCAGAAGGGTTTTTCAACCGGCCAATCACAGGGCAGAATGATTTAAACCGGCCAATCACAGGGCAGAAAGGTTTTTCAACCGGCCAATCACAGGGGAGAAGGATTTAAACCGGCCAATCACAGGGCAGAAGGGTTTTTCAACTGGCCAATCACAGGGCAGAAGGGTTTTTCAACTGGCCAATCACAGAGCAGAAGGATTTAAACCGGCCAATCACAGGGCAGAAAGGTTTTTCAACCGGCCAATCACAGGGCAGAAGGGTTTTTCAACCGGCCAATCACAGGGCAGAAGGATTTAAACCGGCCAATCACAGGGCAGAAGGGTTTTTCAACTGGCCAATCACAGGGCAGAAGGGTTTTTCAACTGGCCAATCACAGGGCAGAAGGATTTAAACCGGCCAATCACAGGGCAGAAAGGTTTTTCAACCGGCCAATCACAGGGCAGAAGGATTTAAACCGGCCAATCACAGGGCAGAAGGGTTTAAACCGGCCAATCACAGGGCAGAAGGGTTTTTCAACTGGCCAATCACAGGGCAGAAGGGTTTTTCAACTGGCCAATCACAGGGCAGAAGCGTTTTTTAACCGGCTAATCACAGGGCAGAAGGATTTAAACCGGCCAATCAGGGCGAAAGTCTAAGAAAAAGTTGTGGTACATTCAGGTTACACTTTCAGGGTTCGGTATTCCAATGGTGACAAGTGAAATTTTGGGCAAATTTTTACAAACTTATATATTGTACCTTAAATCACAAATTTATATTGTAACTTTTTGGCGGTGGGACCTGCATTTCCATGGAAATTATGTTAAGTTAAAAGGGAAATTATACTCCATACTCCATGTAGAGAGGTTGTATGCCATACTGTAGAAAATTATAGCCAAAGGAATAACATTTCCCTGGAAACCAAGCAGAGTCAGGTGTGTGGAGATGCAAGATTCAATGCAATAAACAAAGTTAAAAGTTACATACTGTGGTTTTAAAGAAATTGTCATTTATTTCACATACAAGGATTTTTTTAAGCTTTTAACGTGAAAGGAAATCACAGTTGTAGCTCAAACCTTTAAAATTTCACTTGCACCATTCTCATTCTGAGCCCTCAGTTTATATTTATAATTATGTTTTTTGCCATCTTGGTTTTCATGTTGTTCTAATTCTGACTTGGTTTTGGTGAGATAGTGCCTGTGGTCAGTATTTATCACAGTTTTACATCAGTCAAGTGAACTTTAAGTACAAAAGTAGCGCTGAGTTGTAAAACAGAATCTCTCTGCCTGTATCATCTAAAATGCAAAGACAATTTACACACAAGAAGACGGTTTAAACCTTCATTTTGCAAAATAAAGGTTTTGTCATTTATTTATATTAGTCTAATTAGAATTATTATTTAATTTAGACTTTGGCCTTTGTTTACATTACAGTTGATAGGTAACAGTTGTATTGTTGCTAAAAAACTGAAGCTGATTTTGACAGTTGGAAATGAAAGAGAAGAGGGACAAGAGGCCGTGAAGAAACTCAACGCAGAGAATCACAGAGGAGGAAAAGGTGAGACTGAAACGTGCACGAAAATTACACAACAATTAATTGAAACTCTAATATCCTCATAATTCTTTTGGAGGTTTCTCCCTGATCATTTCTATTAGTGCAAAGTCCATTCTCCTGCTGTATTTAACCAACCACACACAGCATCGTGGTGTTTGGTGTTTGGACGCCATCTAGTGGAGGAAAAGCAGAAGTACAAGTCTTAAATCTGATCTGACACTTTAGGTTTGGGAAGGAAAACTTTGTGTGTGTAATTCATTCTACAGACATGTAAAAGGGCTTTATTTAATTGAAGTCATTTTCAAATAAAATAGTAAAATAATTGAATATTTGTGATTTTAGCTGAGTTTATTTTCTTGGATCTGACGTCGCTGAAGTCGATTCGACAGTTTGTCCAAAACTTTAAACAGAGACGCCTCCCCCTGCACGTGCTCGTCAACAACGGTAAAGACCAGGCCAGGTTTAGTCCTGGTTTAGTCCTGCTTTAGTCCTGCTTTAGTCCTGCTTTAGGCCTGCTTTAGTCCTGCTTTAGTCCTGCTTTAGACCTGCTTTAGTCCTGCTTTAGACCTGGTTTAGTCCTGCTTTAGTCCTGGTTTAGACCTGGTTTTAGTCTTGCATTTATTCTTACCTTTATTCTTTCATTTATTCTTGGTTTCAGTCTTGGTTTTAGTCTTGGTTTAAATCCTGGTTTAGTTCTAGGTTTATTTTATGACGATGACTAAATCAGGACTAATTTCATCCTGGTTTAGCTCTGGTTTTAGTCTTTGTTTAGTCCGGGTTTAGTCTTGGTTTTGAACTGGTTCTGCTCCTAGAATACACTTTGTAGGAGAATTTATTTTACACCAGGATCACACTAGGCCTAGTTTAGGACCAAACCAAGACTCCATCCTTTGCTTTCTTAAACACCTGTCCTCCTCTCTCCTCTTTTTTTCCTCTCTCCTCTCCCTCTCTTCTCTCCCCCCTCTCCTCTCTCTCCTCCTCTCTTTCTCCTCTCCTCCTCTGTCTCCTCTTTTTCCTCTCTAATCCTCGTCTCCTCTTCTCTCCTCCTCTCTTCTCTCTCCTTTCTTTTTCCTCTCTCCTCTCTTCTCCTCTCTCTCCTCCTCTCTTTTTCCTCTCTCCTCCTCGTCTCCTCTTCTCTTCTCCTCCCTCTCTCCTCCTCTCTCCTCCCTCCTCCCCTCTCCTCCTCTTTTTCCTCTCTCCTCTCCTCTCTCTCCTCCTCCCTTTCTCCTCCTCTTTTTCCTCTCTCCTCTCTTCTCCTCTCTCTCCTCTCCTCCTCTCTCCTCCCTCCTCCCCCTCTCCTCCTCCCTCCCTCTCTCCTCTCCTCCCTCCTCCCCCTCTCCTCCTCTTTTTCCTCTCTCCTCTCTTCTCTCTCTCCTCCTCCCTCTCTCCTCTCCTCCTCCCTCTCTCCTCTCCTCCTCTCCTCCCTCTCTCCTCTCCTCCTCTCCTCCGCCCTCTCTCCTCTCTTTTTCCTCTCTCCTCCCTCCTCCTCCTCTCCTCCTCTTTTTCCTCTCCTCTCTCCTCCTCCTCCTCCCTCTCTCCTCCCTCTCTCCTCCTCTCCTCCTCCCTCTCTCCTCCCTCCTCCCTCTCTCCTCTCCTCCGCCCTCTCTCCTCTCCTCTTCTCCTCTTCTCCTCCCTCCTCCCTCTCTCCTCTCCTCTTCTCCTCCCTCTCTCCTCTCTTCTTGTAGCTGGTACGATGTTCGTTCCTGAGCGACAGACGGAGGATGGGTTTGAGTTCCACTTTGGTTTGAATTATCTGAGTCACTTCCTGTTGACAAACCTGCTCCTGGACGCCCTGAAGGATTCTGGGAAATCGGGGCGGTGTGCACGAATCGTGAACATGTCGTCAGCGACACACTACAGCGGGGTCGTCAAAATGGACGACCTGAACAGGAGGTACAACAGAGTTTAGTCCTGGTCTAAAGCAGCCCTGGTTTAGTTCTGCTTTAATCTTGGTTTAGTCCAGATTCAGTCCTGGTTCAGTCCTGTTTTAGTCCTGTTTTAGTCCCTGCTTCAGTCCTGTTTCAGTCCTGTTTTAGTCCCTGCTTCAGTCCTGTTTCAGTCCTGTTTCAGTCCTGTTTCAGTCCCTCTTTCAGTCCTGTTTCAGTCCTGTTTCAGTCCTGTTTTAGTCCTGTTTTAGTCCTGTTTCAGTCCTGTTTCAGTCCTGTTTTAGTCCCTGCTTCAGTCCTGTTTCAGTCCTGTTTCAGTCCTGTTTTAGTCCCTGCTTCAGTCCTGTTTCAGTCCTGTTTTAGTCCCTGCTTCAGTCCCTGCTTCAGTCCTGTTTCAGTCCTGTTTTAGTCCCTGCTTCAGTCCTGTTTCAGTCCTGTTTTAGTCCCTGCTTCAGTCCTGTTTCAGTCCTGTTTTAGTCCCTGCTTCAGTCCTGTTTCAGTCCTGTTTTAGTCCCTGCTTCAGTCCTGTTTCAGTCCTGTTTTAGTCCCTGCTTCAGTCCTGTTTTAGTCCTGTTTTAGTCCTGTTTTAGTCCTGTTTCAGTCCTGTTTCAGTCCTGTTTTAGTCCCTGCTTCAGTCCTGTTTTAGTCCCTGCTTCAGTCCTGTTTCAGTCCTGTTTCAGTCCTGTTTTAGTCCCTGCTTCAGTCCTGTTTTAGTCCTGTTTCAGTCCTGTTTTAGTCCCTGCTTCAGTCCTGTTTCAGTCCTGTTTTAGTCCCTGCTTCAGTCCTGTTTCAGTCCTGTTTTAGTCCCTGCTTCAGTCCTGTTTCAGTCCTGTTTCAGTCCTGTTTTAGTCCCTGCTTCAGTCCTGTTTCAGTCCTGTTTTAGTCCCTGCTTCAGTCCTGTTTCAGTCCTGTTTTAGTCCCTGTTTCAGTCCTGTTTTAGTCCCTGCTTCAGTCCTGTTTCAGTCCTGTTTCAGTCCTGTTTTAGTCCCTGCTTCAGTCCTGTTTCAGTCCTGTTTTAGTCCCTGCTTCAGTCCTGTTTCAGTCCTGTTTTAGTCCCTGCTTCAGTCCTGTTTTAGTCCTGTTTTAGTCCTGTTTCAGTCCTGTTTCAGTCCTGTTTTAGTCCCTGCTTCAGTCCTGTTTCAGTCCTGTTTTAGTCCCTGCTTCAGTCCTGTTTCAGTCCTGTTTTAGTCCCTGCTTCAGTCCTGTTTCAGTCCTGTTTTAGTCCCTGCTTCAGTCCTGTTTCAGTCCTGTTTTAGTCCCTGCTTCAGTCCTGTTTTAGTCCTGTTTTAGTCCTGTTTCAGTCCTGTTTCAGTCCTGTTTTAGTCCCTGCTTCAGTCCTGTTTTAGTCCCTGCTTCAGTCCTGTTTCAGTCCTGTTTTAGTCCCTGCTTCAGTCCTGTTTTAGTCCTGTTTTAGTCCTGTTTCAGTCCTGTTTCAGTCCTGTTTTAGTCCCTGCTTCAGTCCTGTTTTAGTCCCTGCTTCAGTCCTGTTTCAGTCCTGTTTCAGTCCTGTTTTAGTCCCTGCTTCAGTCCTGTTTTAGTCCTGTTTCAGTCCTGTTTTAGTCCCTGCTTCAGTCCTGTTTCAGTCCTGTTTTAGTCCCTGCTTCAGTCCTGTTTCAGTCCTGTTTTAGTCCCTGCTTCAGTCCTGTTTCAGTCCTGTTTCAGTCCTGTTTTAGTCCCTGCTTCAGTCCTGTTTCAGTCCTGTTTTAGTCCCTGCTTCAGTCCTGTTTCAGTCCTGTTTTAGTCCCTGCTTCAGTCCTGTTTCAGTCCTGTTTCAGTCCTGTTTTAGTCCCTGCTTCAGTCCTGTTTCAGTCCTGTTTTAGTCCCTGCTTCAGTCCTGTTTCAGTCCTGTTTCAGTCCTGTTTTAGTCCCTGCTTCAGTCCTGTTTCAGTCCTGTTTTAGTCCCTGCTTCAGTCCTGTTTCAGTCCTGTTTCAGTCCTGTTTTAGTCCCTGCTTCAGTCCTGTTTCAGTCCTGTTTTAGTCCCTGCTTCAGTCCTGTTTCAGTCCTGTTTTAGTCCCTGCTTCAGTCCTGTTTTAGTCCTGTTTTAGTCCTGTTTCAGTCCTGTTTTAGTCCCTGCTTCAGTCCTGTTTCAGTCCTGTTTTAGTCCCTGCTTCAGTCCTGTTTCAGTCCTGTTTTAGTCCCTGCTTCAGTCCTGTTTCAGTCCTGTTTTAGTCCCTGCTTCAGTCCTGTTTCAGTCCTGTTTTAGTCCCTGCTTCAGTCCTGTTTTAGTCCTGTTTTAGTCCTGTTTCAGTCCTGTTTCAGTCCTGTTTTAGTCCCTGCTTCAGTCCTGTTTTAGTCCCTGCTTCAGTCCTGTTTCAGTCCTGTTTTAGTCCCTGCTTCAGTCCTGTTTTAGTCCTGTTTCAGTCCTGTTTTAGTCCCTGTTTCAGTCCTGTTTTAGTCCCTGCTTCAGTCCTGTTTCAGTCCTGTTTTAGTCCCTGCTTCAGTCCTGTTTTAGTCCCTGCTTCAGTCCTGTTTCAGTCCTGTTTTAGTCCCTGCTTCAGTCCTGTTTCAGTCCTGTTTCAGTCCTGTTTTAGTCCCTGCTTCAGTCCTGTTTCAGTCCTGTTTTAGTCCCTGCTTCAGTCCTGTTTCAGTCCTGTTTTAGTCCCTGCTTCAGTCCTGTTTTAGTCCTGTTTTAGTCCTGTTTCAGTCCTGTTTCAGTCCTGTTTTAGTCCCTGCTTCAGTCCTGTTTCAGTCCTGTTTTAGTCCCTGCTTCAGTCCTGTTTCAGTCCTGTTTCAGTCCTGTTTTAGTCCCTGCTTCAGTCCTGTTTTAGTCCTGTTTCAGTCCTGTTTTAGTCCCTGCTTCAGTCCTGTTTCAGTCCTGTTTCAGTCCTGTTTCAGTCCTGTTTCAGTCCTAACCCCCCGTCTCTCTCAGGTCTTGTTACAGCGCCCATGGAGCGTACGCTCAGTCTAAACTGGCCCTGGTCCTGTTCACGTACTTCCTCCAGGAGCAGCTCAGCTCTGGAGGTTTTCACGTCACGGTGAACGCCGTGGACCCGGGGATGGTGGACACGGCGCTATACGATAACCTGTGGACTTTAGCGCAGATGCTAAAGAAGCCTGTGGCAAAAGTGCTGTTCAGGGTAAGGACAGAGACTGGGGGGGTTTTAGTCTCCTGATTTAGACTTTATGTAGTCCTGGTTTCTTTGATTAGTCCAGGTTTGGTCCTTGTTTAGACTTGGTTTAGTCCTGGTTTAGTCCTGGTTTAGACTTGGTCCTATGTCAGTCCTTGTACATTTTAATGAAAAATGAAGACAGTAAAATGCACAGATCCACTGAGCGTGCTCCAAGTCATTTAAAACTGTCATACCTGCAGACACCAGCAGAGGGCGCCTCCACGGCCGTATTCACCGCAGTCTCGTCCCAGATGGAGGGAGTGGGCGGAGCTTATCTTTACAACGGCGAAAAAACGCGATCGTCCGAAATCTCGTACGACTCCGATCTCCAGGTCCGACTGTGGAAGAAGAGCTGCAAACTGGTGGGACTACAGTGAAGATACTGCAGTAAAAATATAAATGAAAGTACTTTTTATGGTACTACTACAACATGTGGTACTGAATACTCCAGTCATTTCCAGTTTTGTACCAAATATATATAAACCCCTACTCTCCATCTGAAATTATGACGACAAATTCAAAAACATGAACATTTCCAAATCACCTGTGATTTGTAAAGACGAATCGTCCATTTCTAGTTTTTCATAGACATTGGATTGTCAAAAAAACCAAAGTGCTAAAATAATTTTTGAATTTCAAATGTGAAAACTTTGTTTCCAAAATCGGTGCCTTATTTCTTTTCCTGACAGGACAGTGTTAAGATGTTTAAGTTTTAATCTCTTTATCTCTGTATTTTACTTTTGTACTTTTGTTTTCAATCAGTTCTTTTGTACATTTGTGTTTCTCCAACACATTGAATCAATTTAATACGACGATAATGTGAAATTTAAGATTTTATTATCATTTTTATTTTTATTATCATCTTAACTTTGTACTATATGATGCACTATGTAACTTTTATGGCGGTTTGTCCGGGTCCATCACCCGCTTGTCTCCATGGAGATGTAATCGTTTTGCCTGTAATATTCCACAGTGTGGCATTACACTTAATAAATCCATGGAAACAAGACTCGAATGAACTCAGTCAAAGCCTTTATCACCAACACTACTACTACTACTACTACTACTACTGTTATTGTTACTGAATGTAGATGAAATCAGAGTCTTTAACACATCATGGGAGCTGGTGTTTCGGTGTCTCTGTGTTGGAAAAAGTCTTCAATATTTCAACCAAAACAATAAAACTCAAATACAAACGTTTATTGTGTTTATTTTTATTACATTAAAATCCTGACTGTCACAGGCTGCGTCTCCACAGACCTCACCTGTAACCTGCCCGTCTCCATAGTGAAGTCTCCATTTGTGATTTGACTGTTGTATTCTCACATGCCACTCCAGGCCGACGTCCAGCAGGCAGATCTAACTCCTGTGAGCTCCAGTTCTGTTTGTTTGAGGAAAAGCCTCAGATCAGTGTTTTTATGTCACATTTGAAGGTTTTTCTTCAGTTCTCTGTGGCTCAAGAGGTTGAGCACTCGGCAGGAGGACTCTCCTGTGGTCCAGAGGTTCCCGGTTCAATTCCTTCGGACGCTATCTTTAAATGTTCACAAGAACATTTAAATATGAGTAATTGTAAAGGCTGAGATTCGAACCCACACCCTCAGGTCAGGGGAGATTCATCCTTTACCGCGTCTAAACCCCTGGACCACACAGACGCACTGGTCAGAATCACGTTTAGAGACTTTGGGTTTTTACAGTGGAAGTCTAATGTGAAGTATTTCTGATGTAAGAGAATCTGAAGGTTTTTTTTTCAGATCTGTGTGGCTCAAGAGGTTAAGCGCTCGGCAGGAGGAGTCGCCTGTGGTCCAGAGGTTCCCGGTTCAATTCTTTCTTCAGACAATTCGGACATTATGTTTAAATGAACATTTAAATATGAGTAATTGTAAAGTCTAAGGTTTGAACCCACAACCTCAGGTCAGAGGAGCTCTGTCTGTTACTGTGTCTTACTCCCTGGACCACACGGACACACAGGTCAGAGTCACGTTTACAGACTTTGGGTTTGAAAAGTCTGAAAAGTCCAAAAAGTCCTGAAAGTCTTGTGTGAGTGACAAGACTGTCCGAAAAGTCTTGTGTGAATGACAAGACTGTCCGAAAAGTCCGAAAAGTCTTGTGTGAGTGACAAGACTTTCTTGCGTACATTTTACATGAAAAAGTCTTTATTTTTTAAGTCTTCAGTCAGAGTGAAACGTGGAGATGCAACAGTTCAGCATCAGAGCAGAGATTTGAACTCAAGATCTCTGATTTTAAAGTCTCTGTTCTTCACCTCTGGACCACAGAGACACACACAGAGTCTCAGTGTTTTGATTATTTTAGAGTTGGATTAGTGGAGGAACAGGTGAAATTAATGATTTTATTTCACATTTGAAGCTTGTTGTTCAGTTCCCTGCGGCTCAGGAGGTTGAGCACTCGGTTGGTGAACTCTCAGGTCGGTTCTAAAGGTTTCAGAGGGTCCATGTTCAATTCCTTCCTCAAACCATCCACCAATTAGTCCCAGGTTCTAAAACGGGTTTGTGACTTACAGGGCGTCCAATTATAACTTTATTCAGCGCAGAATCTGTTTAAATTCACAACAAAGTAAAGCCTGGGATTTGAACCCAGAACCTCAGATCTCAGTGCGGCGCCTTAACCTCTGGACCGCGGCGCCGTACAGATTAGACGTACAGTGTCAATCTCATGTTCTTATTTCACATCTGAGTCTCGTAAATCGACTTGGTGCTCGTCTCCATGGAAACGGATAAGTTTAATATCATACTGTGAAAAATTCCAGGCTTTGGTCTTTGGTCCAGAGATTTCAGGTTTGAATCCACCTTTAACACAGTTTCTGAAGTAAACACATGGAGGACATGATCTCCAGTTCTAACTGTATTCACAAAATAGTCTTTACTTTATATTTATATGTTTTCAAAAATGTGAGTACAAAGTCTGGTATTTGAACTCACAACCTCAGAACAGAACTGTATTTAAGTCTCATTATTTTAGTCGAAACCGCAGACAGCCGAGTCTTTAGATAAACTGAGAACTGACGCCCTCTGGTGGACAGTGAGCAGAAGACACAACAGGGAAAGTGTCAGGCCTAAGTGCAGGAGGTTGTTGGCTCAATTCCTCCTCTGATAAATGAATTCTGACAAAGAAGTAATAGTTTTTAAGTTTTAGTTCAGTTGGTAGTTTCAAATTCAATTAGTAGTTTCAAAATGAATATATCTTTAATTACACGTACAACTGCAGTTTTGTAGTTACTTGAATATATTGTGTAGTGTGAACAGGGGTAGTTAAAGTTGTACTATGTAACTTTTCTGGTAGAGTCCACCACCCGCTTGTCTCCATGGAGATATCGCTTTGCCTGGGATGAGCATTTATCTAATTACAGACTCAAAAATACCTTGAACAAAACACAATTTTACAGAGAGTGGGCTCACCTCTCCACAGATCTGACCTGTAACTTGACCTGGTAGCGTCGCCCGTTTGTCACCATGGAGACAGGAAAATTAAATGCCATATTGTGGAACTTTGCAGACAGTACAAACACTAGTTGTAGCTATAAGTCTGTTTGTTCCATCTCTTGTTTAAATAAAGACACACAGACTTTGAACACTTAAAATCAAATATATGTTTTTAAAAATCAACATAACAAAAAGAACAACGTCTCATTTTGAAGTCGTCATTTGCAGATTTCATTTACACAGGACTTATAATTTTTCGCTTTGGTTCGAATCGACCCCACGCCACCGCGGCCGTCTCAAAATCCACCTCAAATATTCACGTTTTCATGCCGAAGTTTTAAACCAACAAACCCTTGACGGCAGCAGTGACACGGGACGATCGGCTGCAAAAATACGTTTAAAAGACTCGAGAATCAGGATTTGACGAGTTTTGACTTTTCTTTATTACTTATTTTTTAATTATGGACTGCATTTGACCCGTCCTTCAGTGTCTCTGGGTTAAATCTGGACATAGTTGGAGGTTTTGGGTCAAAAGATCCTACATTTTTTTAAAGAATTGAACCAGGGACCAAACCAAATGTTCATCTTCTATAAAGTCTGTAGTTTTCAAAGCCGATAGTTAGAATCTATGACACCCGTGGATCATTCGGTTAGAATTTGGACATTTGGTTGGGGGTTTCTATGGATACGTCATTGCTCTGTTTAGAATGTTCCACAGTGTGACTTTAAACAGCTCCACTTTACATTTATTCAATTACAGGTGGTTTTATAGTGAAAAAATACATAGAAAAACAAAAACAAAGGCATTCTGACTGTGAGCGGGGTCGCCTCTCCACAGATCTGACCTGTAACTTGGCCCGATTTGGTCTCCATGAAAATAAGAATGTTTAATGTCACACTGTGGAACATTCCAGACGAAGTTCTAACGTCTCCGCACCTTTAAAACGCACAACAGAAGCTCTTCAGTCAAAACTCTCAGTCCAGTGAACTCACGTCATTTTTGTAGATGGATTTTTGCAGTTACCAAAGCGGATTTCACACACTGAGCTCTTTTAGTTTCGTATTTTACATTGGCTCTGAACTTTTAAGACACCAGATAAACATACACAGGAGAGATCGCCCTCCGTCCGAAACAATACTCACTTTGTACAAACAACAGGAAAACAGTGGCTCTAAGGTTCGCATGTCCAGCCCTGCGATTCCAAAACACGACACAGGTTTACCAATCGCAAACAGCACTTCAGAGAGACTTTAGGGGAGTTTAGATGCAAAAATGTACAGTTTGTGATCAAAGACGTTATGAAAATGAGTTGGTTCATGATGTAGTTGATTTTAGAGCTAAAACAAGACTAAACCAGGTCTAAACCAGGATTTTACAGGTCTATAAGTCCCAAAAGTGGCATTTATTGTATTTTATTGATGTAAGTCGTTACTAAAATACATTATTCGTACCTTCAGAACTGGACCAAGACTAAATCCAGACAAGAAACAGGACTAAACCAGGACTAAAACCAGACTTAATTGGGACTAAGGCAGGTCTAAACCAAGGCTAGTCCCAACGGTTGTCAACACTTGAGATATTTTGCTTTCATAGCACCACTGAGGCCAAACCGAGATTAAACCAGGTCTAAACCGGGTCTAAACCGGGTCTAAACCAGGTCTAAACCGGGTCTAAAACCAGACTTAAATGAGAATGATCCAGGACTCAACCTTAAATTATTTGTATCATAATATATTTAGCTTTCAACGTACCTTCAGAAGTAGACCAACAATAAATCAGAACCAAACCAGGTCTAAACCAGGTCTAAATCAGGTCTAAACCAGACTAAATTGGGACTAAATCAGGACTAATCCAGGTCTTGTCCCAAAAACATGTACCATTTAAGTAGTAAAATGTGTGACATTATAATATATTACTATGAGATATTTAGCTTCCATACCTAGAACTAGACCAAGACTGAACCAGGTCTAAAACCGGACTTGACTGAGACCTAAACTGGGTCTAAACCAGGACAAGTCCCAAAATTGGAATTCATTGTATTTTAGTGATAAAAGTAGCTACAATTTGGCTTTCAAAGTGTCATGAGGACCAAGACAAAACCAGGTCTAAACCAGGTCTAAACCAGGTCTAAACCAGGTCTAAAACAGGACTTAATGATTCAATTGATCAAAGCTTGTTTAAAAAATCATTAAAAAAACAAAACAAAGCAAATATTATCCAGTCTTACAGAATCACTACCCACTGTACCATTTCTATACGAGATTATCACGTTACTTCTGGGAGGGCATCTGACATAAAACACATTTGCAAAATCAACACAGGCAGAGCAGAGGTAGATGAATCGCAGAAACATTTAAAAACAAAAGTACCATTGAAAACCATGTAAAAATGTAGCGTATTTATAACTTTAGCTTCATTTCCAGTTTCTACTTTGAGCTAAATGCGACTGGTAAACCTTTTAATTATTATTTACTCCGTTTTCCGCACCGCCATCGAGTTAAACCAGGGGCGTGGAGCTCTTATCCTCCCCTTTATTTTCATTTCCTTCATTTATGTTCAAAGTTTTTCATCCGGAGCCATTTTGCGTTTCGAAAAGGCATCGACGAGCCGGCAGATGCTGTACACGTGTCCGTTTTGTGCAAACCATCTTGTAAACAAAGCGAACGAAAACAGGGTACCACAGAATCAACGCAAAAATGTCTTAAAATGTGCTTTTCTTGGTTTTATTTTCGTATTTTTTTGCATTTCGCCACCGCCGCCGCAGCTCCGCGTTATGTGCTTCTCTTAAACTTCTCTCGGATTTGTCGCTGGAAGAAAAAATGACGAGGGGACAGTTGTACACATGCTTATATTGCCTTTTGCTGTTACGATCCTTCAAATTTCACGCTCAAATTAAAAAATACTTACAAAAATGTGTCTACGACTGCTTCTCTCCCTGCTTTTACGGCTATACGCACAACCATACTTATAATTATATATTGTTATGTATAATTTTTATAATATGTACAAGGATCGCCTACAGGCCCTAGAAGTGTTCTCTTGTCGTGGAAAGAGTTTATCGTTTTCACTGGGTTTTTAATGGGTTTTCCATTTGACTTGTTCGCCGTTGTTTGGTTTGGTGGAACGGGGGACCTCCAGGACTGAGAGGGGGGAGTCGGGGGTCAGTATACCCAGGAGACAGGCACCCATTGTGGGGTAGTGGAGACCAGGTCGACGGCCTCTTCCAGCAGGCGGATGGTCTCGTCGATTTCGTTGTTGATGATGGTTTGGTCGAAATAGTGGGCGTAGGTTTTCTGGAGCAACTCTGATTCTTTCTGGAGTCGCTGCAGAGAATCGTCCTGGAAAACAGAAATAAATAAATGTACAGATTCAATAAATTCAGATCTTCCTGCGTTTAAAGGGTCAATATTACGCAAAACTGACTCCTGTGAGTGTTTTAATGTTGTTTCCTCCTCAAAAACAGAGCTGGAGTTGTGTTTTGTTTCATTTTGTGTTAAACGTGTGAATGAAACAAAAACTCCAGGTCTGTTTGTGACGAGGAAACATTATTTTTATTATACACAGATCAGAACATAGCAGCATAAGCCTTTTATAAAAAGCCCTGTACCTGATTTTTCTTCATGTATTTGAGTAAAATGAGTCTTGTTTAAGCAGCTTTTGAGGTCAAAATAAGTCCAGTGTGTTCTGTCTGCATCCGATTAGAAAGCCTCTAATTATTGACCTTATTCAGTCGCACTCTTTGTTTCCGTAAATGTGACTAAACCACTTTCTCTGTGGTGGCACCAAGCGAGAATCCTGTTCATTTCAGCTGAAGAATTTGGGAAAAGTTTCGCCGCTGCTCTGATTCTCTGTGAGGTTTTAAAACGGCTTTGTGGTCCAGACTGAACTTTTAAAAAATCTGCTGTGGAGAACGCAAATGACAATGGCGACGCACACAGCAGCTGCCGGATTAAGGCAAATAAAGTGTTAAATCGCCAGAGAATCAGGAAGTGCACGGTCAGCATGCTCTGGTCTCTGCGAGTTGTAAAAAGCTCTTCTAAACTCATCGTGGTGAATATTTAGGACGCTCTGAATCCAGAACGTAAGTGAGGAAGAACTTTGGACCACTGCAAACACCACTGCAATGAACTAGATCTGTTTTTTACTCTTTTAAGACAGAAAACATCAGGTACAGAGACTTTAAATGGAAAATATGGGGAAGAAAGAAGTAAAGGTACAAAAGAAAAGATTCCAAAAAACAGTTGGGATTTGGTGAGGCTGGACAAAGCTACTAAATAAACCACAACAGCTGTGAGTTCGTACTTACAGGTAATTTTCGGCACCATCGCGGGATCTTTAGTTAAAATTAAGCATGCGATAAAAATAAACATGCAGGAGTAAGAAATAAGAGCGTGCAGAGTTAAACAAAACAGAAAAAGAGACGTAAATGTTTTAAAACGTGCAAAAGAGAGCGAGTGAATGAGTGAAGAAAGTGAAAATGTCTCTGTACCTCCGTCATTCCCGGGGTGATGGTCGGGGCGGCGATGAAAACGACGAAAGGAGCGAACTCTGCTGTCCTCAAGATCTTTAGAGCCTGGAACAACAGACCTGGTTTAGTCCTGGTTTAGTCCTGGTTTAGTCCTGGTTTAGTCCCTGGTTTAGTCCTGGTTTAGTCCCTGGTTTAGTCCCTGGTTTAGTCCCTGGTTTAGTCCCTGGTTTAGTCCCTGGTTTAGTGCTAGTTTAGCCCAGGTTTATCTCTGGTTTAGTCCTTGATTTAGTCCTTGGTTTAGTCTTGGTTTAGCCCTGGTTTAGTCCTGCTTCAGTCCTAGTTTAGCAGTGGTTCAGTCCTGGTTCGGTCCTGATTCAGTCCGTGTTTAGTTCTTATATCATATAGTCTCCAGTGTGGTTCTGTACTTTAGTCCTGGTCTAGTCGTGGTCTAGTCCTGGTCTGGTCCTGGTCTGGTCCTGGTCCTGATCTAGTCCTGGTCTAGTCCTGGTCTAGTCCTCACCTGTGGCTCCACATCGAGTATTGCGACCATGCCCTGCCCGTGGATCTGGCGTATCGTCTCCAGTCTGGTCTCGTACTTTAGTCCTGGTTTAGTCCTGGTCTAGTCCCGGTCTAGTCCTCACCTGTGGCTCCACGTCGAGTATCGCGACCATGCCCTGCCCGTGGATCTGGCGTATCGTCTCCAGTCTGGTCCCGTACATGGCGTCCTCGTGGCTGCCGTACTCCAGGTAGTCGTTGTTGCTGATGTCCTGCATCATCTGATCATGTGACACGAAGAAGTAGTTTTTCCCGTTTTCTTCGTCCTTTTTCGGAGGTCGGGTGGTGTCTGGAGAGAGGAGGAGGAGGAAATATGGGGAAATTAAAGTCGTAAGCGATATCGAACGGCCCTCGCTGCTCTGTCTCTCCCTCGGGATCGCCATGGCAACACAACAGAAAATATAATATTGGCCCCGTAGACTTTTTGGACTTTTTTCACTGTCTTCCATGATACAGAACATATAATATTTTCGTCAATATTTGGATCGCTCCCATTACTCTAACATTGGCACGTTCAAGCATCACCATGGCAACACAGTGAAAAATGCCACAGGGTTTTCGTTGTCTTTTGTGATCTGGATGACTGAAACTAATACTGGGTCCAATTTTGTATATTTTTGAAATCATATAATAGAAAATTCTCCCTGGTTTGGACATGGTTTACACTATCCAGAGTCCTCGTCCTTATTTTTATGCCCTCTTTAAAATATCAAACACATATAATCGTGATGTTTTTGTCTAAAATGTTGTTTTATTATTTTATTTAGTGTTTTTCCTCACGGGGGATGGGGTAGGCGAAGCGGTCGGGGTGTTTGGCGATCAGGGTGTTCTTGATGTGCCTCCTGCCGACTCCATGAGCTCCTGGAAAACAAAAATAAAATCACACAAACAATTCAGAAACTGAACATTGACTGTTTAGTCCTGGTCTAAAAACAGGAATAAACCAGGGCTAAACCAGGAATAAACAATAAAATCTTTACTCACCAAGTAGTACGAGAGTTTTCCTTTTAAACGACGGCACTCGGACGACCTCCTCATACGTGACCAGGTCTAGTTGGTCAAACACTGAAGATACAGAAATAAAAACATTACAACTCAACATTTTGATTATTTAAAACCAAACTATAATCATTTCTATTTAAATGTGTCAAATAAAAAGTGATAAAACGTCAATTATGTGTAAAAACAACTTGCATCTTACCCAAATCTTGCTCTAGAACTATAAAACTGACTTCATGCAGCATCATTAAGCCCATATTCATATATTTAAAAGTTGTTTGGTAAAAATAAAGTGTATAAAGGGTTTGCATTCAAAAACATATGTAAAAATACTAGATCTAATACTAAACTTCATGCAGTATTTTGTAAAGAACTACAATTAAAAACAGAAACATCAGGTTAACTAGACCTGTACATGTGCACGAAAAAAATTTAAACAAAATAAAGACAAAAGGCAGCGTTAAGCAGAGGTCAGAGGTCAAAGAGACAATGGAGTCTGGATTTAACATGAGAAAATTACACATTCTAGACTTTTGATTTTAGGGAATGGTAAATGGTAATTGCCTTTAATTGTGCAGGTATTGAGATTTTATTGTTTTTTGGGTTTTTTTTGTTTTTGTTTGTGAATGAAATCAAAACTGCAATTAAGTGATCGACAGTATTCTTTTATATAAATCTGTTTTGGTAAAAGGTAAATCTACATCATTTTGTATATTTTAACCTACACATTGTTAAATTTGAGCTTTAAAATATGGTTCAGAATTAATATTTACTACCAAAAACACACGTGAGGCTCATTCTGCTTTCTGATTGGATAATCGTCATGAACCAAAAAACCAAATTATAATATAAAACATGTTTGTAATTAAGATTTTTTTGTAATTAAGAATAAATCAGCATTACAGTTGTTATTAGTAAAAGCTGCATTTGATTTGAACATGTTTACCTCATATTTGGAGACAGTTTGGTCAAGTTTATAACATTTAAAATCAAAAGCTCCTTTAACTTATCGTCCAATTAATTAAGAACGCTGTTAAAATTTAAATTCTTAACTATTATTTACCTTTTGTTACCAAAAATTGTAAGAAATGTCGTCAAAACGTAAGAATGTCTTTCATATGATTAGATTTTTCTCATCTTAAAAGGCGTCTCGATTGCCTCCTGTTCAGTTTCAGTTACTTACATGCAGCCAGTGGGTAAAGACGGCATGAGGGGAGGGGCAGAGGGGACGGTTAGAATCACCACGCCAAGAAATCAAATCAAAATTAAAATACATCAAAACACTGTTAATTCTTGTTAGTTTAAAGACAAAAAGCGGGAATATTTAACACCACAGCGAGAGGAAGGTTTCAAAGGGAAAAGCAATTTATATCGACAACAGTGAGGGGTAAAAAGGACAATTATTTTGGTTAATTTGGGGATTTACAAGTAATTAGGGCTGCACAGTAATAATTTGGTATTTTAAAAGACTTTTCTGTGTAAATATATAAATGTAAAAGCACAATTAGATAAAACGGAAACAAATACCAATTATTTCGTATTTATTAATACTAAACTTATGAATGACTAAACAGACTTTTTGTGGTAAAATTATCCCTAAAAACGTGCTTTGTGTAACTTTTTGGTTGCTTGGTTGTATGGATACAATACATCCTTGTGGATCAATAAAGTTTGTCTAAGTAAAAAGTTACATAGTACAGCTTTAAAATGATTGAAAGTCTATAATTCTTTTGTGCAGCCCTGATTCTAATGTAATATAATCTCTTGAATAGTTTTACCTGCGTTGTGCTTGGCCAGATACTTGTCTTTATATTGTTTCTTCTTTTTTCCAAACCAGGTGCAGCTGGCCTGCTGCTCCTGTTTGGTTTTCTCCATGGCGATACAAGCCACACGCCTGAAGGAAAACAGGAAGTGAAAACTACAACTACGGCAGCTTCAGAGGGCCAAAAAGGTCAAGTTAAGGTAAACAGTTCGACATTGTTTTTTCATTTGACTACTTTGATAGATATGGACAAGGACTAGACCAGGACTAGACCAGGACTAGACCAGGGACTAGACCAGGGACTAGACCAGGTACTAGACCAGGTACTAGACCAGGGACTAGACCAGGGACTAGACCAGGGACTAGACCAGGGACTAGACAAAGACATTTAATCCCAGTACACTCCACAAAACCAGGACTAAACCAAGACTATTCCAGCCCCAATGAACAAGCATAAACCAGGACTGAACCAAAACTAAACCCAGGCTAAATCAAGACTAAACCAGGACTAAACCAGGACTAAACCAAAGATACACAAATACTAAACCAGAAATTAGAATTTAAACAGGACTAAATCTGGATTGAACCAAAGTTTTTTGGTTGTATTGACACTTATGCTGGTTCAAGTCCTGGTCTAGCCCGGGTCTAGTCTCAGTTTTGATGGTGCTCTGCTCTCTGAACGTTGTGAAAAGCTCTAATACTGATGCTCTGAATGCATAAGGTAAGTAAGGAAAAACTTTGGATGACTGCAAAACTGTTTTTCACATTTTAAGACAGTAAAAATGAGATACAGCACCTTTAATTCATTATATTTGACTAAAAAACAAATTCTTAAACCAAAACTCTCACCATTCTTGTAGTTCTGGTGATGGTATGAGCCCGGCGGTCCCGTTTTTAGTGTTTTCTAGTTTTCCTTGCCACCAGTTGTGATCGTCTTTGGAAATGATTTGAATGATATCCCCCACTCTGAACCTCACTCCGGCCTCTTTACAGGGGATCAGGTCGTCTTTAGACGGGTCGTACTCAAACTGGGCGCGGACGTAGATCTGGAAAACAAAACAGGGAAAAAAAGTGTTTAAAAACGTTGGGAATTTGAGGAATTATCATTTTAAAAAGTTAAAAAAGGAGAAAGTTAAAGATATAGGGGGAATGATCAGGTCAAAGATGCTTGTTTCAAAGTTTGGTTGTAGCATGGATTAGAACCTTGACGATAACCTGAATTTAAAGCCACAGTGTGTAACTTTTTAGCCGAAAAGTAGACTTAAATAAAAAAAAAATAAAAAAAAGAATGTTTTTTTTTCTGTCATGTTTCTTTCATTGGAAAACTTGCAAAACACGCGTCCTTACTGTGAGTGGGCTTGCATCTCCACAAACCTGACTCTCTTTTGCTCGTTTCCATGGCAATGTGGTTCCTTTGGCTATAATATTCCACAGTCTGGCATAAAACAAATCTATCTCCGTGGAGAATGTTCCAAAGTATGGGTTTAATTTTCTGTTTACATGGAATTAAACAGGTGCCAACACCAGAAAGTTACACACTGTAGCTTTAACTATAACAATATACAGGATAATATATGTACTATACTATCACAACTAAAACTACAATTTCTACAACTACTACATCAATGATTACTACTATTAGGGCTACGACTACTGCTACTACTAAACCAACTTCTAAAACTACTACATTTACTTCTACTACTACTACTACTACTTTTTGAACTGGTCTGACTTTAAAGTGCATATGACAGGTTACAGTACTTTTTCACTATAACAGTTAACATAATTAAATTTAAGATATTACTACAAATTTGACCTAGTTTTGAGGAGTTTTAAAATTCCGGGACTAGAACAGGGACTAGACCAAGGACTAGACCAGGGACTACACCACTGACTAGACCAGGGACTACACCATGGACTAGACCATGGACTACACCATGGACTACACCATGGACTAGACCATGGACTAGACCAGGGACTAGACCATGGACTAGACCAGGGACTAGACCAGGGACTAGACCAGGGCTTAACAAAGACATTTAGTCCTTGTAGACCCCACAAAACCAGGACTAACCCGCCTACACCAAGACTAAATCAGGACTAAACCAGGACTAGACCAAGACTAAACCAGGACTAAGCCAAGACTAAGCCAAGACTAAACCAAGACTAAACCAAGACTAAACCAGGACTAAACCAAGACTGAACTGATTGTCATCAGTTATATATTCATTTCAAAATCTTACATACAGTTACAAACAAACAAAATAATTATATTTAAGATATTACTACAAATTTGATCTAGTTTTTGACATTATTTAGGCTCCAATAAATACATTTTGCATTTCAGTTCCCAGTTTTAGCCTCATTATTTTTGATTTACTTTTTTTAATATTTCTGCTGTCATTGTAGCTCTGCTTTTTGGGACTGTGCATTCTCAAAAAATTGAACTCGTCAGTACTCGAGATCTTGTCCCATCTCTACTTCCTGTATTTTTGTACTTTTCAACTTTTTTTCCACAAACTGACACTTAACTGATGTAAAACTAAGTAAGAACAGCTAATATCCACTAAACCAAAGTCAGAATTAGAAAAAACATGAAAACCTGTCATATGAACTTTAATAGTCAACTACTACTACTTATAATTATTACTACCAGAACTACGTACAGTACACTATTTCTACTACTACATTTACTACTACTACTTGGGTCTGTTGAGTTGTTCTTACCTTAACAGTCATTTTTTGCTCTGTGACTGGCGTTCTGGTGATCTATGGGTCAGATATCACACTTATAGAGAGGTCATGCAGAAGGTAATGCAAGAAATAAGGAGTTTAAACCAAATGGGAGATACTCTGTTAGAAATTATAACTAAATGTGTTAATCTGGTTTGATAATGTGGTTAAAATATAAAGACAAGTTGGACAATATTAAACAGGGCTGCACAATAGAGCTTTGGTAGGTCAGGATTAGATCAGGACTAGACCAGGGACTAGACAAGGGATTAGACCAGGACTAGACCAGGGATTAACTAAAGCATTCAGTCCCTGTAGATCCCACAAAACCAAGACTTAACTAGGACTAAACCAGGACTAAACCAGGATTAGACCAGGAATTAACAAAGACATGAAGCCCCTGAAGACCCCACAAAACCAGGACTAAACCAGGACAAACTACATCATGGACTTGACCAGGGACTAGACCAGGGTTTAGCAAAGATATTTAGTCCCTGAAGAACCAGGACTAACCTGCGTACACCAAGACTAAACCAGGACAAAACCAGGACTAAACCAGAACTAAACCAGGGATTAACAAAAACATTAAATCCCTGAAGACCCCACAAAACCAGGACTAAACCAGGACAAGACCAGGTACTACACCAGGGACTACACCATGGATTAGACCAGGGACTAGACCAGGGTTTAGCAAAGACATTTAGTCCCTGTAGACCCCAGAAAACCAGGACTAACCTGCCTACACCAAGACTAAACCAGGACTAAACCAAGACTAAACCAGGACTAAACCAGGACTAAACCAGGACTAAACCAACCTAAACTGAGTGTTCCAATTGTTGAGTAAAAGTTACACATTTATTTCAAAATCTTACATACAGTTAAACAAAAACGCTCAGTGACATAATATTTTGTAGCTCTATATCAAAAAGGATTAAATCAGAACTAAACAAAGCTAAAATATGACTGAAAAGATACTGAAAAGAAGAAGAAAACTTATTTTAGCTTTAATTCCTAGCAGAGAGTGGTTGCCAACTGCTCTTATAATAACACTAACTTGGAAACATTGTGCAGCCTTAATATTGAAGTGGCCCAACTTGTCCAAAATCACTGTAAAACCCACAGATGAGATGGACTGTTTAATGACGTTAGCAAACACTGTCCCATGCAAATGAATGAATATCAGATCTGCCGTTACTGAGGAGTTAGTCCAGCCTCACCTGACGCCCTTTCGGTTGAATAGTGGAGGGGAGATCCTGGATGCACAAAGTTTAAGAATTACTCAGTGAATAAATGCATTTGATTGGACTCTATAAGTTAGTATATACATCAGTTTCTAGGGGGCGCTATTGTACAATGAGGTTATAATATTATACAGTGCTTGGTGTTGTTTGAGAACAGCAGAGAAACAGAAAGGTGAAATAGAAAGTAGTAGATTTAATGTAAAAGTTATTAGTATAATTACAGTGGGTGTTACCAGTATAGAGCTGGTGACACTGGCGTGGCCGTTTGCAGGAGACTGACGAGAAACATCCGGAGATTCTTTCTGTAAAAACATAAAACAGTTCTGATTAAAGTCACAGTGTGTCACTTTTAAACCAAAAATAGACAAGAATAAAATCGACTAAACCTGAACTAAACCTGAACTACACCTGAACCTGGGCTAGATCGGGACTAGACCAGGGCTACACCAGGGCTACACCAGGACTAAACCAGTACTAGACCAGAACTAGATCAGACAGGGACTAGACCAAGGACTAGACTTGTCTAGATTAAAGCTACAGTATGTAACTTTTAAACAAAAAAATAGACAAGAATAAAAATATTTAACGAGGACTAAACCTGAACTAAACCTGAACTAAACCAGGACTACACCAGGACTAGACCAGGGCTAGATCAAACAGGGCTAGACCAGGACTAGACCAGGACTAGACCAGAACTAAACTAAATGGGCACGAAACATTTGGAGACTCTTTCTGTGGAAATATAAAACAATTCTGATTAAAGTCACAGTCTGTAACTTTTAAACCAAAAGACAGACAAGAATAAAATAATTTAATTTTGGTTGTGTTTATTGCACTGGAAAACGTGTGTTCTTACATTGAGCAGGCTTGCATCTCCATAAACCTGACCCTCATCTGATCTAGAAGAGGGCCTCCTCCTTCTTGTTTCCATGGTAATGTTATTCCTTTGGCTATAATATTCCACAGTATGGCATAAAGCTTATCTATCTCCATGGAGAATGATCTGAAGTATGTTGACAAGCCACTTCTAGAAGGTTACCCACATGCATGTTTTTCAAGATATTTTAAGCAATAAAAACAGCTGTATAAGTAAGACAGTTTAGTTTAATGCCATACAGTGGAACAGTTCGAGCAAAGCATCAGCATCTCCATGGAGACGAGCAGAAGTTCAGTAGTGCACCTTTAATCTCACAAAAGCTTTACCTCGATGGACATGGACTGTGCTCGGTAACTGGGGACGATCTTAAAGGTGATGCTTCCTCTCATCTCCCTCTGTCAAACACAAACACAGATTTATCATGACATTTCATATTTTAATAATTTTAATAACTTTATTTATTTACCAAGTGTCTACTGCAGTCGGGAATCAGTCAATTTCAGATTTTAGATCAGAAAAAATACAAACTTTAACTTGCAATAGCCAGTGTAGGTAGTATTACTGTGTGTGGGGTTTGTTGCTATGACAATGAAGTTTCTACTGGTCTGTTCATCTTTCTGTGCTTCACATGCATTTAGGGGGCGGGACTTACCAGCATCTTCTGCAGCTGTTCTACCGTCTGATTGGCCACACTGATTCCATTGATCTCTCTGATCTCGTCTCCTACATGAAGTGTCCCTGAAACATGACGATAGAAAATCATTAACACTGTTTTTTTTATTCATTTTAAAAACAATATATAGAATAAATAAGGTAAGGTGTTCAAACGTAGCCTTGATAAATCATATAAAAGTGCAAATATTCTCACCCTGTCTGTGGATCATCCCTCCGTGCATGATACGGGCCACGATACAGTGGTTCAGCTCGTTCATTTTTAGAGTAATGCCCTTTAAAAACAACACAAAGTGGGGTTAGTCCTGGTTTAGTCTTGGTTTAGTCCTGGGTTCCTATGTGCCCCCTAGTAGTTGTACTATTAGTAGCAGCAGTAGTCGTAGTCATAGTAACAGTAGTAGTACAGTAGTAGTATGAGTTCTTGACTGACCATGGGTTCATCTGTGTTCTTCTGGAACTGCACCAGTCTGACCCTGGTCACGTTCTCCAGGTCCATGTCGGCGGAGGTGGAGTCGGGCGAGTCTCCGTTCAGAAACGGGGAGGAGGGAGGAGGGGTGACACGCAGAGCCTCGTCACTGTACACCTCATGGGCCACTACGTCATGAGTCTGTAACAGGGCCTGAAGGAGAGAAAGAAAAGACTACGTCATGAGTCTGTAACAGGGCCTGGAGGAGAGAAAAGACTACGTCATGAGTCTGTAACAGGGCCTGAAGGAGAGAAAAGACTACGTCATGAGTCTGTAACAGGGCCTGAAGGAGAGAAAAGACTACGTCATGAGTCTGTAACAGGGCCTGAAGGAGAGAAAAGACTACGTCATGAGTCTGTAACAGGGCCTGAAGGAGAGAAAGAAAAGACTACGTCATGAGTCTGTAACAGGGCCTGAAGGAGAGAAAGAAAAGACTACGTCATGAGTCTGTAACAGGGGCCTGAAGGAGAGAAAAGACTACGTCATGAGTCTGTAACAGGGCCTGAAGGAGAGAAAAGACTACGTCATGAGTCTGTAACAGGGCCTGAAGGAGAGAAAAGACTACGTCATGAGTCTGTAACAGGGCCTGAAGGAGAGAAAAGACTACGTCATGAGTCTGTAACAGGGCCTGAAGGAGAGAAAAGACTACGTCATGAGTCTGTAACAGGGCCTGAAGGAGAGAAAAGACTACGTCATGAGTCTGTAACAGGGCCTGAAGGAGAGAGAGAAAAGACTACGTCATGAGTCTGTAACAGGGCCTGAAGGAGAGAAAAGACTACGTCATGAGTCTGTAACAGGGCCTGAAGGAGAGAAAAGACTACGTCATGAGTCTGTAACAGGGCCTGAAGGAGAGAGAGAAAAGACTACGTCATGAGTCTGTAACAGGGCCTGAAGGAGAGAGAAAAGACTACGTCATGAGTCTGTAACAGGGCCTGAAGGAGAGAGAGAGAGAAAAAAAATGTAATCATGGTAATGGTAAATGAACTGAAATTTCTTGGATTGGTTCTTCACCACCAATTAAAATTTGAAAAACACATTAACAGAACAGAATATCCAAAACAATATAAAGAAACATAAATTGCTTCAAATTACACAGATACATCATAAAGTGAGTTTTGTGGACCAAATGTTGGAGAAAAGATCTGAAGGTTCACATGAGGATACAGTAAGCCATCTTCTGTGTAATATGTCTTTTTAAATTATTGGAATAGACTGAACTATTGGCTGTGAAAAAGAAAAGTGGAGTGTGAGATGAGCTTAAAGGACCCATATGATGTAATTTTCTGATCTGTTCTAATGTTGTTTCTTCGTCACAAACAGACCTGGAGTTCATTCACACATGTTTAACACACAAAAACCTGCATATTTTCTCTCAAACTGAAACCAATCTGTTCCAGCTTCATGACATCACAAGGTGGAACAGAGCATTTTGAGCCTTGGACATGTAAACAGACTAATAATAATAAATTGTTACTCAAACATGTGAGAATGAAACAAAACACAACTCCGTTGTCTGTTTTTGAGGAGGTAACAGCATTTTAACACGACTTAAAGCTCACAAGAGTCAACTTTGTATCATATAGAACCTTTAAGAACATGTGAACATAAAACAGAAGTTGTAAAAAACAGCTTGTTAAGTGAATAAATGTGAACTTATTTCAAACTGGAACCACCTCATTGTCAGTATTATTTTTCAAATGTTTTCATAATTTGGTGGGAGCATGGGTGATGTAGGCTTGTGGGCAGAGCATTACACAGAATCACTGCACAGAAGCCAACTGTAAAAAGGGTTTGAATAGGCCCTGGGAGAGATCGCTAAATTACTCAAACATGCATGGATGATATAAAACCTCTTCAGGCAGGTTTTGATGAGGAAAAATTGTTATAACATGGTAGAATACAAAAAATAAATCAATAATGCCCCCTTTAATACGATTTATGCCACACCGTGGAACATTCCAGACAAATCAGTCCTGACCAGAAAAGTTACATATTGCACCTTTAACTTGTTTTCATCAATTCTACAATTCTGTTGCCAGCTTTATGACCTACATTCACGACACTAAATAACATAAAACAGCTCTCACAACTTCACAATCAAAATTAAGATTAAAACTATTCAAAATATTACCTTTTTTTGGCAGTTAGTCCCATAGTTTTTCCAAATGTGTTCCCTTTATATTCCAGTTTGAATTGCACATCTCTGCAGCTCGTTTCATGTCTCGGCACCACCTCAAAGCTCAAAGCGTAAGAGGATTTAAATCAAGGTGTTAAGGACTGACAAAGCTCCCACTCCCAACACTAGGGGGCATAAGCTCATTAAAAAGAAACACTGGTCACGAGAATGTAAAACTAGAACGGGACTATAACTAAATATTGTACAATTGTGATTTATTTCAAACGTTTAAACCTGTAAAGGAGCATTAACATTTGAGAGAGACTGAAGTTTGAACTTTAAACTAATCCAAGAATCCCATGTATTTCAGAACATGTTTGTAGAAGTCTGAAATACAGGTTCAGCAGCTTTTACACAGAATAAGACCCCACTGAGACACGTCGTTCTGTTTTTCGTTCTGAAAGAGGACATTATATTAAAGGTAAAATATAAAATCCTGATTCTTTACCATAAAGTGAGGCTGGGTGAGGATTCGCCGTAGCTCCTTTGCCTCCATGTTTTCAGGGTAACATGAAATAGTTTCCAACACCTGAAAATGTAAAAACAAGAAACGTTAAAATATATGTCTCAAATGCATGCTGTTCTTCTGACCATTTAAAAAATATTTGTTTTGAATTGTAATGGCAATGGACAAAATTTTCTATCACTCACAACCCAATGGTTTGATAAATAAAAATAAAATTAACAAAATTGCTAACTTCCTTCAAAATACAAAATGTTCCACACTCAGTGCAGTAAATATTCTAAAGAGTAGCAGTAGTGGCTGTATTTATAGTTTTTGTCTCACCTCTTTGGCCCTCTGGACTCCGTCACTGGGAGGATTTCTGATCTGAGGCGACGACCGAGTGTTGATTTTGTCATAAAGCTGGGAAAAAAAAAAGGTGATTTTATATTTGCATTAATCAATAAAATTCACAAAGTTCATACAAGTTCACAAACTCACAGATATTCATCTTATCTGGTCTGTCTACATCTCCAAAGCTCAAAATGCTGTTCCACCTTGTGATGTCATGAAGCAGTATTTTTCAAGTTTAACAGCTCCTTTTAGTTAGTTAGTTTATTTTTCTTTGGTCAGTTAACATAATCATTAATCATATTACAATGATTTAACACAGAAATTATGCACAGCACTAAAGTTATTCTACAGGCCGAAGGGGTTTAGGCTGAAGTTTTAACACTTATTTTGCCTAACCCCATTAATATATAGAATAGGATAAAAAAACGGCAGAACTATTTACAGAAAAAAAAACAAAACTCATCTTTCAGGGCTGAAAGGATCAAAATGATTCTAGTGAAGGTGTATGGAGTTAAAAAAAAAAAAACAGTGTAGCTCTTCCTGTATAGAGAAGAACTCAGCCTAAATCTGTGTTAAACATGTGTGAATGAAATTAAATACAAATCCAGGTATGTTTGTAATGAGGAAACTACATTATATCTAACCTAATTTAGGCCCTTTAATTGTTCTTCCGTCTAGCAGTGTGTGTAGATGTTATTACAGATGTTATTACAAATGTTATTACAGTATTTAAATGGTTATAAGTGCTCTTACGTCTAGTAGTGTGTGCAGATGTTGGTCTTGGAAGACGCTGTGTAGAAAGTCCATGTCCTTCTCACTGCAGTCGGTCAGAGCGTGGATCTCCTCCAGACTGTCCAGCACCTGAGACACTGCCCCTGGTGGACAAACACGGGAACTACAGTCACTAAATGCACACAATTATAATGGGTTTAAGAGACAGTGCAGGATTTTGTAAAACGTCTATTAGAAAATAAAAATAAGTTTGCACTAATACTGGGTAATTATTTAAATGTTTGGGCAGCAGACAGGAATAATATGAAAGAGGCCAGGACTAAACCAAAGCTAAAGCCAGGTTTGGAACATACAAGAGCTAATGGGGACTTAACCAGGACTAAAACAGGTTTTAAACAAGACTAAGGGTGCGTTCATACAACTCCTCATTGGGTCCTGGTTGGAGCCCAGTTTAGTCCTGATGTAGACCTGAGTTGGTCCTGTTCTAGTCCTGGTTTAGTGCTGGTATAGTCCAGGATTACTTCCAAAATAAATTGGGACTAGTGAAAATTAGGACTAAACCAAGACTGAAACCAAACTAAATCCAAGTAAAATATAGAAGTAAACAAGGCCTTAATGAGGACTAAATGAGGATTCAACGAGAACTAAATCAAATCTAGTAAAAGTAGTAGTAGTGCTTGTAGTATTTTTACTTCATACTATAGCTTCAGCTTCCAAATTGTGCCAATTTAAACTGCTATACGTTTAAAAGTCCTATATTATGCAAAATTAACTCTTGAGCTTTAAGTGATAAAAAAACAGAGTTGTGGAGTTGTGCTTCATTTACACATTTGAGTCACCCTGGTCACAAGGTGGAACAGAGTGTTTTCAGTTTGAAAGAAGAACTCAGCCTAAATCTGCAGGGTTTGTGTGTTAAACATGTGAATGAAACAAAACACAACTCCAGTTCTGTTTGTAATGAGGAAACAAAATTATAACAGATCAGAAAATAGTGTAATATGGGCCCTTTACAAATCAAACAACTTTAACAAAATGTTGAACTGTCCCATTTTACAGACAAAATAAAAAACAAGCATTTCATCCAATCAGACATTCAAAAACACACAACAGATTCCACACATTTTAACCCTCCAACCAAACCCAAAAAGTAGAAAAAAGATAATAATACATTTATAGAAGAATTCACACAAAAGCTGACACATATAAAAGCAGAGACGATCATTCATAACTACCTGCTATTTGCCCAGACATGCAGCGAAACCAGAGAAACACGGCGTCAGAGAGAGTTTAGTTTAGTTTGTTTTGAATGGAGCCATGATGGACGGCAGTGAGGAGATGGATGAATGAATGAATGAATGTGATTGGGTTAATGCGTTTGTGCTGAAAACAGTGATGGTGGAGGTTCAAGTTTGCACAATACAGCAGCAGGTTTTCATAGGAATTTAAGCTTAAACATAATATCGAAGAAATGTCGTAAATGACAATAAAAATTTGTCTCAATTGTTTTTTTTTAACCAAATTTCAGTCACTATATTTCAACTATGCATATTTATTTTTTTCCCCCTCCATTTTAAATTAAAATATATATTCTCTTAAAGCTACTGTCTGTAAGTAAGCTTTAATAACATCTGTAATAACATTTAAAACCACTAAAATACTGTAATAACATCTGTAATAACATTTAAAAACCACTAAAATACTGTAATAACATCTGTAATAACATCTGCACACGCTATTAGACCTAAGAGCATTTATAGCCATTATTTCATTTTTTTATTTTTCATCTCCATGTAAAGTTTAAATATATATTCCCTTAATCAATATCTGTAATTGCCCCTGTTGTATTCTCACATATCACCACTAGATGCTGCCTATGTTACTGCTGTCTGACAGGTGAGGGGAGGGTGGAACAGGTTTCACAGGTGCCATCTACTGGTGAAAGAAAACCAAATAAACTGGCAGATGGCAGCTTTAAATATTCAGTATATTTAAATATGTACTTTACTGTATTTATTTACTAAATGTTTTTCAGTTTTTCACATTTTAAATCAACAAACACTACCACACACTCACACTCTCATTACATGTTTTTTTTTTCTATACTTTTACTACTTTCTACATTTGATACACATACAGAAAAAAGAGTTAAGTAACTGCTAAATATTGTTTTTAACTCAACTCTTCTTTTGTCCGTATTGTGCAGATCTGGTGGTGAAGCGGTGAATTATAAGATGGATATTTGTACTTGTGAAGGAGAGTGAACGGGAGATCATACATGTGGTTTTTGAGTATACTGGATAAAATGGATCAAACAGAGGCAAAAAAATGTAATAAATAAATCATAAAAACAAGCAAATCATGCACTTTTAATGGGTCGGGTTACAAGCATCATATTAACACTATCATTTTGTACATCTTTTTATCTATTTTTAATTTATTTTACATAACCAAAGAAAAATAAAGTAACATTACAAAAATAAGATGTCTTTATGTCAAAAATAAATAAATTTAAATGGAAAATTTTATAACTGTGATTGTAGCCAGCAGGACAATTTGGTGTTTATAACAATTTATTTAACTGTTACCAGTGACTATATGATGCATGTAAACAGAAAATACCCAGGATATGGTCGTGAATTTGGGTCGGAGCAAACAAGGCCAAGCAATGAAACACAAAAAACTGAAAAGATATGAAACAATATATGATTTTTTTTGATGATTAAAATGTAAAAAAAAAGCCACAGCAAACACAAATGAGGATACGTACTTTCTGCAGCTAAAAGTCCTACAGAGACAGAACAGCAAAAAAATGATTAAATGAAAGAGAAATATTAGAGAAACAAAATACAGGAAATACAGAGGAACTCGGAGCTGTACAAAATCATATAATAAGACAAGAAAGAGCATTTAACTAGTAATAAGTCTGACAAAGTTTAAAATATTTGAAGTTTAGCGCAGGGTTGTCGTGGTAACCGCATTTTGGATTTTAACGAGGCTCCGCACACATGCCCGGCGTGATTTTACTGTTTAGCTATGAACCAATTCATGTTTGCGCTGCTGTGGAGATGCTGGGAGTTTGTATCAGAGGAAAGATAAGAAAAACTGTTGGTGCTAAAGCTAAAAACAGGAAGTGAGCATGGGGACGCTTCCAGCTCCATCGACTCTGGCTCCAATTGACTTTACACTGAAAAACATCACCCCGGTGTCTGTAACTGCTGTCGTGAGCCTCGTCATTTTGGTCTTAAAATGTTCGTATTAACCCGCTACATGATCCTGGGGTTTTTTATTACTTTTCCTAATATGGAACTCAGTTTTAAATTTGCTCCTATAACTGCTAGCCTCGTTAAGCTTTATTTGACACTTCACACTCCCTTAGTCCACTTCTTTATTCACCTTATTTTGCCCCGCACACTTTTGTTTCTAAATGCTCCTAAACTGCGCTTTCTTGTGGTGGCACTTCCAGTTAAACGGGGATCCCAATAACGTAAATTTTCGTTAAGTTTTGCAGCTAAAATCTGACAAAGTCGATTCCTTTGTGTAAAATGTTCAATGTTCATGTGCACCAACAAGTCACACTACACCGATTCTCTGGGGGGATTTAAAACGGATTTATAGTCCATATTGAACTTATTTGCTGTTAGATACAAAATAATACAATCCAAATGATGTGACAGCAACTTCCTGAATAAGGTGAATACTGTTTATGCTTTGACCATGGGTGTTTTAAGTGTTATTTACCGGAGTTGACCGGAGTTATTTACCGGACTTGAATGAAAATCCACGCACAGAGCCAATAGTTAAGCATGAGTTTAGTTCAGTGCAGCCTGAACTGACCTCTCCTCTAAAACTACAGTAAGAGCGTGTCTCAAACTCATGTCGGCAGCTGTTTTAAAAGGCTATATTTTAAGTTTACATTTGTTTCTGTGGGCAAACTGCGGTGCTAAGAGACGTTAGGTGTAAAAAGTCTTTAACCATAATAGCCCTGGTTTAGCGTTTAAATTTGGATCACTTCACAAATTCAAACGTACATGTTACCACTATAGGGTCCAAATGAAGCGTATTTATTATTGCGTTTTTAAAGTGCGCTATGTAACTTTTCGGTTGGGGGTTCATCACTGTCTTGTTTCTATGGATACGTCATTGCTCTGCTTCAAAAGTTCCACAGTGTGACATTAAACAGCTCTACTTTACATTTATTCAATTACAGATGGTTTTATTGCTCAAAAATACCTACAAAAACAAACATTCTGACTGTGAGCAGGGTCGCCTCTCCACAGATCTGACCTGTAACTTGGTCTAGTTTGGTCTCCATGAAGATAGAAAGGTTTAAGGTTTAACGCAATGCACCTTTAAGACAGTAAAAATCAAGTGCAGTGCCTTTAAGTGGTTCTCAGTTGAGGTTTCATTGTCTTCTTGGAATTATTCTAAAATTACTGCAAATGTTTAGAAGTTTTTGCACAGCTCTGTAGTTCTCTGTTGACAAAAATATACAGGAAAAGGTTTTAGAAAGAGGAAAAAGTCAAAGAGGAAGTTAAACAAAACAGAGCAGCGAAAATCAGGCTAAGAATAGAGCGCCACACGTCTGCAGCAAACAACTGTCATCAGAAACGAGACGGGAGCCGGCTAACTCAGCTAAACTCTGCAAGTGTCAAACCCTCTGTGTCTTCAGCTTGGACTGTAATTAAAGATGCACTGTGTAACTTTTCTGCTGCTGTGTCGGCCACCTGTGTGTGCCCATGGAGATGTTGCTGCTTTGTCAAGAATGGTCCACTGATCTGCTTTAAATTGATATCTTGCATTTATTTGATCAGAGGCGAAATTGTGCAGAAATACCTAAAAATAATCCATAGCTGCGGTGATAAAAAATGATGCGTTTAATGCCATACTGTGGAACATTCCAGGCTAATTAATAACATTTCCAAGACGACACAAAGGTGGCAAAAGCAAGGAAAAGCTAATGTATTTGTACTGATTGATTTGCAGCTGATGTTATCAATATTCCCTTGGGGTGTGACGCTAACTGTAGGCTCTGCTCTGTCTGAAGCTTTATTAGACTTTAATCTGAGTTTTATTTTAACACAATCTGACCAGAAAGAACTGAATGAGCTGGAACTACAACAGGTGATCTGATATTTGTTAAACAAGTCTGTATGAGTAGTCTGCAAAGTATCAATAGCATAATTCATATACATTATTTGTAATTCAAAGTATAAAAAACTACATGATGAACCTTTACATTTGTGAATATAATTAATCATGTTTTATGGTTCTAAAAGATTCAATTAAACCAGCATAGAATCTGCTATTTTATTGTCATTTGGAGCAACGTCACGCTGGGGGTTTTTCTACATGTATGTGTACTGGCGGAATGTTCAGCAGTTACCATGGTGACACAATGCACACATTAGCAAACGCAGTAAAAAAAAAAAAAGATTTAAGATGGTCTGAAAACTCAAGAAAAAATACAAAATGGATTTAAAGAGCACGTTTTCAGGAGCCTGTGGTCAGTCGGAGCGTTCGTGGTCCTGTTTAGGAGTTTGTGAGAGCGACTAACTGAAAAACTGTTGGCTAATGCTTCAGACTGTAATATTATGTGAGAGAGACTTGTTTAAGAGCACAAATCAGCTCATCTGTTGTAGTTCCAGTTAAGTCAGTTCTTTATGGTCAGACTGTGTTAAGAGTAAAACGTCTTAAGTCTAATAAAGCCTCAGACAGAGCAGAGCCTACAGTTAGCATCACACACCCAGGGAATGTTGACGACATCAGCTGCCAAGTATCAGCTGTAGGTGTGTTTAAGAGTCATTTATTCTTGCCACCAGATTCATGTGTAAGTGGGTTCATTTAAGTTACATTTGTGTAGAACTGCTGCAGATTTAGAGTTTTGTGGATGAAGTGAAGAAGTGAAAGTTCCTCAGTGAGACGGGGAAGTTCTGATGCAATTTAAGCAGCTTCACTTCAGACAATGAAGTAAGAGGCAAGTGGGAAATGAGGTACATTTAGGCTCTATTGCTTTGTGTCAGATGCCCTGCCGTCCTCCAATATCCCTGTGTGTCAGATGCCTTGCCATCCTTCTATATCCCTGTGTGTCAGATGCCCTCCCGTCCTGTCATATCCCTGTGTGTCAGATGCCCTCCCCTCCTTCTATATCCCTGTGTGTCAGATGCCCTCCCATGCTCGTACCTGAAGACGTCGGATCGTCAGTGAAGTCGTGCAGTTCTTCAGGAGGGTCTCCGTAATAAGAGTTAAACTTGTGGCTTGAAACTGCAGCCAGAACTGCACCCTGAAAGACAAATAGTTTTTATTTAAATAAGGAAAATATTTCACAATTTAAATGCAAATATTCAAAAATAAGATGTTAATTCACAATTTGTGATTTGTAATTAATAACATAAAGTAAGAGGTAAAAGAGAGTAGGTTTTTCTGACATTGTTTGCGTGTAGGACTGTTAAGAACATATCACACATCAAAACTGGGATTAAACTAGAACTAAACCAGGACTGAACCAGAACTAAACCAGGACTAAACCAGGTCTAAACCAGGTCTAAACCGGGACGAGTGAGAAGATACTACTACATAAAGCTTATACATTTTGTGGATTACATTTCTTTTACATAAACCGGAAAATGCGATGTTTAAATAGATTTTGTGTTTTATCTTAAATCTTTTTTGGCAGTATTTGCTTATCTTTGCATTGGATCACCATAGAAACTAATGAACATTCCACCATATAGATACATGCAGAACACCCCTAGCATGATGTCAATGCAAAGTATCAATAATGTGTGCATTTAAATCAATATATCATACATTCTGGTTAAGTAATGGCCTGTTAAAGTTAAAATGATAGAGGAATTATTACTTAACAAAATATCAGAAATGGCAGGGGTTCCGCTTTACGCACGTATATGGGAAACGGTATTAGTTTGAGCAGAATGAAACCACAAACAAATAAACACTGATCTGAGGCAGGACTGCAGGGCTCTGACTGCACGGCGGTGGTGAAACAAAAAACACTTTACATTTCCTCACACACGGAGAGACTGGGGACTGATCTGCTGCTGTGCTGTGTGAAAATCTACATCGTGCACTAGCTGTAGCCGGGCTCATATTACAGTATTATCTGATTAATGTAGTTTCCTCATCACAAACAGACCTGGGGTTGTACAAATGGTGGAACAGAGCATTTTGAGCTTTGGAGATGTAGATAAACTAATAATAAATGATTACTCAAACATGTGTGAATGAAACAAAACACAATAAATGATTACTCAAATAATAATAAATGATTACTCAAACATGTACAAATCACTCCAAAAACTTTGAGAGTTTAAATGAAAAGGAAACAACTATAACATGGTAAAAAGCTCTGAAAAGTCTTTTGTTTTAATGCTAATGATAATACTTTATTCTAAAGCTAATTACGCTAGTACCTTTAGCTTCCTCCTGGCGTTGAATTTCCTCAGCTGCTCCACGGTCTCGGGCAGGTGGATCTTGTAGGCGTACCTGTCCCTCTCCTGCACAAAAACACAAACACGAAACATGAAATTAAATGAAATAAAATAAAATAATGAAGCTGCAATGAAAACAAAAAAATATATGTAAAACCTTTTTTGAGTGGTTTCTTTTATTGAACTTCAGCCAATAAAGAAAGATTTTTTTCCAATTTAAAATGCATGGTATGTGTTACTTTTTTATTAGACTTTTCACCTCTCCACAGATCTGATCTGTAACTTGGTCTGGTTTGGTCTCCATGAAGATAGAAAGGTTTAATGCCACACTGTGAAACATTCCAGACAAAGCAATAACATCTCCATGGAGAAAAGCATTTGACGGACCCTCCAGCAGAAAAGTTACACAATACACCTTTAACTTAAACTAAGCTAAATAGTCAGATTAATGTAACATCGGAATGCCATACTGTGGAATATTTTAGCCAAAGGAATTTGCATGTAGACTAACAGCTTAGGCTCTCCTTTAGGCCAGGTAAGAGTCAGGTTTGTGGAGATGCAAGCCCACTAAGACAAGCACACATCAGTAACAAACATGCTTACATTACAGTCTATTTTTGTGTTAAAAGCTGTGCAATGGGGCTTTAAGTTCAAGTCGATCTATCGCTTAATTTTTTATTATTATGAACATTCTTTTTGCATTGCCAGCTGTGGAAGTGTGCAAACCCAGTGCTAACGGATATGAAAGAAGATCTGTGGTGTGGGTTTGAAAAAGAGGAAACATTTTTGTGATGAGTTTAAGAGAAACGATGTGAATTACAAGAGAGGATGGAGCGGAACTTCTTTACCAATTTGAGTAATTATCACATGCTAAAATGACGACTAAAAATTCCAAAAGGTTTATTTAAAGGTGCATTGTGTAACTTTTCTGGTGGAGGGCCCGTCAAATGCTTTTCTTCATAGAGATGTTATTGCTTTGTCTGGAATGTTCCACAGTATAGATTAAACCCATCTATAACAAGGAAGACAAGCAGGTTACAGCACTAAGCTACATTACTGTTCAGATCTGTAGAGAGTCGCCCCTATTCACAGAAGGAATTAATGTATTTTTGAGCTTTAGAAACACCTGTAATGAATAAATTCTAGATGCATATGTTTAAAGTCATAACATGGAACATTCCAGACAAAGCACTAACATCTCCACCAGAAAAGCTGCGCAGTGCACCTTTAAATGTTGCTCAAAACAGAAGTGAAAATTAAACTTATAAAAAGCTGTGAGATAACTGACTTTGAGAAATGAGGTGTCTAACCCACAGCCTCCTTATACAGGGAGGAGGAGACGGGCTAACCACTCTGCCGCTGTACCTTGAGCCAGGGGTGGTTGAGAGCTTCGTACACAGTGATCCTCTCGGCCGGGTCCAGCATGAGCATCCGTCTGACCAGGTCTTTGGCGCTCTCTGAGATGTGGGCCCATTGACGAGGATTCATCTGGAGGAAGATCAAGTATATGAGGAAACTGCAGAGTATCAAGGAAGCTATAAAAGTAAGTATAGTGATGAAAAATAATGCTTAAATATTACGCAAAAATGACTCTTGTGAGCTTTACGTTGTGTTAAAATGCTGTTACCTCCTCTAAAACAGACCTGGAGATACAAAAAGTGCAAAAAAGTTCTATCTAACCCTTACCTTGTATTTCCCCTTGATGATGGCCTCAAACAGCCGCTCCTTGGTGCCGTAGAAGGGCAGACATCCAGAAAGAAGAATAAACAGGATCACCCCACAGCCCCACACATCCACAGGTTTACCATAGGGCTCTCTCTTCACCACCTCAGGGGCCATGAAGTGAGGAGTACCCACACGACCTAGAGCCAGGAGAGAGGGGGCAATCACACTGGGTTTTGTTTATCTTTATGTACTCAGACTCACATGTGTGAAACAGACGGTAAAAAGGAGTGGACTAAAACAGTGTCAGGTCTCCTATAGTGTTCGGCTCCAGTCAAATGAAGCTCACAAGACTAGCAGTTATAGGAGCAAGAGTTCCATATAAGGAATAGGAATTTATTTACGGACAAAATAAAAAGTAAATAAACACCAGGATCACGTGGAGCGGGTTAATACAAACATTTTAAGATCAAAATGAGCAGCCTGACAGCAGCAGTTACTTTACCTCCAGCCACGAGTCCGGACTCTCCGAGCTGAATAGCCACTCCAAACCCCCCGAGCTTCACAGGAGCAGAGTTCTCTTTGGAGGCCAGCAGCACACAGTGAGGCTAAAGAGACGGATACAATAAAATGTTTACAGTGAGGCTGGAGACACATATAATACAGTATTTACATCAGGGCCAGGTTTAGTTCTGGTTCGGTCCTGGTTTGTTTAGTCTGGATTTAGGTTATCTGGTTTAATTTAAAGGTGCACTGTGTCACTTTTTGGAGGGATGGTCCATCACCTGCTTGTATCTATGGAGAAGTTATTGCTTTGCCTGAAATGTCCCACAGCATTACATTAAACTTATATTACTTGCATTTATTCAATTACAGGGGATTCAATTACAATGTCTTGAAAAACATGCATTCTAATTGAGAGCAGATCCACAGATCTGACCTGTAACTTGGCCTAGTAGCAACATCTCCTTGACTCCATGGAGATAGATGCTTAATGCCATACTATGGAACATTTCAGCATTAGCATTTCCATGGAGACGGCCTTCCACCAGAAAAGTTACACGGTGCACCTCTAAGTCAAGTTCAGGTCTTATTAAGTATTTGACACAGCGAGATTTTCAGACAAACCTGGGTCTATATCAGGTTCAAACCAGGGCAAAACCAGGACTAAACCAGAACTAAACCGGTACTATTGTGGTATTATATTCAGACTAACCTAGATCTATATCAGGTTCAAACTAGGGCAAAAAACGGGGCTAAACCATAACTAAACCAGACCTAAACCAGGACTAATGTGTTATTACACCCAGACAAAGCCAGGTGTACATCAGGTTCAAACCAGGTTTAACCAGAACTAAACCAGGACCAAACACCAAGGACAAAACCAGCATCAAACCAGACCTTACTTAAACTATATCTAAAAACTGTGCCAAAAACAGCTAGTCTAACACAATATAGCATCATTTTGCAGACAACTTCCAGGAATTTAGTTTTTTGGGGTTTTTTTTGGTTTTCTTAAGAGCAAAGTTGACATTTTGAGTTAAGATTCGATTGTAGATAAAGCTGTGGAGAATTGTGTGCAGATGAGATGGGTTTGTGTGCAAAAGTGCATGGAGTCGAGGATCAAATGCACATGAAATGTGATGTGGTTTCACACTGAAGCTTCAAGCCGAGAAACTGAAACCACAAAGTCAAAAAGAAGAAGGGGGTAAGACACACGCGTTAGGTCTGTGTAAATGTCATAAATGTGATGAGCTAATGTCACACTTTATCATTATTGCAAAACTTAAGAAGCAGCTTGGATGAGCTGCGAAACGTATTCGACCAAATAAACTCTGTCCAGTTGACAAATTAAATTTCTCCTTTTGCCATGGATTCTACTGGACGACTGAGGGATTTTACACACATTTAGTCAATGTTTGTACTTTCATTTCAATTTGTAGTTTTGATGATTTACTGTAGTAGTAGTTGTAGTAGTAGTAGTAGTAGTAGTAGTAGTAATAGTGCTCATAGGCTACATGCATCCATAAAGACCGTGCAAGAGGCTAGCTAAGGAGATGGATATTTGAGTTGGTACAAGTTTTTTTTTACACCATATGTGGCAGCAAACGTGGCAGAAGACCTTCCAGAGAAAACAGAAATACTTTGAGGGAATGGACCATTTAATGACCGACCAAAACACCAGAGTGGAGTAAGAACGAGGCCTTCCCTGTTGTGTTCCCCCGGCTCCCTGTGATGCTGCAGGACACAGAGGAGGGACAGTTTTGGCTCTTCCACAGGTCTGCTGGCCCTCCCTGACCAGTCCTCCTGTTAAACTGCACTGAGACATTTGACTGAGACAAACAGTGGAAATGTTGCTGCAGCAAAACTTGAATTTCCCTCGGGATAAATAAAGTGTATCTCTCCCTCTCTGTGTGTGTTTTTTTCTGTTTACTACTTTCTACATTTTATAGAAAAGGAAGAAGACATTAAGAAAGTCTTCTGTGTGTATATAAAAAGTAGAAAGTAGTAAAAAAAAAAAAATATCGAATGAGTGTGTGTCCAAACTTTGGACTGGTAGTGTGTGTACTGATCAGTATTTAATGTTAGTGTGGATTTTGCATGATGAAAAATATAGGGAACAAATATCTCAGTGCAGTTTCCATTTGTATAATGATGGAAGATGTTTGAAAAACAGCTGATCAAGCTACAGATAAAGAAAGAAGAAGAGAGAGAAGAGGGAGAGATGGAAAGGGAGGGAGAGAGAGGGAGAGGTAGGGGAGAGAAAAAGAGAAGGGAGATGGGGACAGAGAGAGAGAGGAGGGAGAGAGGAAGAGAGAGCAGGGAGGGGGGCGAGGGGTGAGAAAGAGGGGTAAGGGACAGAAGAAAGACAGGAGAGGGGAGTAGAGAGACAGAGAAAGACGAAGAGAGAGACAGAGGGGCAGAGAGAGAGAGGGGGGGGAAGAAAGAAGGGGAGAGAGAGGGAGAGGAGGAGGGAGAAAGAGGCGGATAAGAGGAAGAGAGGAGGAGGGCTAGAAGGAAAGAGGAGAGGGGAGTAGAGAGGCAGCTAGAGAGAGAAAGGCAGAGAGAGTGAGAGAAAGAGAGAGAGAAGGGGGAACTTGAAGGTGGGCAAAACGAGCTGGAGTTAAAACCACCACAGCAGAGCACATTCAGTCACACGACGACAGAGAGAGAGGAGATACAAACACATATTGATCCTTTATAAAAATGAACCATCGATTTGAATGAAGAAAAGTGATTTGAAACGAAAGAGAGGACACGGCTGGATTCTCTGACCACTAAAGGTGAGTTAAAAAAATACTGAGTGGATAATAATTCATTATGTTATATCAGCCAAGGTATATGTAACTTAATCTATATCAAAAATAAGCAACAGAACTTTTGTTTTCAGTGGTGGTGATGAAAATGTGTATGAAATATATGATGATTTTAAAGTGGCCATACTGTGCACTCATTTAAAGGTGCTGCATCAGATTTTTCTGTGTTAAAAACGTGAAAAACAGAACTAGTTCATTTGAAACAGTTTGCAGTGGTCCAAAGTTCTTCCTCACTGACCTTCTGCATTCAGAGCGTCCTAATTATTCACCACGATGAATTTATATGAGCTAACAACTTTTAGCTTGCAAAACTATCATGCAAACAGTGCACTGCCAGATTCTCTGACAATAAAACAGTCTTAATTAGATACACAGCAGTCTTATCTTAACTTCAAGAGCTGCTTATACGATATATCTGTACCGGGGAAAGACATTTTAATCAAATACATGGGGCTTTAAATGTCAAGTTGAACCGTTAATATGGGGTTAAAATTGGATCTAAAGCAGGCACTAAACCAAAATGAGTCAAAATCTTCAAATGTTAGTAGTAATTCTTTCCATTATAATTTGCCATTTAGCCAAGCAAGCTTTAGTTCAGTAGAGATTGGATAATTTCAACCCTGGAACTGCCAAATGATTCTACTCTAAAGGTGAAGGTCAATGGAGTTTCAAAACACAGTGCAACACTTCCTGAATTAGCACATGACATCACAAGGTGGAACTGAGTGTTTGAGAGAAGAACTCAGCCTAAATATGCAGGATTTATATGTTAAACGTGTGAATGAAAAACACAACAAAACACAACTCCAGGTAAGTTTGTGATGAGGAAACAACATTATATCATAGCTCAGAAAATAGCGTAATATGAGCCCTTTAAACAATTCAGCGATAGTTTTCAAGTTCCCAGCAAAATCTGCCCTAGACGCATTTGAGTCATAAAAAAATAGTTCATCATGAAAAATAGTTCATGAAATTTCATCTTGGCACTTCTCGTTTCTAAACACACAGCTGATTTTGACCACAACACCGCACTTCAACACGAAAGGTTCACACAGAAAATCCACTTTTATGCAATAGAATTTAACAGGAACTTCCACGGTGGTTCACCAGGTGCAGATCAAGACCTTTTAAAATATATACTGAGTCATTTACAATAAAGCCTACATACAGCAAACTAATATTCTTAAAGGTTCTATATTACGCAAAATGGACTCTTGTGACCTTTAAGCCATGTCATAATGTTGTTGCCTCATCGAAAGCAAACCTGGAGTTGTATTTTGTTTCATTTCATTTGAGTAACCCTTTATTATTAGTCTGTCTACATCTCCAAAACTCTCAAAGCTGTATTTAAAAACACAGTGGAGCACTTCCTATATTACCACATGACATCACAAGGTGGAACACAGTGTTTTCTGTTTGTGTAAAAAACTGAATGAAATAAAACACAACTCCAGGTGTGTTTGTGATGAGGAAACGACATTAGAACAGAGATCAGAAACCCTTAATGGTGAAGCAGCACAATACATCCAGTGGTTTCGGAATGAAATGAAATGAAATTTGCATCGTTGCCATAGCGATTAACAATTTAAATCAACATATAAAATTTTTTGAATGGGAAAAAGCAATACTGAATGTCACATCAATACTTACCGTCATGGAGATATAACCGCTTTGCTTTGAATGTTCCACAGTAGGGCGTTGAACTTATCTGACCCGTAACTTACCTACTCACTGCGTAGAGATAGAAAAGAAAGAAAAGTGCCGTACTGTAGAACATTACGGGCAAAGCAATGTCATCTCCATGGAGACAAGCAGGTGGCAGACGCATCACTAGAAAAGTTACACAGCGCACCTTTAAATGAACTTCAAAATAAACAACAAAAAAGCCAAAAAAGTCCTGTTTAAGTCTATGTTATTCTCTTATTTTAACACAGTTTGACTAGTAAGCGAATGCATGTAGATTTTGTTTTTAATTTAACTGAACGTATAAGTGGGAAATAAATATTTGTCAAAAAAAAAAAAAAAAAAAAAAAAAAAAAATTCTAATTCTCATATTTTAAATAACACATTTATCAGTTACGCATTTCTTCTTTTTAACATTTCTTCTCTTTAATCTTGGGTATTTTGTGCAGAGGTGGAGAGGTGTCCTTTGTAAATGCCAATGGGTGATTTCCAGTTTAACCTCAACATAACCTTCAAGAGATTAGTCAACACATATGAGTCTTACTCAAGTGTGACCAACTTTAGTCTAGGTTCACACCAGGGTTGGTCCTGATTTGAACCTAATTTTGACCTGATTTAGCCCTGATTTTGACCTGATTAAGATCGTGTTTAGTCCTGGTTAAGTCTTTGTTCAGGCCTTGTTTAGATCTTGTTGATTTCTGGTTCTTGAGTCCTGGTTGAGTCCTGGTTGAGTCCTGGTTGAGTCCTGGTTCAGACCTGGTTCAGACCTGGTTAAGACCTAGTTTAGACCTAGATTAGACCTAGTTTAATCTTAGTTTAGTCCTGGTTCAGTCCTAGTACTGACTTTTAAACTCCAAAAGTACATTACATAATTTAAAATTGTGTAATAAATTATGGAAAATATGTATTTAATTTGCTGAAAAAAAATAAAAATTAAAATTAAAAATAACAGTAACAAATTAAATTCTAATGGCTAAATAATATCAATAATCAATAATACCAAATATTTATAAATTCTTTAGATTTTGTAATTTGATAAGATACTGAACATTTTGAATTGTAGAACAGCCGACAGATGCAACGCTTCACAAATACGTCTGGTTTAGTTTTTGCAACACAAACCAAGCATGTACTGTTGAAGCCTATATTTAAAGTGTGAAGTTGCATTACTCAAAATATTGTTTCTGTTCCCCTTTCAGATCCTGTTTGACAGCTCTGCAAAACTTGATGCCACAATGAACTTCACCTCAACCCACACCTTCAATTCTTCCATTTCCTGGATAATTTCTTCAACCACCAGCAGTGCTACCAATATCCTATTCACAGCCACCCCCCTCTCCACCAACCAAACTGTCTGCAACCAGCAAAATGAGACTTTCAACTGGATTTTGGCAGTCGTCTACTCGCTGTTTTTCATTTTTGGACTCATTGGGAACCTTTTTGCATTGTGGGTGTTCATTTTCCTCCAAGCAAGTCGAAACTCAGTGCGGATCTTTCTTATAAACTGCGCCGTAGCTGATTTGGTGCTGCTAGCTTGCCTGCCGTTTCGCATTTTCTACCACGCCAATGGAAATAAGTGGGTGCTCGGGTCGGTAGCATGCAAAGTAGTTGGTAACTTGTTTTATATGAATATGTATATTAGCATCATGTTGTTGGGATGCATAAGTCTGGACAGGTATTTGAGATTAAGGGGAAAGGGGAGGGTGAGGAGAGGTGTTAGGATTCATTTGTGTGGTAGAAGCTGGCCTTGGAGTTGGATTGTCTGTACTTGTTTGTGGACTTTTTCCATTTTCGCTCTCGTCCCCATGATCGCAACAGCAGAAGATAAAGAATTTGACAACAGGTGTTTCCACTATAAGCCACGGAACAAGGGAGCAAAAGGCAAAGCTTACTTCAACGGCGCTTTGGTGATAATGTTCTGGATCGTCTTTATAACTATGATGGTTTCTTATGCGAGAGTAGCTGTGCAATTGCTCAAAGTGTCAAGAGATAAACCGGATTTACCAAACGCACAAAGATACCAGCGAACAGCCAAAAAATCCTTCTTCGTTTTGTTTTTGTTTACGATATGTTTCGGACCGTACCACGCGTTTCGCCCGATCTATATAGTATCGCAACTTAAAGACATTTCCTGTAACTATGTGCAACTAATGAACCAATCCAATGAGGTAATGCTGTTGTTTTCGGCGTTTAACAGCTGTCTCGATCCGATTATGTACTTTATACTGTCTGGATCGGTGAGGAAAACTGCATTCAAAACTATAGGACGTGGATTCAGCGCAAGACTAATGTCGCTAAACGAAGCTACGTCCAACAGCTCCACCATAGACTACAGGAGACAGTCCTTGCCATTCATTTTGCCCATAAACAACTCCACTCCTCGCAGCAGCGGGACAGTGAACAGCACGAGGAGGACCAGTTTAGTGACAGCGCCCTCTTCTGGAAACAAATAAGGACTGCAACGAGTGGACAATTCCTAAGAGTGTACATCTAAACACCACAATATGCTGTAAATAACCTGTGTGTAAAATAAATATAATCAAAATTGTTGGGTAATTTTGGCTGCTCTTGGCTTAGTCCTAGTTCAGTCCTGGTTTAATCCTGGTTCAGCCCTGGTTAAGCAATTTTGACTCTTGTGAGCTTTAAGCCATGTTATAATGTTGTTCTCTCCTCAAAAACAGACCTGGATTTGTTTTGTTTCATTCACACATGTTTGAGTAACACTTTATTATTAGTCTGTCTGCATCTCCAAAGCTCAAAATGCTCTGGTCCAACTTTTGATGTCATGAAGTGGTAGTTTTCACAGGTTGACATGATCCAAATGATTCTAGTGAAGGTGTGTGGAGTTTAAAAACACAGTGCAGCACTTCCTGTATGACATCACACATGACATCAGAAGTTGGAACAGAGTGTTTTCAGTTTGAGAGAAGAACTCAGCCTAAATCTGCAGGTTTGTGTGTTAAACATGTGTGAATGAAACAAAACACAACTCCAGGTCTGTGTGTGATGAGGAAACAACATTAGAACAGATCAGAAAATAGTGTAATATGGGCCCTTTAAGTCCTGGTTTGCTCCTACTACATCCACACAAACTAAACAGCGTTATAACAAAGACCAGTTTAGTGGCAGCTAGTTTAGTGTAGTAGTTTTGTAACTTCATATTGTATCTACTAATAGATATTTTTTTGTAAATACGAATTACTAACAAGCAGTGTATTATATGGATGTAAAATAAATAAAGTTATATTGAAAAAACAGTTTCAGCATTACTTATAATTGTGTTTGTGCACCTAATATTTTCAAAAGTGAATACAATTAAACTAGTCACAGAAAATGTATTTTACAAAATTAAATGGCTCAGTCCCTGGCTCACTCCCTGGTTTAATCCCTGGTTTAGTCCTCAGTTTACTTCTGGTTTAGTCCTGCTTTTCTCCTGGTTCAGTCCTGTTTAGTCCTCAATTTCAAACTGGTTTAGTCCTGGTTCTGTCCCTGATTTACTCCTGGTTGAGGCCCTGGTTGAGGCCCGGTTTTCTCCTGGTTCAGTCCTGGTTCAGTCTCTTACCTTAACGTCCCGGTGGATCACATTGTTGTCGTGGCAGTACCGTAGAGCCTCCAGTATCTGTCTCATGTAATGACTGTGGAAATAAGCAGATACAAAAGTGATTTACTGAATTTAACTGTATTAAATTAATGTTCATTTTTAAATAAAGAACATTACCTGGCCACTGCTTCACTGTACACAAACCCAGCGTCTGCCCTCTTCACAATTTCAAAACACAAGTCTGCTCCATCCATACTGAGGAGAGAGGAGACGGCATTTAAACTGGCACAGACGGACTCCTCACTGACTAAACAGGTCTACACAAATAATATAATAAAAGCTAGAATTGTCTGGTATTATAATGATCTGGAGTCTCACTTATAAAACTTTAAAGGGCCCATATTAACTATTTTCTGATCTATGTTATGCACAACATGACTTAGAGCTCACAAGAGTCAATTGTGTGTAATATAGGACCTTTAATATTAAACAGTGATAATCTAAAACTCACAATTCAAAGACCATGTAGAGCATCCCATCTGAGCTGTACGTCTCCAACAGTTCCACGATGTGAGGGTGCTTCAGCATGTGGCAGATACTGGCTTCTCTCTTCAGATCTGGCAACACAAACACAGACACGGGGAAATGTGCAATTAGATTTAGTACTGCAAAATCAATTTTTGAGTGAAGAAATTATCAAATCGCAAAAGCTGTAATTTTTGAAGTTCCATAATTTCCTGTTTATAGAACTGCATAAACGCTGCCATCTCTGTAGTTTAGATCTGTATAAAAATGCTCTGAAATGTTTGTCAGTTCAGATTTCAGGTTTTTTTTGGGTCAGCTCTTCTAGACATGTTTAAAATGTGAACTGAATCATATTATTAAAACATAAAATCACAAAAAAGAGTACATTATCAAAATATAATGGTATAATCAGCTTTAGGACACAGTGCAGCAGCAATCTAGAACTGTAATAGACGTCATTCCATATTTTTACCAGCAGAGGGAGCCAAAAGAATGTTGTCTGCATTACAATACAGTCTCAGGTGAGCAACAAGTGCAAAAATTTGTACGATAGTCACAGTTTTTTATATCTATAATTTGCATAAAGTTTTTTTTTTTTAACTGGAATGAAGACAGTTAAGAGATTTGTTTCATTCACACATTTTTTAAGAGTTTAAGACACAAACCCTGCATTTTAGGCTGAGTTCTTCTCTCAAACAGAAACCACTCTATTCCACCTTGTGATGTCATGTGGTAATTAGGGAAGTGCCCCATTGTGTTTTACTAAAGGTAAAAAGGTCGCTGTTAATTTGGAACATTTGGTTATTTCAAAGTAGATCTTTTTTTTCTTATATTGATCAAACACAAATTTATATTTTACTTTGTCCAATTATAGAGTCAAATGTCAAACGGCTTTCAAAATTAATTTCCTGAAAATAAACAAGACAAATAATAAAAATAGTCAAATTTCTTCCTCCTAAAGGCCGCTATAGACTATAGGATTTTTCGGTCTTAAATGATTTTTAAACGTGTGACAAAAAGCACAAATCACCAACACGAAGAGAATCTTATGAGACTTAAAATCGCCGATCGCACAGACTTCAGCGACATATGACTGTCACAGAAACACTAAATTGGCGTTTAAGTCCACAGGAAGTAGAGTCACTGTCACTAATCTGCAGCTTCACCTCGATCCGCCCGCTGTGTGGATGTAACAGACGCACGTGAGGAACTGCTCTCGCCTTTTTTACTCTAGCCAAAAACTGGATTCACAGCGTGGTTATTTTGGAGGAGCGCAGCGGCTTCAAAATCGCACACGAAGACAAAAAGTCGGGTTATGCCTCCCTGAACTCGGGGAGAATCAAATCGCAGCCAAAATCGGGCAAATTCTCCTGTGGCGTGTGGCAGCCTCAAGTCTCCCATCTGCTGCAAACCACATGCTTTTTTTTTAATGAGATGTTACTGCCTTGCCAGGAATGTTCCACAGTATGGCATTAAATTAACCATCTTCTATTTAATCAATTAAAGGTGTTTGATTGCTAAAAAATACAATGAACAACCCTGCATTTTTAGTATAAATGGTTCGCCTCTTCACAGATCTGACCAGTAAGTTGATCTTTTGGTGTTGTATCCTACTACTACTACTGCTACTGCTGCTACTACTACTGCTGCTACTACTACTGCTGCTACTACTACTGCTGCTACTACTACTACTACTACTACTACTACTACTACTACTACTACTACTACTTTTTACCCAAATGACCATCGAGTTACAGTTTCTAACAGTTAGTTCAAACATAATACACAATAGTTTTGGCACTTGTTAATCTTCTTCACATTTTCCAGTTTCCCATCTGTAGATCTGCTCCTCTCTCCGCCTCAAATCGTGACCGTTTTAGTTCTTACACAACACAAAACACTGTTCCTCTCGCTCTCTCTCATGTCTTTCTCTCCTCATTCTCCCTCTTCTCTCTCTCTCTCTCCACTGTCTCTCTCCTCTTTGTCTTTTTTTTTTCCTCTCCTTACCCTCTTTGTCTCTCTTGCTCTCCTCTACGCCTCCTCTCTCTCCTGTATCTCTCTGCCACTTTCTGTCTGTGTCTCTCTATATCTTTCTCACCCCTGTTTCTCTCTCTCCTTCCCCCTTCTTTACCCTCTGTCTCTCTTTCTATCTCTTTCTCACCCATGTTTCTCTCTCCTGCCCACCTTCTTTACCCTCTCTCTCTCTTTCTCACCCGTTTCTCTCTCTCCCTTCTTTACGCTCTCTCCCTCTCTCCTACTCTCTCCCTTCTTTACGCTCTATCCCTCTCTCCTACTCTCTCTTTCCTGTCTCTTTCTCTTCCCTTTTTGTCTTTCTCTCCTTAACTCCATCACACTTTCTCTTCCCCCCCTCTATTTTTCACAGTTTTCATCCTCTCTCCCCCTCGTTTCTCCGCTGCCTCTCTTTCTCTCTCTCCTCTCCTCCATCACAGCGCTCCAGTATTCTGTTTGTTTGATCAGAGGAGGTTCTTGAACGTAACAATGAACTCCAGTGTCCAACAGAGGAGCGAAGAGAGGACTCTACTGAGCGCGCTCCAAAATTACAAATTACATAACTCGTACTATTTACTATAAAACTACTGCTGCTGCTTCTACTACTGCTACTGCGACTCTTTAAAGCTGCATTATGTAAATTTTTGGCAACACTTATCACATTTTAATAGCAATTTGAACAGACATAGTTAGCAAATCTCAAAGGCTGCAATTAGTACCAAAACTTCCTCCACAAACAACAAAATCACCTGTCTTATTCTGCATAATCCTGTATTTGTTTGTTTTAATTTGTTATTACTTCATATTACACTCTGTTTTTAACACATCGTGAGTTACTGTGAGTGAGCTCGCCTCTCCACAGATCTGACCTGTAACTTGGCCTGGTGGCATCACCTGACAAACAAAATTTACATGGTGCACCTTTTAAAAAAATCCAGTATTACCAGTGGATATTTGGCATAACTGGTCAGGCTAACCTATAGACTATATACAATTCTTCTTCTTTATACAAGTCTACGGGCTAACCACTCTGCCACAGTACAGTCTTTATGATTCATTTCCGTTGGCATCTTCAAACCTCAATGTGCTCTTTGTGAAGCGACTCTCAGATGAACTTTGACCTTTGGGGCTCAGGGCAAATACAAAAGAGAGCTTTATCAGATTTGGGAAATGATGTGAGATTTTTTATTGCCCGTTATATTGACTGACATCTCTCTGCATTTTTATCAGTCTGTTCTAAACTCCCTCCATCGCACCCACAGACTGTTTACAAAGGAAGTGTCAATCACGGCGTTCGGCTCCAGTCAAATGAAGCTCATCAACGCTAGTAACCAGGGGCTGTATTTGAAAATTGGAGTGAGCAACCAAAGAGACAATCAGGAGTGAGGCTTTTGCCACCACTACATGACATCACAAGGTGGAATAGAGTCTCCTCCTCCCTCCTTTCCTCTCTCCTCCTATCTCCTTCTTTTTCTCCTCCTCCTCTCTCTTCTCTCTCTCTCACCTCCTCTCACCTCCTCTCACCTCCTCTCTCCTCCTCTCTCCTCCTCTCTCCTCCTCTCTCCTCCTCTCTCTCTGCTCCTCTCTCTCCTCCTCCTTCCCTCCTTCTCTCTCTTCTCTCTCACCACCTCTCTTGCTCTCTCTCTCTCTCTCCCTCTTTTCCTCTCTCCTCTTCTCTTCTCCCCTCCCTCTTTCACTCTCCTGTTATCGTTTCCATGTCCCGCTGCTCTTGGCTCCTGTTTCTGTCTCACTGTGGATCTACAGATGGTCCAAACAGAACCGGCCAGCTCCAGCTCAGAGACCACCATTTTACCTCAAGCAGCACCAGGGGAAAGGACCAAAATATCTGTAAATCACCGGGCTTAAAGACGGGAGGGCGTGAACACGCTTGAGTTTTCGTTGGTTCACTTTGGAGCAGATCTGTTTGAGCTCCAGAGTTACGCGACGCAAAGACGGCAAAAAGCAAATCAAAACATAAAATAACTTGACTTGATTTTATAATAAACTGCCGTATTTCCAGCTATTGCAATTTATATGTTTGACTTATCACGACTCAACAATACACTCTTTCTTTAGACAACTGAATGCAATTTATTATTATAACATTAAATGGTAGTATTTTCTTTTCTTTTCCCATGTGGCCTTATATCTGTGTAATCCTCAGAGGTCCAGGTAGGTTCCATAGTGGTCTAGGTCTAAACCAGGTCTAAACCAGGTCTAAACCAGGTCCATGGGTGTATACTAGTCTATGTGCTCTTATACTTGTTCTGATACAGCTCAAGATCATTCTAAAAATGGAGGAAAGCTTCATTTCTGTCGTGTCAATTGGACTTTTTTAGTATTTTAGTAGTAAAATGAGGATCTAGTTTGATGATACGTTTAATGTAAATAAACCTGATAAATCTGTGTAATTGACCCTTTGCTCTCGTGTCCTGATTCGGTAAACTCCGCCCATCTGTGGTGCCAAATGTGACCAAAACACACAGATTAGGCACAGTTCAAACCAGGGCACTGTGCCTCAAAAGGCTTAGCACTAAAGACTAAGCAGCTAAAAACACAGGGCTCTTTGCTCAATAAACACACTTAAGAGAAACGTATGACCGACCTAATAACAGGTACAGTTAAGCCTCTAGACACTGTTTGGGAAGGAATTCTAGTCTTTCTTTAGCCTGGCAAGTCCATACTGATATTTCTTTATATTTTTATACAGTCCAATCAGATTATTTCAGTGATGCAAGTGAAACGAAAGAGCTCATTGGTAAGTGCTTAGTGTTTTGGTCACTGATTCTGCAGAAATCCTCTATGATAGTCATTTTTTTCCCCTTTCTTTTTTCCTCAAAAGCAGCCATTTTGTTTTGTTGCGGACGGATCATGCTCGTCTCTGATTGGCTGATTCATCTGTCAATCACGCCCATCTGAACTCAGGGAGATTCACCACTGACCAGACTCACATCTTCATAAAATATTGAAGAAGTGTGTATTCTGGATCCCTTTCTTAGCTCTTCTGTGCATTTTTTTTTTCTAAACTGAAATCTAAATCTTTATTTTTTTACACACATTGCTTATGCTGATTGTATTTCCGTGTACCTTCTGTGCTGAGTCCAGGGCTGGAGGTAAAACTGGCCACATCCACGATCTTCACTGCAAACTGCTGCCCTGTGTCTCTGTTGATGCAGCGCCGCACCACACTGAACGGACCCCTAAAGACACACAGAGAGTTAGGGAGGGAGTATAACACAACAAGGTCAAAACAATGTGTACTTTTATTATACAACGACTGCAGGGCTCAGAAATGTCAGTAAAAAATATATTGACTTTTTTGCAGTTTCACCTGTCCAGAAGCATTCACATTTGAGACAGACTGAAATCTGAGCTCTTAAACTAATTCAAAAATCCCATGTATTTTAGAACATGTTTGTAGCGGTCTGAACTACAGAGTTGTGAAGGTCTAAACCAGAACTAAATCAGGACTAAACCAGGACTAAACTAGGTCTAAACCAGGACGTAAACCAGGACTAAACTAGAACTAAATCAGGACTAAACCTGAGCTAAACCTGATCTGACCACGTTTAGTTAGTCTAGTTTAAAAGAGGAAGACTTTTGGAACAGGCATGTATTGCTGTACTGTATTTCAGAACATGTTTGTAGAGGTCTAAACTACAGGGTCAGGACATTATAATACCTAAATAATTGCAGGATGTTGTCATGCCCAATACAGGTTACACAGACTTTTGAACACGGCAAAAATCATAATAATACGGAATAAAGTAATTATTTTTCTAACTGAGAATTGATAAAAAGGCTAGGTTAAAGAAGTGTAATATAAAACAAAACATGTATTCCACAGTCATACAGATTAAATGGGAGCAGAGAATTCAGTTCCACAGTAATCTTATTCATGTGACTGGTGTTTCATACAGAGATCAATGAGGAGTTAGTAATTTAAACTAGAATCAATATGAAAACCAATACTGGGCCAAAACAACAGGAGAGGTCATTATGAAGCAGCCAGAGCACTGAACCAGGCCTGAACCAGAACTAAACCAGGACTGAACCATCAACTGAACCAGGACTAAACCAGGGGCTAAAGCAGCTAAACCAGGCCTAAACCAGGGACTGAACCAGGAGTGAACCGTAATTAAATAAGAACTAACCCAGGACTGAAACAGGACTAAACCCGGACTAAACGGGGTCATTTACAGTGAGCTGAAGTGCAGCAGGTTAAATTACAGAGTTCACTTGAGCCCGAAGACTAAACACAGACTGAACGGGCTGTTAAAGGGGAGAATGACGCAGATTGGGACTAAAGCTGCTATTACACACAGTGAGCTAAAAGAGGTACAAAGAACAAATCTACAGTAGTATTATTTAGACAGATATTGAAAAAAATGTACACGGCTAATTATGGAAATGGATAATTTGATCATTTTAAGTGTATCAACCATCGGCCTTAAGTCTGTCACAGGCCAGTATTTTGTTTTGGTCAATGTGCTGCCTGAAAAACACACACAAAGCTTTATTTTAAAACTTTAATATGAAGAAAAAGCAGCACAAACGTGACAAGACAGCTCTTTTATAGGTTTGTGGTAAAAATTAAAAAAAAGTATCAGCATTGGCCATGAAAAACCATATCAGTCGATCTGTAGTGTTAACCCTTTTTTTGTCCAATTCAAATGTGAAGTGCGAGTGAGTTACACCTCCTTGAAAAGCTACAGTTCCAAAACGCAGTGATAAAATGACACTAAACCAGGTCTAAACCAGGTCTAAACCAGGTCTAAACCAGGTCTAAGACAGGACTAAGACAGGACTAAGACAGGACTAAGACAGGACTAAGACAGGACTAAGACAGGACTAAAACAGGATTAAGACAGGACTAAGACAGGACTAAGCCAGGTCTAAGAAAGGACTAAACCAGGCACTAAACCAGGCACTAAACCAGGACTAAACCAGGTCTAGACCCAGTCTAAACCAGGACTAAATCAGGGACTAACCCAGGCACTAAAGCAGGACTAAACCTGGACTAAACCCAACAGCAAAAATATTAAATAACATACATACAAATTGTGAACTGGGTTGCTCGATTTATTTATTAATAACTTGTCAAAATGATTCTGTTGATGATTTTGTTGTTTATATATTTTTTATATTATCAGCAAATATCGGCTGTCTGAAAAACAACTCAAAAATAAAAGTGATTATGGGGCAAAGTATGTTTCATAAAACTGTCACTTCACTGATAATGTAGTTTACATGTGGAGTCTAAATGGTTCAGTAAAGTGGATTCTTCACAGCAGCAGCAACAATGACTCTCCCTCCTCACGTCCACATCACCTCTGTGCTAAAACCTTTTGGTCTGTAGTCCTGGTCTAGTCCTGGTCAAGTCCTGGTCTAGTCCCTGGTTTAGTCCTAGTTTAATCCTTGTTTAGTCCTGGTTTACAATGACTTTCGTTGGTTGTGTCCATATCACCCCGGTGCTAAAATCACTAAAAGTGCTATAACCATTTGCCTTCCACATCTGAATAAACAAAAACGTGTAAAAAAGGCGCAAAAGTGAAGAAAAACAAAACAGGAATCCAACCCCCAGCCCCATGACCTCTGACCTCTACACAACAGCTGTGATCCTCATTAGAAATAAGAGATCTGCCATTTGGAAAGAAGAGGGTTAGAAAGTTAGAAAGCGTGTGAAAAATGTGAATGTGGCAAGAATGGATTACTACATTATGTGATAATTATTTTAAAAACTTATTGATGGACCCAGATGGAACTAGGATAAAACTGGGCCTAAAACAAGAATAAACCAAGACTAAACCACGACTAAACCAGGACTCAACCAGGACTAACGCAAGACCAAAGCAGGACTTAAGACCTATAAAAGCTACAAGGTATAAAATATGTCTAAATTAAGACTAAACCAGGACTAAACCAGGGACTAAACCAGAATTAAACCAGGACTAAACAACGACTGAACCAGGACTGAACCAGGACTAAACCAGGACATCAACCAGGACTAAACCAGGACTAAATCAGAACTTAAAGTTGCACTAAGTAACTTTTCTGGTGGATTGCATTGAACTTGCGTCCATTACACATTTTATATGACTCACAGATCTGACTTGTAACTTGGGCTGGTGGCATCAGCTGCTTGTCTCCATGGAGATATGCATGTTTAATTCCATACCGTGGGACATTTAAGGCAAACCAAGAAAAGTCGCACAGTACACCTTCAACGAAGACTGAACAGGAAATAAACAGGAATTCACAAAATGTAAACAATTTTCATGAAGCTAGCACCTCAAATCTTGTTTCTCCTGTTTCCCACTGAAAATACCAAACTTTCTTTCTCCCGAATATCCATGACGTAAACCTTTTTGGCCCTCTTTTGTTGCCATACTTTCACAGATATGTCAGACTTGGGGTGCGTTTCATTTCATTATCCCTGCAGCTGTTGTGAGTGGGCTTTCACCAAACGCCCCCGCGCTCCCTCTAGATCCTCACAAACCAAAGTGCCAATTTGTCGAGATGTTTCAGCTCCACTGCTCCAAAAAAATCTAACGCTACAACTGCTATTTTAAAGATGCCAAAATGTCCTGTATACGAGATTTTAAAGAGGAAAACTCTGGTTTAGACACAGCTGAACCTGGGTGATAAATTCCTTAAAGATACAGTAGCAAAAGGAGAAATTTAATTTGTCAACTGGACAGAGTTTATTTGGTTGAATACGTTTCGCAGCTCATCCAAGCTGCTTCCTCAGTTCTGGTCAGATGCTGGCGGACATTGCCTTATATCTGCTTGAAGGGAGGAGCTAATTACAATGAAAATTACTCTGAGACACACATATTTAAATACAGCAGCTTGGATGAGCTGCGAAACGTATTCAACCAAATAAACTCTGTCCAGTTGACAAATTAAATTTCTCCTTTTGCTATGGATTCTACCTGGACGACTGAGGGATTCTACACACATCTTAAAGATACAGTGTGTAACTTTCTGAAGTTCAAGGAAATATAACATTAAATCATACTTCAGAACATTCTCCATGTGGATAGATACTGTGGAACATTATAGCCAACATTATAGTGGACTCGAATCTTCACAGATCTGAGCTGTCTGTCTGCTTGGTCTAGTGGTATAAGTTTAATGTTATACAATGCAAATTACAACCAGAAAAGTGACATAGTGCGTCTTTAAATTAATGCGTATGTCTAGTGTTTGGTGCATTATGTAACTTTTCTGCTGGAGGAGCCGTCAAATGCTTTTCTCCATGGAGATGTTATTGCTTTATCTGGAATGTTTCACAGTATGGCATTAAACCTTTCCATCGTCATGGAGATCAAACCAGACCAAGTCACAGGTCAGATCTGTGGAGAGGCGACCCCGCTCACAGTCAGAATGTCTGTTTTTTCTAGGTATTTCTGAGCTATAAAACCACCTGTAATTGAATAAATGTAAAGTAGGGCTGTTTAATGCCATACTGTGGAACATTCCAGGCACTGCAACGACATCTCCACAGAAACAAGCAGGTGACAGACTCCAAACCAAAAAATTACACAGTGCACCTTTACCATGGACTAAATCGTGGGAATTAAAAATACTACACTGTAAATAACTGCCCTTTGCTTCATTTTTCACAATAACTGCTGTCTGAGGGTAAAAGCTAAACCGCTGTGTAGAGCAGAAATCCTGTCTCCAGAGAACACACTGAGCCACTGTGTGTGTGTGTGTGTGTGTGTGTGTGTGTGTGCGTGTGCGTGTGCGTGTGCGTGTGTGTGTGTGTGTGTTTAATTTAAAGATATATTGTACTTTGATAAACCTTTTAAGTAACTACTCTTTAATTAGCCTTATAGGTCCTATATTACACAAAACTGCCTCTTGTGAGGTTTAAACCGTGTTACAATGTTGTTACCTTTCAATTTTAGCTGAGCCCTGGTTTTGACCTAGTTCAGTAGTCCTAGTTTAGTCCCGGTTTACTCTTGGTTTAGTCCTGGTTTAGGCCTGGTTTAGTCCTAATTTAATCCTGGTTTAGTCCTGGTTTAGTCCTGGTTTCGTCCTTGTTCATCCTTTGTTCAATTCTGGTTTAGACCTGGTTTAGCACCTTGTTAAGTCTTGGTTTAGTCCTAGTCCATTCTTGATTTTGTCCTTTTAATCTTTAAGTAAACATACCTTATTTTTGCTTAGATAATTATATGAAACATTTACAAAACAAGGTATAAAAAATACAATGCTTTTTGAGTATTATCCAGTTACATTTATCCTCACTTTGACCTTACACCTCTGTAACACAAAAAACATTTTAAATCAACACATTTTCTGTCCGGTTAAAATCCTCTAAGGACCCAATTTCCTTCATCAAAACAAACTGTTTACTTGTCCCACATTAATCCTTGTTTATGCTAATGAAACAAAACAGCTCTTTGAATATTAGCGTGAATTAGCATAGTGCTGGAATTTGGAGCGGAGACTGCCCCAGGACTCCGCCACCAAACAGGGACTCGGTGGTTTTTGCTACACCAAGCAGAAAATAACACTAGTTTTGTTAAAAATATATTAGCTAAAACACATGTGGTGGGGTCGTAACAGGATATAAAAAATTATACAGTTTATTTGCATTTATTTTATTTGAGTGTGCAAGATTTAAATGGTAAAGTTGAATAATTGTTGAATAATTGGTAATATTAACAATTGTCCATTTTAGAATATATTTAAAAGTATTAATAATTGTAAGTTCTTGGGTCTAAACCAGGCCTAACCCAGAACTAAACCAGGTCTAAACTAAACACGTCTTATCTGCTATATGTTGGTCTTTGCAGACAGATCAACCACTAAACCAAGACTAGATCAGGACTGTGCCAGGACTAGACCAGGACTAGACCAGGACTAGACCAGGACTAGACCAGGACTAGACCAGGACTAGACCAGGACCACTGCAGATGAGGAAAAAAACCAAGACTAAACAACATCTATCCAGAAATAAATCAGGTCTAAACCAGGTCTAAAACAGGGCAACCCAGGACTAAACCAAGACTAAATCATGTCTAAACCAGGCCTAAACCAGGTCTAAACTAAATTACATCTAAACCAGGCCTAAACCAGGACCAACCCAGGACTAAACCAGAATTAAACTAGGACTAAACCATGTCTAAACCAATCCTAAAGCAGGTCTAACCCAGGACTAAACCAGGTCTAAACTAAACCAGGCCTAAAGCTGGTCTAACCCAGGACTAAACCAGGTCTAAAGCAGGTCTAACCCAGGACTAAACCAGGTCTAAACTAAACCAGGACCAAGCCAGGAGGACTAACCCAGGTCTTGTCAGGTCCAAATCAAAAACTAAAACCTTATATTGTGCTCACCGTACGCTCAGATCTCATTCTGAACATATGGGCAGTGACAGGTTCGATAATGTGAGGTTTAATTGATCCCAGCAGGTTTGGTGTCTTGCCCAAAGGCATTTCTGTTCAGTGGAATTGTGCCAAAACTTCCACCCTACTCCCCATTTCATATTAGAGATGTCAAATGGAAAATAAATAACTTGAGACAATTTGGAAATGATAGATCAAATTTTAGGTTACTAACATTTGTAAAGGTCAGGTTGTATTGTCTTGTGGTGACTCAAAAGAATCGAAAATCAAATACTAATCGATATTGAAACTAGATCCTCATTTTTCGCAGGTATTGATACTAAAAAATGGGACAGAAATGAACCTTTCCTGAATGTTCTGGAGCTGTATAAGAGCACATAGACTAGTACACGCCCATGGACCACTGTGGAACCTACCTGGACCACTGAGGATTACACAGATATAAAATCACATGGGAATAGAAAAGAAAGGACTGTGATTTAATGTTGAAAATCACATTCTATTGTCTAAATAAAAAGATCAAATAGGATTAATAACACTCAGACAAAAGAGAAACGTGACAAAAGGTCCACTATAATTAATGAAGTGTTCATAGAGATAATAATACGCTGGACAAAAGGACAAAAGAGGAGACGAGAGAAGAGCAGGTTCATTATGGATGTCAATACAATATTTACCCTGGCCCGGGAGCGTCACCTGTTTGCTTCAGTGGACTTAGATAAGCTTAATGCCACACTGTGGAACATTCAAGGCAAAGTAAACTATAGAACTAATCTGGAACCAAACCAGGACTAAATGTGGACTAAGCCAAGACTAAATATGGACTAAACTTGGACAAAATATGGACTAAATCAAGACTAAATACGGACGAAACCAGGACTAGATGTGGACTAAACCAGGACTAGATGTGGACTAAACCAGGACTAAATATGGACTAAACCAGGTCTAAATATGGACTGAACGAGGACTAAACATGGGTCAAACAAGGACTGAATATGGACTAAATATGGACCAAGACTAAATAAGGACTAAATACGGACTAAACCAGGTATAAATATGGAATAAACCAAGACTAAACCAGGACCAAAAAAAAACACGATTAAACCTCGATGCACTATGTAACATTTGCGTTGGTCTTTATGGAGATTAATTGTAAGAATGTTTCATAATATGGCATTAAACTTGAATATCACTATTGCTGGATTTCAAATGACCTCCCAGCATTCCCAACATTTCCAATCATACTTAATACAGATGGGAGAAGCTAAAATAAAGTATTTATATCAGTATTTGCTCTGGTATCGGTTGGTGTTTTGAATCAGCAGATACTTACAGCTATAATATTGGAACTGAAAAAGATGGGTACATAATTTTCCTCCAGAAACAACACCAAAATCTCCAGTCTCATTCTGCGTCAAAGCTGCTCACCCTGTAGTTTAGATCTGTATAAACATGTTCTGAAATGTGATTCTTGTTTTAGTTTGTCAGTTCACATTTCAGTTTTCTGGTTTACAAAAGGGATGTAACGATATGTAAATCACACAGTATGATACAATTACAATATTCATTTCACAATACGGTATTTATTGGAATATTGTTGAGATGCTAACAGAACTGAAGAAATGCTACTTTTTTCTTTTAAAAGGCCTTGACTCGGAGCTATATTAGTGTCATAATGTCCATGTCCAAAGAATTTAAATAGAAAAGTTCTTTATGACAGTTATTTCTTCACGTTTTCTGCATTTGTAAGTATTTTCCTCCATTTTTTAGCTGTTGCTGCACTAAAACAATGCATTTAAGCAAAGAAGCTTATAATTTCATATATTGTGACAACTCACGTTATTATTGTGAGAAATATTAACGGTATGATATCACTTTATTACAGTTATTGTTATATCCCTAATTCAAAATGTGAACTTTGAAGAGAATCCTGTTATTAAAACAGAAATCACACTTCCATTTTTTCCCAAATTGTTCGGCCAGTCTACAGTGGTAAGTTTTAAATCACTCTTGTTTTGACTGAACTGGTAGAAGCAGTTACGTGCACAAAAGCTCATAATAGTGGCCACATATTTGAAGCTCTCCTCTTTGGTTTCGTGTGGTCTCCTGGTTTTAGCTGGAGGGTTTGAGTCTATTCACCCCAGCACGATTGATCCAGAGCCTCAAACTCTCAGTGAGACAAAAGTAAAATGATCCTACACATACTACACTGTCCTCTGCTGCAGTTTAGCTCCAAAACGAGACAGTTTCAGGGCACTTTTTAAGACTTTTCTGGGACAAGAATGCAGCTACTATCTACTTAAAGGGCCCATATTCTGCTACGGAATTTTGTGATCCATGTTACAAAGCAGTTTCCTCATCACAAACAAACCTGGAGCTGTGTTTTGTTTCATTCACACATGTTTAACACACAAACTGAGTTCTTCTCCCAAATAAACAAAACACAACTCCAAGTGTGTTTTGAGGAGGAAACAACATTATGCTTAAAGCTCACAAGAGTCCATTTTCCTTAAGTATTTCTGTTTCGCAAGCTTTTATTTGTCACATTTAATGACGTGTGTGTTTGTAAAGGGACACAGCTAATCAAAAGTCTATTGTTTCTACAAGAGGATGGGTCAGAAAGCAGCCTGGACACTGGAATAATAGACCTGATTACATTGTTTTAAATAAAAGGTCCAGTATTAAGCTTTTTTTTATTTTTTTAATCATGTTATAATGTTATTTCCTCATCAAAAACATACCGGGAGTTGTGTTTTGTTTCAGTAGTCCTTTAATAATACCAACTATTTAGTCCATGTCCCTCTATACAGCACGCATAATACTTGGTTCCACCTTGTGACATCATCCAGAAGTGCTCCTCTGTGTTTTTAAAGTCCATTCAGCTCTACTAGACTAGCTCTGGTAATTTTCTCTTAACTGAATAGTCACAACTACCAAATCACAAAGATTGCAATTATTTAAGTAACAAAATTTTCGTGTAATCTAGTGTTAAAGGTGCATTGTGTAACTTCTCTGATGGAGGGTCTGTCAAATGTTCCACAGTATGGCTTTAAAACTTTCTATCTTCATGGAGACCAAACCAGACCAAGTCACAGGTCAGATTTTTGAGCTATAAAACCACCTGTAATTGAATAAACTTAAAGTAGAGCTGTTTAATGTCACACTGTGGAACATTCAAGGCAGAGCAATGACATCTCCATAGAAACAAGAAGGTGATGTACCCCCAACCAGCCATTTCGAAACAATATGAAATCACAGTCTCTGCATTGTTCAACTCTATCAATAAAACACAGTGTCAAAACAACTCTAACGCCAATTTCTCATTCTCTTCTCACGGCGACGACACGAAACAACAAAAACAGCCCCGAGTTTAAAAAGTGGACGCATCCATCACTCAAACTGTCACCTAAAATCCACTATTTAAATCAAACTGCACGAGTACGAGTAATAGTAATAACAGTAGCAGTGACAGGAGATGTAGTAGTAGTCGGAGTAGTAACAGTAGTAGTAATAGAAGTAGTTTTAGTACTAGCAGTTGTAGTAGCCGTAGCAGTACTAGTAGCAGTACTAGTAGTAGTAGTAGTAGTAGTAGTAGTAGTAGTAGTAGTAGTAGCCGTAGCAGTACTAATAGTAGTAGCAGTACTAATAGTAGTAGCAGTACTAATAGTAGTAGTAGTAGCAATGAGTGGTAAATAGTCTTATTACATCAACTGATTCAGAATGATGGAAAATTAGGACTGTTGCTATAGTAATTAATAATTTAAAACAAATTATTATAGCCTTTGAATTGTGAAAAGTCCTCAAAATGTCGCCTAAAACAGGAAGCTGAAAGTCATGAACAGAATCAACCAGGATATTCAGCTCAACAGATATTTTTGAGACAGCAATTTTTTCCTCAACCAATATTTGATACCAGTATTTTTTGGCAGGTTTAACCCAGAAACACTGAAGGATGGGTCAAATGCAGGTTTAAGCCACAGACTGTAAAAACAAGTGGACTAAGTGAGTGCGACGTGTACAGCTCCAGTCAAATGAAGTTCATCGAGGCCTGCAGTTACAGGAGCGGATTTGGAGTAGAGCTCCATATTAGGAATAGGAAATTATTTGCGGACAAAATACTGAAATAAAAACCCAGAAATAATGGAGCTAGAAGCGCCCCCATGCTCACTTCCTATGTTCATTTACAGTCTATGGTTTAACCCAGAGACACTGAAGGACGGGTCAAATGCATAGGAGACATTGGCCTACCTTGACAAACAAATCTTACCCTCAACTTTCCCAAACAACAAAAAAGAAACTTCCTCAACTTGAACCACTTCCTTTTTTGTGGTTTATTTTGTTCCATTCTAAATGTAGAACGCAGACAAGCACAGCATATGCCATTTAAGAAAATTAAAAATCCCTGGATTATAGACATGTTCTTCTGTGCTAAATGACTGAAATTTGAGCAGCAAAAAGGCTATCAAATCAAAATCATAATTAGGTAATATAATGTTCTCTTTGAGAACTAAATGTCCCTGTGTCTCCATGGGGCCGAATTCTGTGTAAAAGCTGCTAACCCTGTTCTGTTAGTCTTCTTTAATTCCTCTTTTAGACCTGGTTTAGACCTGGTTTAGACCTGGTTAGTCCCTGGTTAGTCCCTGGTTAGTCCCTGGTTAGTCCCTGGTTAGTCCCTGGTTTAGTCCCTGGTTTAGTCCCTGGTTTAGTCCCTGGTTTAGTCTATGGTTTAGTCCCCCTGGTTTAGACATGGTTTAGACCTAGAACCAGGACCTGGCTTCGACCAGGTTTGCTTAAGGTTAGATTTGGTGTAGACCTGGTTTAGGGCTGGTTTAGTCCCTGGTGTAGACCTGGTTTTGGGCTGGTTTAGTCCCTGGTGTAGACCTGGTTTTGGGCTGGTTTAGTCCCTGGTGTAGACCTGGTTTTGGGCTGGTTTAGACCTGGTTTAGTGTTCGATTTGATCTGGTCAGAATCAAGTTTAGACCTTGGTTTAGTCCTTGTTTAGACCTGGTTTATCCCCGGTTCTAGTCTTGTACAATACACATAGATATTTAATAGGCAATACAATGTCCCTGTGTGTCAGATGCCCTCCCAGTGTCTCTATTGGGCCTTATTTTGTGTAAAACCTACTAACCCTGTAGTTCAGACCTCTACAAACATGTTCTGAAATACATGGGATTCTTATATTACTTTATCAGTTCAGATTTCAGTCTTCTCTCAAATGTCAGTGCTCCCAAACAGGTTTTAAGCATTGTGATTATAACCACAATTAATTTAATATTGATTTATTTATTAACAGAAGATCTTATACATGTTACACCTGGCCTTGTTTGCACTTGTGAAGGTATGTGAGCAGATTGAAACGAATCCAAGTGGCCTCATCTCACCTTTAGATCTAAATTTAAGATACTACTGAAATTACTACTGCTGTTAATACTGCTGTTACTACAACAGCCAATTTAAGTACTATATTGGAGACAATGAAGGTTCTTTCTTATACAAATTTCCTCCAGTCTCCACAAAAACTAGCATGGAACTATAATATTTCATCCATTAAGTTACATGTAATTGTTTTAAATGAGTTAATAAATCATGTCGCCTTTGGTTACCTAACGTTTTAAACCAATTTAAAGGTCCTATATTACACAAAATTGATTCTTGTGAGGTTTTAGCCATGTTATAATGTTGTTTCCTTGTCACAATCAGACCTGTTGTTGTGTTTTGTTTCATTCACACATGATTAACGCTTTATTATTACTCTGTCTACATCTCCTATGCTCAAAATGCTCTTTTTCCTTGTGATGTCATGTAGTGGTAGTTTTCAAGTTAACAGCTCCTTTTTTACCTTTAGTTCAGTAGAGACTGGCAATTCCAGAGCTGAAAATATCCAAATGATTCTAGTGAAGGTGAATGGAGATTAAAAATATGGTGGAGCACATTCTCTATTTCCACAGGAGTGTTTTAGGTTTGAGAGAAGAACTCAACTAAATCTGCAGGGTTTGTGTGTTAAACATGTGTGAATGAAACAAAACACAACTCCAGGTCTGTTTGTGATGAGGAAACATTACAGCATAGATCAGATAATAGTGTAATATGGGCCCTTTAACACAGACATTGGCAACTGCAGTCTTTTCACTGTGAAAAGATAATACTTGTGTTATAATCAGTTAATTATACTTTCAGAAGTAATATTTCTCTATGTCATGACAATATGTATAACTTTAAGGCTTCAATTTTGCATGTTTTACTCAGTTCTGTCCAATTGTCACTCCCTTTTTGATTTTCATGAATGGATTTAATAAGATCAGGTGAATTTGGTGCATGTTTTGTGAATACTTACTTCCCAATGACCTCGCATAGCTCGTAGACATCCTCAAACAGTACGTCGTCGTCTGCCATGGTGTAAAATTAAGTCCTTTTTTGCAGAATTACCTTTAAAAAAACGAATATATGTCTTCAAATTATGCCAATAGATTGCAATGCGTTGCTTTATGCAGAAATACCTTGAATATCTGAATAATCTTGCAGACTCGTTGAAATCTGATAGTCTTGTTGTCAATGCTTAGAAAATATAGGAGGAAAAGCAATGGGCATCCAATATAGTTAGCCTGTTAGCATCATTAGCTGTCAGCCGCCCCACCTTCCCGTCCCCAGCGCCTCCAAGCTAGATAAGCACCATCCAGACCCGAGGGCGTGGATAATTTCCTCGACAGATCACATAAAACAGCTTTCATTGCATGTTTTCGGCTGTTTTGGCTAACCTAGCGCTTCGTTTTGCATTGCATCTTCCACAAGTAGCAGCAGAGGTAGCAGGAGCCAGCAGCAGCATCCGAGAGATCCGAGATGCTCCTGTGAAAATGGCTAGCTCGGGTTGGGGAAAAACGCTAGCAGTAGTCGATGCAATAACCAGGTGTCTCGTTTCGAAACTGCTCCCCAGCCGATAGCACTAATAATCCAAGCTAAATGACACCACGTTAGGGCTGTGCTTTAGCTTCCCGAGTCCAGACGAAGCCGCATCTTGTCGGCGCCCGCTCCTCCGTCTCCTCAGCCGCCTTTTCATACACAAATATCGGGTTTCTTTAGCCCCAGCCCCTCGGATGGATAGATAGATGCTGCTGCTGCTGCTGGGCTGGCTGGCTTTGACTGGCTCCCCCGACTTCCAGAAACCCACGGCTCCTCCCTCAACGCTCCGGGAAACTGAGCCCCAAAATGGGTCCTGGAGCAACGGAGCCCCGCCGTTGTTTTCTATGGGAGTTTGAGCCAAAATGGCGGCGGTGCGAGGAGACGATTTAAGCGCAGTTTCCTAATCGGTTTTTCTAACGGTTGCGTCCAGTGTCCCCCCCTCCACGCATGCGCGGAGTATCCAAACCCCATCGCCTTACGTCAGCCTTTGCCCCTCTCCATCTCCAACACTGAAAAAAGGTTCATTTAGCAGAGGTGGGTAACGTAACCTCAAACTGTACTCAAGTAAGAGTAACGTTACTTAAAAATAATATTATTCAAGTAGAGGAAAAAATATTGGGGAAAACTACTCGAGTAAGAGTAACTGTCAGGACATAACATCTGATTTATAATTTGAAGTAAATGTAATTTGAAGGACAAAACATTAAAGGTTCATTGTGTAACTCTTTGGTTGGGGGTTCATCACCTGCTTATTTCTATGGACAGATCACTGCTCTGTCTGAAATGTTCCACAGTATGACTTTAAACAGCTGTAACTTACATTTATTCAATTACAGGTGGTTTTATAGCTCAAAAATACCTAGAAAAACACATTCTTACAGTGAGCAAAGCTGCATTTCCACAGATCTGACCTGTAACTTAGTCTGGTTTGATCTCCATGAAGATAGAAAGGTTTAATGCCATAGTTTGAAACATTCCAGATAAAGCAATAACATCTCCATGGAGAAAAGCATTTGACGGACCCTCCACCAGAAAAGTTACACAATGCAGCTTTAAATAATGCACAAAATCAGATTTTTTTAAGGTTATAAACAAAATCATATCTGAAGGAGCTTCAAGAAACACAAATGTTCAAATCATTTCATATTGTCACATAAAGCTTTTGTCACTTTAGACTTATTTACAGTGGGAAGAGGAAGCACAACTTTTACTCAAGTAATAGTACTGTTACTTCAAAGTAAAGTAAAAGTAAAAGCTGCTAGAAAAGTACTCTGAAAAGTACAATTTCTTTAAAAAGTTACTCAAGTAAATGTAAGACTTGAAGCTTCTCCTAAAACAATGCTTATTTAGTTATTATTTATTTCAATATGGACACAACAAACGTACATGAACAATAAACCAAAGTAATCTGATGTGGGTAAATCACAGTAGCTAATTCACAACTCCAGCCCCCAGATTTACAGGAACTAGATCATGTACCTACTTCTCTATTTGTGACAATAGGAGTTTTTAAAGTGGTATTCATTCATTTGAGATAAAGGCTTGAAAGGATTTACAATTCAAAACATGGGACTTCAGACTTACTTGAGACTTGCACAAGCCCACACACTCCTGTCTGTCCTGTTCAGATAGTTGTAAATGTGATGGAAACTTGTGTAATTTGAAGACATATATAATTTTAATAGAAACTGACTGATGTTAAATACTCAACTTCCAATACGTAAGTGAGACAGATTAAGATATGACCTCTTTCAAAATGTCTATAGAGCAATAATGTAATCAATGCAAAAAAGGTCTGAAAACTCATCTGTTCTTCAAATAAACTGCCTTCAAACAACTGCATCTCATTTTTACCTGTTTTTTCATTTGTGTTTTGTCTGTTTGAACTGTGTGAAGCGTCTTTGAGTGTCAGAAAAAGTGCTATACAAGTGTTATGTATTATTATTTTTATTATTGTTATTAATATACCTCAGTGTATCAGTGTGGGATCAGATTCGGTATTAAATATTGCGTCTATTCAAATCAAAATCACAATTATTACAACAGCAAACGAGGCACTCTGCGTCGTGTGAAAAAAAAAAAACCTTTATAAAACAAATATGGACAGATATGGGTGTTATTCTATGTTATTCAGATTTTTACTGGCTATAATGTCACTGACAGAACGCCGACTGAACTGAAGCCTCATTATCGCCACTAGACGGCGCCATTTCCCGAAAACATCAGTCCATCTGTTTCCTTGGCGCTGCATCCCTTTTCTCTCCCCCACTCTCTTTCTTTCTTTCTTTCTTTTCCCGATTGGTCTAAGCCTGCTCCTGTTTTTCCCATTTTTCCCATTGGCTGTCGATGTGGTCATAGAAAAAGGACTATGCATGTTTTCTTTAGTGTTAAAAATATTTAGTGTTAAAACAAGGACAGAGCAGGAGTCATTTCTGGAATTTATGCGAGCTGAATTAAAACACAGTTGTCATGGTAACCTGGATGAATAAAATGAATGGATAAAACTGCCTCTGAATGTATTCATGTCATATTTAATTAATCTGCAAAGTTAAGAATGGACCGTAACTGTGTGTAAATCACTGTAAAGCAATTTATTTATTTACATTTTTGTTGCAATTAAATATTATTATTAACTTAAAAACTCATGTTTCATGCAAATATACGGAGTTTCAGAGCAAAATAAATCCACAAATACATTTCATACACATATTACACAGTGTGAATGAAAATGAATAGACTAAAATTATGATATGGTGTCAATAATGATGACATGATAACAAAATAATGGTATAAATGTTTATTCCCACAATAATCTTAGAATAATATGCGTAATCTGAATAAATAAATAAATAAATAGATAGATACATAAATAAACAAGACGTAAATTGTACATAAATAATAAATAGTAAAGAAAAAAAATTAGCACTTACAGTTTATCGCCAGCAGATGTCAGCAGTACATGAGAAGAGTCTGATCCCGTAGAAGAAGCGCGTCCCTCGCTCTGATTGGCTGATTCGAGCGCGATGTTTAAAATCACTTCCGGATTTGTTCCGCTTCGGTCGAAAACAAATCGGGCATGGATGAGAAAGAAAACAGGTACAAACTCTCTCTCTCCTTTTATTCCGCAAAGATAAACACTTGTAATTTGTTTCCGACATACATTTACGTATTTATAACCACAAATAACTTGAGTTTTGTTGAAATCTTTGTCGCAATAGTGAATGCAAATAACCCAGGCGAGCCGCAGACATAGAGGATTTTAACCACCTAGCGAGTTAACTTACTATTTTACCGTACAATTTATATTTACTTGCTTATTTATAAAGCAAAAGTGCACCATAAAGGCTGTTACTGCATTAGGTTAATATAATAGACTTTCAGTGTTTAATTGTTATTGTTTCTCTGATAATATTGTTACTAAATCTGACTTAAATTACTTTTTATGTCATGTTTTACTAACGTTATAACAGTGACATAAAGAACAAATCATGTAATGGCCCCTGACACCATTGCTTCAGTTTTACATAGCCTACATCCCTTCCTCCCATTTCTCAGGTTCGGGCCTACACCCTTTGCACAATTTGATTTTTTTTATTTTTTTTTTGAGTCTTATTTAATTAAATTGATTTTTATTGCATTTTTGTCTAAAATGAACTGGCATGGAAAGACTCTAAATTTGGTGTAAAGCATCTCTACTTTTATGAGATTAATGTTCTACCACTGGCCTACAGGTTTTGTCATGATGCAGGATGAATTTATTAGTGAATTATTCAGTTATAATTTGTTGTAATAGTTGTAGTTTATGTTTTAATAACACATTTTAAACCCGTCCAGAAGAATCGCCAAAAAGACTGAAATCTGAACTGACAAACTAATACACTTCAGAACATGTTTGTACACATCTAAACTACAGGCTGTGTAGCTTTTATGCAGAATGACACAGGAAATTTTGTTGTTTGTGAAGGAAACTTTACAAAAAAAGCCTTGGACCTTATTTACATTTACACAAACGCACAAACACACAACACACCACAACAAAATAGGGACTAAAGTAAACTGTGGTGTAGACCAAGCCCACATCACAACTAACCTGGGCAGAAACCTGGACTAAACCGGGATGAATGTGAAACTGAATGTCCAGTTGAAGTTCATATTTAGTCTTGTCTCTTTTGACTGTCAAATTCATAACGAGGTACTGTCTGGTTATGTCAAGAGACAAGGTAATTAAAATAGCTTTATTGGTGGATAAAGGTTATAAAGATGCATTATAATAAATTAAAATAATAACAGGATTCTTCCTCTCTCCCCCAGACAGTCAGGTGGGGTGCGGACGCCCTCTAGCCCCGTCGTGGTGCAGAGGAGGAGTAAGAGTAAGAGCTACCGTCAGTCGTACAGGAGCTGTTTAGGAGCAGCGTCTCGTCTCTGCTTCACTCCAGGACTCACAGCCAGACGACTCAACACGAGCAGGAGACCGCCCAGACCACAGAATATCAAAGTCAGTCTGGATTTATAATTACACTTTTGTAGAGAATATAACAGTCTGTATAGTTGGGTATATTTGCCTGAAGCTGTAGTACAAAAATATAACACAATTAATAACTATGTTGAGATTTACACATTTAGATTTGAAACTTTATTAATCCCGAAGGAAATTTCAAAGCAACTAGCTGCTTTCATACAGACATACATTTGGAGATGGTGCTAAGAATGATCTTAAAATAGCATAAATGTTTGAAACAAATGTTATTTTCAAAAATTAATTTACTAATACTAATATAACTAATGAATTTACAGTCAATGTGCGTTTGTAGTATTCTTTGTAATCATCATGAATATCGACTTTTTTTTTTTTTTTTTTTTTTAGAAAACGGGTAAAAATCTTTAATCAGAAACAAACCAACACAGATTATTTATAGATAAAGTATATTATTAATTAATAATAATTAGAAATTGTTATCTTTTTTTCGAAATTTTGTCTTGATAATGCCCCTGTCTCTGTGTTAAAGTATCTAATGGCATGTGTTTTAGAGTCTGCAATGTTGTTAATAATTTATAATTCATTTTACTTTTAACTTAAGTCACTCTACTGATATTTATCCTGTCTAATGCTGCTGTACATAAACATAGTCATATTACTGTAAATAACATTATAATATACTGAAGTCACTTTACTGAGATTTATTCTGTTCATCTGCTGCACTCTTACTTTTATTGTACATAATAGTTTTTTGGTATTTTATATTTTTGCTCCATCAGAACAGTGTGTTACATTAGAGTCTATTCTTAAGTCTATTTTTAAATTATTTTTAAGCCATTATCTTATCTTGTTTTATTGCATGTTCCATTTTCCTGTTGTTCTTGAACTGTGCGTTGCACCACTGGAATTTCCCCACTGTGGGACTAATAAAGGCATATCTTGTCTTATCTTATCTTTTAAGTCGACAAGCCTTGATCATTCTAATTAATCATTGCAGCCTTATTGTTCATCTATATTTATATTAATGACGTGTATTTCTTTTGTCCCCCTCAGGAGCAGCTGGACCCTGCGCTTCTCTCTCTCCTCACAAAGACAGAGTGGCAGTTGTGGTACGTGACTCCTCTGTTCCAGTTCAGACACACGAGGCTGAAGAGTTACTCGCGACAGCTCTCCGCGTTTATCGCCGCCGAACAACAGCAGGGCGTCGCCGTGGAGACGGAGGGGGGTCACGGGGTCAGGGTGAGCTTCAGTCTGGTGCAGGGGCTGGTGGAGAGCGAGGAGGACACAGAGGCCGTGCTCATACAGGTGAGAGCTGGGGAAAGAAAAGAAAAGGAATAGGCTCTGCACAGAAGCACACGAGCCAGCTCACTGTGCCTCAAAGATAACAGTCACTTTTATTATAAAAATATAAAATAAACAACTAATTAAAAACCAAATTAATTAAATATAGACTACCTGATACCTAGAATACTTGTGTTATCCGTTGAAATATTCATTTTATTTGTGTACTTTTTTAACATTTGTGACATCCACCCACAAAAATATTGTATCCTAATATATACTAAATCTTTATTCATTTTGGCAAAGAAACCCAAAGATATCAAATTGGACAGGAAGTAAGGAAAGGAAGGAAGGAAAAATTCTAGTCTGTGCTGGATGTCCTTTAATTTTTGTAAAACGTGTGGTGTCCTGAAGGTCTGTAAGAAGAGACTGGGTTAGGGGTTTTATAAAGAGACTAATGTTTGTTATTTGTCCTTTGTCTAATTGATAACATATGACCTGTCATGTGACTGGTTGTCAGTTCTATTTAAAAGCACCTGGCATCTGTTCATTCTTGTATGCCCTGAAGAAGGCCCCACGCAGCCGAAACTCGTAGGCTAGTCCCGTTTTATATTAAAGGACTTTTTAATGCAGTCGGAGTGCCTCAGATTCTTTTTAATCTGTGTTATTTGCGATTAATCTCACAGCCCTGTTTAAAATATGACACATTTCCTCTTTCCAGGTTGCGTCCAGGCCGATGTTCAGTCGCCCGGACGACCCAGAAAAAACGATCTGGAGTGGTTGGTTTTCCTGTGTCCATGGTAACACAGAGTACCTCACCTCTCTGCCCCAGGACTTTGTGTGTCTCCCCCTCTTCTGCTCCAGCGGGCCTGAAAACATCACCAACATCGTCAAAAGCTGGTTCAGGCGATTCTTTGACTGCTCGTTCGGATCCTTGGAGTTAAATCACACGACTCTGCAGTGGTTGGCGACGCTCTGGACCAACTGCCAACAAGAAACGGACTTGCAAAATCTCAAAATGCTATGGACAATTCCTGTAGCGCCCCCTATGCAGATTACGTACACTGTGAATTCACAAGACGCGTGGAATTTGTGGAGTAGCGTGAGGAAGGGTCCGGGGAAGGAGACAGAGGAGGAGGCCATAGACTTGGAGGAGGTGGAGGAGTTCATCCGAGAGTTAAAAAATCATTTTTACAGACATTTTAGGTTGGATCTGTCGGCAGGAAATCTGAACCAAGTGGCAACAGCGCTGGGGTCGGCCAGAAGCAACGGGAGAATAAAGGTAAAACGATTTAAGATGTTTTTAAATCCTCTTCTCCTCTGACCCTGTCCTCTTCTCCTCTGCCCCTCTCCTCTTCTCCTCTGACCCTGTCCTCTTCTCCTCTGCCCCTCTCCTCTTCTCCTCTGCCCCTCTCCTCTTCTCCTCTGTCCCTCTCCTCTTCTCCTCTGTCCCTCTTCTCTTCTCCTCTGACCCTCTCCTCTTCTCCTCTGACCCTCTCCTCTGCTCCTCTGCTCCATTTATTCACTGTCCCTCCTCTGTACTCGTCTCTGGCTCTGCTCTCATCTTAAAGCTGCATTGTGTAATTTATTTTCCGCTGGAGGGTCCGTCAGATGCTTTTCTCCATGGAGATGTTATTGCTTTGTCTGAAATGTTCCACAGTATGGCATTAAACCTTTCTATCTTCATGGAGACCAAATCAGACCAAGTTACAGGTCAGATCTGTGGAGAGGCGACCCCGCTCACAGTCAGAATGTCTGTTTTTCTAGGTATTTTTGAGGTAGAAAACCACCTGTAATTGAATAAATGTAAAGTAGGGCTGTTTAATGTCATACTGTGGAACATTCCAGACAGAGCGATGACATCTCCATAGAAACGAGCAGGTGATGGACCCTCCGCCCAAAAAGTTACATTGTGCATCTTTAAATAAACTTTTTTTTTGTATTTTTCAGATTTCCAACAGCCGATATATGATCACCACACTGTCCCTGCTCACTGAATGCGCTCTTCTCAAAATGCCCATCTGAACAGAACATATTTTAAAAGTCCTTGGTCGTTTTTTTTATATTTTAAAGCTAAAATCATCCCATAACAGCAGTTTAATATTCTTATTTAAACATTATGACAGCATGTACTTTGTACCGGCGTCGCTTTGGGTCTCTCTTGTAAATACTAATGTGACCTTCTTCTGTTTTATAGCTGTAAATAAAATCATTTCTTACGTTGTTAACACACTGTCGTCGTCTTATTTCTGTTGAGTTACACGTGGGGTCACTCTGAATAATGGACCATTCTGTACCACACATTCCTCATACGTTTCATCATTTCTTTCTCTATTAAAGGGCCCATATTACACCATTTTCTGATCTATGTTATAATGTTGTTTCTTTGTTTGACTGAAGCAGGTCCTGTAATACATTAGTTTGAATGTCCATCTTGTTTTTTTGTCAATTAAAAACATAATAGGCCTTAACTCTGGTGGTATGACCTCAGACATAACAAATAAGGATGCCAGCTGCGAACATTCTGTCCCTATCAAGGTTTTTTTTGGCAGATTTCACCACCTGAAGAGTCGTACACAACATTATTACCCACTGTACTTCAGACAACAGCATTAAACCTGAGACACATTAAATTAAAATACATAGAGATGAGTGCACATTTCACTCAGTATCACAAGATTATACTTCAGTAAATAACAAGTAATTGAGCTGTAATAGAATTATGCCACTAATCATGTCTCGTAATTACACTGATGCTTCCTCACTAGTGCTTTAAACTCCTGTTACACCGACTCTAACAGATAAAAGACTTGACATTGTATAAAAAACATAAAAAGTTGTAATAAAATTTAATAATTTGCCATAAACAGTCCAAAGTCTATGGCTAGAGGAAGTAGTTATTTTCTGCTTGGTCTGATTTTGACCCTGCCCACTCTCAACGCCCCCCGAACTCAAACATTTTAAAAGATACAAGACTCAGATTTCACATGAATAATATTTCGTATATAAACATAAACTGTAAAGACTCTGAATTTTGAAGAGTTGGATTTTTATCCTGAAATCTGAGTTTCCCATGGAACGGACCCATACGGATTCTATGGCATTCCAGACAGAGCAATGACATAATCATAAAAACCAGGGGAGAGCACTCGATTATCATAAGAATAAAACAACTTTATTTTTAAATGAAACGCAACAACCAACCCACACAGCTTCAAACAAGAAAATCATGAACAAAAGACACGTTTTTGTAAAATTGCGCTCAACAAAAAGGCAAAAGTACGTAATACAAAGCAAAACAAGCCTAAACGTAAAATATTCGACATCAGAAATTCACTGTTTTACGATCCATTTGTTTAACATTGAGATGGAAACAGGTAATACAGATTTGTTGAGCTTTTTTGTGAGATTTTTTGTGAATTTTCTAAGTGAACTTGCTGCACTAGACTAGAGTACTATTTTAAAAGCTACTCTGTCACTTTTCTGGTGTCTCCATGGAGGTGTTATCGCGTTACCTGAAATGTTCCACGATATGGCATTAAACTAAAATCTCCACGGACACGAATAAGGTGAATCACAGTAAGAAGTTCTGTTTTCTCAGGGTGTTTTTTTTTATTCCAATTTAACGCTTGTAATAAAATACAGATCAGCACAATGCCACACTGCGGCACATTTCAGGCAAAGCAATAACGTTTCCATGGAGACAAGCAGCTGGCCAAACCAAAAAGTTACATAGTGCAACTTTTAGTTATGAAAACGTGTTCAGAAATATTTTTAAAAGTCACATTAAGGAGAAAACGTCCCCAACACAAAACAAAGAATACACAAAATATTTAAGACAATAACAATATGTGTTGTATAGCTTCACTTGTGGGTCTTTTTCCATTGCGTTAGAATAAAATACCTGTTTGTGTAGTTAAAGGGATAGCTAGTATTTGACAGTAGTAGTAGTAGTAATTTCACACACCTTCTACTAGTACAATTACTACTAAACTAGGAATGAAGAAGTACATTTATCAAATTACCAGTGTTTATTACTGTGGAATAAAGCTGAGACCTGGTTTAGTCCTGGTTTGGTTTGGAATCTAATTTTATTTAGTCTTATATATATATATATATATATATATATATATATATATATATATATATATATATATATATATATATATATATATATATAACCTGAGTTTAAGTTTAGACTATACTGAGACCTGGTTCAGTCCCAGTTTAGTCCCGCTTTAGTCCAAGTTTCTTTTATAGAACCCAAACACATACCTACATCAGCATAAGAGTAACATACATAAATTTAGACCCGCTAAGGACCTGGTTTAGTCACAGATTAGTCCTGGTTTGGTCCCGGTTTGTTCCTGGTTTGATCCTGGTTTAGTCTTGGTTTAATCCTGGGTTAATCCTAGTTTCGTCTATAGCACCCAAACAAGAACTTGGTTTAGTCTCCGATCAGATCTAGACAAGTCCTAGTTTTTTCTCTTAAATATACAGTTGCACTTCAGAGAGCTTAAACCTGGTTTAGATCTGGGTTAGTCTGAGTTTCTTTTGGACATTTAGACCAGTTTAAGACCAGGGTTAGTCCTTTGCTACTCTTAACTTGACTAAATGACTAGATATCCCTTTAAACCTTGATAATCTCGCATTTTAACTATTTACATTGTCAACATCTAATTCTTATTCTAATTTTTGCAATGGCGCCCACAATTCACAAAAACACCTCAAGTCCAGTTCCAAGAAATTCACATCTTTTCTTACATTCTTCACCATTCACTCCCCAAAATTATATTTTTTTTGGCAAATCGAACAAAACAAGTAGGAAAGCTATGTGATCGTCAGATAGTCACTACAGGCCAAGCCAAATGGAGATACAGTAGTTCTTTTTGTATTCAAGTAAATGACGGAGTGATTTAAACCAGTGTTTCTCAACCAGGGGAGCGCGTACCCTTAAATATGGGGAATTAACTGCTAACACATAACATATTTAGACCATTTACCTTTTATTGTTTTGAAAATGCTGTAAAAACAATATATTAACATGTATAATGACTTTCACCTGAGTCTCCCTCCCTTTGCTCCAGGCGCTAAGTCACTCCCCCTTCAGAGTACTACACAACACCATCAGCGTGTAAAGAAACTATTGCACATCGCATCAGGTTTGTGAAGTTGTTGTGTACAGTTTTGTATCATGGTTTTGTACATTTATGGAGAATTATCGTGTGGGAGTGTGGGGGACGTAGGCTTGTGGGCGGAGCCTCGTACAGACTCGTACTTCTAACCGTAAGAAGGTTCGAATAGGGCCTGGGAGAGATCGCTACAATACTATTATTTTATTTATATTTTTATAATTGTGTTTTTTTTAAACTTTAGAAGTTACATCTCAATAGGGGAGTAATTGTTTTATGAGAAAACAGGTTGTGAGACACTGGTTTAAGCAATGAGAGGTAAAGTATACAGGATAAAGTGACTCACGTAGTGATTTCATAGTAAAGAGGGAAAAGGACGAAGAGGGGGAAAAGTTTTATGATGCAATGCCCAAGAAAAATCCACCAACAAAACCACTGGACAAGACGATGTTTCTTTTGATGAAGTCTGTCGCCTGTGAAAAAGACAGAAAATTATATTAAAGAGTTTATGGTGAAATTTGGGTCGAACTAAGAACAATTGTCAAGACATTCTATATTCCTGGTAATTCAGCAAAAGTTCTTTATATGTACATTTTACATGCAGGAAATGTAGACTGTTTTGTATTTAAAACTAACAATTCCAAAGTTTACTATAACCTAGTTCAAGCTATCCTGTTAATCAGTGAAAAAGTAAGAAAATGAAGTTTGCTAATTTAGTGAAAAAAAAGAAGAAAAAAAATCAAATGAAAGAACCAGAATTAAAGAATAAAATAAGCTACAATGTAAAATAAAAAAAAAGGAAAAATTGCAGTTCTAATCAATCTTAACTTAATAATTCTTATCTACAATTCAGGTTTTGGTGGTTTACAGATATTAGAATGTGAAAATTACATTGCATTTGAAATATCAAAAAATCCACAAATGTTGAATCTGATCATTTCTATTAGTGACTAGACCCAAGATTTCACAGTATTGCAACACAAATCTGCATTTTAACAATATTTATTTTATCTGGCCCCATCTATATTAAATATGAATGACCTGTAGAATGTTGTGATGTCATAAAAATTACTTCTCAAACCAAGTAACATTACGCTCCACTTAACCGTATTTATTGCAGTATGAGGGTTGAATAAGGAAAAGACAAAACCAGAATAGAAAATGTGCGCTACCTTTACCTCCTCTATGAATGTGCTGATTTCAGGGGCTGCTTTGTTTGCTCGTTTTTTAAGGTGCTTCTTGGCTTTGTTCACGTCTTTCTCCACCTTTTTCCAGTCGATCTGCACGTACCCGGTGTGATTGGCAATCTGGAAATATAGCGTCCTTTTCAGTTTATCTCTCCTGCTGTGTTTTTATTGTTCTAATGTAATTAGAACAATGTGACGCTGATAAGAGATACAGCTTCTTGACCTAGTGACATGTTTAAATCAAGATAAAACTGTCTACAAGTTTTATGGTGCAGAGAAGTGGGGCAAACTGATATCATTTTAACTATGGTTAAAACTACAGCAGTCAGATGTTATAGTAAAATAAGGTAAAAAAAAAAACAAAAACACACACACACTAACTGAAAACAGACGCCAATTTGAATGTCGATACTGAAAAACATGACATAATTTAGACAAACTTTAGCCTTTTTTTTTAGAATGATCTGGTCTATAGCAGAGATACAAGACAACATTTTCACAAAAAGTCAATTGACGACTGTTTTTTAACACTCAGTAATGCAGTGTTGAATTAATGTAAAGCACTTTGGTCACCCTGAGTGTTGTAAAGAGCTCTATAAATAAAGTTTGATTGATTAAATGAATTTCAGTTGACCCCAGAGCAGCTTAAACTGTAATATTTTATCACTCCTACGTACAAATACTAATAAAGAATGCAATGCAATAAAAAGCACGATATTAACTTTAATGTGGAGCAATTTTGGGTGGTTTGAGAAATACGGATTAATAAAATAATATTCGAAATGAAGTGACTTTCCAGAAAAGTTCATCCATAAAACTATTTACATATTTTCTTTCTTCCTTATTATTATTAATTACTTGCCTGTAACAGTAGAAATCCTCCACCCACAGCAGTAGCAGCGATCTTCCCCACTCTCTGGAACAGGTACCCAGCACACCTGTACAGTCAGAAACATAGGAAATTTAGGTATACTTTACTTTATTAAATATTATAAGCATCTAGTTTAATTTCCTATATCATTGCAATAACTTTCTTTTGCTCAACTGTCCCTTTAATTTTCCTCTTTATTTATTTTATATGTTTGACCTTTATTATATCTTATTCTTGGTCTTAATTATGAATTACTTCTGAATTATAATTTATTATTTAGTCTTGCAATCATTTTCCTCCACAAAAAACAACAAAATCTCTGATAAAAACTGCTAACCCTGTAGTTTAGATCTGTAACATGGATGTGTATGAAAAAATGTAAACTTTGAACAAAATACTATTATGCAAAAGAAAAGCTCATTATGTTAAATTAGAAGATGGGGGTGGAATTAAATAAATTTTTCTTCTTCCTACTCCTTTTTGGGTAATTTTTGTTGTTATTGTTCTTGTTTCTGTTGGTACAATTGCACTGATGTCAATATGGATGATACTATGTTCCATTGTAAAAGAATGGAAAATGTTTTAGTTGCCCACAATAAAAAAAATTATTAGATAAGTTTGATATCTGTACCATCCTGTGACCCCTCCCATCATGAGCTGTGTTGCCACTGAGTATTTCTCAGCGATGGGCCCTGAACTGCTCCCGAAAACCCGACTCCACCACTGATGTCTACGTGCGTACTCCGTCAGGTCCACCACCTCGTACACCTCATCCTCACTCTCCCCCTCCTCTGAAAGCACAAGAGAAGCAAATTATAATCAATCAATAACACAATTAATCTGTTATATGTGCTTTTTTTGACCCAGGGCAGCTATTAGGTCATTTTTCGTTTTTCTATTTTTGCTTTTCGTTCAAATATTATCCTTTAAAGGTGTAACTTTTCTGGAGGTGGTTCGGTCAAATGTTTTTCTGGAGATGGAGATGTTATTGCTTTGCCTGGAATGTTTCACAGTATGGCATTAAACCTTTCTATCTTCATGGAGACCAAACCAAACCAAGTTACAGGTCAGATCTGTGGAGAGGAGACCCCGCTCACAGTCAAAATGCCTGTTTTTCTACATATTTTTGAGCTATAAAACCAAATGTAATTTAATGAAAGTAACATGGAGATGTTTAATGTCATACTGTGGAACAATCCATCCAGACAAATGACGTATCCATAGAAACAAACAGGTGACGGACCAAAAAGTTACATAGTGCACCTTTAAAAATAACAGTAATTTACCTTTTTTATTTATATTTGATGGCATACACTTGATTATTACATATAAATTGGTTAAATTCTTGTAACCTGTGACTTTACCCTGGATTAAATTGTGCCTCCCATACAAGAAATACAACTGAAATGTAATTTATTGTATGTAATTAAGTTCAAGCCCTTAAATAAGAAGGTTTTGGAGTGTTTTACAATTACCTATCTATAATTATGTATTTAATAATTATATATTATACGTGTACAATTACTTTGATTCGTAGGATTTTCTAGATCATTATCAAGATTTGATGATTTGAAAAACAACAAAACCTCAAACATCCAAATATTTACTACATAGTTTTATATTACACGTTACTATTACATTATTATGAACTATTTTAATGTGCTCAAATATTTTTTTCATTATGACACACCCTCTGATTAGCTGTTTTATCGATCCCAGTATCTAAAATGAATTGCCTGCTCAGTTTACGCCCTGATTTCTTGAGCTAACATGAACTAGCGTCAAATGGCTACCGAACATAAACAATGACAAAAACAGGTCATTCTTCACTTTTAAAACTGCATTTGAATTGTGTCACATTTTACACATATATTTCCGATGTAAATATGTGCAATTGCAGCGCTATAAAGCAGAAATTGGTGTGTTTTTGAGCGAAACAGACCCACTAACCTTCCCTGTGATCGACCGTTGCCATTTTGGAGAGGCGCGTTACGTCACCAGGATGTTGACAATGACAGGCCACGCCCCTCACGCCACGTCATACCAACGATTTTATGAGGAATTTTATTTTCGACAAATAAACTACTTTATCATTAAAAATCCACACATTCATATTTATATTTTCGTGGTTTTGAATAGTAATATAGATTTAAGTTAAATGTGAACAAAAAGAACAGTGTTTTGAGGTGCTTTATCGAGTTTTTATTCGTGTTAAGCATTATTATAGGTGCCACTATGTTGAAAATGTCACAAAAATGTACTAAATTAAATTTCAATAAATAATTAGAACAAAATATGTACATTAATTTGATATTTTATTTTATATAATTTCTAATTGTATTATTCACTTATAGTATTTATTTAAGCTTCAACTAAGCCTATATATTACTCTTTTTTTTAATTTTACCTGTTTTTTGTTATTATGGCTGAATTATAGTTTTTGAATTTTTTTGTGGCTTTTATGATAAGAAATATTAAGGAGGGAATGAGACTATGCGATGCAGATCACACACAATGCAAATTCTGTAATTTTGTCCTTTATCCTAAATTAATTACATTGTTATAAATTAGTAACTAAGTACTTATTACTGTAAATAATACATTGTATTTGGAACAATACAAAAATATCGAGTTGGTGTTTACTATAATTAATATGTATAAGCGAAATATTGCATATAACAGTTTTAAAACATTGTAGGTCTTGAAATAAGCTTTTGTGGACAAAATGTTAAAATTTTAGAATAAAAGAACGGCGGTCACGTGGTGTGATCTGAGCGCTGTGATTGGCCGAGGCGGGAGGAGAGGGCGGGTGCAGCTCAGCGCGTGGGTTCGCTCGGGTGACACAATTATAACAAGTTTATCTGCGCTCCGAAACGCATTTTACTCACAAATCCCCATACATTGGATATTATTCTTGTTTCTTTGCATTCAACCCGGATTGGCATCACTTCCTCGGGCCTAAAATGTGACGCTTGTGGATGTTACCCGGACACCGCTGCTACACTGACTGCCCCTAACAGATTTACTATTCCGAATCGCATCTTTTTTCATCTTGTGGGAAAACTTTTGCTTTTTTTTGTTGTCGGTTTTCGCTCCTACGCTTGTGGTTTGGTGGATAGGTGGATTGGTGCGAGTTCGTGGGCGGATTTTCCATGCAATCGTGCGCTGGTGGGGTGTCTGTAGCCGCTGCGAGCTGCACTGCCGTAGCCGCTGCCCGAAGCCTGAGTTCGGGCACGGCCGCTACTGCTGCTCCGTGTGGCGCTGGTGGTGGTGTTGGTGATGAGAAAAACAAAATGGCGACGGGAAAAGCGAGTGAAGCCGAAGAGGACTTTCCGACTCTGACAGCCCAGGAGCGGGACACTTTAGCCGGGATTGACAGGTCTGGACAGCTACTCCGTGCACTTATAAACACGCACGATGTTAAAAGAAAGCTTAATTTGTCTTTTGCATGTGTTAAAAGCTGTCCTGCGTGTGCAAGCGGTGCTCAATGTTGTCGCTTTTTTTGCAGTTCACTATTTGGATTTCAGAAGCTTCATGAAGATGGCGCCAGAAATAAGGCCCTACTAATAAAGGTATCGTTTTCAACTCGTAATTTTACCCTTTAAAAACAAAACACACACATTGCCAGTAGTTTAACCCGTTTGGTAATGTAAAAAGGTGCAGATTTGCTGTCAAAACAAACGGCTAACCCCGGCCCATGCATTCAAAGTAAGGCCCCCTTTTTGAGCAACCAAAGCTAGGTGGCTAGTTAGCTTCTTCCCATCTTTGCACCTGCGGCTAGGCAAAAAACTAACGACGGTTTTATCCATTTTAACACGTTTAAAAGCACCTTATAATGGTAATAAACTTGCTATTACACCCTAAACAACATTGCATTGCGTTGTTTTGCACCAACGACATCACGTAACCCACTCTTGCACCGTAGCTTTCAGTATGATAGATTTGTGCTATCGTTTTGTGTGTCGTATTGTGCACAAATGAATGCAAAAAATGGTTAAATAAGCGTGTAATTTACTCCTACAAACCCAATATTAAACTAAATAATTAACTAAACTCCCATAATGTGCAAAAGAGTAATCCACAGAACAATAACAAATACACGAACAATGAGAAATATATGGAAATTTGAGTAACTTTGTCCAACATATCTAGCATTCTTCTTATTCTTTAGTAACCTCATAATTAACCCTTTTTGACATGTATTTTGTAGTCTTCCGTTAAAAAACCTGCTTGACTCTCACATAAAGGCAGTTACATCATCTTTTTGTTACGCTACAAATATTCCAAGAAACTAGATTCCTAAATGACAATGGTTCTTTATGAAATGCATGAGAATTTATGTAATTTTGGGCACATATTCTTCAATATAATGATACAAATAACATTATGAACCTATAGAGCTATTTTAAAAGCTATTAACACCTAAGTAATAGCCACATGATGTATACACACATATTTATGTGTAGTTAAATAAAATATGACACTTAAATGTAATTTGAATAATTAATTGCTCGACACAAGATGTAAATATGAACAGGGAATAGACCATGTTTTGACTGTATTTTGAATAAGAAGTCTTGCTACTATTTTATGAAACATGAATTACTAAATTAAAATATTCATAAATGCAACTTTTATTACAATTTGCATAATTTGGTACCAGTAATTCAAAAGCTTTTACGTCCAATTTAAATAAGGTTCCACAATTTAACTGTGTAGATATGCAAGGATTTTACAGCTGATTTCAATGCTAATGTTTTTATGCCGAAAATGGGATTAATGGAAAAATATAATGTGATGTTGAAGCTATGTTTTATAATTTTGGGTCTAAAATAGTATATCTTTTCAACATTTGTACTCTTTTGGATATGTGACGCTGGCTTGCCTTATTGTAACGCCATGATCTTGACTTGATTCTAAAATGTTAACTTTCTAACAGTGTAGTAACAATTTGGGCAATTTTAAAACAAGTTCACGTTACATGATAAACATTTTTTTTAAAATGCATTTAAGAATATGCTTCATTAAAGATTACATTTTATTTCATCCATGAGTATAATTTTGAATCTACTTATCAACATTGTGATGAGCTTTTGCGATTTTATGTTTTAATAATTTGAGTCTGTTCAAAGTTCACATTTTAAACTCGTCCAGAAGAACTGACCAAAGGACTGAAATCAGAACTGACAAAATAACATTTCAGAGCATGTTTCTACAGATCTAAACAACAGGATTTGCAGTTTTTATATAGAATTAGACCGGAGATTTTGTTGTTTGTAGAGGAAATTATGGTACACTTTGCGATTTGCTAATTGTGACCATTCAGACTGCAGTTTCGATTTGGTTGTGATGATCCTTGCAGCCCTACTGTAGTGATAACAATGTGTGGAAAATTCTGCTTTCTGACACATAGGTGGTGGCATTGTCTTTTATTCATAACATTCCCATCTTAAATCGGTCCTTTTTTCTATAAACTTCTAATTAAACCCCCCTCTCAATGTATGTAGGTCAGTATTTAACTATTTGGACTGGTAGTAGTGGTAAAGCATATTTATATTGCGTTGCATTGCGTTGTGAATGTGGAAAAGAGTGACTGAACATTCTAGCTCAGCCTTGACATGACGCTAGGTGGTGTGGGAAACCTGGGATATGAACTAGCTTGCATTGGCGTAGCATCCCTGTAGAAAGCATGAAGCACCATTACAGAATTATCTTTTCTTAAATGTTTGTAAAAATAAAATGCATTAATTACATGGTTTGGAAATTAGAATAGAATGCAAGATCTTATTATTTAAAGGTGCTCTATGTAACTTTTTGTTTGGGGGGTCCGTCACCTGCTTGTTTCTATGGATAATATATCACTGCTCTGCTTGGAATGTTCCACAGTATGACATTAAACAGCTCTACTTCACATTTATTAAATTACTGGTGGTTTTATAGCTCAAAAATACCTAGAAAAACAGGCATTCTGACTCTGAGCGGCGTCGCCTCTCCACAGATCTAACCTGTAACTTGGTCTGCTTTGGTCTCCATGAAGATAGAAAGGTTTAATGCCGTACTGTGGAACATTCCAGACAAAGCAATAACATCTCCATGAAGAAAAGCATTTGACGGGCCCTCCACCAGAAAAGTTACACAATGCACCTTTAATTATTTATTTGTTGCCGCTCTATTACTGAGATGGTTATAATACATGTAATAGGTTATAATACATGTTATTTGCAATAGAATAACTAACTATATCTTTTTTGCAAATATAAAAATGCTGTTAAAGGTCTTATATTACACAAAAGTGACTCATGTGAGCTTTAAAGGAGCACTGTGTAACTTTTCTGGTAGAGGGGCCCTCTACCAGAAAAGTTACACAGTGCTCCTTTAAAGCCAGTTACTTGTCTCCATGGAGATGCTGTTGCTTTACCTCCAATATTCCAAAGTAGAAACAAGGTGGAGATGCCGTCCGGCCAATTTACCCGTGAGATCTGTGAAGAGGTGACTTCACTTACAATAAGAATGCAAGTTTTTAAAGATATTTTTGAGCGATAAAAACACCCATAATTTATTGAATGCAGCTTATATAAGTCTAATACCTTATTGTGGGACATTATAGGTAAAGCAATAGGATCTCCAGCCTGAAAAGTTACGCAGTGCACCTTTTTAAGACTCTTCAAAAACTGACCTGGAGTTGTGTTTTGTTTCATTCACACATGTTTGAGTAGCCCTTTAATATTAGTCTGTTTACATCTCAACATTATAATATAGATCATAAAATAGCGTGATACCGGCCCTTTAACAGTAAGAGGTTTAGGGTTGCATGGTTTTGGGAAAGGGAAATTAAATGAAAGGTGCTCTGCGTAACTTTTCTGGTTGGATGTCTGCCGCTTGCTTGTCTCCATGGAGATGTTATTGCTTTGTCTGGAATATCTCACATTGCATTTATCCAGTTACAGTTGTTTTAATGCTTGAAAAACATGTATTCTTCTGGTGAGCGGGCCTGCCTCCCCACAGATCTGACCTAGATAGGTTTAATGCTATACTCTGGAACATTTCAGGCAAAGGAATAGCATCTTCGTAGAGACGAGCAGGTGGCAGAAAAGTTACTTAGTGCACCTTTAACTCACCAGTTTCTTACAATCTCAAATCGTCCTGTTTTTGTACAGTTGGCAGTGCTGTTTTTGCTTTGAATGAAACACAATTATTATAGTTTATTTAGCGGTAACCTGACTCAAATTCACTGGGGTTTTTAGGCTGTAAAGGTTTGGGAAAATCATCTTATTGCTGTTTGATTCACTGTAGTCTTTATCGATAGTTTCCAGTGACGTCATGCTGGGGGTGTTCTGCATGTATCTCAGCAGTTACCATGGTGACACAATGCACATATTAGCAATAACTATTTATTTTTCTATTCAAATAAATAGAAAATGGATTTAAACAGCACATTTTCAGGCGCTCGTGATCCGGTACGAGCGTTCATGGTCCTGTTTAGGAGTTTGATTGTCAACAAAAAGGTGAGAGAGACTACCTAACTAACTAACTAACTAAAAACTGTTGTAGTTCCAGCTAAGTCAACTCTTTCTGGTCAGATTATGTTAAAATAAAGCTCAGATTAAGATCTAAGAAAGCCTCAGACAGAGCAGAGCCTATAGTTAGCATCACACTCCCAGATAATGTCAGTTGTACTTTGATTCACTGCAGTCTTTATCTTTATTGTCTTAAGGAGGTAACTGTCACTCCTGAGAGTTCACGCTTCGCTGTGTTTGGTTAAATCCGCCTCTGACATAATGACATAATTTCAGATGGAGGGCAGTAACGTTAACCTTAACCTTAAACAGCTGAATTTCTTATATTTGCAGTTTCTGTTCTGCAAAATTGACTTTTCAGAGCTTTTAACCATTCAACCATTTTGTTTCCTTCTCATTGAGACTATGAAGTTGTATTTGGAGTGATTCATGTTGGAGCAAACCCCCGTTGATCTGCAGCTCCACCGGTACACGCCCACTGCTCTGTACGCACTTCCTTCTCCAGTTTTATTTTCTTTTTCAGTGATACACGTTGTTATTTTGGTCCAAATGTAAAAAACGCTCTGCTCTAGTGTGATGTGCAGCTGTCCAGAGGAGGGGCCCACAGCGGGCACTGGGCACCTCATTTTTCTAACATGGAAGACGGCAGACTTGTTTCTTTTATTAAGTCGTTTCAGATGAATATTGTGATTTAAAATGTCCAAATTATAACAAAATGATCCACAGCTGACACAAGCACAATAGGTCTCCTTTAAAGTAATATTTGTTTCGCCCCAGTATAATGTATTATAAAGCAGCTCTTGGGTTAAAATCAGTTAAAAAACGCTCTTTCTTTGTTAGTAGCTTTGTTAGAAGGCTAATTGTTTGTCAGCTTTGTGATATGAAACTTTTAATGTGTCACTGAATACATAGAAAATATTCAGGCTGAATTTGCATACAAGTAAAGCTATCGTATTTAAAACAATAGTCATGGCTATTACTAAATCATGCATAACAATTAGAACATTATTTTCATTGTGCGTTTTACTAAAAATCCGGTGCAGGACATTTACGTTTTGGCTGTATTGGCAAGAATTAGGCGATATGATTTACAATATGACTTAAACTAAATTTAAATATTGACTGAGGGCAAAAGTAAATGGTTTTTAGTAATGTTTATGTCCATGTACATTCATTAATTCATCTTATGTTTGTATGATTGGTTCACTTTGGAGCGGATCGGTTTGGCATTGTCTTAAAGGTGCAATGTGTAACTTTCCTGATGGAGTGTCCACCAGCTGCGCGTTTCTATGGAGATGTCTTTGTTTTGCCTGAATTACTGAATCACCTTACGATTAAGTGTATATTTCGAATAGGATTTGGACTTTATTTATTGGTTTATTTATTTGCAGCTGATTTCGTCAACATTCCTTGGGGTTATGATGCTAACTGTAGGCACTGCTCTGTCTGAAGCTCTGTTACTCAAATTAGACTGTAATCTTAGCTTTGTTTCAACACAGTCTGACCAGAAATTACTTAGCTGGAACTACAAATGGTGAGCTGATTTGTGCTGTTAAACAAGTTCCTCTCAAGTAACATTGCAGTCACAAGCTAGCTAGCATTAGCCAACAGTTTTTCAGTGAGTCACTCTCATCTTTTTGTTGAAAATCAAACTCCTAAACAGGACCATGAACGCTCGGACTGATCACAGGCTCCTGGAAATGTGTTGTTTAAATCCATTTGGTATTTTTTCTGACTATTTTTGGCAGTGTTTTATAACGTGTGCGTTGTGTCACCATGGTAACTAGAGGTGTGCAAAAATGCAGAAATTACAATATGTCGTATAGTTTAATTTGACTATACAGTATCGATATTGTGGGCTGCTGTATCGATATATTGCCAAGAGTAGTTTTTTGGTTTATTTCACTAAAGTATTTTGTGAAAGAGCTACAATTCTTTTGCTTATTTGGAGAAAGGAAGATTGTTTATGCAACACATTTGACATTTTCACTGTTTTTCATATTAACTTTGTACAGACTTTTAGTATCACAGCCATGATTTAGCCTTTGTTTTTACTGAACTGTATCAAATCGAGACACATATCATTTTGTGGCCTATGTATCGAGGTACTGTATCGGCAACTTCTCAGTAATACCCGATGGAGATGGGGCAAGACCAAAATTGCCACGAGATTGTGCACACACGAGGAAAATGATCTCATGAGATTTTTTTTCCATAGTTTTATGTTTGGATTGGATAAAAAATGAGAAGCTTAGTCCCAAAAACAGTGCTACAATGACAGAAAAATATTCAGTAAAGTCAATCAAAATGGTGAGGCCAAAATTGGGACCTGGAGTGCACAATTTATTTATTATAAAGAATGTCAAAATCTCGTCTTGTCCCGTTCTCGTAGATCCAATCTCGTGTCTCATCCCGTTTTGTGGAAATTGTGTCTCGTCCCACCCGTAATACCCAGCCCAAATGGTAACTAATGAACATTCTGCGATGCACATAAATGTAGAACACCCCCAGCGCGATATCCTGTATAAGTATCAATCAAGAACACATGAGTTATGTTTGGTTGACGTCAGTAGCAGAGCTCTGTCCCTGGAGCATGGAGACTTTTTGGCAGGAGATGGTTTCACCAAACTGACCTATGCCAAAGCGGCCGTGCCAATCAAAACATGGGGCGTGTTCAGACTCTGCTCTCGTCTCTCATCAACTTCAAACCGACACAAAAATGAACTGCAGATAAGACTGTGTTAAATCAACGGCCCGTGACTTTTTTAAACGATTTCTCAAATGTTTCACGCTTCATGAGCCAGCAGTTTGGTTAGGTTTGGTTAGGTTTGGTAGGGGTATATTGGTTTAAAGAAGGGGTATTTGACTGCTATGGGGTATTAACTGTTAACACATAACATTTAGATCACCACGTTAACTTTTATTGTTTTGAAAATGCTTTATTCACTGAAAACAGTCTATTAACATATGTAATTACTTTACTCCAGTCCCGTCTCCCTTTGCTCACATTTTGATTTTCAGTTCGACCAAAAATCGACAGTTATATCAGAAAATTACTTTCTTTTAATTTATATATATGGACAAAATTGCTTCTTTGTTAGTTAAAAATGTCCTTTGACGCAAACAAAATGTGTTGAATTAATTTTTAAGAGGGGGTATTTGATTTCTTAGGGGTATTAACTGTAACACATAACATTTATATGATCATGTTACCTTTTATTGTTTTGAAAATGCTATATTCACTTTGCTCTGCGCTAAGTCACTCCCCCTTCAGAATCTTATAGCTAACCATAAAAAGAGGGTTTGAATAGGGCCCAGGAGAGATCGCTAGATTACTCAGGCATGCATGGATGACATTTAAAACACCTTCAGGCATGTTTTTGACGAGGGAACAATGTTGTAACATGGTAGAAAGCTCGATTTTGCATATTAACCCCCTGTTTAAACTCGTAATTCAGGAACATGTTTTATTTACTCTGCTGCATATGCACTGCTGCTCTACCGCTGAGCCACACAACCGTTCTCTTTACATTTTCCTAGAGCGCCGTATCTCTCTCTAGTCTTAACTGTTCAAACATAAACACTTTATTTTCCCATCTCCTCTATTCATTATGTAACTGCCTCAAGCCACTTCACTGAATGAATACAGAGAGAGAAGGCCTCAGTGCATCCAAGGTTAAAGGGCCCACATTACGCTATTTTCTCATCTGTTATAATGTTATTTCCTCATCGCAAACAGACCTGGAGTTGTGTTTTCTCAAACCCTGCATATTTAGGCTGAGTTCTTCTCTCAAACTGAAAACACTCTGAAACACAACTCCAGGTCTGTTTCTGAGGAGGTAACAGCATTATAACATGGCTTAGAATCTATTTTGTGTAATATAGGACATTTAAAAAGAATTAAAACTCTGATTAATACTATGAATGAACTATGATCTTCAATATTACATAGTGTTGAATGGATGTATAGAGCCCATTAGGTAGAAAAGGTCACAGTAATGAAGGCAATAGCTTTTAGAATCCTCCTTTCATTCTAAATATTACATGTTTTTCTCATAATAACTCGTCTTAAAGGTGGGTTGTGTAACTTTTCTAGTGGAGGGCCTGTGAAATTCTTTTCTCCATGGAGTTTACTATTATTGCTTTGTCTGGAATGTTTCACAGTACGGCATTAAACCTTTCTATCATCATGGAAACCAAACCAGACCAAGTTACAGGTCAGATCTGTGGCGAGGTGACCCTGCTCACAGTCAGAATGTCTGTTTTTCTAGGTATTTTTGAGCTATAAAACCACCTGTAATTGAATAAATGTAAAGTAGAGCTTTTTAATGTCATACTGTGGAACATTCCAGGCAGAGCAATACTTACATAGTTGTTGTAAATACTATTGTGTAGTTCAGTCTTTCTATAGGCTATTCCTTGTTGATCTGAAAGAAATGTATCATAATTGTATTAGAGCTGATGTCACAATAAAATAATACATTTATTTGGCTTATGTCATCCTCAAAAGGCAACAAACGACATCTGCTTCTTATGAGAGTTCACACTTTACTGTGATTGGTGTAATCTCCTACATTATGCAGACTCTTGAGCTTTTACCCATGTTATAATGCTGTTACCTGGTTGGAGTTGTGTTTTGTTTCAATCACAAATGTTTGAGTAATCCTTTATGTATTTTATTTGTGTGTAAGAATGAAACAAAACACACACCTGTTTTTGATGAAGAAACAACATTATAACAGTTAGTAATTCAGTTTTATTAATTGGTGGATCTAAATACTATAATGCTGACCTAATTTGTCCCATTTAAATTTCCTCAAAACTCTGCCGTCTGCTCCAAACCACCAGCTTTTACTAACAGAGAATTGATCATTAAAAACACCCATGAGAAGATCATTGAGGATTTGAAATAATTGGAACCTAATGCAGTTCAGGACACCATTGCTCTGAAAAGGTTCCTCTACCTCCCGTACACACCTACTGTACTTTGTTATTTATTTTTTTTCTTGAACAGTGATACACATTAGATTGGGGGGAAAAAAGTCCAACTGCAACAGTTATTTGATCAATATTATTATTTAAAATGTCCAAATTATGATGTACTAATTTGCAGGTTTCATAGATTATAACAATATAGCAGCCTCAAGCACAACAGGTCTTCTTTAAATCATACACTGTGTATATATAAATGGAAATAGCTAAACTGCAAATAGGAAGTAAGCATGGGCGCTCTTCCAGCTCCATCGACTTTCACTCTTATTTTTAATTGAAAAATCGTCACCCCTCTATCTGTAACTGCTGCTCTCAGGCTCTTCATTTTGGTCTTAAAATGTTCGTATTAACGCTCTTTACATGATTCTGGTGTGTTTTTTTTATATATATATTTTGTCTGTAAATAAATTCCTATTCCAAATATGAAACTCGGCTCCAAATTCGCCCCTGTAACCACTAGCCACAGTGAGATTCATTTGACTGGAGCTGAATGCTATGGGCGACCTCACACTCACTTAGTCCACTTCTTCATACAGTCGATGCTTTAAGTTTACACTGTGTAACTTTTTGGTAGAGGCTCCATTACCTGCTTGTTTCTATGGATACGTCATTGCTCTGCCTGGAATGTTCCACAGTGTGACATTAAACAGATCTACTTTACATTTATTCAGTGATAGGTGATTTTATAGCTCAAAAATACCTCAAAAAACAAACATTCTGACTGTGGGGGGTCGCCTCATACTGTGAAACATTCCAGACAAAGATCAATAACATTTCCATGGAGAAAAGCATTTGACGGACCCTTCAGCAGAAAAGTTACACAGTGCACCTTTAACCCGTGTTTTATTTCTGTTTTTCAGGCTGTGCGCTGCTATGACTCGCTGATCCTTAAGGCCGAGGGCAAAGTGGAGCCGGAGCTTTTCTGTCAACTCGGACACTTCAACCTGCTCCTGGAAGACTATCCTAAAGGTCTGACCAGCTTATCTCAACGTACTGATGAACAGGCCTGACGTGATCATTTCTATATCAACTTATCAGAATTGGGCTCAGAATTTATTGTGAATAGAGTTTCTTTGCGCGAGTGGGGAAATTTTTCTCAATACAAAAATAATCATTGCAAAAAAATAATTAAACGGTTTTAAAGGCTTATTGATATCAGTCTCATGCTATTTTTATTGCTTCTTATTTAGAAGTTTATTACCATTTTTATTTATTTTTTTACTCTGTGTGAGCTGCTGTGTCTAAATAATTTCCCTTGTGGATCAATAAAGTTTGTCTTAGTCTAAGCTGTAGAGGGTTGATTAAGTAACTTCTATGGCTAATTATTGATTCATTCTGACATTTATTTGTTGCAGCTCATGTTTTTTAATGATACAGTCTATTTAATGATTATGATTCTGATTCTGAAAATGGTTTCCTAGGATTATCTTGTATTATTCTAAAGTACTGTACTTAAATTATATAGGTATCTGTACTTTCATTTAGTACATTTTAAAGTGGATACTTTTTACTTTTACTTCACTACATTTGAGTCGAGGTATCTGTACTTTCTCCTCCACTACATTTCTGAACAGGACTGAAAAGTTAAAGTATTTTTTATTTTAGTTTGAGACCTGCTGAAAAGGCTGAGGGGTTTCATTTTAGCACATTCATAATTTGAGCAAACACAAATATCCAAACTCGGCGCAAATCTGTATTAAAATCACTACATTTGAAGCATGACTAGACCTCAAAATCTGCTTGAAATACTTTTACTTTTTACTCTTTAAATACATTTTTAAACAGGTACTTTAATACTTAAGTAGATTTTTTCATGTGATACCTTTTTACTTTTTTTTTTGTATTTTTTTGCTCCAGTATCTTCTTTTACTTGAGTATCAAAACGGAGTACAGGCCTATGTTCACATGTACCATAATAATTTCTGTCTTTTCTGTTGTATCTGCAGCATTATCAGCATACCAGAGGTACTACAGTTTACAGACAGACTACTGGAAGGTAAAAGGCTTCGACAAAACGCTTGTATTTAAATATAACTACAGGAAGCTGAACTGGGCTAGGAAAACATGAAAAACTGGGTTTAGGTTTTCAGTTTCTAATATGAGTCATTTCTCATTTTCAGTGGTAAAGGAACTACTACTACCACTTCTACTACTACTACTACTACTACTACTACTACTACTACTACTATGACTAATGCTTGCATAACCTCAAAAATGAAGTGATTCAGAACTTTATTTGAATTACTGTTTGTCATGATACTAAAATATCAAACTCTATTTTGATACTAAATAATAGACTAAAAAAACATTTATTTTAGTGGTTAAAAAGTTTTTGAGCTAAAAAGTTACATACTGTGACTTTAATGTAAACAATATTTTAATTGTATTTTAATTTTTATTTTTTTTACACAGAATGCTGCCTTTCTGTACGGCCTGGGAATGGTCTACTTCCACTATAATGCCTTTCAGTGGTGAGTGTACAAAATACTGCTTTAAAGGTGCACTGTGCAGCTTTTCTGGTACTTGTTTCCATGGAGATGTTATTGCATTGCCTGGAATGTCCCATGATATATGACATTAAACATATCCATCTAGCATTTATTCATTACGTGTGTTTCTGTTGTTCAAAAACACAGTAATCCCTTCTGTGAATAGGGGTGCCTCTTCACAGATCTGAACTGTAATGTCGCGTAGTGCTTTAACCTACTAATCTGATGGTTTAATCTGTATTGTGGAACATTCTAGACAAAGCAATAACATTTCCATAGAGACGAGCAGGTGGCGGATCCTCCACTAGAAATGTTACACAGTGCACCTTTTAAATATTAACATGGGGCTGAACGATTTGGGAAAATATAAAATTGCAATTTACAGCTTCTATTTTAATGTTCAAAGTTAGTTTTTATGCAGAATAAGGCAGGAGATTTTGTTGTTTGTGGTGGAAATTATGGTACAAAACTGCAGCCTTTGCGATTTTCTAATTGCGTCCATTCAAATTTTGATTTCAGTTAATCTTGTAGCCCCATATCATTATTTTAAAATGGCATTTATATTTTACTTCATTCATATGTGTCGTGTAATATTAAAAAAAAAACATATTGGGCTATTTTCTGATCTATGTTATAATGTTTCCTCATCACAAACAGACCTGGAGTTGTGTTTTGGAGGAAACGACATTATAACATGACTTAAAGCTCACAAGAGTTTTCAAGTTTTGAGTAATATTGGACCTTTAAAGATGCATATTTTGGGTATACTACCTCTCAGTCACTGGACGTTTAAACATGACCACAAAATGATGCCTCTGTCACCCCCTGCTGGTAACAGTTGGCATTGGAGCATGTTAGATTGACTCAAGAGCAGCATAGCTCATAACAATATGCTTACAGATACATACAGAAACCTTGAATAACTTTATAACCAAATCCTCAAATTACCCTTCGCTTTGTCGAAAAAATATTTATTTTTTTTTTTTCTTAGTAATAAATAATTAATCAACATAATCCCATATATCTTACTTCAGATATTGATGTTTTCTGTATGTATATAAAAGATGAAAAGTAGTAAATATATTGGAAAAAAAACATTGAATGAGATGGTGTGTCCAAACTTTTGACTGGTAGTGTGTATGTTTCTTTAGCACCCGTGGGTCACTGTGCTGTCCTAACTCTCCCCTGTGTGTTTCAGGGCGATCAAAGCGTTTCAGGAGGTGCTCTACATCGACCCCGGGTTTTCTCGAGCCAAAGAGATCCATCTGAGACTGGGGCTCATGTGTAAAGTCAACACAGACTACGAGTCCAGTCTAAAGGTACACACACATAACTAATGTATACAACTGTATAAAAGACATAAGAAACAGCAACTACGAGTCCAGTCTAAAGGTACACACACTCACTATATACGCACAACTATACAAAACGCTGTAAACAACAACTACGAGTCTAGTCTAAAGGTACACACACTCACAGTACACACAACTCTACAAAACACTGTAAACAACAACTACGAGTCTAGTCTAAAGGTACACACACTCACAGTATACACACAACTATACAAAACACAGTAAACAACAACTACGAGTCTAGTCTAAAGGTACACACACTCAGAATATACACACAACTATACAAGACACTGTAAACAACAACTACAAGTCCAGTCTAAAGGTACACACACATAAATAATGCATACAGCTTTATACAAGACACTGTAAGCAACAACTACAAGTCCAGTTACACACATAATAGTATAACTAATACATACAACTATATAGGAACTATATAGGAAACATAGGAAACAACAGCTACATGTCCCTCTGCTCCTCCCTCTGCTCCTCTCTGCTCCTCCCTCTGCTCCTCCCTCTGCTCCTCTCTCTGCTCCTCTCTGCTCCTCCCTCTGCTCCTCTCTCTGCTCCTCCCTCTGCTCCTCCCTCTGCTCCTCTCTCTGCTCCTCCCTCTGCTCCTCTCTGCTCCTCCCTCTGCTCCTCCCTCTGCTCCTCTCTCTGCTCCTCCCTCTGCTCCTCTCTCTGCTCCTCTCTGCTCCTCCCTCTGCTCCTCCCTCTGCTCCTCCCTCTGCTCCTCTTTCTGCTCCTCCCTCTCCTCCTCCCTCTCCTCCTCCCTCTGGTCCTCCCTCTGCTCCTCTCTCTGCTCCTCTCTCTGGTCCTCCCTCTGCTCCTCTCTCTGCTCCTCTCTCTGCTCCTCCCTCTGCTCCTCCCTCTGCTCCTCCCTCTCCTCACAGATCCTGCAGCTCACATATTTCACTTAAACAAGGCTGTACGCACTATTGGCAAATGCATAAGCGAGAGACGGGATATGTGCAGCAAAGGCGATGCCAGATTTCATGTTGAGACGAGCAGGCTGTCTCTGAAAAGCGCATACAGAACATGCTGCTAAAATACTGTATATATTCTGGGCAAACAAAAAGTCATTACGTTGGTCGATACACGATACCACTGTTTTTGATCACTTATCTTTTTCTTTTTCTTTTTTTTTTTTGTCTTGCAGCATTTTCAGCTGGCTTTGATTGACTCCAACCCCTGCACTTTGTCCAAAGCTGAAAGTAAGTGTAACTTTTCTCAAACACAAATAATATAATAATTTGCCCCAAGCAGATCTGCAGTTCCACATTCCTAACTGTTGATAATGTATGAACAGCCAAATCTCTACACTTGGTAATCGTTTAGCTCCATGTGTAATTACTCACTTTGCCTGGGATCCAGAATACACACTTCTCCAGTACTTTACAAACATTTGAGTCTGAACACCGGTGAATCTCAGATGGTTGTGATTGACAGGTGGATTAGCCAATTAGAGACCCGCATAATCCGCCTATATCAAAACAAATATGGCTGCTTTTGAGGAAAACAGAAAGGACAAAAATATCACAAGGGACTGAAAAATATAGAGGATTTCTGCAAAATCAATGAGAGAAGCTCTAAACTCTGTTAAAGATCCTATATTACACAAAATGGACTCTTGTGAGCTTTAAACTTTGTTATAATGTTGTTTCCTTCTCAAAAACAGACCTGGAGTTGTGTTTTGTTTCATTCACATGTTTTAGTAACACTTTATTATTAGTTTGTGCACATCCCCAAAGCTCAAAATGCTCTGTTCCACCTTGTGATGTCATGAAGTGGTAGTTTTCAAGTTAACAGCTCCTTTTACCTTTTAGTTCAGTAGAGATTTGCAATTCCAGGGCTGAACTTATCCAAATGATTCTAGTGAAGATGTGTGGAGTGGAGCATTTCTAGTATTGCCACATGACATCACGAGGTGGAAGGGGGAGTATTTTCTGTAAGAACTCAGCATAAATCTGCAGGTTTGTGTGTTAAACGTGTGTGAATGAAACAAAAAACACAACTCCAGGTGCGTTTGTGATGAGGAAAGTGTATTATAACATGGATAAAATAGAGTAATATGGGCCCTTTTATTGTGATTTTGATCAAAACGACGGGTGACCAATGAGCTCCTTCGTTTCCCACGTGTCACCAAAATAAACAAATCTGATTGGACGATTTGGACAGTTGGAGATATGAGTATAGTTAACCACCATAGAATCCTGCCTCTTCATTATGTGGTATACAGTGTTGTTGTGTGTAAATGGAGTTCAGTTCAAAACGTGACTCCCATTCCACAACATCTCCTCTCCATCTCTTCCACCTGTTACCGTGGAAACCAGCATCTTCACATCCATTAGCTCCCCTGTCTCCTCTCCTTCTCTCTTCTTGTTCTTTCTTTCTTTCTCTCTGTTTCTCTCCACATTCTTTCCTCCTCTCTCTTCATCTCTTCGTCTTCTCTACCCATCCACATCTCTCTTTCTCTCTTCTACCCCTTTCCCTCTTCTCTTCTCTCCTCACCCTTTTCCCTCTCTCTCTCTTTGTTTTGCTTCTTCGCCACCTTCTCTTTTTTCTTTCCACCTTTCCACCTTTCTGCCCTTGTCTCCCTCTCTCTTTTCCTTCTCTCCCCCTCACCTCTTTCCTCCCTCTTCCAGCCCTTTCTCTCGCACTCCTCTCCTTCTTACCTCTCCTACCTTTTCTCTCTTTTCTCCTTTCCTCCCTCGGTCTCACTCTTCTCACCCTCGCACCGCTTTCTCCTACTCGCTCTCTTCTCTGTCCATCTTTCCCCTCCCTCACTCTTCTCATGTTTGTTTTTCCCCACCTTCACCCACCCTCTCTTACTTTCTTCCTCTCCTACCCTCTCTGCTTCTGCCTCTCCCTCTTTCCTCTCCCTCTTCTTTCCCCCATGTTTTCTCTCTCCCCTTTTGCACCATCCATCTCTCTCCCTCCTGCTTCTCTCTCTTCTCCTCCACTCTTTTTTTCCTTTCTCTTCCTCTCTCTCCCTCTCCCACTCCTGCATTACTCTCTCCTTTTACAACATTCTTCCTCTTCTCCCTCTTTTCTCTATCCTCTTTTTCTCTCTGTTCTGTCTTTATCTCCCTTCACCCCTCTATTTCTCTCTCTCCTCACTCTTCTTTGCACATCCCTCTCTCCTGTCTTTCTCCTTTATTCCTTGTCAACCCCCCTTCTTTCTCTCTTTTCTGACTCTCTTCCTCATCCTCCTCCCATGTTTTTCTCGCCTTCAACCCCCTCTCTCTCTCTCTCTCTCCCTCCTCCCTCCTCTCTCTCTCTTCTCCTCCTCTTAAAATCACTCTCTTTCCCCCGCTCAGATCACACTCCGCAGCGTTACAGACAAAAGAAGGTGCCACCCGTCTCTCCTCAACACTTCACTTAAACTACACTGGAATACACTGGCTTTACAAACATTTTACAGTCATAATTTTACCACGATTTTAAATCCCTTTTCTAAATTCATATTTTTGCTTCAAATTTATCACTAACTCAACTTTTTGTTTTTTTGTTTTGCAGTTCAATTCCACATTGCTCATCTATATGAAATCCAGGTAAGTCATGCTACTATATTTAGCCTCCATGCTAGTCTTTTGTTTTCTGTTTAACAATTAGCTTTGTACAATAGTTTTGCTAACTGCTAGCTATGACATGACCTATGAAAGTAGCCATATTAGGAACTGCCATGTTTTTTTTCCATGTTTTATAATTGGGAAACAAATTAAAGGTTATAAGCAGATTGATTGAATCCTGATTGTAAATTATAGCCTCATTTGAAACCAAAATACAGTTTAAATTGACATTTTTTTTCCAGATTAAAAAGAAAAAAAAATACCTATAACTTCACAATTTGGGATATTTTGTCAATTTATTAAGGTTTATCATTTTTAAATATTTGTATATTTTTTGTTATTATTTTGAAAATGTATCAACTAAACTATTATTATTTTTATTATTATTATTATTATTATTATTATTTTATTTTCTTGGTCAACATCTTGTAAACCAGTATTTTTAAACATGGGGATATCCCTTCTTTTGTATTGTCCATTAAATTAACCACGATCAAGATTCAGTCTGTGTGGGAAGGGGGAACGCTGCGTTGTGATTGGTCGATTGGGGGATTTCAGGCCTGTGATTGGTGGGTTTGTGGGTTGCCTTGGAAACAGGGAAGTCTGTCTCACCCCTGTGTTTTGTATTCTGGTGCTGTCCTCATGTAAAGTCTTGGAGGAGAGAAACAGAGTTACAATCCAGGTTTTATTAGGTCTGCAGTGTCATAATTTCAGATGTTGTGCAGAGGTCTGTATAACTCTGCAGAAGAGTCACTGTTTTTGAAAGAAAACTCAAAACTTCTGATCCACAAATGTTGAACTTTCTAATTATTTGTTTGGAATCATCTCCACAAACTTGTCATACTAATCTCATGGTTTAAAGGACACATATTACACTTTTTTCTGATCTATGTTCTGTTGTTTCCTCATCACAAACAGACCTGGAGTTGTGTTTTGTTTGATTCTCACATGTTTAACACACAAACCCTGCACATTTAGGCTAAGTTCTTCTCTCAAACAGAAAACACTCTGTTCCACCTTGTGATGTCATGTGGTAATACAGGAAGTGCTCCACTGTGTTTTTAAACTCGACACACCTTCACTAGAATCATTTGGATAAGTTCAGTCCTGGAATTGACGATCTCAACTGAACTAAAGGTAAAAGGAGCTGATAACTTGAAAACTACCACTTCATGACATCACAAGGTGGAACAGAGCATTTTGAGCTTTGGGGATGTAGACAGACTAATAATAAAGAGTTACTCAAACATGTGTGAATGAAACAAAACACAACTCCAGGTCTGTTTTTGATGAGGAAAGAGTCAGTTTTGTGTAATGTAGGACCTTTAAACAGCAAAGTTCACTATAGGACAATGGACAGGGGTGATACAGTTTAAATAAGGCTTAAAACATTAGCTTCTACTCATTAGGATAATAGGGACTTGTAGTTTTGGATTGGTAACATTTTCTTACCTTTTTGTGTTTGACAGAAGAGATATCGAGCTGCTAATGAAGCTTACGAGGCGCTGCTACAGACAGAGGACCTCCCAGCTCGAGTCAAGGCCACCACTCTGCAACAGCTAGGTAAGAAAATAAGTGCAGATATATGCACAGAGACAAAGGTTTGGGCATATATGAAGCGAAATGTATGGAATTATGTAGTAAATGGAAAAAAGGTGAATAACTTGTATTGTATTGTGCTGTATATACGTCACGATCAGGAAATATCAAAAGTTCAAAGCAGTGATCAAAGCTTTGCATGGGTATTTTTTTTTTACATCTTATTAAAAATTTCACACTCTTTTGTTTACTACATTTGCGATGGGTGATGTGTCTGTTCCAGTGTTGCACTGGCTGATATCCAGACCAATTCTTGAATATCAGTATCTGATACTGAATAAAATGCCAGTTAACAGTGCAGTGAGTGCAGTGCACTACAGTACCTTTACACATGTATCTGTCTCAGGCTGGATGCATCACACGGTGGAGCAGCTCGGGGACCGGTCCACCAGAGACAGTTTTGCCATTCAGTGTCTGCAGAAGTCCCTCGAGGCCGACCCCAAATCAGGACAGTCCTGGTACTTCCTCGGCAGGTACTACTAACACTACTACTGCTAACACTAATAACCAATACTACTAACACTACTACAGTTTACTAGGCAGTGTATTTAACTGCTTTGTGTCTCAGGTGCTACTCCAGTATTGGTAAAGTCCAGGACGCATTCGTCTCATATCGTCAGTCCATAGACAAGTCCGAGGCCAGTGCGGACACATGGTGCTCTATTGGGTAAGACTCTCAGAATCTGAACACCTTTGAAACTGACCATAGCATATTGTTATTGTGTCTTTGGACACTTCAGTGTCATGTGATCAGTGAGTGAGTGTGTGGTGATGCGCATGTATGGATATTTTATGATTTAAATTGATTATATTTTGAGACACAGTGCATCTTATTATATTATTTTGAATCACAACTATGTGAAATGATTGACGCATCACTGAAAACCATTGAAGCTTTAGCTTTTCTGAACCCATCACCAATCCATGACCGATAACTGGTTAGAGCCATTTCTAATTCTTGTATTCAGTGGAGCATTGCTGCCTCATTACTTTACAGAAGGTCATTATGTAAAGTAATAGTTGATTTTGCATGAACTCTCATACAGATGAGTAGTTTGGGTCAGATACTGAGATATGTTTTGCTACACCCTCTTTTTATTCGACTTCAGCTCTAATAATAATAATAATAATAAATATTGACGCGAAACACCAACATTTTTGCACAGTAATGCAGATAGTCTAATCCTCTGCTGTCAAGGATCCTGACTCGGTATAATTAAAATGGTTGAACTGTTTTGAAAGTGCCATAGAAATAACTTATCATTCTTCATTCTTTCTATATTCTTTCTTTTTATCATTTCTATCATTCTTCAACTTATCATGTCTCATTCTTTCCCCTCCAGCGTGTTGTACCAGCAGCAGAACCAGCCCATGGACGCTCTTCAGGCTTATATCTGTGCAGTGCAGTTGGATCACAGTCACGCGGCGGCCTGGATGGACCTGGGCACTCTGTACGAATCCTGTAACCAACCGCACGACGCCATCAAGTGCTACATCAACGCCACAAGGAGCAAAGGCTGCACCAACATCGCGGCTCTCACACACAGAATCAAGTGTCTGCAGGTACGTGGGCACTGCCAACTACTCCCAAGTACTACCAAATACTACCAACTACTACCAATTCTGCTGTGCTGGTTTTACTGTTCTTTAAAAGGTTGCGTTCACGTTGTAGAAGTTGATGATGTCATAATTTCAGATGGTGAACAGGGGACTATTGATATTTTGCAGTGACGTCACGCTGGGGGTGTTCTACATTTATGTCTATAATAGTGGAATGTTTACCAGTTACCTTAGAGACAATACACACTTAAGCAAACACTGTTTTTGGATTGTATGAAAACTCAAGAAAAATACAAGCTTGTGGTCAGTGTGAGCGTTCATGGTCCTGTTTAGGAGTTTGATTTTCAACAAAAAGGTGAAAGTGACTAACTGGAAAACTGTTGGCTAAGGCTAGCTAGCTTGTAATTTTATTTGAGAGAGGCTTTTTAACAGCACAAATCGACTCACCTGTTGTAGCTTCTTTGGTGTGATTGTGTTAAATTAAAGTCTAATAGAGTTTCTGACAGAGTAGTGCCTACAGTTAGCATCAAACCCTTCGGAATGTTGATGACATCAGCTGCAAAGTATCAATATGCTATTATTCATTCACTTCCCAAACTCAACAGCTCTGAGCTACTCTACAGTCGCCTTTGATAATCCCATTTCATCTCGCACCAACGCCAATATTCTGAATACAGTTTAACAGGAGATACTGTGTTTTGCTGTGTACAGTGTTAAGAACCATGTGTTCAGTGTGATGTCACTTCTGGGTCCATCAGCTGATTGAAAACAATGAACATTTTTACATTTTCCTTTTTTCGCGACAACACATCTCACATTAGAAAGAGATTGCAGTCGTTCAAAGCTAACAGCAAGGTTATGTGGTTATAACTGACAGTATACGATGGATTTGGGGTTGAATAATGGCACCACTTTCTGAAGCTGTTGTGAACAAATCATTTCACTTTTGTTTATTTATACTGACAGAGAAGACGTTGAAGTTTGTGCCAGTTTTTGTTTCATGTGGATAGGCCCAGGAATTACAGAGATACGAACCTTAAACCAGTTCAACAAATCTGCGATCACACGGCAAACTCCACCTGAGAAAACTAACCCGTCTCCAGCTCTGGTTAAACTATAGAGATTCTACAGTGTGCTGATATTACGTGAACGCAACCTATTGGGTTTTTTTTATATTTGGTTTGTTGAGAACTAAAACATGGACTAAAATAAGGCTGGTTCATTTGAGTTTTCTAACAGTAGTTTTTGGTTGAGATGCATCAGGCTAAGCTATTGCTATACAAGTGAATGGACTAAGTAGCTACTTCAGGGAACATTTCATAATACTGTATTTTCTAGGGATGCAATTCAACATTTGTTAGGCTTAAAGGTGCACTGCGTAACTTTTTATGGACAGTCTGCCACCTGCTTGTCTCCAAGGAGATGTTATTGCTTTTCCTAGATTGTTCCACAGCATGGCCTTAAATTTATCTATCTCCATGGAGACAAGCAGGTAGTGTGCCTAGGGCAAGTTACAGGTAAGATTTGTCAAAAGGTGACCCCGCCTTCAAGGTTTTTTTTTTTTTGTTTGTTTGGTTTTTTTTTTTAAGCAATAACGACGCCTGCAAGTTAATGCCATACTGTGGAACATTTCAGGCAAGAGACCAGCAGATGATAGAGTAGACCATCCACCAGAAAAGTTACATATTGCATCTTTAAAACTAAATAAAGGCTAATCCCGTTTTGTTTTTTTGTAGTTTTTGGTTAAGATGCAATAACAGGCTAATACTACACATTTTAACTGACAAATTAGTCAAATTCAGTTAAATTAAAGCTACCATCTGTAAGTTTATTTTATTTTTTTCACCAGTAGATGGCAGATGTGAAATCTGTTCCTCCTCTTTCCTCACCTGACCCCTCCCCCGTCACCTGACCCCTCCCCCGTCACCTGGCCCCTTCCCCTCACCTGGCCCCTTCCCTCACCTGGCTCCTCCCGTCACCTGGCCCCTTCCCTCACCTGGCCCCTTCCCTCACCTGGCTCCTCCCGTCACCTGGCCCCTTCCCTCACCTGGCTCCTCCCGTCACCTGGCCCCTTCCCTCACCTGGCTCCTCCCGTCACCTGGCCCCTCCCGTCACCTGGCCCCTCCCCCGTCACCTGGCCCCTCCCCCGTCACCTGGCCCCTCCCCCGTCACCTGGCCCCTCCCCGTCACCTGGCTCCTCCCGTCACCTGGCCCCTCCCCCCTCTCCTCACCTGGCGTTTCTCTAATTGCCAGTCTAATTACGGATGGTAGCTTTAACATTAAATTAAAAGTAAAATAAGCCAATAACTGTGTTGGATTTCTACTTTGGTACATACGCTATCTGGTTATTTTTCATGACATTCAAACCAGTATTTTACGTATGTTTTTAATATAAATATCATTGCATCATTTAAATAGAATAAAATACAGAGTTAGAGCCGTTCCTCCTCCTCAGGTTTGCTCTGCAGGACATGTACCGTCACCAGTGCTCTGCTTCTCTGTGGTTGAACCTAAAAGTGAAATTAATACACTCTCAGTTCCTTTTATGCCTTTTTCATTTAACCAGAAGATTTATTTAACTGTGAAAGTGCCAAAAGATCCACTGATATTTGTGTTTCCACGTTTAGAGCTGCATAATGTTCTGTCTCATTATTGGCCAATGCAAAATCTATAGATACACTAAATACACTGAGATTTGCCATGTTTTTACTACAAAAAAACAGCTCCATAATTAGTGTTAAATTCTGTTTGTGGGTTGTTGGTTTTTTTTTATTAAGTGTCCGCCACCTGCTTGTGTCCCTGAAGATTTTATTATTTGTCTCTGAAGTTCCACAGTGTTCTTGGATTTTTTAAATTTTATTATTTTTTAATACGTGCAAGATGAACAAGTTTGATTGCCATACTGTGCAACATTCCTGGTAATGAAATAACATCTCCAAGGAAACAAGCAGGTGGCAGACTCCCCACCAGAAAAGTTACATAACGCACCTTTAACCATTTAAATAAAAAATAAATCAAATATTAAACCTAGTTATTGAATATTATGCAGCTTTATGAGGTCATCTTCCTTTTCTTAAGGCACACAATTACATATACTGTATGTTTAATGAGCATAAAAGGGTCTTTACACATTTTATAAGAGAATGGCAACACTTTATAATAACTACACCTTAATTACCGTTAATAAAGCATGAACACAGAGTAATGAACAAATAGTTTATTAAGGGTGATTCAGGCTTTGTAACTACTTAAAGAGGGGGTATTACACTTGCTCTATGTGTTAAATCACTCCCCCTTCAGAGCGCTATCGCAACACAATCAGCGTGCATCCCGCTAATGAAACTATTGCACATCGCATCAGGTTTGTGAAGTCGTAGTCTACAGTTTTGTGTCATGTTTTTGTACATTACATGGGTGACGTTGGCTTGTGGGCGGAGTCTTGTACAAGATCGTAAGAAAAACCTGAGAGAGAGATCGCTAGATTACTCAAACATGCATGAATGACATCTAAAACCTCTACACACATGTTTTTGATGAGGGAACAACGTTATAACATGGCAGAAAGCTCCAGAAAGTCAATACCCATCTTTAATGAAGGGTGTAGAGTATGAATTAAGTCATAACAAAGCCTAAATCGTTCTTTAGAAACTCTTTGTTCATTGTGAATTCACTCTTTTTTCATGTTTTATTAGGGGTAGTTATTATAAAATGATATTTGACATTGTTTTAGACCTGTTCTTCAGCCTGTCTCATCCGTGCTGGCTTCACATTCAAATGCATGGTTCAAATTTCACCAGCTCCTCTGTATTAAGACAAGCTCAAGGTTCTGTCTTAATACATTTTTTACTGTTTTTGTGGCTTTTACTTTCGCAAAATCACTACGAAATTTACTGCTGATTTCAACCTGCTTGATCTACTCACCATTGCTGTTCATTCTCCTTGTTTTTGGGGTCCATGGCAACCGATAAAGTTATAATGGCGAACATTGAAATACCTGCTAAAAGGGTATTCGATTTTGGACAATTTAAAATGCAATAAAGTCAGTGATATTAACTCATTAGTTTATTGGAAGATGTGTCAGATGCCCTCCCATCCTCCTCTTGTATCCCTGTGTGTCAGATGCCTTCCCATTCTCTTGTTGTACTCCTGTCTGTCAGATGCCCTCCCATCCTCCTACAATATCGCTTGTGTATCAGATGCCCTTCCGTCCTCCTCTTGTATCCCTGTGTATCAGATGCCCTTCCATCCTCCTCTTATAAATGATCAGGGAAAACATTTCTGGATTTGACTTTTGGAGAACTCTTATACAAAATTCCACTATCCCTAAAGAAAATAGCTTTATTACATTAAAATTGTCCAAAAAAACCATTACATTTCTGCCATTTTAACACTACCCGTTGCTTCAGTGGTCTTCATTTCTTATTTAAACTTTCTTTTTATATTTTATTTTGATTTTTCACGTCGTTTTCATCCCCTTTAGGCTCAGTTGAGTTCCCCCCCGCTCAGTACCCTTCAGAGTAAAACTAAAATGCTGCCCCTTATTGAGGAGGCTTGGAGTCTGCCCATCCCCGCAGAGCTCACGTCCAGACAGGGACCAAGCAATGCTCCGCCGCAGGTGAGAGAAGCTAGTACTACCACCTATTATTATTATTATTATTATTATTATTATTATTACTACTATACTATTATTACTATTATCACATATATACAGCCCTATTTCCCCTGTTTAATCTATAAGACACAGGTTTTGCACTTTGGTGAAACGTTTTAGCCACTCTCCATCCTCAGATATGATGTGAAACTAGCATCCTTCAAACCTGGTGTTTAAATGTACTTTTTAAAATTCTCCTTTGTACCAAATAGGGATGCAACAATAACCCAAATATCGTGTACCGTCAAAAGTCTCCAGAAATACTCCGGGCCATCACAGTATATCGAAACTCGAGTCTCTTTGCTCTTTTATTGTTTTGATGCAGCAACAGCTAAAAGAAACAAAGCAAAGAATTATTGTAAATGTAGTTCCCTCCGTTTCAGTCAAATTTACACAGTCAAATTTACACTTTTAAGTCTTAACGCTTTGGTTTATGACAGAACCAAAGACTTGTCAAGGCGTTTTTAAAGGGAAAAGTAGTATATTCACAGTTTTGCCTCAAATAAATACAAAAGATCGCAATAAATATCGTTGTTGTGAAATTTCGTACCGAGAAATTTGGATATCGTTACATCCCCAGTACTAAAACGTGGACGCACCTTTTCATTGTCGATACCGAAGACTTGAAATGGATAAAGCACGACGTAGAGCTGATAGAGATATAGAGATATGGAGAGGTTTGCAATACCTGAAATTCTGGTATCAACTTGGAGCCAGTATCAGAGTATCGATACCAAGTTTGCGCCCACTTTTGCTGTTGAAACGCGTTGTGCCTACATGACGTTCAAAAAATTTAAGCTGAACCAGTTATCTTTGGTGCTGGATCCCCTCTCCCCTCGTACACCTCTCTGTTACGTTGAGATTTCATAATTTCTCGACGTTCCTTGTTTCAGACACGTTTTAATGCCAGGTCTGACGGTGGCTGGTTGGTGCTGTTTCTCTCTGTCTCTTTTTAAATGTTTGATCTGAGGATGAGTCGGGCTAACACCAGAACTGCTCCTTTTTCTGTTCACTGTAGAAGCAGCTTCACCCATCACACCCAGCAAACTGTAGATCTGATATGATTTAAATCCATATATTTAAATATTTACTCCCTAGAATACATTATTTTTAACTAATGTCTCTTGGACTCTTGTGTTGTTGCAAATTCAATTAAAATTCCATGATCTTGACCTCACTGTCTCCCTTGAGGTAAACGTTTTCAGATCAAATATTTGTAATACTGATTTATTCTTAATTACAGATATATGCGCATGACGTCCCATTTATTTATGTCATAATTTGGTGTTTTGGTTCAAGATGATTATCCAGTCAGAAAGCAGAATGAGCCAGTTTTAATGCTCAAATCCAGTTGGTTTAAACCTAAAATGTTTCTCTTTGTTCTGAATGGTCACTACCTAAACCCCAGCACCTGCAGCCAAGCATGAATCAGTGCTAGTGCAGCCTCTACATCTATAGACTGGTCCTAATCCTGCTTTAACCCCATTATAGTTCCTTTTGCCTACCCTGGGTGTGATCGGTGAAGTTTTGTAGTCTTAGTTTCACATTTAGGCTTCCCATTGGTCCTGTCTGTCTTCTTCCCCTGTTGTAGTTGACCTTAGATGTCCTGCAGTTGCTCCCAAAGCCGACGTGGCGCCCCCTAGTGTCTGAACTCCACCTAGATCTCATTCATAACATCATCAAAATCTCTCATGGTCGCTCATTAAGTCCTGATTTGCAATGGGAACTTTAAGCCATAACTTTGTACAGGGCTAGAAACGCAATTCACATCTATATTCAGTGTTTTTATAATTGTATTTCATCTATTTAACAGTGTGTTAAATAGCTACATATTATTTGGTATTTTGACAATTATAAGGTTATTTTTGTTGCAGCTAGGGCTACACAACCAATTAGTAACCAATTCAATTAGCTGTTCTTTTTTAATAAATCGTATTAAAGCTTTGTTGTTTACAGTTAAATATGATCAAATTGGTTGACTAACAAGCTTATAATATTTGTTGCAGCCCTATTTGAAATTGCAATCTGATTTTTTTTTTCTTTTTTGTATCTATTTTTTTAAATAATTAACCCTGTTTCTGTTGCTGTGGCTTTCCTGTCCCTGCTCTCTTCTCCTCCATCACTTTTTCCTCCATTTTTATTTTATTTTTGATCATGTCTTTGTCCCTCCTCCTTCGTTGGTGCCTCAGGCGTGTAAGCCGAACCATAGCGCAGAGGGAGGGGGCTCTGGTCCCACTCTGCCCCCCCACGTCAGCCCTCTGTCCCAGGCAGACGAGTCCTGTCCGGCCAAGAGGAGGAGGGCGGGCAGTCCAGCCAAGGTGAGAGAATTACTGATGTAACTGCGGTTCTATGAATCCTGAATGAGACGCCAGTGCTGAAAACGCTGAATGATGATGTCATTTGAGCACCGCCCTCTAGTGGTCAGTAGGAATGACAACAATACATTAAAGGTCCCACACTGCGCTATTTTCTGATCATTGTTTCCTCATAACAAACAGACCTGGAGTTGTGTTTTGTTTCATTCTCACATGTTTAACACACAAACCCTGCAGATTTAGGCCAAGTTCTTCTTTCAAACTGAAAACACTCTGTTCCACCTTGTGATGTCATGTCAGGAAGCTCCATTCACCTTCACTAGAATCATTTGAATAATTTCAGCCCTGGAATTGCCAATCTCTACTGAACTAAAGGTAAAAGGAGCTGTTAACTTGAAAACTACCACTTCATGACATCACAAGGTGGAACAGAGCTTGCGCTTTGGAGATATAGACAGACTAATAATAAAGTGTTACTCAAACATGTAAATGAAACAAAACACAGCTCCAGGTGTGTTTTTGAGGAGGTAACAACATTATAACATGGATGAAAGCTCACAAGAGTCAATATTGCGTAATATAGGACGTTTAAGGTGTGCCGGCCACAGAGTTTCTAATCTTTATTCCATTCTTCAGGGTGAACCTTGGGCCAGTAACCCCGCACAGCAGCAAGTCCCCAACTGGTATCTGTCTCCACAAAAACTACAGGTGTGTCAGAGTGTTTATTTAAACTTTCACAACAGAGGCATTGTTTTACCTCAGGAGAAAATGATGCATAATTTCTTGACATACGTCCCATGCACGGTGTCCTTAAACGTGTGCCCTGATCTGACCTGTTTCTTCTTCTCTCCTTCAGTTGTTGGAGCAGTTGAGAGGAAACCGGGCGAGTCTTAAACCTCCTCAGTTACAGATGTTGGAACAGCTGGAGGCTCAGCTCAACATGATGCACCAACACCAGGTACAGAGCACGCCTGTTTAATGTGTTTAATGTATGACAACTCACCTGGCTGTGTTGGAAAAGCACATCTCTCACACTTCACACCAGTCTCTTGCTATTTTTGCTACTTATTTAGAATGTATTATTGCCATTTATATTTTTTCCTTGTTATTATTTATAATATATTGTGATTTCTAAGCTACTGTGTCCAAATAATGTCCTCTGTGGATCAGTAAAGTTTGTCCAAGTCTAAATTACAGTTTCCCTATTGGAATTTGTTAGCTTTGTGCAATTAATTAAATTTCCATTTTCTAATTGCGTCAAAAACTCAATTATTCTTTTCAAAGAACAGACACAAAAATGAGAAAAGTCATATCTAAAGTAGAAGTACAGGAAACACAAATGTTCAGATCATTTCATGTTGTCACATGAAGCTTTTGTCACTTTAGACTCACAGTGGGAAGAGGAAACACAACTTTTACTCAAGTAACAGTACTGTTACTTAAAGGTGCACTATGTAACTTTTTCGTTTGGGGTCCATCACCTGCTTGTTTCTATGGATATGTCACTACTCTGCCTGGAATGTTCCACAGTGTGACATTTAACAGCTCTGCCTTACATTTATTCAATTACAGGTTTTATAGCTCAAAAATACCTAGAAAAACAGGGATTCTGACTGTGAGCGGGGTTGCCACTCCACAGATCTGACCTGTAACTCGGTCTGGTTTGGTCTCCATGATGATAGAAAGGTTTAAAGCCATACTGTGAAACATTCCAGACAAAGCAATAACATTACTATGCAGAAAACTCTTTGACAGACCCTGCACCAGAAAAGTTTCACCTAACCAAGTAAGAGTAAAAGTATGCTGTCTGAAAAGCACTACCCACTGTGTATTTCATAGTACATAAATAATGGTTCCAGTTATTATCCAAATAATGTAGTCATTTCTCACACAGACCTTGTATTTCTTTGTTTCAGATGAGGCAGAACTCTGGTCACGTTCGTCCCTCTCTCCCCAATGGCCCCACCCCTCACCCCCTCCCCTCCCCCAACCTGCACCGCCTGCCCCAGAGACCCCTCCTCAACGGGCCCTTGGGTGTCCCCCCCTCGGCCCCCACCAGGAGCAGCAGCAGCAGTAGTAGTAGTAATAATAATAGTAGTAGTAGTAGTAGTAATCAGACGGATGGGGACGTGCCTTATGTACAGACAGCGGAGGGAGGAGAGAGAGCGCTACCTCAAACCTGCACAAAATCACAGGACTCAACGCCATGCCCCGCCCTCCACCAAAACAACTCTCAGGTAACGGTCATATTTAAAGCAGACCTATCCTGCAATATCGACTTTCCCCTTTTCATTTTCCCTCTGTATGTAAATCCTTTTCCTATTCATTATATGGAACTCGGCTCAAAATTTGCTCCTATAACTGCTAGCCCCGATGAGCCTCATTTGACCTGAGCCGAACGCTATGGGCGATGTCACACTCCCTTAGTCCACGTCTTCATTCAGTCTGTGGTTCTAACAGATGACGTCCCACCTTCAGAACGTTACACACTGTACTAGGGATGCATTTCTTGGTGCATTTCTACACTGTACCTTTAAAATTTACTATCACGGGTTTTATAAGCTTACAAACAGTATTTATTTTTTTACAATGCCAAAAAGCTAATAATCAGAATGTGTAATTTTTATGGAATTTCAGCCTGTCATCTGCGTGCTGACATTGTTTGCATATTGTTTTATTTATCCCCTTTTTGCTTTTTTGATAATTTAATAATTTTCTCTTTTAGGGGCTTCAGAAAGGCTCAGCTCCAGCCGCTCCCCCCTCCAGCTCGAACACGCCCCCCGACCCCAGCTTAGCTCCTCCCACTTCCTCCTCCGCTTCCTGCCCATCGTCCAATCAGGTCGCACATTCCACAGACGCATCATCATCATCGTCATCACCGCTTCAACCCAATTCTACCAATAACAACACGGTTAACTCAAACCACCTCCCAGCGTCCCCTGCTCCCTCCTCCTCCTCTTCCTCGGCTACCTCTAGTTCCACGATTACCGCTACCAAAGACGCTACCAAACAAAACATATCGCATAAAAACGGCGACGGCGAAGCTACGAAATCTCCACTCACGTCCAATCACGTTCAAACTGAAACTGAAAAACCTTCTTCGGAAAACAGCGAAACAACTGGAACTTTAAGCGCAGACAATCCAAGGCTATCTGCTTTGTTAGCGGCTAGTAAAGATGACACGGAAAACTCCACGAATTCCCAAGAAGTTAGTAAGAAAGTCAACAATATCCATCCAGGAATCAAACCATCAACTCCTCAGGCGCACAGCTCAACGGCTTCTTCCCCGATATCGGCAATGTCGACAGCTACGCCTTCTCCGAAATCCACAGAGCAGACGGGAGCGCAGAGTCCAGCCAATTCAAATACTCCAGCTGTGAATGGGAAAGGGGGGATCTCCGAAGATTCCCAAAGTCCGTCAAAACCGGATCCTCCAGTCGTACCGGGGCTGAAGGCCACGCCCCCACATGCCCACACATCTAACTCCTCCTCCTCCGTGTCCATCTACCCGAGCTCTACAGACGTGCTCAAGGCCTGCAGGTGAGACTAGAGAAATCAGACTTTAAATTAACAATATTATGTTTTTCCCAGCTGGTTTGTTCCTGGTTTAACTTCCCGATGTCCTGATTATTTTTAAAAAGGTGCACTGTGTAACTTTTTGTTTGGGGGTCTGTCACCTTCTTGTTTCTATGGATACGCCATTGCTCTGCCTGGAATGTTCCACAGTGTCACATTAAACAGCTCTACTTTACATTTATTCAACTACAGGTGGTTTTATTGCTCAAAAATACCTAGAAAAACAGACATTCTGACTGTGAGCGGGGTCGTCCCGCCACAGATCTGACCTGTAACTTGGTCTGGTTTGGTCTCCATGAAGATAGAAAGGTTTAAAGCCATACTGTGAAACATTCTAGACAAAGCAATAACATGAAGAAAAGCATTTGACAGACACTCCACCAGAAAAGTTACACAATGCACCTTTAAATTTTGATGTAGCCTAATGGTGTGTGTTGTGTGGTTTTGTTAAATGTCGACCTATTTCAGACCAGGTTCTTTAGTACAACTTCAATTCCATATAACGAGTTGGACTACTACTTTCATTAAAAAGTTATTTTAGTCATTTCTTTGCTCAAATCCTAATATTGTCAACACTACATACAACTAAACACTAAACACGCAGGTAGTTTTGTGTTTAATTGCTCTGTCAAACTTCTACTGCACAGCTTAAAGTTAATTTGACGGGTTAGACTAATTTCACAAAAACATATATTTAAGATTTGACTAAAAACCTTTGCCTGGTTCTAGTTTCTTTTTAATTTTGGTGAAGTTTATAATTTTACTTCCTGGTTGGACACAGGCATCAGATGTGACAGACATAGAGGTAGTTCTGTAACTGTTACCTAGCAACCGTAATGTAAACAAGGGTCAAAACATGTCGAAATTGCACAATAGTTTTGATTAGACTAATAAAAATGGATGACGACACCTTTATTTAGTTAAACGAAGGTTTAAAGTGTCAGAAAAATGCCTTGCTTGTGCGTAAATTGTCTCTGCGTTTTGGTTTGTAGCCTTATTTTCTTTTAATAGTATTTTATTATGTGGAAAAGTGACAGGTTCTATTTGTGCCTAATTTAATCAACCCATTTAAAGTACATTACAGTTAGTTTTGTTTTTATTGCCATCTCCATCTTAATTTTGTCGATTTTCCTTATAATTATATTTAGTGAAGCTGCTCTTTCCGATTTAATGAATTGAAAGCTTTTTGACAATTACTTCTAAATGTGAAATGGTTTATGCAGAGTGGACCAGGGCTTTCATTGTGTTTAGTCGGGAAGGCAGCGCCCCCCAGTGGAATTACGGCACGACTACAAACACAAAGGCGTGTTATGTAACTTCGTTCAGGACTCAAGGCTGCTGCTGTTGCTGTGCAGAAACCAGGAGCACAATAGTGGAAATGCGTCGGCTTTAAACCAGTGCATATCATTATTTAAAGCTGCACTGTGTAACTTCCACCTGTTTGTCTCCATGGAGATGTTATTGCTTTGCCTAGAATGTTCCACAATATAGTAGTGTTGATGAACTTGATGCTGATACTAAAGAATCGACTTCAATGTTAAATGGTAGTACTTTGTTTAAAGGTGCATTGTGTAACTTTTCTGGTGGAGGGTCCGTCAAATGCTTGTCACCACGGAGATGTTATTGGCATTAAACCTTTCTATCTTCATGGAGACTAAACCAGACCAAGTTACAGGTCAGATCTGTGGAGAGGCGACCTCACTCACAGTCAGAATGTTTGTTTTTCTAGGTATTTTTGAACAATAAAACCACCTGTAATTGAATAAATCTAAAGTAGATCTGTTTAATGTCACACTGTGGAACATTCTAGGCATAACGTATCCATAGAAACAAGCAGGTGACGGACCCCCAACCAAAAAGTTGCACAATGCACCTTTACTCTCACCGTGTTACCTTATATCTGTGTGGTCCCTCCCTAAATGCATTTTTACTGAGAGCTGGCTCACCTCTCCACAGATCTCACCTGAAACTGACTGCCTGGTGCTGTCACCTGCTTGTCTAGTTAAATGTCATACTGTGGAACATTGCAGGCCAAGCAATAACATCTCCATGGAGACAAGCAGATGGCAGAAAAGTTACATAATGCTCCTACTTTTTACTGCCTAAGCGTTGCCGGTTTTCATTTTATTGCTAAAAATATTGTGATTTCTGAGCCAAAACGCCACCGATTTGGCTAAAGGCAAAAGCTGCTGGCATCAAATTTGCGTCTTAGTGAAGGCAATTTGAGGGCTTAAATTATCGGAATGAGTCTTGTGAAGGTGAATGGACATGAAACGAACTTTAATACCACTTAATGACATCACAAGGTGGAACCAAATATCAAAAGAGAGAGTCAAAATTGTGAGAGATTCAAAATATGCAGAATTGACCAAGAAGATGGACCTTATATGGTGAAAACAGTTCATACTAATGGTGCTTGTTTAATTTAGTTGGTTTAATTGTTCAGTATAGCCCAATAAAAGAATAAATATTTACCGTATTTTCCGGACTATTGAGCGCACCTGAATATAAGCCGCATCAACTAAATTTTCAAAGAATTTTATTTTTGTACATATATAGGCCGCACCTGTCTATAAGCCGCAGGTGTCCACGTCTTCAAGAAGTTTTCAAGTTCCGAGCATCTGCTTGTATTGCCTCTAAAGCTTTTGTCGTCTTTTTGCATTGAGTCAGTTCGTCACGCGCGAGAGTCGCTCTGGCGCCCTACTGCGCATGTCTCGAGCAGAAAGAGCCGCTGTCCTGTCTGGGATCATGTCAGTGTCTTGTAGGATTTCAACAGGATTTCAGGCTCTCCCGGGGGTCGGGGTTAGTTGTATCGATCATGTACGAGTGGATGTCCCGCTACTGAAGTTTGAGACGTTTCGTCTCGTCATTTACGCTTCACCTGCATTTAACACATACGGGTCATTAAGACGTATCCCACTCACTAATGTTCATTTAGCAGCAGAACTTATTTTATCACGCAGCGATAAACTGTTTTAGTGCTGACAACAGCGCTAGCGAGTGTTCTAACTAACCCTAACCCATGTTCACCGCACAGACAGCGGCGCTTTCTGCACTCGAGCTGCGCGCGCATCCGCTGTGTTCATAGACGAATAATTATTCGTCCATATATTAGCCGCATCGGTGTATAAGCCGCAGGGTTCAAAGTGTGAGAAAAAAGTAGCGGCTTATAGTCCGGAAAATACGGTAATCCATGTGTGTATTTATTTTATTTTTGTCTGTTTGTTTCAGAAACCTGGGTAAGAACGGTCTGTCCAACAGCAGTATCCTCCTGGACAAGTGCCCTCCTCCTCGACTGCCCCCGGCCCCCAGCCCCACTCTGCCCAAAGACAAACTCAACCCCCCCACGCCCAGCATCTACGTGAGTACTACTACTACTACTACTACTGTTACTGTAGACGCGAGTACAACTGCTGAGGATTATTCTTTTAGCTTCTAGTTTGGACGCTTTTTATTTACTTCTTTTACTCCATGCCAGTGCCAGTTTGGGTCGGTGCCCATTTCAAAACCACTTCTGCCGTTTTTCTCTCTGGTTCCAGGAGCTGAAAACAGGATCAGAAATGAGAAATGAGTGGTGGAAATTCTAGTGGAATATTAAACATGAACGTTACATTTTATAGTTTGCACTGACTAAAAGTACATAATGGAAAATCAAAATAAAGTCAGGCAAGGCAAGTTTATTTGTACAGCAGAATTTGTACACAAAGTAATTCAAAGTGCTTTACTGAACAAGAAATAGATTAAAATCACAATACAAACAAATCAAAACATAAATAATCATAAAATTGAAAAGGGAGAGAGACATTAAATGAGGGAAAAGTGTGCAGAATGAAAACCTTTCAGTCATACGCAGCTAAACAGAACCAGTTTGAGCCTGGATTTAAACAGAGTCAAAGTAGAGGCCTGTGTCATAAGTTCAGACTGTTCCAGGTTTTAGCTGCACGAATCTGAAAACACTGACTCCCTATGTTTAGTCTGGACTCTGGGCCCCAGCAGGAGGCCGGGACTAAAGCAGAACTAAACCAGGTCTACAGCAGGAGGCCGGTCCCTGAGCTCCTCACAGTGCAGGTGGTTCACGTGGCACTAACATTTCATAGATGTACATTGGTGCTCGGCCGTGGAGAGACTTGTGCACGAGCAGAGCCGCTTTAAAGTCTCTGAGCCACAGGGGGCAGTGCAGAGACCTGAGCACAGGACGGATCTGCTTGTACTTCCTGGTTCAAGTCAGGACCCGAGCTGCAGAGTTCTGGATGTTCTGCAGGTGCCTCACAGTGAGAGGCCGTTACAGGAGTCTAACCTACTGGAGACAAACTCATGGATAAGTCTCTCCAAGTCTGCCTTAGACAGAATACCTTTGTTTTTTGCTGTATTTTTAGATGGTGAAAGGCTGCAGATGTTATTGATTTGATGTGGCTGTTAAAGTGAAGGTCTAAGTCCATTATTACTCGTAGATTTCTCGCCTGATTTGAAGGTTTTGGAGAGAGAGAGACTGGAGGTGACTGCTGACACTGTCTCTTTGTTTCTGTGGCCTTAGCTCAGAACCTTGGTGGAAAAGGAGCAATTGACACAAAGTATATTAGTATATTAAACATGTTTTTCTTTTCCTCTTTGCAGTTGGAAAATAAAAGGGACGCTTTCTTTCCTCCACTGCATCAGTTCTGCACAAACCCCTCCAACCCAGTCACCGTCATCAGAGGACTCGCCGGAGCTCTCAAACTCGGTACAGAACATTTTCAAATCTACTTTAAAAAATGAAAACAAATAAAATAATCAGATATTATAAACCGCTGTGTTCTCTCCCTCCTCAGACCTGGGGCTCTTCTCCACTAAGACTCTGGTGGAGGCAAACCCGGAGCACATGGTGGAGGTTTGGACTCAGCTGTCCCAACCCGCCGACGAGAACTGGGACCAGACCGGGACCAAGAAACTATGGCGATGTGAGAGTGGGCGGGGCCATACCACCATCGCCAAATACGCCCAGTATCAGGCGGCGTCCTTCCAGGAGTCTCTGAGGGTAAGAGGAGGGGCAGTGAATACAGATACACAATATAGAACCGTTTCAACTGTGAGACTTCATATTTTTATTGAAAATCTTGTTTATAATGTGCACTCTGAACAGAATCCTACTTTTTCAAACTATGTTCTAGTACCAGAACTTAACCAAGACTGATCCAGGACCAAACCAAGTATACTCTAAACCCAGTCTAAACCAGGACTGAACCAGATCTAAACCATGACTGAACCAGGACCAAACCAAGTATACTCTAAACCCAGTCTAAACCAGGACTGAACCAGAATGACTGAACCAGGATTTAACCAAGACTAAACCAGAGGACTAAATCAGGACTAAACCAGAGGACTAAACCAGAAGTAAACCAGGATTGCCTAAAACAGGACTAAACTATGACTGAACCCAGGGCTAAACCAGGACTAAACCAGGACTGAATCAGGACTAAACCAGGACTGAATCAGGACTAAACCAGGACTAAACCAGAACTAAACCAGGACTAAACCAGATCTAAACCATGACTGAACCAGGACCAAACCAAGTATACTCTAAACCCAGTCTAAACCAGGACTGAACCAGAATGACTGAACCAGGATTTAACCAAGACTAAACCAGAGGACTAAATCAGGACTAAACCAGAGGACTAAACCAGAAGTAAACCAGGATTGCCTAAAACAGGACTAAACTATGACTGAACCCAGGGCTAAACCAGGACTAAACCAGGACTGAATCAGGACTAAACCAGGACTGAATCAGGACTGAATCAGGACTAAACCAGAACTAAACCAGGACTAAACCAGATCTAAACCATGACTGAACCCGGACCAAACCAAGTATACTCTAAACCCAGTCTAAACCAGGACTGAACCAGAATGACTGAACCAGGATTTAACCAAGACTAAACCAGAGGACTAAATCAGGACTAAACCAGAGGACTAAACCAGAAGTAAACCAGGATTGCCTAAAACAGGACTAAACTATGACTGAACCCAGGGCTAAACCAGGACTAAACCAGGACTAAACCAGGACTGAATCAGGACTAAACTAGGACTGAATCAGGACTAAACCAGGACTAAACCAGAACTAAACCAGGACTAAACCACATGACTTAATCAGGACTAAACCATCAGAATCCTACTTTTTCAAACATGTGTCTCAAATTTCATGTTTAAAGGTGCATTATGTAACTTTCCTGTAGAGGGTCTGACACCTGCTTGCTTGCCTGCTTATTTCTTTGTCTAGAATGTCCCACATTATGGCATTAAATTTATTTATTTCCATGGAGACAAGTCCTCAATGCCTCCAGGCCAAGTTACAGGTCAGATCTGTGGAGAAGTGTGCTCGTTCATGTATTTTTGAGCAATAAAACAAAACACCTGTAATTTAATAATAATTTAATCCCATACTGTGCAAGGCGATAATATCTCCATGGAAACAATCTTGTGGCAGACCCGTACTAGAAAAGTTACACAGTGCACCTTTAGTTTGTTTGTTTTTTTATTTAAATTTTGACTAATCGATTCATTGTTTTTATTTTTCAGGAGGAGAATGAGAAGAAAGCACTAAAAGAGCCATCAGACGCAGAGCCAGCCTCAGCAGACAGGTACAACTCACTGTAAATATTTTTTTAAAATCTGATGTAGGATGATAAAAATGATTAAAATGTTCCATCAAGTTTTTATGGTCTGTTCACATTTGACCACAGGATCAAAAATTACCTTTAAATGAAACCTGGAGTAGGTTTTTATGTGTAAATGTGTCAATTTTCTCCTTTTTCCTGTTTCTTTCAGTGTGGCACGAAAAAGAAGAGGTCCTTTAAAATACATAAAGTTCGGAACAAATATCGACGTATCAGACGAGAAGAAGTGAGTGTAAAACCAGGACTAAAACAGGACTAAAACAGGACTAAAACAGGACTAAACTGAGACTGAAATGGGTCTAAGCCAGGACTGAACTAGAACTAAACCAGGCTAAATAAACAATCAATGAACCAGGACTAAACCACAGGACTAAACCAGGACTAAACTAAGGCTAAACCAGGACTGAACCAGGATCAGACCACTATACTCTAAACCCAATTTAAACCAGGACTGAAACAGGACTAAACAAGGGCTAAACCAGGACTAAAACCAGGACTGAACTAAGGCTAAACTAGGGCTAAAACAGGACTGAATGACAGGACTTAACCCGGACTAAACCAGGACTAAACCAAGACTGATTCAGGACTAAACCCAGTATACTCTAAACCCAATTTAAACCAGGACTGAACCAGAATAAAACCAAGACTAAATAAATCATGACTGAACCAGTACTGAAACTGAACTAAACCACAGGACTAAACCAGGACTAAACATGAGCTAAACCAGAACCCACACCAGGTCTAACCCTTGTGTCTCCCCCTGCAGGTGGAAGCAGCAGTTGCAGGAGTTGAGTAAACTGCCGGCGTTCGGTCGCGTCGTTTCTGCAGGAAACCTCCTGAGTCACGTGGGTCACACCATCTTGGGCATGAACACTGTGCAACTTTACATGAAGGTCCCAGGCAGCAGGATACCAGGTCAGACTCTTTTTAATTTATCTACCGTAAAATAATAAAAGAAATGCTTTAATCCGACAATACCTACAAGATCTAGAAAGTTAATGGCTCAAACTAGTCCCTGACCAGTGCATGTGTTGCTGTATCTTTGAGCAAGACACTTTTTCAAGGCATTTCTGAAAAGGTTTTAAAGGTTTTATGGCACCTGTTTGTTATTGGTTGACTGAAATGTATGGACAGCATGGCATTTAACTTGTTTATCTTACTTTTATTCAATTACAGGTGTTTTAAATAGCTCAAAATTACCTTGAAAAACATGCATTAATTGTGAGTGGGGTCGCCTCTCCACAGATATGACCCGTTACTTAACATGGTGGTGTCATTTGAGTGTTTTTATTTATTTAAAACATGCATGCGTCATTATTATTTTCTTTCCTTCAGACAGTGTTGGGAAGGATCTAAATGCAGAATTCTTTAAGTTCTAGTATTCTTCCCAACTCCACCTACAGATTAATTTAACTGACTGTAAGAGACAGAGCTACAATTTACATTCACCAGTTTCACAAAGTAGATGTTGTCGGTTTGAAATGTAATCCTAAATCCCCGTGTGTGTGTGTCTCTGCAGGGCATCAGGAGCACAATAACTTCTGTGCTGTGAACATAAACATTGGACCGGGCGACTGTGAGTGGTTCGCAGTGCCGGAGCCGTACTGGGGCGTCATGAGCAACTTCTGTGAAAAGTAAAACATCTAAAACTTTATTTAATGTAAAGTGTTCGTATATAAATAAAAAAAAAACTGTATTTCATTTAAACGCTGCCAGAGCTTGGACCTCAACAGTGACCGCCTGCTGTTCTGGAAGTAAATTTTTCCTTTTCCCCATAGACTTTTAGGAAAATTCAAATATTCAGAGGACTTGGACTTAGACAAACTTTACTGATTATTATTTGGACACAGCAGCTCACTCATCACAATATATTATAATTGCAAAGAGAAAAAGTAGAAATAACAATAAATTCAAAATAAATAGCAGTAACATAGAAGAGACTGGTGTCAAATTTATATAAATGTATATGTACAAGTCAAAATAAAAAATAGAAATATAGTAATACAGTAAAATAAAAAATAGAAGTTCAAAGACATTGCGGAGGCTAACCAGTTGGTTACCGCAGAGCTGAGGTTTTAAAAGTTTGTTTTTTTTCCCCGAAAGTTTATTGGAAAAATGTACTTCCGGAACCAGTAGGTGGGCGGGCCCTGTTGAGCTCCTTTATATTCTAAAATTAAGATCTACTTCTCAAGTTAATCGTCGAAATAAGGGATTCTATAATATTACACTTTAAGATGTGGGGAAACGTCGTACATTTAACTTTGAAATCGTTGAAATAAAACCGTGCTGTTGTTGTGTTGTGTCATCATCGCCCTCTGCTGGTCAGTGGGGGTGAAACAGACCGGCAGCTACATCCATAACTCCTGTTGCTATGGTTACTAACTTGTTTCAGTGAAGGAGGTCTCTGCGTGAGATTTTCTAAAACCGCTCATACCTTTGCTTAATGGGAGCGCGATAATGTGATGGGAAAAATAGGAACAAGATCAGGTGTTTTGTTTCTAAAGAATTCTGGATATAAGGTGAATCGTGTATTAAACGGGCTGAGGCATTCTGTTGGAAATATTACAAATAAATTCAAAATAAAGTAATATTAAAGTCCTTTATTCGTTACATGCGACGTCCTGTGTCCCTCGTCCCATGTAACAATAAAGGGCTTTTATAATATTTCCAAAAGAGTACCTTGGATCTTTTAACTGCTTTTTCTACTTTTTTTCCTACTTCAAACCTGGTCCTCGAGCCTTGTCCTTGAGGAGAAAAGTCAAAAGTCTTTGTTCTGGACTTTAAACTAAGAAAAAAAAATCCCCTAAAGCTCTCCCTCCTTCCGTGTTTTTATTGTCGTTCACTCACATTTCCGTTGCTTTTGTCTCCATAGAAACAACATAAACTTCCTGATGGGCTCGTGGTGGCCAAACCTGGAGGACCTGTACGAGGCAGATGTTCCGGTTTATCGGTTCATCCAGAGACCGGGGGACCTGGTGTGGCTCAACACTGGCACCGTGCACTGGGTCCAGGCCATCGGCTGGTGCAACAACATCGCCTGGAACGTGGGGCCGCTCACAGGTGAGGTGTAAACTGCAGGGTGAGCAGCTTTTGCAGAGAATAAGACCCCAGGGACACACAGGGGAGGGCATCTGACACACGGGGGCAGGGGTTGGTACAGATGAATACAGGAAACACTATGTACCCTGAACTGTTAAAGTAATACAAGGATCCAATGCATTTCTGAACATGTTTTTAGATGTTCAAACTGGCCACCAAAATGCTCTCTTACATAAATCACTTTAATCTGTTTAAAATAAAAAAAACAGGTCCGAAACTAGTCATCTACTTAAAGCTACTGCCTCTAAAAGTGCTTATAACAGGTTAGACTACTAATTTTACTAAACTCACTCGATTTTAATAAACATTTGACATTTTCTTCCCCAGTTTGACCAGGTTTTTAGGTTTCAAATTTTACTTCCTGGTTGAAAATCATGACTTCACACTGGGAAATTCCATAAATGTTTCCAAGCAGCTAAATCGTACACTAAGCCAACATTCCACAAACGTTCACAGAGATTATTATTTGACAAGAAAAGAGCTTTATTTTGTTATCAGTAATTTAAGTATCAGAAAAAATGTGTTTCTTGTGTAAATTGTGCCAGACTTGTGGACAGAATTCTCCTGTAATTTTCAACATATTTTTCTACTTTTCTTCACAAACTTTTTGATACATGTAAAACTATATTTTTTATATTCTCCCACCAAATTAAGTCAAAATGAGAGAATCATCAAAACCTGTCATACACACTTTCACATATTATTATTACATATATTTGATTTGATTTATTTTTTTTAGTTTCAACTCTATTGTACTTTTGATTCTCGGATATATCGCTTCATTCAGCTGTTTGTTGGTGCTTCTATTTTATATTTGACCTTTTCTCTGTGATTTCAAACACATGAGGCTGATTACTGACATTTGAGATGATTATTCATGATTACGATTCATTGTTTTTATCTCGTCAGTGTAGATTTTTCCTCCACATTTCAGGATTAAAAACTCAAAGCTGCAGCTGCTTGAGATGGTGCCTATGTACGATAACATAGTCTGTTTATATAAATGGACATGGCTAACCAGCTAGCTGCTGCGTTCCAAATAGGAAGTGAGCATGGGCGCACCTTTGGCTCCATCGACTCTCACTTTACATTGAAAAACATTCGCCCCTCTCTCTGTAACTGCTGCAGTGATCCTCATCGCTTTGGTCTTAAAATGTTCATATTAACCCGCTCTACATTATCCTGGTGTTTTATTTAATTATTTTATCTATAAATAAATTCCTATTCCTAATATCGACATGGCTCCAAATTCGCTCCTGTAGCTGTTAGCCTCGATGAGCTTCATTTAACTGGAGCCGAACGCCGTGGGTGACGTCACACTCACTTTGTCCACTTCTTTATACAGAAATATGTTAAAATAAAACGATGAAAAAAAGTGTTAAGATAGTCTGAAAACTCCAGAAAAACGGTGAGTGTGGGTAACTGAAAAACTGTTGGCTAACACTAGCTAGCTTGTGACTAATAATATTTGAGAGAGACTTGTTCAACAGCACAAATCACCTCACCTGTTGTAGTTCCAGCTAAATCAGCTCTTTCTGGTCAGATCGTGTTAAAATAAAGCTCAGATTAAAGTCGAACAAAGCCTCAGACAGAGCAGTGCGTACAGTTAGCATCACACCCCCAAGGAATGTTACTCCATATTCAGAAACATTCATTTTTGTTGCCGTTATATTCCACTCACTTAATTGAATCTCGTCTCTCCGTGTTTTCAGCTCATCAGTACAAGTTGGCGGTGGAGAGATACGAGTGGAACAAGCTCCAGTCTGTGAAGTCGATGGTTCCCATGGTGCACCTCTCCTGGAACATGGCCAGAAACATCAAAGTGTCCGACCACAAACTCTACGAGATGATCAAGTGAGTACGCCACCCACGAAGAAGAGGCTCTGTGGTTTAAAGCTGCACTGTGTAACTTTTCTGCTGGAGGGTCCGTCAAACGCTTTTCCCCATGGAGATGTTGATGCTTTGTCTGGAATGTTTCACAGTATGGCATTAAACCTTTCTATCTTCATGGAGACCAAACCAGACTGAGTTACAGGTCAGATCTGTGGAGAGGCGACCCTGTTCACAGTCAGAAGGCCTGTTTTTCTAAGTGTTTTTGAGCTGTAAAACCACCTGTGACTGAAGAAATGTAAAGTAGAGCTGTTTAATGTCACACTGTGGAACATTCCAGGCAGAGCAATGATGTATCCGTAGAAACAAGATGATGGACCTCCAAACAAAAGGTTACACAATGCACTTTTAAACAGAGCTGGAGACAAGTCAGAAGTCTGTGGCAGAGTTTCCTGTGTAAGTGTCAGATTACAGATTTGTTGTGTGCGTCTTGTCCCCATGGTAACTCCTAAATATTCCACCATTAGAGATGCATGTGGAACACCCCCATTGTGACTTCACTGTAAAAAGTATCAATAGGCCCCTGCGCTCCATCTGAGATTTTGACATCATCCAATAGGCTGCGTTCACGTTCTACTATGTGAATTGTTGTAAATCTAAACTCTCTCTCGCCCCCTGTCTTCTGCCTCAGGTACTGCCTGTTGCGGACTCTCAAACAGTGTCAGTGGGTGAAAGAGGCTCTGGCTGCGGCCGGAAAAGAGACTGTGCTCCGACCGAGATCCAGAGACGAACCGGCGCACTACTGCTCCATCTGTGAGGTCAGAGAGAAGTACAGCGGACTTAAAGGGCCTACTTTCTGATGTTCTGATGTTGTTTCCTCGTCACAAACACACCTGGAGTTGTGTTTTGTTTCATTCACATGTTTAACACACAAATCCTGCACATTTAAGCTGTGTTCTTTACTCAAACTGAAAACACTTAAATTAAAAGGAGCTGTTCATTTGAAAACTACCACTTCATGACATCACAAGGTGGAACAGAGCGTTTTGAGCTTTGGAGATGTGAACAGACTAATAATAAAGGGTTACTTAAACATGTGTGAATGAAACAAAACACAACTCCAGGTCTGTTTTTGAGGAGGAAACAACATTAAAACATGAATTAAAGATCACAAGAGTCAGTTTAGTGTAATATAGAACCTTAATGTTTGGACTGAATCAGGATTAAGGTGTAAAACAGGTCAAAAGCAGGTCAAAACTAGTACTAAACCAGGATTAAAGAGCAGGTCAAAACTAGTACTAAACCAGGATTAAAGAGCAGGTCTAAACCAGGCAGTGAACCAGGACTGAAGCACTAAACTAGGTCCTTATTCCCTTTCGTAACGCGTCTCTCTCTGTTGTTCAGGTGGAGGTGTTTAACCTGCTGTTTGTGCGTCGGGAGCTGCTCTCTAAAACGCCCCCTGTGGTTCACTGTCAGGACTGCGCTCGTAAAGGAAGCTCCGCCCTCGACGACTTCGTGGTTCTGGAGCAGTACAGAATGGACGACCTCATGCACATCTACGACCACTTCACATTAGTAAGTCTGCCAGCGAAAAAGAATTCAACTTAAAGAAGCTGCGCCTGATTTTGTCTTAAAAACGTCAAAAACAACTAGTTAATTTGAAACAGTTTGCAGTTTACTGACCTTCTGCATTCAGAGCGTCCTAATGAGTCACCACGATGAGTTTATAAGAGATTTTCACAACTTTCAGAGACCAGAGCGGAGTTTTGCAGTCACAGTAATGGTAACTATGCACATAACGGTGCACTTCCTGATTCTCGGACGATAAAACACTTTATAATCAGATGCAGACGGTTCACAGCAGACGTATTTTGACCTTAAGATCTGTTTATACAATAGATCTGTACTGGAAATGAGTTAATTCAAAGTGAAAACTGTGATAAATCAGTATGAGAGGAAAAATCTTAATTAAAATCTTATTAATAAATGCATTCTTACACCAATTATTTTATGATTACAAAATGTTGATAATATTTGACTTAGTTTGACTTGGTCTGCTTGTACCGTGGTCCGATAAAGTGAAAATAGTCCACTTTTAAATCTAAAACCTTTTGTCTGTCCGTGGACGTTCAAAGCATCACTTATTTCTGTTTTAGTTGAAGCTAGTCCCTCCTAACTCTGACCATGGAACTGATTATTTCCTGGGGGTGTCCTACATGTGTATCTGTGGTGGAATATTCAGCAGTTACCAAGGTGACACACTAGACAAATTGGCAAACAGAGTAAAACACGCACAAAAAGAAGAGAAAAAACACAAAAAGAGCACATTTTCAGGAGCCTGTGGTCGATCGGAGCGTTTATGGTGCTGTTTAGGAGTTTGATTTTCGACAAAAAGGTGAAAGTGACTAAGAGAAGAGGGACTTGATTATTAAAAGTACAAATCGGCTCACCTGTTTTAGCTCCAAGTGACTCGCTTTTCTGCTCAGATTGTGTTAAAATAAAGATTAAAGTCTCAAAAAGCCTCAGACAAAGCAGTGCATCCAGCTGGCATCACATCCCCCTAGGAAAGTATCAAGATTAATAAATGAATTAATTCTTTCTTTCTCTCTTTCTCTCCTCAGGCTCCTCCTCTCCACTCGTCTTCATCTTGACATTAGTCCACCTCTCGCTCATTCTCTCCAGAGCCACTTTTTCGACATTTTCAAACTTTTATTTTTTATTTTTTCCAACGCACGATCAAAGTAACACATCCCAAAAAAAACATGAAATCACAAATGTACAACTTCTCCACTCCTCCTCGTACTAATATTCAGGAAATGCCACGGGCCGCTTTGCTCCTAACTTCCTTATTCTCGTCCAATCACAGCCCTCCGTTCGATCAGCGGCCATTTTGAAACGTGTCTGTCTATGCAACCTATACTCGTTTTTAAATTTGTTTTTAAAAGTGCTTAAAGACCCTTTTAAACTGGGACAAAGCTACAGGAAATACACAGCTTTTTTTGGATGGACTACAAAACCCAAAATGCTCGGACGCAAAGGATTATGGGAAGATTTGATACGATTTGTAGATAAATATCCAAGACTACTGACTTGACAACCTATGTTTTCCTTGTCTTTCTTTTAAGCTTTGTTTAATGTTTGGTTCCTATACTACTAGCCTCCTTTTTTCTATAGATAAGTAGTATTTTAACGCTGCAAAATCGAAAAAAATTTGTAATGTGAAACCGTTTAACGCATTTCTGTTTAATTTTTGTTTTTTTTTACCAGTTTTTGTTTTTCTGTCGTTTCGTTTCTTAGCTTGATATAAAAAAAAATTACAAAAAATTCAAAAATATTACAGCCAAGTTACCAGAAAATGGGTTGCACAGAATTTAAACAGAGTAATTGTGATCTTTTTTTTTTTCATTCTTTTTTTTTTTCTTTTTGTTTCTAATCTCAATGTACATTTACACTATTTATAAAAACATATTTATTGCTTGAAAATATTTGTGGATGGAATGCTGTTATTTTTTCCAGAATTACCTGCCATTAAATTTGAAGGAGTTTTGTCATTTTAACATGGCTCCTTTTACATTTTATATATATATGAATAAATAAATAAAAATTGCCTAGCGAGCGTTGTACAGACGAAACAGGACATTTAAAATAACGGTTTATTGTTTTAAGAATGTTTTATGACCAGTCAATAAACACAAAAAGTTGTCAAATGAAATTCACTTTTTTTTATTTTATTTAAACAACTTGCAACAAAAACATTTTACAATTTTGTAACAGTGTGTACATTTACATTTAAAGGTCCAATATTACACAAAATGGACTGTTGTGAGCTTTAAGTCATGTTCTAATGTTGTTTCCTCCTCAAAAACAGACCTGGAGCTGTTTTGTTTGATTCATTGAGTAAATTTTTATTATTATTAGTCAGTCTCTACATCTCCAAAGCTCAGAATGCTCTGCTCCACTTTGTGATGTCATGAAGTGGTAGTTTTCAAGTTCACAGCTCCTTTAACCTTTAGTTCACTAAAGATCGGCAATTCCAGGGCTGAAATTAACCAAATGATTCTAGTGAAGGTGTGTGGAGTTTAAAAACACAGTGGAGCACTTCCTGTATCACCGCATGACATCACAAGGTGGAACTGAGTGTTTTCAGTTTCAGAACTCATCCTAAATCTGCAGGTTTTGTGCGTTAAACGTGTGTGAATGAAACAAAAACACAACTCCAGGTCTGTTTGATGAGGAAACGACATTAGAACATAAATCAGGAAATATTGTAATATGGGTCTTTTAACATTTTAATTTTTCTCCTTTTTTTTTTTGTCAAATTTTCATGTCAAAACCTGCTCAGGTGTAAAAGATCAGAAACAAATCAGATGGAACTGTTGTATTTCAGTAATCTGATATCTCCAGAAATCAGATTATGATCAGATTTTTGTTTTTGTTTGTGTGTCTGTCTCTGTGTCGGGGTGTGTGTGTGCATGTGTGCGTGTGCGTTTACAAGTATTGATACTAGTAATATTCAGAATCAGAAGTACTTTTATTTTTCCTCAAAAGTAAATCCTTTTCATCGCAAACATGAAACAGTAACAGTAAAGAAAACGACACAATAAGTGGAAAAAAATAGACGTTTTAACTTAAAGGTACAATGTGCAGCTTTTCTGGTGGAGGGTCCGCCACGCTACCTGCTCGTCTCCGTGGAGATGTTATTGCTTGGCCAGTAATGTTCCCTGGTGTGACTTTAAAAACATATCCTTCCAGCATTTATTCATTACGTGTGATTCTGTTGCTCAAAAATCCAATAACTCCTTCTGTGAACAGGGGCGAATCTCCACAGATCTGAGCTGTAAGAGAGAGACGAGGGGAAAGGGAGAGAGAGAAGGTCTAGGGAAGAAAGAAGGGAAGATAGAGAGAAAGAAGAAAGATAAAGAGAGAAAGAAGAACGATAATAGAGAAAAAAAGGAGGCAGAAAAAGAGGAAGAAATAAGAGGGAGATGGAGAGAGAGACAGAAGGTAAAGTACACTGGAACATTCAAAGCATCAAGATCTCCATGGAGACGAGCAGGTGGCAGACCCTAACCCTAAAAATACAGAACCTTCATAAAATATTTACATCTTTATTTACAATCTCACAGTGACGGAGTACTAGTAGTAGCAGTAAGTGTTTAAAGTACATTTTTGTGTACTAATGAGCTACTACTACGGATGAGACGAGATTTCGCGAGACAAAATTGCCACAAAAAAGAGAAAAATTATCTTGTGAGATTTTTTTCCTAAGCGTTTACATTTGGATTGGACAAAAAAGGGTCACGCGTCGGTGAGTTGCGTCTCTTAAAGTTCCAGAAAGCCGTAATAGAATGGAAACGCAAATATGAAATCAAAGAACTGAAAAAACTTGTGATGCCAAAATCGGAAACTGAATCGTGAAATTTATATATTGGGAATTATCTTAAAATCTCGTCTCGTCCCGTTTTCGTGGACCAAATCTCGTATCTCGTCTCGTCTTGTGGAAATTGTGTCTCATCCCGTTCCTAACCAATACCCGTAGTATTAGTAGATGTTGTATTAAGTTCATCAGTTACCACGGCGACACAATGTACACATTAGCAAACACCGCCAAATAAGTTTTAAGTCTGAAAACTCAAGAAAAAACAAAACGGATTTAAACAGCACATCTTCAGGAGCCTGGGATCAGCTTAAAATCTAACTTTAACAGACCTTCAGACAGAGCAGGGCCTACAGTTAGCATCACAGCCCCGGGAAATGTTGGTGACGTCAGCTGCAGATATTTGTGGATTTCAATAAACAATATTATTAACATCACTAGTATAATAGTAGTAGTAGTAGTAGTAGTAGTAGTAGTAGTAGATGCTGTAAAAAGTCTTGTTATTTGAGGATATTTCTTAAAGATCAAACCATATTATTCACGTAGTAGAATATGTGGTATTTGTAGTAGTAGTAGTAGCAGTAGTAGTAGTATTAGCAGTAGTAGTAGTAGCAGTACTAGTAGTAGTAGTAGTAGTAGTAGTAGTAGTAGTAGTAGCAGTAGCAGTCGCAGTAGTAGTAGTAGTAGTAGCAGTAGCAGTCGCAGTAGTAGTAGTAGTAGTATTAAAGGTAGTATTTAGGTTGAACTATGAAACCCAGCAGACAATGTAGCTGTATTTGAACACACAGGGTCCTACACTATATGCCAGGTGCACAGCTCTCCTCGTTCTTTTCATTTTCAGTCAAATCTTTTTTAAAAATCACACCAAAAACACATTATTTTTCTTTTTCCGCCGCTTGCACTCCACAATTAGCCCAGCGGGGGGCTCCATCTCTGCGGGCGAAGGTGTCAGACATTTTTAAATCAAAAGAAAAATAAGACCAAAGAACAAGAACAAGTTTAAAACGTTTCCCATTATAATGATTGACGGCTACAGAAAGTTATCTAAACTTATGTAATGATTTGGCTTTTCAAATGAGTCACTTTCTTTCAGATTTCCGTATGTGTGTTTTTATTTTTGAAATATAATGTGAAGGAACTTATAGATATTGTAAAATTATAAGTATTTGTTTATTGCTTAGATACAGAGGTGTTAAAGTTGCAAAAAGTAGAAAGTAGTGGGTCAATGTAAAGTGACCAGACGTCCATATTTATTTATCCAAAACCACTGATTTTCCAAATTTTATACAAAAAATACGTCAGGTTTCCCTATTTTTGACCAATTTGACACCCAGCAACAGTAAACACGGGAATATATTATCAATTTTATGGCTAAAATACAGAAAATTGAGCTTGAAAATGACCATAAGAAATAAAAATGCAAATAAAAAAGTCCCTCAGATTATGACTGACCCATAAAGTAATTATTAGTTACACCAACCATCCCAGTTTTGAATTTTGAAAGTCCAATGTGAAGGACAAAACATTAAATAACGCACAAAAAAAAACAAGATAAACTAAATCATATCTGACGGAGCGGCGCAAGAAACACAAAAGGTCACGAACGGGAGCGACTTTAGTGAAAGAAAGTGCCTGATTTGTCTGTTATTAATGTTCATATCTGGATTTAGGGACAAAATAACAAATTAAATAGACGAGAATTATGTAACGCGGATTAATACGAACATTTTATGACCAAAATGATTCAATGGAGGTTAATTATTTTGCGGCGAGCCTGTTAACTACGTCCATTTATATAAAAAGTCTGCGGTTTCAACAGTGACTTCACAGAAAAATGGCATTACAAGTTACTAAACATTTACATTTAGAATTTAGGGATTTTATTTTATAGATTTTTTCACTAATATCTGATCATTTAAAGGTGCACGGTGTAACTTGCCTGCAGTATTCCACAGTTTATTCATCTTGAGCAAACTGGTTGAGAAGATATAGGTATAACCAGGTCAGATCTATGGAAAGGCAAGCCCAAGCACAGTAAGAAGACGGGTCATTTTGAGCAGAATAAACCCAAACCTATGGAGACCAGACGTCCCTGTTTACCAAGAGGACAGTCCCAGTGTTGAGCCCTGTGTCCCCCGTCCCAGTGAATTTATCCAAAACCAGTGATTTGTCCCAGTTTTATATAAGAAATGTCCCACATGTCCCTATTTTTGACAAATCTGACACCTGCCAACAGTAAAGAGAGGCATAAACTGTTATTTGTTTAGGTAAAATACAGAAAAGCTGCTTAAAAATGACCAAAACACACAAAAAATGACTAAACTGACTCATGTTAGTCGGGAATAAGTCATGAATGTGCAGGGCGCGTTACAATTTTCTTTAATTACGCGTTACTCGTTTCACAATTTTATTATTACGAACCACCAAACCCCAACCAAAAACCAAATAAATGAAGTTAATATTTTTGTTGCTGAACTGTGGAACGTTCCAGGCAAAGCAACACAATCTGCAGACCTTCCATCAGAAAAGTTACGCAGTGCAGCTTTAAATCACTTTGCTGACAGTTATTTTTCTGGTAAAAGTGGGAATATTTTGGTTGTGCTTACTTTTATTTATTTTTTCCCATTTTGCAACTAAGAAAAACAAAAAACTGCTAATTGAAGGTGCATTGTGTAACTTTTCTGGTGGAGATGTTTGGAATTGTCTGGAATGTTTGTCTGGAATGTTTCACAGTATGGCATTAAACCTTTCTATCTTCATGGAGACCAAACCAGACCAAGTTACAGGTCAGATCTGTGGAGTGGCGACGCCGTTCACAGTCAGAATGTCTGTTTTTCTAGGTGTTTTTGAGCTGTAAAACCACTTGTAATTGACTAAATGTAAAGTAGAGCTGTTTAACGTCACACTGTGGAACATTCCAGGCAACCGAAAAGTTACACAGTGCAGCTTTTGTCCTTCCAAATCACCCAACCTTTTCTACATTTGGAGATTTCAGCGTTCTGTACTCAGTTTTGATTAGTTTTTGTTGTGATGAAAATGGCCGCCAGCAGAGACCCAGTAGCCAGATGTAGCTGCTGCCAGCCCCACAGGATCTACACTGACTACTGAGCAACCGCTGCACCGCCGGAGCCAAGATGGAGGACGACGGAGCCAAGATGGAGGACGACGGAGCCAAGATGGACGCCACAGGGGAGAAGAGGAAGTCCACGCAGAGTGAGACACAACGAAACTGAGCTCTCACAAATAAAACAGCAAAGAGGTGATCGTGTTTTTCATTTGTCAGGTGGAAAGTAGTAGTAGTAGTAGTAGTAGTAGTAGTAGCAGCAGCATTTAACAGTGCCAGGTATTTTTGAAGTAATAGTAGTAGCAGTCATAGTATTATTATTAGCAGCACTTGAAATGAGTAGTAGTAGTTGCCAAGTAGTTGTAGTAGTAGTAGTAGTAGTAGTCGTAGTAGTTGTAGCAGTAGCAGTAGTAGTAGTAGTAGTAGTAGTAGTAGTAGTAGCAGGATTTAACAGTGCCAAGTATTTTTGAAGTAGTACGAGTATTATTAGCACAGCACTAGTTGCAGTAGCAGAAGTATTAGTTGTAGTACAGTACAGTATTAGTAGTAGTATTAGTAGTACAAATATTTGATCTTCTTATTGCAGCCAGACTTGGTCCACAGCCCGATGGAGAGAACAGCATGGAGCAAACGGAGGTGTGAAGACTTCCTTTTCCTCTTTCACAGAAGGAGACGGAGAGAGGGAGAGGGGGAGGAGAGAGGGGGTACAGAGAGAGAGAGAGAGAGAGAGAAGGTGAATAAAGAAATATAAAGAAAGAGAGAGACGGATAGAGAAGGAGAGAGAGAGACAATAGGTCACAGAATGAGTGAAAGAGTGGGGTAGGCAGAGAGCGAAAGAGAGTGACAGGTGGATAAGGAAAGAGGGAGACCGATAGAGAAGGAGAGAAAGAAAAGGACTCAGAAAGAATGAGAGAGCGGGGGAAGAGAGCAGGGGGTAGACAGAGAGAAAGAGAGAGAGACAGACAGGTGAACAAAGAAAGAGGGAGACTGATAGAGAAGGAAAGAAAGAAGAAAAGGACAGAAGGAGGGAAAGAAAGAGGAAGGAGGGATAGACAGGTGGATAAAGAAAGACGGAGACTGATAGAGAAGGAATAAAGAAGAAAAGGAGAGAAGGAGGGAAAGAAAGAGGGGGTGAGGGAGAGACAGGTGGATAAAGAAAGACGGAGTGCGATAGAGAAGGAGATGGGGTGGGATGGAGCTTCAGGAAATTCTGCAAGACAAAAAAACAGATATTTGGAATTTAAAGCTACAGTGTGGAACTTTCTAGAAACAGAAAACAATATTCATCTTGTACATTTTCTTTGCCATAATGGGGATTTTTGCCCTTTTTTTCTGCAATAACTTTTTTAAGCACAGACATCGTTTAATACGCTTTTTTTCATTTTTTTCATTTCATTTGCTGATATTTTTGGGACGATTAATCGACCGATTTTGAGTATTTCCCCTATATTATGTCATTTAACTAAAAACTCAAAAAAAATAAAGCTTTATGGGTATTTAAGTCGTCCAAAACAAAGCCGAAATACTAAAAAATGCAAATATCGGTCCAATTCTAATTAATAAGGACGGGACAAGATCTCGCGAGACAAACGAGCCACAAAAATGTGCGTATTTGCCGTTATTACATTTGGACTGGATAAAAAATGTTCAGTTAAATGAGTTAAATACTGGCGAAGTCCCAAAAAGCAGAAATACTAAATAGTAAATCAAAAGGCTAAAATTCAGAACAGGATTGGACAATTTATTTATAACAAATAATGTCAAAATGTCGTCTCGTCTCGTCCTCGTAGACCCAATCTCATGTGGTAATTGTGTCTCGTCCAACTCCTACTAATTAAGAAACTAAAATCACATTAACGAGCAACAGATTCTTTTTATTTGTACCAAAATGGCCGCGCAACGCCGCCGAATAAAATAAAACTGGAGAACAAAGTGCGTACAGAGCGTGTTTTGCCTCATTTGAACTTTTCTTGTTTTCTCAGCAGACAGACTAAAGGTTGGAGGTGGGAGGAAGCCGTGTGAAGTCTGAATGTCATGAAGAAGACGCACTTCCTGTCTGCGCCGAGGAGACAGGAAGTAGTTTGAACCAGGGCGCAGGTGGGAGAGCGGAGACTTTTTAGATCTACACACCAAAGAATTCTGGTTAAGTTCATTTCCAGGGAGTCAAGTTAAAACTAAAATACGTCTTCTACTGAACTGACGGCAGACCTGTTCTGCAAAATGGACTTTTCACCGGTTTTAAACATGTTAAAGTAGTTTTTCTTCTCATTTATCCTCCAAGGTGTAACTTCCTTCTCCAGTTTTATTTTCTTAATCGTGATACGTGTAGGATTCAGCAGCGTCGCGGAGTTATTTTGGTCCAGATGAATAAAAAACGTAGCTTTCCATAGGAGGCGCCCACAGAATCAGCTGATTTTTTTCTTTTATTACGTCGTTTTAGATGAATATTGTGATTTAAAATGTCAAAATAAAAGCTTTAGCACTATTGTTTCTTATGAAAAACATACCTGAGCTTATACTTTTACTTCCTGTTTAGAAATACTTTGTTTGGTCAAAAGTTAAACTGAAGTGAGTATTTTTTTTTATATATTGTGTGTTAATTATAAACCATATCAGTATTACTACAAATTCTGTTTTTTAACGATTACACATTTCTATTTTAGCCCCAAAACACTTTTAATATCTTGTTCTAAACTGTTCCCACTCCTCCCTCTGCTTTTCTCTCTTTCTTCTTCCTCTCTTCTTCCTTACTCTCTCTCTCTCTTCCTGTCTAACTCTCTCTTCAAATCCCCACACCCCTCTCTTCCCCTCTCTCTTTCTGTCTCATCTTCTCTCTTTTCTAGCCCTTGTCCTCTCTCTCCCCTTTCTCTCTTCTTTCCTTCTCTCTCCTTCTCTTCCTTTAACTCTCTCTCTCCCCTCTCTCACTCCTGCTCTCATCCCATGCTTCTCTCTCACTTTCTCTCTTCTCCTTCTCTCCTCTCGTCTCTTACACTCTCTCAACCCCTCACGCCCCCTCTCTCTCTTTCTGTCTTATCTTCTCTTTTTTATCCCTTTTCCCTCTCTCTTTCCTTCTCACCTCGCATGACTTTCTCTCCCTTTCTTTCTCTCTCCCCTTTTCTCTCTCTTTCTTTCCTTCTCTCCTCCCGTCTCTCTCTCCCTTTTTCTCTCTCTTCTGTTTCTCCTTCTCTCCTCGCATGTCTCTCTCTCCCTTTCTCTCTCTCTCCCTTTCTTTCTCTTCTCCCTCTCTCTCTCTCTCTCTCTTCTAAGTCACTTTTGGCTTAGCTCCAGACTTGAGGTATGCGACTCCCCCCTCCGTCCCCTTCCGTCCACCTCCCTCACTCTTTCTCACTCTTTCTCACCCTTTTGACGGCTATAACAAAGTCCTCTGTGTCTTTTTAAACCCAAAAATCGCCCTGTGAATTACTTTAAACCAATGACTTCCTGTTACTTCCTTTCCCCTGAGTTTTGTCTGACAGGTGCCTGGCTAATTTTAATGGATCGCTTCCTTTAAACGCTATAAACAAAGTGGGTTAAATGTTGATAGTGGACAAACATGGCCCAGCTGACCCTGACTAAGCCCCGCCCCCTTTCATTCAGGCATTCCTGCTTTTGCGTTCTGATTGGTGGAAAGAGTCGGCCAATGGGAGAGCTCGGTGCTGCCCCATTCATAAAAGCAAAGGTCAGTGGGGATGTTATACAGAGCCACGAGCTGCAGGATGTTTAGGTTTTCAGTTTAGATACTCGAAATTACTCCAAGAAATTTTGAAACTGATACTTTGCAGCTGACGTCATCAACATTCTCCGGGGGTGTGATGCTAACTGTAGGCACTGCTCTGTCTGAAGCTCTGTTATTCAAGTTCGACTTTAATCTGAGCTTTGTGTCCAACCATAACGAGTTGGAGTTACAGCAGATGAGCTGATTTGTGCTCTTCAGCTAGTCCCTCTCAAATAACTAGCATCAGCCAACAGTTTTTCAGTTCCTCTCACCTTTTTGTCGAAAATCAAACTCCTAAACACGACCATGAACGCGCCAACTGATCACAGACTCTTGAAAATGTGCTCTTTAAATGTGCTCTTTAAATCCAGTTTGTATTTTTTCTTTCAGACCATCTTAAACCTTTATTTTTTACAGTTTGTATTGTGTCACCATAGTAACAACTGGACATTCCACTATAGAGACACATGTAGAACACCCCCAGTGTGATATCACTGCAAAGTCTCAAAAAATCTGATTAAAAACTTCTAGTTGGGGAGAAAAACATTTGTTGCATATTGTGTATAAAAGTGGTATTTTTTTTAAGTCAATCGTCTCCCACCTCCATGGAGATGTCATCGTTTGCTTGGAATGTTCCACAGTATGGCATTTAACTTCTATATGTTACAGTTATTCAATTACAGGAGTTTTTATGGCTCAAAATTACCTCAAAAAAACCCATAACTTGACCTGGTGGCGCCATTTGATTGTTTTTATTTTATTTTATTTATTTAAAACAAGGACAGTGCACAGATTAGATTGATCTCAAAGAGAAACCGGTCTCCATGGAGATAGATAAGTTTAATCAGGCTGTGGAACATTCCAGGCGATGCAATACCATCTCCCTGGAGACAAGGCCCTCCAAAGGATAAAAATGACATAGTGCACCTTTAATTGTTGGGAAGTTCTAGGATCTGAAAACCACCAATGCTATTTCACTTTATTAATATCAGGCAAGATTAAAAATGAAGTACTTTAATTATAAATAACAAATAATTTTAGTAGATTTACCTTACGAGTTAAAGTAACGGGTCTTGTAAAACATTACTTGGATTTTTCCTTTCTCCTTTCACTAAATTAACCCAAAATGTTTCTAAACGTGTGTATTTTTGACCCCCACTGTTACAACACGACGAGTTTAATGTCTAATGAGCCCAGACCAGCTCCAATTACAGCCTCTGCAGCTTCACTATGGCACCAACTCTTCTATCTATGTTTAGCTGTGGCAGAGTGGTCAGCCTGTCTCCTCCTCTCAGCACGGAGGTTGTGGGTTAGACTCCGGAACCTCTATAATACGTAATATTTTGCTACTCTTATAGTCCCAACTTGTATTTTGTTTTTTGTTTTTATTTACATCCATTATTTTGGATAATACGGTTTGGTGGCTCTCAGTTTGTGGGTTGAATTGAAAGTAGTTTACCTGTTTATCTTATTTGGCTTGATGTTTTAATATTAAAGGCCAATATTACGCTATTTTCTGATCTACCGAATGTTAGAATGTAGTTTCCTCGTCACAAACAGACGAGTTGTGTTTTGTTTCATTCACACACGTTTAACACACAAACCCTGCAGATTTAGGCTGAGTTCTTCTCTCAAACTGAAAAAAAAACCCTAAATGTAAAAGTAGGTGTTAACATGAAAAATTGCAGCTTCATGACATCACAAGGTGTAACAGAGCATTCTGAGCTTTGGAGATGTAGACAGACTGATAATAAAGAGTTACTCAAACATGTGAATGAAACAAAACACAACTCCAGGTCTGTTTTTGAGGAGGAAACAACATTATAACATGACTTAAAGCTCACAAGAGTCAATTTTGTGTAATATAGGACCTTTAAAATAAAATGTATTTAAAATGCATTGTGTAAAAAAATATATGCAATAATTTCTTAAAAATTACAGAAACAAGTGGTGATAATATTATAATTTTTTAAATAATTGTATTAAATCTATAAATATTGTTAATGCTATTTTAATGCAGCATATTTCGTCTATAGGGATTTGTTAGCCTGTTTTTTGGTGTTGTTTTTGGATAATTTCAGGGTTGAGAGGAGCACAATTGGAGCACTCAAACTAAATATCAACTGCTCTGAATTATGTTTGCGACCGGCTCGAATCGACGCTAACAAAATATACGAGAGGTGCTAGCCGTCGCCATGGAAACGGGGAGTAATTAGTGCAAAGTGCTGCAAAACGAGGGAAAAAAATGCAGCGTGGGAGGAACCTGGACGCTGTTCAAGACAAAAGAGGAGCCGGAAATGTCTCATGGGGAATAACGGGTTAAATGTATTTTATAGTTCAATGTTTTAAGTTAAAGTTAAAGCCGCACTATGTAACTTTCCACCTGTCTTGTCTCCACAGAGATGTTGTCATTTTGCCTGGAATGTTCCGCAGTATGGTATCACTGAAAGGAATAACAGGTTAAATGTATTTTATAGTTCAGTGTTTTAAGTTAAAGCCGCACTATGTAACTTTTCTGATGAGAGCATGCCATCTGTCTTGTCTCCATGGAGATGTTGTGTCATTTTGCCTGGAATGTTCCACAGTATGGCATAACTGAGCGAATCTTGCGTGTTCACGTTGCTTAAAATTTTTTTTAAATAATGCATTCTCACTGTAAGTGGGCTCGCATCTCCACAGATCTGACCTGTAACTTGAGCCATGGATATAGACAGGTTTAATGTTATACTGTGGAATATTCCAGGCAACGCAATTACGTATCTATGGTGACAAGCAATTGGTGGGCACTCTACAAAAGTTACATAGTGCAGAAAGCAAAAAAATAAAGTGTTTTTTTAAGACTTTTTTCCATGTATCGGAGCAAAATGTCTGCGTACTGTTTGCAGCCAATAAAGTGTTTAATTATACAAGAAGCTGGAAGTGCTCGTTAGCATGCTAATTGTTAGTTTTACCTAACTCTGCTCTGGTCTCTCAAAGTTGTGAAAAACTCTTATAAACTCATCATGGTGAATTAATTAGGTAAGTCGGGAGCAACTTTGGACCATTGCAAACTGTTTAAAGTTGCACTGCGCAACTTTTCCGGTCTCCATGGAGATGTTATTGCTTTGCCTTGAATGTTCCATGGTATGACATCAAACATATCCATATGGCATTTATTCATTACTGTGTTTCTAAAGCTCAAAAATACAATTATTCCTTTTGTGAATAGGGATGACTCTCCACAGATCCGAACTGTAAAGTTGCTTAGTGCTGTAACCTGCTTATCTGATGGTTTAATCTGTACTGTGGAACATTCTAGCTAAACAAATAATATTTCCATGGAGACAAGCATTTGACAACTAGAAATGTTACGCAGTGCACCTTTACAAAGAAGAACCATTTCTGTTTTTCACATTTTTAAGATAAAAAGAAAATCAGGTACAGCGCCTTTACGTTTAACGCTTAATGCTACACTGTGGAATATTCCGGTTGTATAGCTGTAGCAGATACTTGGGTGGTACAAGTCCATTTGTTCAAACAGCGACAGTTGGAGTAAATCTCGTCAGCTGTCCCGCTCCGCCTGCTCCACGCTGCCATCTGCTGCTCGTGTGAGAACTCCAAATTTATACAACGCATTTTAATTTATTATTCACTGATGTGGCGATAGTAAAAAACCCGAAAACGATGCAGAATTTTTAGCGTTGGTAATGATAGTGTGACCTAATTGTAGCCCCATTCATTTCAATAGGTAAGAGTCATTTCCCCACATTTATGTAACACTGAGCCTATTCTAAATTAATTATACCGTGCGGTTAACAGCAGGGCTATTGCATGAAAAAAATAAAAAATAAAAAATAACATCTCCATGGAATCAAGCAGGTGCCAAAGGTTACATAGTGCACCTTTAATTAGTAATGATTATTAAGAAAATGCTATAAAAAGTTAGTTTAGAACATCAACAATTTGGGCTATTAATTAATTTTTCATGAAAGTTTTGCATCACTTCCAACCATTTTTTTTTTTTTTTTTTTACTTAGAAGAAAAAATATAGGTTAGGTTATGTTTTAGGGGCTAGAATAATTTGGCTTTAACTGTAGCTTTTCCCAAAATTTTAACACTAAAAATATTGTAAACTAAGAATTGCAAAGTCAAATTTATTGTTTAAGAAGGCCTAATAATTTTGTTAGCATGTCTATATATGTTTTAAATAAGGAAATAACATCATACCATTGTTAAAAGCTAAAATAACTGTTAGTTTAGAAGAATTGAGGGTTTTAAAAAATGAATTTGATGGTGTAATTCTCAGATTTGCCCACAGGTGGCAGTACAAACCCCACCCCAACAGCAGAGCAGCACACCTGTAGCTAACGCGGCTAACGGGGCTAAGCTAACTGCTAACTGCTAACTCTGAAGACAGAAGTGAGCACAAAATGGCTACAGTTCTTGGATTTTTGACAGTTTTACCACGTTTTAACCTGAGTAAGGGTTATATTTCAGTACTGGTAAGAAAGTTGGCAAAAATATTTAATGTTGGTGATAATTTTATGTTGGTAAATTGTAGTTTTTAGTTTCAGTAATAGTTAACTACCTACCTATACCTAAATCAGAACTAAACCAGGACTAAACCAGAGACTAAACCAGGACTAAACCAGAGACTAAACCAGGGACTAAACCGGAGACTAAACCAGAGACTAAAGCGGGGACTAAACCAGGACTAAACCAGGGACTAAACTAGGGACTAAACCAGAGACTACACCAGAACTAAACCAGGACTAAACCAGAACTCATCCAGGACTAAACCAGGACTAAACTAGAACTCTACCAGGTCTAAACCAGGTCTAAACCAGACTAGACTCAGACTAGACTCAGACTAGACTCAGACTAGACTCAGACTAGACTCAGACTAGACCAGGACTAAACCAGGACAAGTATTAGCCGTAGCTGTGTTATTTGGAGCAGTAGTTGAAGGATTATCATAATGTTGTTCCATGTTTTAGGTTAATGGGGGAAACCAGAGCACCGGGACACAGAGAGAACACGCAAACTCCACTGGGAATCGAACCTGGAACCTTCTCATCAGGTCTGAAAATTCTGTAAGTACACTTCAATTCTTCACCGGAAAAGCAAATTCCTGGAACTTCGGTTGCACAATGTGTCTAAAATCATTTAATAATTGCTCCGACTTGTTCAGTTTTATCAATCATCAGCTGGCCTCTCTTCCCCTTATTTAAAATTTCACTTGACATATTAAACAATAGATAAACAAGACTAAACAAGGACTAACCCAAACCCAAGCCTGGACTAAGCCCGGACTAAATCAAAACTAAACCATGACTCAGGGTTTGGCTACTTTTCTACCAGAAACTTCAAATTCCTGTAGACTTTGCTTGCACAATTTAATAATTGCCCTAACTTGTTCAATTGTCAAGTTCTATCAGTCTAAACCAGGACTAAACCAGGACTAAATCAGGACTAAAGCAGAACTAAACTACTAAACTAGGCCTCAATCAGGTCAAAATCAGGTCTAGAGCACAGCTAACCCAGGGGTAAACTAGGAATAGACCAAGACTAAACTAGGACTGAAACAGGACTAAAACAGGACTAAACCTCGACTGAACCAGGACTTAATTAGGACTAAACCAGGACTAACCCTAAGATAAACCAGAACTAAATCAGAACTAAAACAGGACTAAACCAAGACTAGACTAGTACTAAACAGAGGCTAAACCAGGACTAAACCAGAACTAACCCAGAACTACCCCAGGACTAAACCAGAGCTAAACCAGAAACACACCAGGACAAAACAGGTCTTAACCTGGACTAAACATGACTAAACCAGAGCTGAGCCATACCAGGATTAAACCAGAACTAAATCAGAACCACACCAGGACTAAACTAGGACTAAACTAGCACTAAACCAGGACAAAACAGGTCTTAACCTGGATTAAACATGACTAAAACAGAGCTGAACCATACCAGGACTAAACCAGAACTAAACCACGTCTTAACCAGCCCTAAACCAGGACTAAACTAGGACTAAACAGGACAAAACCAGGACTCAAATTCCTGCAGACTTCACTTGCACAATGTGTCTAAAATGATTTAATAATTGCTCCAACTTGCTTAACTGTCAGTTCAATCAATCTTCTAATCATCAGGTGGCCTCTCCCTCCATCCCTCCATCCCTCCATCTCTCTCTCTGTCTCTCTCAATTACATAAAAAATTACACTTGACATATTAAACCATTTTGTTCCCATTTGCATATAAAAAATAAAGGCTCCGGTGTCTCTCTTTTCGCCGTCTAAAAACCTCCCTGCGTTCCTCAATTACGATAATGCACTGATTGCCGGATTACGCCACGTCCGAAGCGATTCTCATGAAAACATTTGCATAATTGTTCTTGCACTGACGCTAGCTGTCCGTGGGCTGCTGGCTACTAAAAACGCAGGAGAGACGGAGAGATGGAGAGAGAGGGAGTGATTTGCGCCATGTTTTTTTTTGTTCTTTCCCTTTTTTTTTTTTTTTTTTTTGAAAAGCTTAAAAGAACAAATGACAGCCTGCGTGCCAATGGAGCGTGGGCGTTCTCAACATGTCCCACATCAAATCAGCGTCTTTGAATTTTAAAAACGATTTGAAAAGGAAAAAGAAAAGACAGTTTTGTATGTAATATTCTATGGGATGTGTTATGCTATTGAAAATATTGTGAATGTTGTTTTTAAAGGCGCTGTGGATGATTTTTACTGTTTTAAAAAATATGGAAAAACTGAATTATTTCATTTTAAACAGTTCGCAGTGGTCCAAAGTTCTTCCTCACTTACCTTCTGCATTCAGAGTGTCCTAATTATTCACTTCAACGAGTTTATAGGAGCTTCTCACAACTTTCCAGAGTGGAGTTTTGCGGTACAAAAAAAAAAAAAACAACAACTTTCAATGTGCAATTCCTGATTCCTGACAGCATGCAGCAAACTTATTTTGACCTCAAGAGCTGCTTATACAATATATCTGTACTGGGACTCATTTTGCTCAAATACATGGGGAAAAATTGGGTACAGGTCCTTTTAAATTACGTAAAATTTGAATATCTGGCTGTTATATTGTTAATTATTTTAAAAAATTTTGAAATGCCAATTAAAAATTATAGTGTGACAAATTTTGCAGTAATTTCACATTTGTCTGATACTTAAAGATCTATTATAATTACATTTTGATGAATATTATGTCATGATTATTATTGTATTATTATACTCCAAACATAGAGCAAATACGGCTAACAAGCAGTAACAGTACCAGTACCAGTACCAGTAGTAGTAGTAGTAGTAGTAGTAGCAGTAACAGTACCAGTAGTAGTAGTAGTAGTAGTAGTAGCAGTAACAGTACCAGTAGTAGTAGTAGTAGTAGTACCTATGGCTTTTCTAATTTGCTAATTGTGTCAAATCACATTCTAGATTTGATTGTGATTAAAGCCGATATATTAGAGCTGAACAATTTGGGGAAAAATATAAATGCGATATTTCTAACAAGTATTGCGATACTTGTTGAAAATTTCCGATTACTTTAAGTTCACATTTTAAACACGTCCAGAAGAATTGACAAAAAGGCTGAAATCTGAACCGGCAAACTAATAAAAAACTTTTCAGAGACATTTCCGAACATGTTTGCGCAGATCTAAACAACAGAGTCAGCAGCTTTTATACAGAAGACGACTGACAGAGATTTTGTTGGTGGAGGAAATTATGGGACTTCAAAAATTTGCTAATTGCGTTTTTTATTCAAATTGCGATTTTTGGTTCATTCGTGATTAATCTTGCCTTAAAGGTGCACTGCCATCTAGCTTTCATTTATTACATGTGTTTCTATTGCTCAAATAGTAATTTATTCTGGCACTACTGTCTCCATGGAGACAAAAGTTGCGTAGTCCATCTTTAAGCCTCATCTCTCATGGTTGTCACGTGGGGAAAATAAAGCGTCTTCAATAATGCGTTTACTTAAAGAAGAAGCTGAAGAATGTATCCTAAACTCAACTCTGTCTCCCCCTCCGCCCCATCGCCGCATACCAACGACTCAAGAATCCACCCCCCTTCAGCTTCCAATATGTAGAGATCGTATGGGCTAAAGCAGGGCTAAAGCGGGACTAAACCGGGACTAAACCGGGGCTAAAGCAGGGCTAAACCGGGGCTAAACTAGGGCTAAACTAGAACTAAACCGGGGCTAAACTAGAACTAAACCGGGGCTAAACCAGGGCTAAACCTGGGCTAAACCAGGATTAAACCAGGGCTAAACCAGGGCTAAACCAGGATTGAACCAGGGCTAAATCCGGGCTACACTAGGACTAAACCAAGGCTACACTAGGACTAAACCAGGGCTAACCCAGGGCTACACTATGACTAAACCAGGACTGCACCAGGACTGAACTAGGACTGAACCAGGAACTAAAACATGACTAAACCAAGACTGAACGAGGAATAAACCAGAACTAGACCAGTGTTAAACCAGGACTGAAACCCAGAGGCTCAAACTTGGGGCACACGATTATGTAAATTAAAAAATCATTATTATTTAAAGGTGCACTATGGAACATTTCTGGTGGAGGACACTCTACCTGCTCCTTGCTTTGTCTGAGATGAGATGTTCCAAAATATTGCATTAAAATTATCTATCCCCATGGAGACAAGCAGGTGATGCTACAGATCAGAACAGTACTCTATACTGACAATCTATATTTTTAATTATTTAATCAAAGTTTTAATATGACGTGATTATATGGACTAACCAAGGATTTATTTAGTCCTGGTTCAATCTTGGGCTAGGACTAAACTGGATCTAATCCAGGATTTAATGAACGATGACTACTAAACCAGGATCTGAACCAGGACTAAAGTGGTGAATAAATGTCTAACCAAACAGATTACTACAATGATTACTAAACCAGGAATAAAGAGGGTCTAAACCAGGACTAAACCGGGTTTAAACCAGACTAAACTAGAACTAAAACTGGGTTAAAACCAGACTAAACCAGGACTAAAACAGGGTTAAAACCAGACTAAACCAGGACTAAAACAGGGTTAAAACCAGACTAAACCAGGACTAAACCCAGGTTAAAACCAGACTAAACCAGGTCTAAACCAGAACTCAAAGCAAGACTCAAAACTAGACCAAAATGAGGACTGCACAAATGACACATCCGAAAGCTGGTGAGCACTTTTTTTTCAGTCTGTTGTTAATGTGAGAAATGGGGGACGGAGGCGCGCATTCCAGAGACCCGGAGACATGTGCCCGACCGTGACTGACGTGTGTGCGTGAAGTGCACAAGAGTGCGTGTGTGTGTGCGTGTGTGTGTGCGTGACCGTGTGCGCGTGTGCGTGCATGTGCGTGCGTGTGTGCCCGCGCCTCGGCAGCTCCGCTCTGCTCTGCGGGGGTGGACTGGAGAGCTCTTCACGAGGACCACACACTTAGCACATCGCATTGCCCAAGATGATACCCCGTTTGGACCTGGTTTAGTCCTACTTTAGTCCTTGTTTAGTTCTGGTTTAGGCCTGGTTTAGGCCTGGTTTAGACCTGGTTAAGTCCTGGTTTAGTCTTTGTTTAGTCCTGGTTTAGGCTACTTCTGGTTAAGTCCTGGTTTAGGCCTGGTTTAGTCCTGGTTCAGTCATTGTTCAGTTTTGGATGGGGTTAATGTTAGAACCTGCAAGTTTAGTTCTGTTTAAAGTCCTAATCTAGACCTGGTCAAGTCCTGGTTTAGTCTTTGTTTAGTCCTGGTTTAGGCTACTTCTGGTTAAGTCCTGGTTAAGTCCTGGTTTAGGTCTGGTTTAGACCTGGTTTAGTCCTGGTTCAGTCATTGTTCAGTTTTGGATGGGGTTAATGTTAGAACCTGCAAGTTTAGTTCTGTTTAAAGTCCTAATTTAGACCTGGTTAAGTCCTGGCTGAGTCCTCATTTTGCCTTCATGTAGTCCTGGTTTAGTCCTGGTTTAATCCAATTTAAGACCTGGTTTAGTGATGGTTTGGACCTGGTTTATTCCTGGTTGAGTCCTAGGTTAGTCCCGGTTTATTAATAGTAGTTATAAGTTCCTGTTTACTGCAGATTTTGGTTTCCACTTAAATCCTGGTTTAACTTTGACATGGGAAAATAAAAATAATCATAGGGACGTTAGGTTTGCGCAGTTATTAGAAAATAATTTCCCTTGTGGATCAATAAAGTTTGTGTAAGTCTAAGTTATTACACGCGCGAGACTTTCGAGATTTGCTAGAACGTGCTTCCTCCCGCATGGCCAACGTAACGACGTAATCTAACGCGTTATTATCACTGAAAACACACCAAAACAAGACCGTATTTTTGCACAGAGCGTCTGGTCAATATTGCAAATTAAAGCAGTCAGATTTTCTTCTCTTATATTGATCATTTCGATTTTCAGTTCATTTTTAGGCTATTTGTTACTTTTAAAAACTAAATAAAATGGCTTTCAGTATTGATTTCATGGGTAAAACTTTAAATCATTGCAATTTAACACGAAAATGATCAAATTTATACCTCAAAAGTCTGAACTCAAAACCACATGCGTTTACTTGTGTATAGATCTCTCTATTAAAGCCCCATAACCAAACCCATGACAGTAGACACGGCTAAATCTCTCTCTTTCGATTAAAATTCGATTAATTGTACAACCCTAGCGTCAATTTTTCTTTGTTTTTGCGGCTTTCCCAGTGATCACGCGTCGTATTGTGCAATCTGCATGGATGAAGAATGCGAACCACGAGCAAGCAGCGACACACGGAGCAAAACAAACTGCACAAACTTTGACAATCCCCAACCAGCACGCGACCGAAAGTTGGGAATGGCGTGTACGTGGGGTGAAAGCACGCGGCCAACTTACCGTGAGCGCTGTCCCCACGTCCTGCGCGACCCCCGTGCTGCGATACACGAACGGAACGCGGTCGGAAGCGGCAGGAAGCGGCAGCACGACACGTCAAAGCGTCAATGCCGCCTCCGTATCAAAGGAATTCTTCCGCGAGCGTTTCCCAAGCTGCGGCCCGCGGGCTCTTTCGTGGCACGGGAGCACATATAATAGGGTCGTAGTAATAAACGTGAACGGGAAATAACGTGCCGAGTGCCACTGTCTAATAAACCTCCTTTAGGCTGTATCAGATGCCCTCCCATCCTTGTGCCTATCTCAGGACCGTTGCCGTAGCGATTTACAATTTAAAAACAACATATGTCCTTTGAATGGGAAAATTTGGTCCTCAAAATTAATATAGAACAGCTGAAACCCCCCATGAATATGCCTGTGTGTCAGATGCCCTCCCATCCTCCTATAACCTTGTGTGTCAGATGTGAAGTATCTCGAGGTAGTACTTTTAAATATTGCAGTAGTTTCCTTCACAGTATCTGTCTGACTCACTGTTAGACTCACTGTTAATAATTAATTGTATTTTGACCAGTTTTGATTTTGTACTGTATATTTTTTTAGTTTAAGAACCAGATATTAAAGGGCCCAAATTACACAGTTTTTCTGATCTGTTCCAATGTTGTTTCCTCTTCACAAACAGACCTGGAGTTGTGTTTTGTTTCATTCACACACGTTTAACACAAACCCTGCAGAGTTCTTCTCTCAAACTGAAAACGCTCTCTTCCACCTTGTGATGTCATGTGGTAAAACAGGAAGTACTCCATTGTGTTTTTTATACTTCATACACCTTCACTAGAATCATTAGAAAATTTTCAACCCTGGAACTGTCGATCTCTACTGAACTAAAGGTAAAAGGAGCTGTTCACTTTAAAACTACCACTTCATGACATCACAAGGTGGAACAGCATTTTGAGCTCACTTTGAGTTGACTAATAATAAAGGATTACTCAAACATGTGCGAATGAAACAAAACTCCAACAACTCCAGGTCTGTTTTTGATGAGTAGACAAATTGCTGACACCATCTCACACCAAGTTACAGGTCAGATCTGTGGAGAGGCGACCCTACTCACAGTAAGAATGCATGTTTTTTGAGCTGTAATTTAATAAATACAAGATAGATACATTTAAAGCCATACTGTGGATTTTTCAAAGCAGAGCAATAATACTATCTCCATGGAAACAAGCAGGTGGCAGACTCTCAACCAGAAATGTTACATAGTGCTTCTGTAAATGCTGACTAGTTAGATATTTGTTAGTGTTTAGAATTATCATTGTATTTAAAGTTTTAATTAATGCTTGATTCTGTATAACTGCATTTAACAGCAGTACTAAGACTGTCAAGTTTTTCTATTTAAAGTCTCTGTACCTGATTTTTTTCTGTCTTAAAAATGTGAAAAACAGAACTAGTTCATTTTAAACAGTTTGAAGTGGTCCAAAGTTCTTCCTCACTTACCTTCTGCATTCAGAGTGTCCTAATTAATCACCGTGACGAGTTTTTAAGAGCTTTTCCCAACTTGCGCCGTATTTTGGTCCTTTTTTCCAATTTGTCCAAACACTTTAGCCAGATTTTTCTCCAGCAACTTGCAAATCATGTTCAAATATTTTCTGAATGAATGAGGCCATATTTTTGTAATTTGCTCATTTTGCAATTTTCACAACTTTTCCGAGACCAGAGCGGAGTTTTGTTGACACAGTAAAGGCAACGACAACTAGCATGCTAACACTTCCTGCTTCTTGGACAGTAAAACTCTTTATAATTCAATGCAGACAGTTCATGGTGGGCTTATTTTGACCTCAAGAGCTGCTTATACAAGATATCTCTGCTGGGGTGAGACATGTTTTGCTCAAATACATGGAGAAAAATGTAAATGAAATGACTTGTTTTTGCTTTAAAAGGTTGTATGGAGGATTTTTTTTTTGTTTCAAATTGTCAATGAACGTTCAAAATAGCATTATAGAGATGCAGCAGCTTTGTAATTATGATGAACAAAAAAAAAGAATGAAAATCCATCAACTGTGGACGTGGTGGGGCCAGATAAACATTAGCCAATAGATCGTTTTCTATTGGCTGTTGGGTTGTCAATCAAACTCCCTACGTTTCTAGTGTAACTGACTCTCCGGCGCGCTGGGATTACATGGTTTACGTTCGCCTCTTACACATTCCACAGACGCAAGACGCCGTTTACTCGACCAACGCAGCGGTTCTTAGCGGACAAGAATCCACGACTAGTTAGCCGCAAAAGAAAGTCCGTTTATGAGGTCGCTGAAAGAAGAAGAGAAGGGGAAAAGGAGCGAAGCCAAACTAAGGTGATTCTCGGAGATTCCTTCCAGCGATGGCGTCACTGAAGCAGACGAAGGGTCTAAAGACTGACGCGTTGGTTGATAATTTACTTCTGGACAGGAAACTTCCGCTTATCATTTGAAAACGTACAGTATAGTTACAGCAGCAACAGCGATTCTGAACGAGCACCGGCTGTAAACAAACATGAGTTCTAGGGTAAGGAGGAGGTGGGAGGAGACGTTTCTACTTAAGGAGCTGTAGGGGAGGAGGGGTAGGAGGTACATTTGAAAAAGGACAAACATTGGAAAATCCTCTATACAACCTTTAAAGTGGTTATGCAAATTGTCAAATCATTTATATTCTTAATTTACCAAACTAGTGTACCACCCTTCTATTTGCTGTGATGTTGCCTTTATGTTTTTAATGAGACGAGATCCAAATGAATCGGTTATCTGCTTTAATCTCCATTAATTACTGGATTTTTGTTGCAGTTTTACATAAAGCTGCACTATGTAACTTTTCTATGTAACCTTGTGGAGAGTCTGTCACCCGCTTGTCTCCATGGAGATGTTATTGCTTGGCCTAGAATGTTCCACAGTATGGCATTAATTGAACACATCTTGCATTTATTCACTGCTAATTTAACAACAACTAAGCAGGGTCGCCTCTCCACAGACCTGACCTGTAACTTGGCATGGTGGCGCCACCTGCACTCACGGCAATGCAGTAACGTCGCCATGGAGACAAGCAGATGGCAGACCCTCCACCAAAAATGTTACATGATGCTTCTTTAAAATAGCATTAAAGTCCATTTAGTATAGTGTCTTTGCAGTAATTCAATTTTTGTAACCCTATTTCAGCTTTGCCTGGAATATTCCACTGTATGGCGTTAAACCTATCACCATGGAGACAAGCAGCGATGACACCACCTGGCCAAGTTACAGGTAAGATCTGTGGAGAGGCGACCACACTCACAGTAAGAATCCATATTATATCAAGGGGTTTTCTAGCTTGAAATAAGTGTAACATACAGTAGTTTAATGCCATAGTGTGGGACATTAAAGGCAAAGCAATAAAATCTCCATGGAGACAAGCAGCTGGCAGACCCTTCACCAGAAAAGTTACACAGAGCTCCTTTAATTCAATTCATTCTCTCCTTTAATGTTCCCATGGCGATTTGAACAACAATTTAGCTTTTTTTTTTTTTTTTTTTTTTTTTTTTTTAATTCTTACCGGATTTAAATTTCACTCATTCTCCATTTTCCTTTTTTTGTGAATGAATCTTTGCTGTGATTTGAACCGAGCTTTTGTCGTCAGATCATTTCATTTCAAACAGAAGAGCCTGGACGAAACTGCAGATACAATTTGTGACTCATCTCATTTTTCTGTCTCATTTGAGTTCGGATTTTTTCAATTTATTCAAGCTTTTGTCCCAAACTGAAAACATTTTAGCCAGATCTTCCCACGATATTTTTCTCTTTTCTGAATGAGTCTTTGAGAAATCTTTGCGAAAAATATAGTCCATACTTTTGTAATTTTATCATTCATTTTCATATTTTTTTCTCCATCTTACCATATTTTAAAAACACTTCCCCCAAGACTTTCTGCATCACATTCATCTATTTTGTGAATGAATTTAACCAAAAAAAATTTGTACTTTGTTCATATATTTACAATATATTTTATTGAGAGACCTCCCTTCCTCAACTTGTGCATCACATTCAGGTATTTTGTGAATGAATTTTCAAAAAAACAAAACAAAAAAACCCACTTATTTTTAGGGATGGGATGAGACACAATTTCCACAAGACGAGACGAGATGCGAGATCGGGTCCACGAGAACGAGACAAGACGAGATTTTAACAATTCCTAATATATAAATTTCATGATTCAGTTTCAAGTTTGGCCTCACAAGTTTTTAAAATTATCTGATTTAATATTTTTGTTTCCATTTTAGTACTGCTTTTTGGAACTGTAAGAGATGTAACTCAGCAAACACGCAACACTTTTTTTGTCCAGTCCAAATGTAAACACGAAATCAGATTATTTTCCTCATGTGTGCACGATCTTGTGGCAGTTTTGTCTTACTTCTTGTACCATCCCTAATATTTTTGTAATTTGGTGCAAGCATTTTCATATTTTTGGTCATCTTACCAGAATTGTTTCCCCATTTTCCCCAAGGATTTCTCATGTATTTTGTGAGTGAATATTTTGGCCGATTTTGATTTTGATCTCTCCACCACAACTTGTGAATCATGAGTGAATTTTGTAATTTGATCAGGAATTTTTTCCAGCCTTCTTACCAGAATTCGTTACTCATTTTCCCCAATAATTTCTTTAAAATCACATTCATGGGTTTTATGAATGAATCTTGTAAAGCCATATTTTTGTGTATTATTCTCATATTTTTCACATTTATATAGCATTAAAAAAAAGATTCCCTTACAACTTCTGCAATCTTTCGGAATAAATCTTTGAGAAAAAATGTGTTTTTTGCAATTTCCCCTGGGATTTCTGTATCACAATCTTGTATTTTATGAATTCATTTTGTAAAGCCATATTTTTGCATTTTTCTTATATTTTTCAATTATTTTAGCAGATTTTTTTTTATTTTTTTGCTAAAATCTTTTCTCTTTTTCTCCATTTTACCTGAATTTTTGGCAATTTCCCCAGGGATTTCCCCATCACGTTCATGTATTTTATGAATGAATCTTGTAAAACCATATTTTTGCAATTTTTTTTAGCAATTAAGAAAAAAAAATCCTATATTTTTTCCCCTACAACTTGTGCATCACGTTATCTTCCAGAATTAATCGTTGAGAAAAAATGTGTGGTCTATTTTGTAATATGATAATCAGTTTTCATATCCTTTTCTTTTTAGCCTTTCTCTCCGTCTTACCAGAATGTTTTTAGAATTTCCCCATGGATTTCTGTATCACAATCTTGTATTTTATGAACGAATCTTGTAAAGCCATATTTTAGCAATTTTCTCATATTTTTACCTTCATTTTGCTTGATTTTTTTCTCCCCCTTACAACTTGTGCATCATATCTTTCTGAATTAATCTTTGAGAAAAAAATGTGTGGTCTATTTTGTAATATGATAATCAGTTTTCTTTTTAGCCTTTCTCTCCATCATAGCAGAATTTTTTTGCAATTTCCCCAAAGATTTCCGCATCACAATCTTGTATTTTATGAATGAATCTTGTAAAGCCATATTTTTGCAATTTTCTCATATTTTTCTATTATTTTAGCAATTTTTTTTCAATTTTCCTATATTTTTTCCCCTTACAACTTGTGCATCACGTTGTAGTCTTTTGTGAATGAGTCTTTGCAGCAGTCTTGGCATATGCAGTAGCTGAGATGCTTAGAGCGCAATGCTGTTTTTAATTGAAAAGATAAGCGTCTGTCTGGTTTTCCTCTGCAGTACATGGAGAAGCTAACCAACAGAAAAAACCCCCAAAATGTGCAAGTGAAATGACAGATCTTACCGTAGCAGTCTTCTCTCCTCTCCTCTCTTCATCTCAGCTGAGCGTTACAAGTCAAAATCTGTGCTAACCACCTCCACGCCGCCCCCCCTCTCCTCCTCTTCTCCTCCCCAGCTTTGGTGTGCCGACGGTGGGGGAGCGAGCGGCGTTTGGACCCCTCTCTCTGGAGCTCTTGAGCGAATCTCTCCACCCCTACGCACCGCTCTCTCCTCTGCTCCTCTGCCCACACGCGCCCCGCTCAAACACAGCCTTAGTCACATCGCAAAATGTACTTCAATGATTTTTATAATGATTACAGTGCAGGGGCGGAAGTGGCTTAGAGGTACAGCGCTCACCCACATACCTGGAGCTCCGCGGTTCAATCCCAGCTCTGACCACTGTGTAATAGAGCTTCAAGATTAAATGAAATTGCAATTTTTTAAGTAATTTCCTCCACAAACGACCAAATCTCCAGCCTTACTCTGCATAAAAACTGCTTACCCTATAGTTTAGTTTTCAGTCATGATGTTATTACTTTGTCTGGAATGTTTCACAGTACAGCATTAAACCTTTCTATCTTCATGGAGACCAAACCAGACCAAGTTACAGGTCAGATCTGTGGCGAGGCAACCCCTCTCACAGTCAGAATGCCTGTTTTTCGAGGTATTTTTGAGCTATAAAACCACCTGTAACTGAATAAATGTAAAGTAGAGCTGTTTAAAGTCATACTGTGGAACATTCCAGGCAGAGCAATGACACATCCATAGAAACAAGCAGGTGATGAAGCCCCAAACAAAAAGTTACACAGTGCACCTTTAAAAAGTCTAATAAAATAGTAAAACATACCACGCTCGGACTGACCACAGGCTCCTGAAAATGTGCTCTTTAAATCCATTTTGCATTATTTCTTGAGTTTTAAAATCTTAAAACTTGTTAGCTATTGTGTGCACTGCGTCACCATGGTAACTTCTGAACATTTCGACAATAGAGACGCATGTAGAACATCCCCAGGGTGATGAATGAAACATGAATCAGACACCTAATTGCAATGAAAAATTTTTCCTGTATTGTTTGGCCCTACTGCACACTGTTGTTTTGTCCTTGGGCAAGACACTTAAATGTGATTAAGCAGTAGTAGTAGTAGTAGTAGTAGTAATACTGCATTATGCTTATAAAGCTCTTATCCAGACATTGAAGCTCCCTTTACAACTTTGTGCAAAAGAAATGGACTAAGTGAGTGTTACGTCACCCAGTGTTCAGTCCAGTCAAATGAAGCTCACCGAGGCTAGCAGTTACAGGGGTGAATTTTCGAGCCGAGTTTCATATTAGGAATAGGAATAAATTGAGACAAAATCGCAAAAATAAAACCCCCAGGATCATGTAGAGCAGGTTAATATGAATATTTTAAGACCAAAATAATGAGGCTCACAGCAGCAGTTACAGAGAGAGGGGGCGACAACTTTTCAATGTAAAGTGAATTGGAACCAGAGTCGAGGGAGCCGGAAGTGCGCCCATGCTCATTTATGTCCATTTATATGTACAGTCTATGATGGTAAGTTACTATTGTAGCCACAGCTGCCCTGGGACAGACTGACAGACGCGAGACCATCCCAACAGAATCAAAATCATAATAAAATCTGAAATAGATAGATTGTGATTATGTTTAATAATAAGATTCACATTTTAAACACCTCCAGAAGAATTGACAAAAAGACTGAACTCTAAACTGACAAACTAATATAAGAATCACATTTGAGAACCTGTTTGTACATATCTAAACTACAGGGTTAGCAGTTTTTTTTTTTACGCAGAATAAGATTAGCTGCTCATGATAGACCACTAACTCCAGTTTTCCTTAAATATCTGTTCATAGGTGTGTCCATCCCTGCAGTGCGTTTAAATGTCCAGCTGTAAAAGTGTAGAGTTTAGACACCTGCTCCATCTGAGACCTGTCTAATCACTGTAGTTCTAATGCATGCTCCCAGAACAGGTGAGAGGCTTTCAAATGAGCATCTACACCGGAAAAACTGGGGTTATAAATAGGACTGCAAGATTAAAGGACCCATATTACACCATTTTCTGAGCTATGTAGTAGTCTATAATGTCGTTTCCTCATCACAAACACACCTGGAGTTGTGTTTTGTTTCATTCACACATGTTTAACGCACAAACCCTGCAGATTTATTTAGGCTGGGATCTTCTCTCAGACTGAAAACACTCTATTCCACCTTGTGATGTCATGTGGTAATACAGGTGGTGCGCCACTGTGTTTTTAAACTCCACACACCTTCACTAGAATCATTTGGATCATTTCAGCCCAGGAATCGCCGATCTCTACTGAACTAAAGGTAAAAGGAGCTGTTCACTTGAAAGCTACCACTTCATGACATCACAAGGTGGAACAGAGCGTTTTCAGTCAGAGAGAAGATCCCAGCCTAAATAAATCTGCAGGGTTTGTGCGTTAAACATGTGTGAATGAAACAAAACACAACTCCAGGTTTGTTTGTAATGAGGAAACGACATTAGAACATAGATCAGAAAAATGTGTAATATGGGACATTTAATCTTGCAGTCCTATTTATAACCCAGTGTCCTTTTTTCCAGTGTATATATATATATATATATATATATATATATATATATTTTTTATATTTTTGAGGTGGTAACAACATTATAACACGGCTTAAAGCTCATAAGTCAAGACCTTTAATCACAAACGAAGCAAAATTTGAATGGAGCAATTAGCAAATCTACCAAGTCCCATAATTTCCTCTTTATTCTGCATAAAAACTGTTAACCCTGTAGTTTAGATCTGTACAAACAACAACTGAAATGTCCCTGTGTGTCAGATGCCCTTCCTGTATGTCAGATGTAACTCGGGTTGGCGGCGTCACTTGTTGTTTGTCTCCATGGAGATACGTTTAATGCCTTAACGTGGCACATTCCAAGTGAAGCAGTAACATCTCCATAGAGACAAACAAACGGGGGATGGACCTGCAGCAGAAAAGTTACATAGTGCAGTTTTTGCCTTGTGACCAGAGAGCTGATGGTTCAATTACAGATCTGATTACTGCATATATTGCGTTTGTGCTGTTGGGCAAGACACTTTACCCACCCATTGTAGCTGGAGGTCTAGTCAGTAATAGAAATGACTAGGTTCAATATTTGTGAATTTATCTTATGGCAAAATACAGTGTAATCAATAAGAACATTTGTTTTGCCCCATCTGAGAGTATGACTTCATCACATTCTAGGATCTGAAAGCCACCAATAAATAATAAAATATTTATTTTATTATTTTTATTTACAATTTTATAACACAAAAGCATGCATTTCTTTCCAACATATTATTCCTCCAATACTATTTGAATCTGAAAACACGTGTCCAACCTACTCTTGTTTATTTTTTATTTATTTATTAATTTTCGTACAATTCCTTTTTTTTTCTTTTTGAAATTTCCTTTTTTTTATTTTCTTAAGGTATGACCAAGTGTATATAATAAACAAATAAACTTATCCATATAAATGTTTTCATGGTGCTATCACGCATCCATATATATAATTTTCTTTCTCAAAATATTTTATTTTACCTATAATTTCTTGACCCCCTTTTTGTTCTTTTGATCATACATGATTCTTTCCTTGATCATATTAATTTATCATCATTTATCACCATATTAAAATTATTTCTAATTTCTCTCCAATACTATTTGAATGTGAATACATGTGTCCAACCTAGTCTGTTTTAATTTATTTTTCTTACAATTCTACACTAATAAACCTATATAATATATTAAAAACATTTTCAACATACCACAAAAACTATTTAAATCTTAATACATGTGTCCAACCTATACTCTTGTTTTATTTACTAATTATTTTTCTTACAATTCTACACCACTAAAGCTATATAACATATTAAAATCATTTCCAGCTTTCCTCCAGTACTATTTGAATCTGAATACATGTGTCCAACCTACTCTGCAGCCATGTTTAAAAATAGTGCTTTTCTCTCTCTTCCCACTGAGCGAAGAGGAGGAGAGTTCAGCGTGCCATCGGCCAGGAAATTACCACTTCTGCATGATACCATCTCAAACGGGCATTTAATGAAGCCAAAATCACTTTCAAATTCAAAAAACTGGAACAAAATGAGTGAAATTATGGTGTATTTATTGATTTTTTGGGGGGGTTCACAGCTTGACATTTCCTCTTCATTTCATCTGGGTGATTTGGACATATTAGAAGACCTAGTTTGTGAGTTTTTTAATATTTAAAGGGCCCATATTACGCAGTTTTCTGGTCTGTGTTCTAATGTTGTGTCCTCATCGCAAACAGACCTGGAGTTGTGTTTTGATTCATTCACACTGGTGTTTTTATTTAATTAATTTATCCGTAAATCAATTCTTAATATGGAACTGACTCCAAATTCGCTCCTCTAACTGCTAGCCTCTTTGAGCTTCATTTGACTGGAGCTGAACACTGAAAGTCAGACTCCTTTAGTCCACTTCTTTATAAAGTTTGTGATTTTGACGCATTGGACTGTTTAAAAAGGGTGCACAGAGAATAGGAAAGCATAAAAAATATATAAGTATTCAGTATTGGTTACTACTAATATTAATGGTGCTTTGTCTGGAATGTTCCACAGTACGGCATTAAACCTTTCTGTCTTCACGGAGACCAAACCAGACCAAGTTACAGGTCAGATCTGTGGAGAGGCGACCCCGCTCACAGTCAGAATGTCTGTTTTTCTAGGTATTTTTGAGCTTTAAAACCACCTGTGACTGAATAAATGTAAAGTAGAGCTGTTTAAAGTCACACTGTGGGACATTCCAGGTAGAGCAATGACGTATCCATAGAAACAAGCAGGTGACGAACCCTCTACCAGGAAAGTTACACAATGCACCTGTAAGGAATCAGTATTGATATTGACTGATACTAATACTGGACCAATATATATGGCCCATCCCTAGTACATATTGTAGTACATCTTGAAGTACATATTGTAGTACATATTGTAGTACATATAGACATGGTTTTAATGGTAGCTGGGCTTGATGGTAGACATTTAATTGCATTTTTTTCTCTCTTCAGGACAGTCCAAGTTCTTCGGGGTTGATTTGAAGAAGATGACATCAAAGTAAGTGAGTCTACATATATTTATTTCAACGTTTTAATTATTTCCTGTGCGCAGTAGACTTAAATGGGTAAAACGGTATGGAAACACTTTATGGCAGATACACGTCATGCCTTAAGATAAGTTATAAAGAATGATTAAGGCTCACGAGAATCCACAAGGGTCAAATTCGCCCAGCAGCAGACGGACCAATCACATCGCAGCATTGTGGTTTGTGCGTAGCCAAAGGTGAAGCGCCCAAGAGACCTACTTACTACTTACCTACCTGTCTGAGCAGAAATACAGACTTTAGAGTGGAAAACACGCACTTTGTTCTTTTCTCTTGACTGGATTTGATTTTTCTGTTCACTTAAACTACCGCGCCATGACGTCACAAGGAGCAGAGCGTTTTGAGCTTTGGAGATGTAGACAGACTGATAATAAAGTGAATGAAACAAAACACAACTCCAGGTCTGTTTTTGAGGAGGAAACAATATTATAACATGGTTTAAAGGTGCATTGTGTAACTTTTCTGGCGCTTTTCTTCATGGAGATGTTGATGCTTTGTCTGGAATGTTTCACAGTATGGCATTAAACCTTTCTATCTTCACGGAGACCAAACCAGACCAAGTTACAGGTCAGATCTGTGGAGAGGCGACCCTGCTCACAGTCAGAATGTCTGCTTTTCTTTTTGAGCTGTAAAACCACTTGTAATTGAATAAATGTAAAGTAGAGCTGTTTAATGTCACACCGTGGAACATTCCAGGTATAGAGCAATGACATGTCCATAGAAATAAGCCAGAAAGTTACACAGTGCAGCTTTAAGTCTCCAGACAGCAGCAGCATGGGCTCCGGGCGAGGTTGCCGAGTGGCACGTTGCTTTCTCTTTTCTCTCATGGTTTTGTTTCTTGCTGTAAATAAAGAGCCAAGGCCACAGTGAAAAGCGTATAGAGCTTTCAGTCTGACGGAGCGGAGGAGCGTGGGAGGAAGAGAAGGAGGAGAAATAAAGAAATAAAACGGGGAAATGTCAGGTGTATGAGCGCAAATGGACAAGCTAACGGCAATTAGCATAAAAACGCCAGTGTACTTAGCGAGAGAGTTTAGTCAGAGGGCTGAGAGTCACTTAAAGATGCACTAAGGAACTTTTCTGGTGGAGGGGCTGTCACATGCTCGTCTCCATGAAGATGTTATTGCTTTGTATAGAATATTCCACAGTATGGCATTAAATCACTCTATCTTTTCATTCTCTCCCTGTCAGTTTATCTGTCTTCTGTCTCTTTCTCTCTCTCCATCTCTCTCTATCTTTTTATCTGTCTTCTTTTTCTTTCTTTTTCTCTCCATCTATCTCAGTGTTCTTTCTCTCTCTTCTCACATCTTTCTTTTTCTATCTATCTATCTATCTATCTATCTATCTATCTTCTCGCTTTTCTTTCTTTCTCCCTTTCTTTCTCTCTTTATCTCACTCCCTCTATCTATACATCTCTGTCTCTTCTCTCTCTCACTCTCTCCCCATATCTCTCTCTCCCAAAATATCTCTCTCTTTCTATCCATCTGTCTCATCTCTCTCTCCCTCTCTCCCTCACCATATCTCTCTCTTTCTATCCATCTGTCTCATCTCTCTCTCCCTCTCTCCCTCACCATATCTCTCTCCCTTTCTATCCATCTGTCTCATCTCTCCCTCGCCCCCCTCTCTCTCTCTCTCTCTCTCTCTCTCTCTCTCTCTCTCTCCGTCCCCATATCTCTCTCTCCTCATATCTCTCTCTCCCTTTCTATCCATCTGTCTCCCCCATATCTCTCTATCTCCATGGTGACAAGCCATCAGTCCAAGTTACAGGTCAGATCTATGAAGAGGCGACGCCACTCACAGTGAGAATGCATGTTTTTTTCTTTTTTCTTTTTTTTTTTAGCCATAAACCTGTAACTGAATAAAAGCAGGTCAGACACGTGGATCTATTTTCAACAAAAAGATGAGAGTGACAAACTGTTAAATTAAAGATCAGATTAAAGTCTAACTTGAGTAACAGAGCTTCAGACACAGTAGTGCTTCCGGTTAGCTTCACACCCCCAGAGAATGTTGACGGCATCAGCTGTAAAGTATCAGTTACTCTGAGATTTTGCCGCTGTGTAAAATGTTCTCTCCGTTGGTCACATTTCAGAACATTTGAATCTCCATAAATTCTAAAGCAATTTCCTCGTCTCAAAAATGTCTAATGTAATTATCTGTCATTTTGGAGACTTCACACCTCCATCTCTCTCCTCTCACTTCTCTCTATAACCTCTCATCTTTCCTCCTTCCTTTCTCTCTCTCTCTCTCTTTCTGTCAATCCATCTCTCTCTCTTTCTCGCTGTCTCTCTCTCCTTTATATTTCTCTCTCTCATAGCTTCAGTCATGAGCTGTGCATTGAGTTATTTCAAATGGTCTACAGCCAGTCCTCTGTCAGGAAAAGCATGTGATTTAGACCAGAGTTCAGACATTGGACTAAACCAGGTCTAAACCAGGTCTAAACCAGGTCTAAACCAGGTCTAAACCAGGACTAAACCAGGAATAAACCAGGACTTTAACAGTTCTATTTATGTCATATCTGAATCTGCACTAAGCCATGACTATACCAGTGTTATATAAGGCTGTGCTGGGAGCTGGGGACTAAACCAGGGACTAAACCAGGTCTAAACCAGGACCAAACTGGGACCAAACCAGGAACTAAACCAAGAGTAAACCTGTCGAAACCAGGACTAACGCTGGTCTAAAGCTGGTCTAAAGCTGGTCTAAAGCAGGTCTAAAGCAGGTCTAAAGCAGGACTAAACCAGGACTAAACCAGGCACTAAACCAAGACTAAACCAAGACTAAACCAGATCGAAACCAGGACTAAAACAGGTATAAACCAGGACTAAACCAGGCACTAAACCAAGACTAGGACTAAACCAGGACTAAACTAGGTATAAACAAGGTACTAAACCAAGACTAAACCAGATCGAAACCAGGTCTAAACCAGGACTAAACCAGGTCTAAACCAGGACCAAACCTGGATGAAATAAGGACTAAACCAGGACTAAACCAGAACTAAACCTGGACCAAACCAGGATCAAACCCGGATGAAATAAAATAAGGACAGGATTAACCTAGGAATAAACTAGAACTAAACCACATCTAAGCCAAGACCAAAACGGGGGCTTAAACCAGGACTAAACCAGGTCTGAACTAAAACTAAACCAGGTCTAATTCTTCTCTCTTTCCTTTTGAAGTATCTTGACAGTTTGTTGTGTTTTATTCGTATCTTTACTCATCGATTTCCTTTGGGCTAAACCTGGTTCAGAGAGACACGAGCACGAGGCAACCAAGAGTCAAACCGCCCCGAGATTTAATGCAAAAATAAACACAAATAAATAAAAACAAGTGTAGAACTAACCTGGAGGTCCAACCATGGAGGGAGGAAGAGGAGGAGGATAGGAGGAGAGAAGACAGAAAGGGAGGAGAGGAGAAAGAAGAGGAGAAGTAGAGGAGGAGGAAGAGAAAGAGGGAGGAGGAGAGAGAGGACAAGAGGAGAGAGAGAAGGAGGAGTGGGCGAAAGTGAGAGAAAAATACAATTTTTAATCTGACCAAGTTTTAACTGCAGCAAGAAGAATGGACAGAAAGAGAGGAGGATAATCCAGGACTAAACCAGGACTAAACCAGGACTAAACTGTCTACAGAAGGGACAAAACCAGGACTTTATGCATCCTAAACCAGGACTTTATACATCCTAAACCAGGACTAAACACTGCTTAAATCAGATTGAAAACAGGGACTAATGCAGATCCTTACGAGGTCTCAACCAGGACTAAACCAGGACTAACCCGAAATTAAACCAAGACTAAACCAGGACTAAACCAGGTCAAATGTCAGGAATAAACCCTATCTAAACCAGCTCTATACCAGCTCTAAAACATGAGTGAGGCAGAAGTGAAGCAGGTCTGAATCGGGACTTGAACCAGGTCTAAACCAGGACTACATTGGTAGTGAAGTACGTCTAAACCAGAACTAAACTAGAACAAAACCGGGACTCAACCAGGTCTGCGTAAAGAATGAACCAAAACTGAAGTAGGAGTAAATCAGGACTTAAAGCAGATCAAAATTGTCCTTCTTGAGCACCTGTATTTATTAAAATAACACAATACTGCAGAAATGTCACAGTATTTTAGATTCAAGCTCTTAATGACTGAAAATAGACTGAAAATGACCGTCCACTCGAGTTTCAACAAAATACAACTAAACGTGTGACCTTTTTACATAAATCTGAATAATTCTGAATGTTAAAGCAATTAAATGAACTACTTTTATTGTGAAAATGTTATTGACCTGAAATTAGTGCAATAAATGAATACTGAATACAAATACCAAACCCAGGACTAAACCAGGACTAAACTAGGTCTAAGACAGGACCAAAGTAGGACTAAAGCAGGACGAAAGGAGGACTACAGTAAACCAGGACTTTACTAGAACTAAATCAGGAACTAAAACAGGATTAAACTAGGACTGGAGTAATTGAATAACAGCCAAGCATTTAAATAGATTTTTTTTTACATAAATCTGAATTATTTTGACTGTTACAAAAGATACAGTTTTATAATAATCATTTTATTGTGAAAAATGCCTGAAATTTGTGGATGCAAATATATTTCAAATAGAAGCTAGGCCTGAAACAGAAGACTAAACTAGAACTTGATGAGGTACTAAACCAGATCTAAACCATGTCTAAACCATGTCTAAACCACGTCTAAATGACGTCTAAAGCAGGACTAAAGCAGGACTAAACCAGATCTAAACCATGTCTAAACCACGTCTAAATGACATCTAAAGCAGGACTAAAGCAGGACTAAAGCAGGACTAAACCAGGACTAAACCATGCTCTGTGCTTCTTCTCTCTGTCTCTCAGTGGGAGCACATGGCTGTGTGGGCGTCCTTTGGCTCTGGTTTGAACAAAGCTGTAAAAAAAAACGCTACATTTTCCAACGCCACTAAATATCACTAAATATCTCCGCGTGAAGCAAAAAGTGTCAAATCTGCGACTCGAGCTGTTCTCCGATAATTTTAGATTTTTACAGCAGCAATCCAAGAAATGGATCCTAGAAAAATACGGGAATTTAAAGCAAAAACGAATCAACAAGGCCTTCAAACTGGGGCTTTCAGTTACAGGAATTACATTGACTGATTTAGTCTTAGTTTAGTCTTGGTTTAGTCTTGGTTTAGTCTTGGTTTAGTTCTGGTTTGGCCTTGGTTTAGACCTGGTTTAGTCCTGGTTTAGTCCTGGTTTAGACTTGGTTTAGACCTGGTAGTCTTGGTTTAGTCCTGGTTTGATTTCGGCTTTAGTCCTGGTTTAGTTCTGTTTTATTTCTGGTTTATACCTGGTTTAGTTTGGTTTAGTCTTGGTTTAGTCCTTATTTTCTTTGGTCCTAGTTTAGTCCTGGTTTGGTCTTGGGTTTTATCTTGGTTTAGTTCCATTTTAGTCCTAGTTTAGTCCTGGTTTGGTCCCTGGTTTAGTCCTGGTTTATACTTGGTTTGGTTTTGGTTTAGTCCTAATTTTGTTTGGTCCTAGTCTAGTACTGGTTTGGTGCCTGGTTTATATCTGGTTTAGACCTGATTTAGTCCTGATTTAGTCCTGGGTTAGTCCTGGTTTAGCCACTGTGTTTTTAAACTCCACACACCTTCACTAGAATCATTTGGATCATTTCAGCTCTGGAATTGCCGATCTCTACTGAACTAAAGGTAAAAAGGAGCTGTTCACTTGAAAAACTTCATGACATCACAAGGTGGCGCATTTTGAGCTTTGGAGATGTAGACAAACTAATAATAAAGGAACAAAACACAACTCCAGGTCTGTTTTTGAGGAGGAAACAACATTATAACACGACTTAAACCTCACAAGAGTCAGTTTTGCATAATATAAGACCTTTAAAATGAACTGTGCTTCACATTTTTCAGACAGTAGCCTTTAATAATTCTGACATATTTTTACCTGTCCTCTGCCCTGTTCTTTTGCCGTTTCCGAGCATACAGTTTCTTGTGTACTTGGTTTGTCTCTGTAATCCTCCTTTATTACCTCTGGCCTCGTGCTTCTGATCTTTCATATCTCTCCCTCCCCTGACGCAGCGCCCACAAACACTCAGAATCAGGACTATTGAACGAGAAAGACGAGAGGACAAAGACACAACCTGAGCTACGGCCTTGGCGCTAACAGCCTAGCAACGGGTAGGAACGGTTAGCATGGCGTTCGGTAGTAACTGTGGTTTAGAGGAGAATATATAGAGAAGAGGGGTGGAGACTAAACCAGGACTAAAGTATGAGTAAACGGGACTGAACTAGGACTAAAGCAGGACTAAACTAGGAGTAAACGGGACTTAACTAGGACTAAAGCAGGACTAAACTAGGCGTAAACGGGACTGAACTAGGACTAAAGCAGGACTAAACTAGGCATAAACCAGGACTAAAGTAGTTGTAAACCAGGACTGAATTAGGACTAAAGCAGGACTGAACTAGGACTAAAGCAGGACTAAAGTAGGAGTAAACCAGGACTGAACTGGGACTGAAGCAGGACTAAACTAGAACTAGACCAGCACTAAAGTAGGATTAAAGTAGGACTAAAGTAGAACAAGACCAGGACTAAACCCAGATTAAACTAAAACTAAACTATGAATAAATCAGGACTAAACCAGGACTAAGGCAGGACTAACCCATGATTAGAGGAGGACAAAAGCAGGACTAAACCAGGGCTAAATCAGGACTAAGGCAGGACTAACCTAGGATTAGAGGAGGACTAAACCAGGGCTAAACCAAGACTAAGGCAGGACTAACCTAGGACTGAACCAGGATTAAAGGAGCTCTTTGCCATGTTTTCTATGCATATTACTATCAGATGAAAATGATATCTTTATTATATCTTTATTCAAAATGGTGCTTTACATCTAATTCTAACTTGTCCATTGAATCCTGTAACTTTAATACCTGCAAAAGACGTGAAAAGTGTAAATAAATCTAAATAAAAGTGAAAATCTGTGTATGAAAGTTATGGTCTGATTTAAACGTGTAAAAGCGTCTGAACAGGTGCTGCGTCATTTTAATGTCACTAAATACCTGAACACAATTATCAAGAACTCAGGAGTCAAAGAGGGACGTGGGAGGAAGAGGAGGATGGAGGGAGGAGAGGAGGGAGAGAGTGGGTAATGACTGAGAGGGAGGAAGAGGAGGATGGAGGGAGGAGAGAGGAGAGGAGAGAAAGAATGGGTAATGACTGAGAGGGAGAGGAAGAGGAGGATGGAGGGAGGAGAGAGGAGAGAAAGAGTGGGTAGTGACAGAGAGGGAGGAAGAGGAGAATGGAGGGAGGAGAGAAAGAGTGGGTAATGACTGAGAGGGAGGAAGAGGAGGATGGAGGGAGAAGAGGAGGGAAAGAGTGGGTAATGACTGAGAGAAAGAGGAAGAGGAGGATGAGGGAGCAGAGAGGAGAGAGAGAGTGGGTAATCACAGACAGAGAGGGAGGAAGAGGAGGATGCAAGGTGGAGAGAGTAGAGAAAGAGTGGGTAATGACAGAGAGGAAGAGGAGGATGCAAGGAGGAGAGAGGAGAGGAGAGGAGAGAGAGTGGGTAATGACAGAGAGAGGGAGGAAGAGGAGGATGGAGGGAGGAGAGAAAGAGTGGGTAATGACTGAGGGAGGAAGAGGAGGGAGGAGAGAGGAGAGAAAGAGTGGATAATGACAGAGAGAGGGAGGAAGAGGAGGATGGAGGGAGGAGAGAGGAGAGAAAGTGGGTAATGACTGAGAGGGAGGAAGAGGAGGATGGAGGGAGGAGAGGAGAGAAAGAGTGGGTAATGACAGAGAGAGGGAGGAAGAGGAGGATGGAGGGAGGAGAGGAGAGAATGAGTGGGTAATGACAGAGGGAGGAAGAGGAGGATGGAAGGAGGAGAGAGGAGAGGAGAGAAAGAGTGGATAATGACAGAGAGAGAGGGAGGAAGAGGAGGATGGAGGGAGGAGAGAGGAGAGAAAGTGGGTAATGACTGAGAGGGAGGAAGAGGAGGATGGAGGGAGGAGAGGAGAGAAAGAGTGGGTAATGACAGAGAGAGAGAGGGAGGAAGAGGAGGATGGAGGGAGGAGAGGAGAGAATGAGTGGGTAATGACAGAGAGGGAGGAAGAGGAGGATGGAAGGAGGAGAGCGGAGAGGAGAGAAAGAGTGGATAATGACAGAGAGAGGAAGAGGAGGATGGAGGGAGGAGAGAGGAGAGAAAGAGTGGGTAATGACAGAGAGAGAGGAAGAGGAGGATGGAGGGAGGAGAGAGGAAAGGAGAGAGAGTGGGTAATGACAGAGAGAAGGAGGAAGAGGAGGATGGAGAGAGGAGAGGAGAGAAAGAGTGGGTTATGACAGAGAGGGAGGAAGAGGAGGATGGAGGGAGAGGAGAGGAGAGAGTGGGTAATGGCTGGGAGGGAGAGGAAGAGGAGGATGGAGAGAGGAGAGAAAGAGTGGGTAATGACTGAGAGGGAGAGGAAGAGGAGGATGGAAGGAGGAGAGAGGAGAGAAAGAGTGGGTAATGACAGAGAGAGGGAGGAAGAGGAGGATGGAGGGAGCAGAGAGGAGAGAGAGAGTGTATAATGACAGAGGGAGGAAGAGGAGGATGGAGGGAGGAGACGAGGGGGGAGAGAGGCGAGACAGAGTGAGAGGAGGAAGAGGAAGATGGAGGAGGGGAGAGGAGAGAAAGAGTGGGTAATGAGAGAGAAAGGGAGGAAGAGGAGAGAGAGAGGAGGGGGAAGGGAGGGGTGAGATGGAATGAGGAGGAGGAGGAGTGAGAGAGGGAGGAAGAGGAGGATGGAGGGAGGGAGGAGACAGAGAGGGTAAGACAGGGAGCAAGAGGAGGATGGAAGGAGGGAGAGTGGGAGGAAGAGGGGGATGGAGAGAGGAGGTGGAGAAGAAGAGGGGGAAGAGAGAGACGAGACAGAATGAAAGGAGGAAGTCTGATGGAGGAAGAAGAGGAGAAAAAAAGAGGGTAAGGACAGAGAGAGAGGAAGAAGAGAATGGGTTTGAAGGGAAGAGACTGGGGAGAGGAAGGAAGGAGAGAAAAAAAGGGTAAGGACTGAGACGGAGAGAGGAAGAGGGGGTTGAAGGAGGAGAGACAGAAGAGAGAGGAAAACGAGAGGAGAAAGAAGGAGAGAGATGGGGAAGACAAAAAAGCGGAGAGACAGATGACAGAGTGATAGAGAAAAAGAAAAAGAGGAGGAATGGGAATTAGTGAGTGAAAGAGCGAGGGATGAGGAGGCAGAGGAGGAGTGGGCGTCTAATAAAAGGTGTTTGAACCTGGGAACACGGAGTCGCTTTAATACAGGAGACGACTGTGGATCTTTGTGATGGAAATGAACCAAAAGAACAAGTTTAAAAGTGTCATTCAGACTCTAGACTTTTCTGTACCGCGCCTCAAAGTCAATCAATCTGTTGTAAAGATTATTATAAAGAAATCAACTCTGAAATCTGATTTTTTACAATAACATCGCTTAAAAGAACCGTACGAAGCCGCTCTAAAAGGTTTATCTACTAAATGTAAATAAATCAGTTATACTTTAGACTTTAAATGTCTTTTGCAGGTATTAAAGTTAGAATTAGACGTAAAACATTTATTTATCAAGACAATCAGAGTAAAAACTTTGCGGATGTTTACAGTAGTTTGCTTTAAATCTGATGTAAAGTCCTGCGTTGCCGGTTTCTTAAGCAGTTTGGTGAAAATCCTGAAAATACGGATTAAATTTAAATAGATAAATTGACTAAAAATGAGTTAAACAGATATTACATTGTTCAAAAATACAGCCAAACACATTAAAACATTCATACCTGCTCCCATGGACTTGTATATATATATATATATATATGAACATAGATAACCCACTTGCCGCCGCATTCCAAATAGGAAGTGTGCATGGGCGTGTTTTCCGCTTCATTGACTCTGGCTCCAGTTGACTTTTGAAAAATTGTGGCTTCTCCCTTTGTATTTTGGTCATTTTGGTCTTAAAATGTTCGTAATAACCCGCTCTACATGATTCTGGTGTATTTATTTCACTATTTTGTCCTCCAAATTCGCTTCTGTAACTGCTAGCCTCGATGAGCTTCATTTGACGCTGTAGGTGACGTCACACTAGTCCACTTCTTTATTCAGTCAACGGGCTCTACACGAAAACATGTCTTCTGCTTACCAGGCCACACTGAAGCTCCTTTTGCATTTGATTTTGCATTTTCTTCAATACAAAAATAAATGTAAGAAATAGAATCTATGAATAAACATGACACGCCCACGCCGCCGCGGTCTTTAAATCCACGTAAACAAAACAGACAAACACAGACTTTTATTGTGAAAATCTGAAGGTCATGATGCTGCTTCTGTGGCACAGCAAGAAGAGAGGTCTAAACTAGAACTAAACCAGGTCTAAACAAGGACTAAACCAGGTCGAAACTAGAACTAAACCAGGTCTACACCAGGTGTAAACAAGGACTAAACCAGGTCTAAACGAGAACTAAACCAGGTCTAAACAAGGACTAAACCAGGTCTACACCAGGTCTAAACAAGAACTAAACCAGGTCTACACCAGGTCTAAACTAGGACTAAACCAGGGCTAAACCTGGACCAAATCAGGACTAAACCAAGACTAAACCAGGATGAAACCAGGACTGAACCAAGACTAAACTAGGACTGAACCAGGACCAAACCAGGACTAAACCAAGACTAAACCAGGGCTAAACCAAACCAGGGCTAAACCAAGACTAAAGCAGGACTGAACCAGTATTAAACCAGGACTAAAGATAGAGCTAAATATTTCAAATACATACTTTATTGTGAAATCCTGGAGGTCATTTGGCTTATTTCCTGTCCTTTTGTTGCTGCCAAGGTCAAAAGAACCTCCATTTTTATTTATTTAATTTTTAAAAATAATTTCAAACAGAGAACAGGAAGTAGGCTCTTGTCAAGCACTGCGGTTACTATGGAAACTGAGAGAAAACACACACACACACACACACACACACACGCACAAAATAATTAAATAAATAAAAATGGTGGAAAAATCATGGCGTTGTGTAGGCGTTGACTGGAGGGCTCTCATAGACCTCTCAACAGGTTTTTACCCAGGATGCATTGCGGGGGGTGATCTATGGAAAGCTGTAGTTTGATTGACAGGTGACGAGTGGGAGTGGGAGGGCTGGCAGAGAGCTGTGGAGTCAGAAATAGGGGCAAATCAGGGAGATTATGGAAATTACTGCTCAAGAGGGTAGTAGTGGTAGTATTTGAAGTAGTAGTTATGGAAGTAGTAGCAGTTCATGTAATGTAGTGGCAATTTTTTTTTTCAATTTGGATTATTTTCCCCAAATTATGTAATTGAAATTTATTATGAACTCACCCACTGTCATTTCCTGTGTAGTCAACAAGTTGGCTAAAACAGCTGATACAATAAAACTAAAACTAAAAATGTCGGTCAATATTTAATGAACAGTAGTAGTAGTAGTAGTAGTAGTAGTAGTAGTAGTAGTAGTAGTAGTAGTAGTAGTAGTAGTAGTAGTAGTAGTAGTAGTAGTAGTATTTGCAGCAATAATAGTATTAGTGGTAGCATTAATAGTAGCAGTAGCAGTAGTAGTAGCAGCAGCAGCAGTAGCAGTACTAGTAGTAGCAGCTGAAGTAATAGCAACTTCTAGCAATTTCTATTCTATTTACATGTAATGCCATACTGTGGAAAATACCCGGCAAAGCAATAACATCTCCATGGAGACGAGCAGATGGCGGAAATAAACGTACATTTGTGTACCTCATCCGCACAATATGCTGTCTTTTTATGTGTTTATACTGTGCAGCTGATGTCATTAACGTTCCCTGGGGTTTGATGCTAACTGTAGGCACTGCTCTGTCTGAGGCTTTATTAAACTTTAATCTGAGGTTTATTTTAACACAAGAAAGAGCTGACTTGGCTGAGACCAATTAATCAAACTCATAATCAGGACCATGAACGCTCCGACTGATCACAGGCTCCTGAAAATGTGCTCTTTAAATCCATTTTGTGTTTGTTCTAAAGTTTACAGACCATCTTACAATTTTTTTTTTTTATTTATTTTTTTTTTTTTTTAACACAGCGTTTGTGCATTGTGTCACCATGGTAACTGCTGAACATTCCACATACACGTAGATCTGGTTTATGATTAAGATAATTACTGGACTAAACCAAGAACTGAGTGAAGACTAGACCAAGGCTAAACAAGAACTAAACAAGGACTGAATTAGGACTAAACCAGGACTAAACCAGGGCTAAACCAGGGCTAAAACAGAACTAAACCAAGACTAAACCAGGACTGAATCAGGCCTGATTCAGGACTAAACCAGGACTAAACAAGGACTGAATCAGGACTGACTCAGGACTAAACCAGGACTAAACAAGGACTGAATCAGGACTCAATCAGGACTAAACCAGAACTAACCCAGGGCTAAAACAGAACTAAACCAAGACTAAATCAGGACTAAACAAGACCCGAATCAGGACTCAATCAGGACTAAATCAGGACTAAACCAGAACTAACCCAGGGCTAAAACAGAACTAAACCAAGACTAAATCAGGACTCAACCAGGACTAAACCAGAGCTAAACCAGAACTAAACCAAGACTAAATCAGGACTCAACAAGGACTGAATCAGGACTGAATCAGGACTAAACCAGGACTAAAGTAGGACTAAACCAAGACTAAATCAGGACTCAACAAGGACTGAATCAGGACTAAACCAGAACTAAACCAGTTCATATCTCTGTAATTCCTGGGCCTATCCACATGAAACAAAAACTGGCACAAAGTTCAGCCTCTTTTCTGTCAGGAGAAATAAAACAAAAAACAAAAGTGGAATAATTTTTGTCAGTAAAGCTTCAAAACGTGATTCTGTTGTCGTGATTGTTGTCTATTGTCTGTATAAAATGGCTGATCCTTTTCTCATTGACTTTACATCTAAACCAAAGCCCATTAGGTCTCATTCAAACCTGATCACAGCAGAATGGCGCTCTGATGCTGGTTTTTGGCACAGTCCTCGTGTATCTGGCAACCCAAATGCTCAGCTCTGCCAAAACCTCCTCATGGCAACGACCAACTGTGTAAAAATACCATCTCCATCTCTTTGGTACAACTGTTCAAATGGGCTTTTCTGTGGTACAACATGAAAAATACACAATACCGATCAATTAAGAGTCAAAAGTTTTGTATAAAAATGTTTAAAGACGCACTGTGTAACTTGTCTGTCTGCTTGTCTCCATGGAGATCTTATTACTTTCTCTGGAATGTTCCACAGTATAACCTCCTAACTATTTTGTTCAGTTAAAAGGTTCATATGATGCTGTTTTCTGATCTATGTTATAAAGTAGTTTCCTCGTCACAAACAGACCTGGAGTTGTGTTCTTCTCTCAAACGGAAAGCACCCTGTTCCACCTTGTGATGTCATGTGGTGATACAGGAAGTGCTCCACTGTGTTTTTAAATTCCACACACCTTCACTAGAATAATTTGGATCATTTCAGCTCTGGAATTGGCAATCTCTACTGAACAAAAGGTAAATGTAGCTGTTCACTTGAAAACTACCGATTGATGACATCACAAGGTGAAACGGAGCGTTTTGAGCTTTGGAGATGTAGACAGACTAATAATAAAGAGTTACTCAAACATGAATGAAACAAAACACAACTCCAGGTCTGTTTTTGAGGAGGAAACAACATTATAACATGACTAAAAGCTCACAAGAGTCAATTTTGTGTAATATATGCCCTTTAAAGGTGTTTTATTACCTTAACATGTATTCTAATAGTACATGAGCTCGCCTCTCCGCAGATCTGACCTGTGACTTAGCCTGTTTTTCTCCATAGACTTAGTGCCCATTTAAATTAGAACATACATTCACGTTTTAGCCTATTTTGGTATATTTTAGTATTCGAAATGACCACAACTCCACAGAGCTGGTGTTGCTGGTGGTGCTGAATATTCCACAGTATGGCATTAAACGTACATTTTCATCCCCGTGGCAACAAGCAGGTCATGTTTATAAATATAAATGGTTTAATGTGGAGCTTGTGTAGACAGGTACGTCTCATTCCAGCCCCTCTTCAGACGGTGACCCAGGAAACAGTGTGGGCAGAAGAGAGGGATGGAGAAGGAGGAGGAGAGAGGAGGGAGAGAGAGAGAGGAGCGGGAAAGAGAGGGGAAGAAGGAGGAGAGAGGGAGAAGGGGGGAAAGACGAGATAGAGAGAGTGAAGGCAAGAGTGAAAGGGAGCGGTGGAGAAGGAGGAGAGAGGAGGGAGAGAGAAGGAAAGAGGGCGCAAGAGTGAAAAAAGGAGAGAGAGTAGAGAAAGAGGAAGGGGGGTGGGGCAGAGAGAGAGGGAGAAAGAAGAAGGACAGAGGAGGGAGAGACAAGGAAAGAGAGAGAAGGAAAAAGAGCAAGAGTGAGAAAAGGAGGAGAGAGAGGAAGGGGGGGCAGAGAGAGAGGGAGAAAGAGGAAGGAGAGAGAAAGAGAGAGGAGAGGGGAAGAAGGAAGCGAGAGGGAGAAGGAGGAAAAGAGGAGATAGAGAGAGTGAAGGCAAGAGTGAAAGGGAGGGATGGAGAAAGGGGAGAGAGGGAGGTAAGGAGATAGAGTAGAGAGAATAAACAGAGAGAGAGAAAGAGAGAAAGGGGTAATAGATGAGAGGGAGGGAGCGATGGAGAGGGGGATGAGAGAGAAAGAGAGACCTGCTAAACTCATCCAATAGGAAAGTGTTTAAGGTAAATGTGTTAATGTTATAGACACAAGTTCACACAGAGATCAGTTTCAAGGAAGTGTGGAGGCTGGAAAAACACTACTGCTACTGTTTCTACTACTACTACTACTACTACTACTACTACTACTACTACTACTACTACTTATTGCTTCTGTTATTATTACTGCTACTATACAGTTTTAGACCTGGTTTAAACCTGATTTAATCTATAGCCTTGTAGTTCTATTTGGTTACGTCACGTTTGTGTCTGTACCTGGTTTAGTCCTACCTGGTTTGACTTGGGTTAGATCTCGTTTAGTCCGGGTTTAGACCTGGTTTAGACCTGGTTTAGTCTAATAGTTTTATTTGGTTCAAGTTCATGCCTATACCTGTTTTAGTTGGACTTGGGTAAGACCTGTTTAAGAGCTCAGTTAAAGTGAAAGTGTAGAGGCTGGAATACTACTACTACTACTACTACTGCTACTACTACTACTACTCCTTCTCTCTCCTCTCTTTCCTGTTGTGTGTATTGTGTTGCGCTCAGTCCATTGGAGCCACTGTATGGAACATAATGTCTTTATTGTGCGTCAATCAAACAGATTCTACATCCTAATTTGTCACTCAGGCTTTTCAATATGGCGACGCTTTTATCAAAACGTCAATCAAACTTTACGCGACGAAACCCAAAATTTACTCAGTACAACCAACTCTCACGCGGGCCTATGGTTTCCTGTTCTGTGTCGCCACCCAGTGTTCAGACGCGCTCATTACATTTAACACTGTGATTCTGTGAGTAGTTTTCAGACTCGATTCTTTTACTCCTGCTTGAGTTAAATATAGTACAGTGTAAAAGTTGTGTTTCCTCAAAAGCTTTATGTGACAATACGAAATGATTTGAACGTTTGTGATTTAGTTTCTCTCTTGGATTTTTGGGTCTGTCCTTTGAAAACCCCAGATTTTGTGCATTTTTTAATGTTTTGTCCTTGACATTCACTTCTACTTATAAATCAGATGTCCAGGCAGTGACTCTGACCTGAGGAGTTGTTTTATCCCACCTGTGTCCACTGGAGGGCACTGTACCTCTTCAACACGTACTTCCCCATATTCCAACACATCAGTCCACATGTATTGTTTAGTCCTGGTCTAGTCCTGGTTTAGCTCTGAATTAGCTCTGATTTAAACCTGGTTTAGTTCCTGGTTTACCTCTGGTTTAGTCCTGGTTTAGCTCTGATCTAGACCTGGTTTAGACCTGATTTAGTCCCGGTTTATCCCTGGTTGAAACCTGGTTTAGTTCCTGGTTTACCTCTGGTTTAGTCCAGGCCTAGCTCTGATTTAGACCTGGTTTAGACCTGGTTTAGCCAACCTTTGAGACCTGGTTTATCAGTGGTTTAGCCCTTGTTGAGACCTGGTTTAGTCCCTGGTTTACATCTGGTTTAGTCCTGGTCTAGCTCTAATTTAGACCTGGTTTAGCTCTGATTTAGCTCTGATTTAGACCTGGTTTAGCTCTGATTTAGCTCTGATTTAGACCTGGTTTAGCTCTGATTTAGCTCTGATTTAGACCTGGTTTAGTCTTGGTTTAGTCCTGGTTTAGACCTGGGTGAGTCCTCCTTAGTCCATATGGCAGTACAGGGACATTTGATCTGCTCTACAATGTGTCTTTCAAAATACATTTATTTACAATTAAAGTTTTTGACTACTACTACTACTACTACTACAACTACTACTATTATCACTACAACTAATACTACAACTACTGCTACTTTTTCTTTTCTTCCCCTCTTCTGCTCATCCACATCAGTGATGTACTACTATTTTTTTTCCAATTAAAACTTTAAACAACTACTACTACTTTAATTTCCTCTAATTCCTTACCCTAACCCCAGGTCTACTACTACTACTACTACTACTACTACTACTACTACTACTACTACTACTACTACTACTACCTATTAATTCATTCATCCATTCATGGTGAACTACTATCATTCACTACAACTACTACCACTACTCCTCCTTCTGGTGCTGCTGCTACTATGAGTACCACGACGACGAGTACTACTACTATTACTACTACTACTGCTACTACTGCTGCTACTATTATTACTGCGACTACTACCTTTACTACATCTGCAACTAATACTACAACCTGATCATGCTCAGATTGGTGACATATTACGACTACCACTACTACTACTACTACTACTACTGCTACTGCTACTACTACTACTACTTCTGACACTCCTCCTTCTGTGGTGTTATTCTTCTCTCTGTTTCTCTCCTCGTGCCCGTTGACCTACAAACGTGTGTGAGATTAGCTGTGTGTGGTGTGACCTACTCTCAACGGAAAACTCCAAATTTAGACCAAAACATTTCGAAAAGGCTCCAAAAATACACGGAGAATACAGCAGTACAGTGAACTACTAAAGCTACACTGTGTAACTTCACTTACGGAGAGTCTGCCGCCTGCTCGTCTCCATGGCGATGTTGGCTTTAAGCGTATACATCTTGCATTTATTTTGTTTTGCTCAAAAAATGCCTTGAACAATTAAATTCTTCTTACTGTAAGCGGCGTCGCCTGTGCACAGACCTGACCCGTAACCTGGTTTATGGTTCATATCTTTGTAATTACTGGACCTGTCCACATTCCTGACTTTACTGCACTGTGTAACATTTCTAGTGAAAGGTCCGCTATACCTGCTTGTCTCCATGGAAACACAGTAGATTCAATAAAAACTTTTCTGTTGCTTTTCTCCATGGAGATGTTATCGCTTCGCCTGGAATGTTTCACAGTATGGCATTAAACCTTTCTATCTTCATGGAGACCAAACCAGGCCAAGTTACAGGTCAGATCTGTGGAGAGGCGACCCCGCTCACAGTCAGAATGTCTGTTTTTTGAGCTACAAAACCACCTGTAACTGAATAAATGTAAAGTAGAGCTGTTTAATGTCATACTGTGGAACATTCCAGACAGAGCAGTGACATCTCCATAGAAACGAGCAGGTGACGGACCCTCCACCAGACCATCAGATAAGCAGGTCACATCTCAACGCTACATTACAGTTCAGATCTGTGGAGAGTCGCCCTTATACACAGAAGAAACACCTGTGATGAATAAATACTGGATGGATGTGTTTAAAGTCATACCAGGGAACATTCCAGGCAAAGCAATAACTTCTCCATCCACACAGTACATCTTTTAAGTCATAAGTCATATTAATATGGGAAGTTTGTGGAGCTGATCCCAAACAAATAATGTGGATCAGACGTTTGGAAATTTCTTTAAAAACAGTGAATCTCCCGCAGAGTTTGTCTCGGTCTCCATCTGAAATTCTGACATCATTAAACTGTAGAACATGAGCCCCGGGTCCTGTTTTTATCCTTTAGTCCTCTTTTTATTCTTCGATTTATTCTTCTTTTTAGTCCTCTTTTTATTCTTCTTTTTAGTCCTCTTTTAGTCCTCTTTTTATTCATCTTTTTAGTCCTCTTTTTATTCATCTTTTTAGTCCTGTTTCTAGTCCTCTTTTTGTCCTCTTTTTAGTCCTTGTTTTAGTCCTTGTTTTAGTCCTCTTTTTGTCCTTCACAAACCAAAACATCCTAAAGATTTATTTGCACTTTGAAGTCACAGCTCTGATCCTCCCTGTGTGTGTGTGTGTGTGTGTGTGTGTGTGTGTGTGTGTGTGTGTGTGTGTGTGTGTGTGTGTGCGTGCGCGTGTCTGTGTGTGTGCGCGTGTCTGTGTGTGTCACACAGTCAGGGGAAAGTTATGTCTGCTGTACCAGACTAATAACATTATGGTCTTTTTACAGGACTGAACCAGGACTAAACCAAGGACTAAACCAGGACTGAACCAAGGACTAAACCAGGACTGAACCAAGGACTAAACCAGGACTGAACTAATGACTAAAATAGGACTAAACCAAGACTACACATGGACTTAGCACGGGACTAAAACAGGGCTGAATCAGGACTAAATCAGGACTGAACCCAGACTAAACAAAGACTAAACCTCAAATGAACTTGAACCTGAACTAGACCAAGACTAAACCAGGACTAAACCAGGACTAAACCAGGACTAAACCAGGACTAAACCAGGACTAAACCAGGACTAAAGCTGGAATTAAACGAGGATCTTTTCTCTCACAGCAGACTGACCCTGACCCTCACAGCTGCTCCTGAGTCCAGCCTAAACAAAACACTCTGCCTCACTCGGTACAGGGAAAGGTCAGGTGGAAAACTGAAACTGAAACTATTGGGAACAAATAATTCCACTTTAGTTTATTTCTCCGGACAGGGAAGAGGCTGAACTTTGTGCCAGTTTTTGTTTCATGTGGAAAGGTCCGGGAATGACAAAGATACGAACCAAAAACCAACTCAACAAATCTGACACAGAGCTCAGGTTAAACTATATCCATCAGGCCATCAAGTCACAGGTAAGATCTGTGGAGAGGCGACCCCACTCAGAATAAGAATACATGTTTTTCTATGTATTGTGGGTGTGTGATGCTAACTGTAGGCACTGCTCTGTCTGAAGCTTTGTTAGACATGTTAATTTAATGTAATATGTCCAGAAAGAATGTGTTGTTTAAATCCATTTTGTGTATTTTTTTTTTTTTTAGTTTTTTGACCGTGTTTGCTAATGTGTTCATCGTATCCCCATGGTAACCGCTGAACATTCCATCAGTGCACATACATGTAGAACACCCCCAGCGTGATGTCACTGGAAAGTATCAGTAAACACAAGATGGACGTGTTTAATTTTATACTGTCCGTGGAACATTCCTGGAAAATCAGTAACATCTCCATGACAACCACCAAAAAAAGTTACACATTATAACTTTAAAATAGGAGTAATGTCTCTTGCTGACATCATTGACAAGAATATGGGTTTGGTGTGTTTTTGTAGCTTTCAGATGTGGCCAGACTAGAAATGCAGACAGCAGTGTTTATGCGATCATTTTAACTCCCGCAAACCAGTGACAAGTCCATGGAACCGGAGCAAAACTCTCCACGATTTCACCCAAAAACGCTCTTTGGGATCGTCGTAAAGCAGCTTCAGGAGGCCGGAGCGCTGGGTGGTTTTGTCACTGAAATTGCGATCGATTTTTACCTAAATAAGGACTGTTTCATTTTGTTTTCAGAAGTTTTCCGGCTAATTTCCCCCCTGACAGAACACAGGGAATACAGGGAGAGCTCAGGAATGAGGGACTTAACAAGTGTGGTTCAGGCGTCTGGAAAAGAGACGGACTGGACAGTAACGAGTTAGATTAACTTTGATAATACTACTACTACTATTACCATTACTACTACTACTACTACTACTACTACTACTACTACTACTACCACTACTATTATTACTACAATTACTGCATCTACTACTACTACTAGTTTTACTACTATTACTGCATCTACCACTGTTACTACTACTACTTGTACTGCTAATACTACTACTGTTACTACTTCTTTTGATACGGTAAAATGACAGTGGCCAAATTGAACTAAATTATGTGATTATCATTGGCTGAGGGTTGTCAGTTAGATTCCTTCACAGAGCAAAACATCTGTAATGAAATTAATACAAAAATAGTTTATTGCAATATTGTGGAACATTCCAGGCAAAGTACTAACATCTCCATGGAGACGAGCAGGTTGCAGCCGCTCCACCTGAAAAGTTACACCGTGCATCTTTAAAATTTTGTGATTTAAAGCTCTTATTGTCTAAAAAAAACTTGACTTATCTCATGTTTCACAGCAATTCTTCACCACAATGAGCTTTTCAGCAGCAACTAGTATGTTAACAGTGCACTTCCTGGTTTTCAGACAGTAAAATACTTTATAATTAGACCCAGACAATACACTTCTGACCATAGACTTAAAAAAAATAAAGAAGTGGACTGAGTCATTGTCCCGTCAACGATAGCATTCGGCTCCAGTCAAATGAAGCTCACCGAGGCTAGCAGTTATAGCAGCGAATTTGGACTTGTATATTAAGAACAGGGATTGATTTACGCACAAAATAGCTAAAATAAAAACGCTAGCATTATGCAGAGCAAGTTAATACGAACATTTTAAGACCGAAAACAGACAACTTTTCAATGTAAAGTGAGTTGGAGCCAGAGCTGATGGAGCCAGAAGCGCGCCCATGCTCACTTCCTGTTTGGAACGTGGCGGCTAGCGCGTTAGCTGTGTCCATTTACACTAGTACAGTCTATTCTTCTGACTTATTTTGACCTCAAGTAACCGCACAAACACAAGAAAACAAATTGTAATTTATTCTCTGGTAACGTTACGATTTTGCCCACTCATTTGTCCTTATTTCTACCCAACAGCAAAGTATTATTTCAGTGCATTTCAAATATTATTAGCAATATTTCTTCACTTGTTTTGCTTGGAAAAACTGCTTTGCCCCAGCGACCACAGAACTAATACAAAACAAACTGAAAAGGGTGTATTTTGGTTCATGGCAGCTTTTTTTTTTTTGCTCCTGCCTATCCGAGTTCCTCTGGGAGTTCTTCTGTTTATCCAACTTTCAACCACAAATCTGTCTTTATGCCAAGTGGGTCAGCTCCCCTCCAAGAACCGCTCAAAAAAACGACAAAAATACAAAAAAATACTTCAACTTTTTCCTCTCTCTCCTCTCCGTCTCCCGTTTTTTCAGCTCAAAAACCAGGTCACGAGATTCTTAACAAGGCCGAATCTTACAATAACAATAGGCCCGGTTGCTGAGGTGTGCATATTTTGAAAGGGGGGATGTGTCCAGAGAGGATTTACAAAGCTCGCACGTGATTTTTTTGTCGTTTTTTTTCTCCTTTTCGGGGTTAAATGCTACCAGACGCTGCGCACATGTGGTCTGTGAAAACAAAAGTAGCTCTGTAAGGGCCAGCGCACGCTCCCAGGTCATTGTTTTGGCTGTAGAAATGTGAAGTATGATGGTTGTGTGCCAGCCCGGCTAAATTACACAATATGATTTGAGAGGAGTTGAGCGCGAGGTGACGAGAGATTGGGGGTAATTCCTGGAATGCCCCACTTTTTTATACACGGAGGGGAAATTATAAGGGATCGGGATAAAGCTGCACTGCGGAACCTTTCCCTTGTGTGTGTGTGTGTGTGGAGGTGGGGGATTAAACGTATGAATCGTATGAATTGACACGTTGCACTGACATCACGCTGGGGGGGTTGGTCAGCGTGTGTCTGCATCTGATGGAATGTTCAGCAGTTACCATGGAGACGCAATGCACACATTAGCAACAACAGTTTCGTAAATCCTGATTACGAGTTGTAGTCGCAGCGAAATCGGTTCTTTCTGATCAGATTGTGTTAAAAAAAAAGATCAGTTTAAAGTCTTAAGCCTCAGACAGAGCAGTGCCTACAGTTAGCATCACACCCCCAGGGAATTTTAATGAGCCTCAGTATTATTATCTGTATATCTTTTATTTTGACTGTAATAACACTTGGATTAAGAAGTATAATAATTCTGTCTTAGCATTTAACCAGCCAAATATTTTCATTTCCAAATAATTGTGTCCTCATTTTTTCCCCCGTTGCTATTGACAACCACATCTTTCTGCCAGTTGTGCGTTTGTGTGTTTACAGTTGCAACACAAACCCCACACAAATCTCCATTGGACCTTGACTTTCCTTTCAAACTCGTTTTATTGATTTTGACATTTCAAAGACCTGAATTATCACTGTACCGAGAACCCGCACCGTACGCGTCATTTCACCTGGACCCGTCTTGCGTAACCGCCGTAGCCTTGGTCTGACAGAGACGAACGGAACATTACGCAACTATGGCAACGTGCGCTGTCCATTCTTTGTGTATTGCGTAACATTGCAGTGAGGTTACAAATATTGCGCATTTTTGAGCTTTTAACCGTACTTTAGTGTCAAAAATAATCAAAAATCAAATTATCTGGCGTGGCGTTTTGTTTCGTTCACGGTAAATTTATTCTGTCTCCCTCTACAGAGCTCGAAACACCTGCCTCCACCTTGTGACATCACCAGGTGGTAATCTACAATACTCATTCTGATCATTTTAAGTTGTTAATAGCTTTCAAAATGACAGAAACTAGCATGCAAACAACGCACCGGTGCTACACTCACACTCAGAACTGCCTTTAAAATGTGTCTGTACAAGGGCAATTTCATTTGATTTTATTTTTATTTGATTATTTTTATTTGTTTTTTCGCTTCTGATCAATGTTATAATGTTGTTTCCTCATCAAAAACATACCTGGAGTTTTATTGTGTCGTGTGGTAATACAGGAAAAGCTCCACTTTGTTTTTAAACTCCATATATGGAACATAATTTATTTCATCAGATTTTGAATTTTAAACATTGAATTTCTCACTTTGAATTTTTTAACTCTGGGAAAAAAAAATGTTTGAATTATTTTTATTCTGAATGGCAGTTGATGAAATTTTAAGTGTACATTTTCAAATTGTTTAAAATTCAATTTCAAAAAACTGCAAATTTTACACTTTAAATTTTGATTTTGAATTTGAGGGCTTGAAAATGTATGTGTTGAATATTTAAAATTATTTTGAATTTGAAACCTATTGAAAAAGTATGCTTAAAATTTCAGCAACTAAAATTCAGAATAAAAATTACAATGGAGGAAATAAGTATCTGATCCCTTGCTGATTTTGTAGGTTTGCCCACTGAAAAAGAAATGAATAATCTATAATTACAGTATAATGGTATATTTATTTAAACAGTGAGAGGTAGAATATCAAGAAGAAAATCCAGAAAATAACTTTAAAGAAAATATATAAACTGATTTGCATTTCATTGAGTAAAAAAAGTATTTGAACCTTCTAGCCAAAAAAGATTTATACTTGATGGAAAAACCCTTGTTTGCAGCTCAGAGGTCAGACGTTTCTTGCAGTTGATGTCCAGGTTTGCACACGTATCAGAAGGAATTTCGGTCCACTCTTTTTGCAGATCATCTCTAAATCATTAAGGTTTCGTCGCTGTCGCTTAGCAACTCGGACTGTTCATTTCTTTGTCGGAAAAACTTAAAAAATCAGCAAAGGATCAAATACTTATTTCCCCCGCTGTATCTTCCGTACCATAAACCTTCACGAGAATCATTTGGATCATTTCAGACCTGGAATCACCGATTTCTACTGAACTAAAGGTAAAAGGAGGAAGGGTTCACTTGAAAACTACCACGTCATGACATCACAAGGTGGAGCAGAGCATTTTGAGGTTTGTAGATGTCGACAGACTAATAATAAAGTGTTACTCAAACATGTGAATGAAACAAAACACAACTTCAGGTCTGTTTGTGAGGAGGAAACAACATTATAACATGACTTTTTTCCATTTTGTGTAATATAGAACCTTCAAACTGATAATACCAATATTCAAATTTCATAAAACTCCTCGTCCAAAATAATTTAAAATATTAAGAGTAAATCGGAGTGGCGTGTCCCGCTTCAGCCAATGAAATCCTTCTGTCACCGTTTCAGTCAGGCTAACAAAATACTGAGCCCGTAAATCGCGTTTGTATTTGTTTTAAAAATAAGGAAGTTTACTCACGGCCGATACAGGAAGTGCTCTTTCCTCGGACATGGACGGCGTAACTGTAAACGGACCTGCTCCTGTAGTGCCGTGTGCAGCATGAGGACGCGCCCCGCTGTTTGAGAAACACACACTATTTGGATATTTAGACTCAAGGGAATAATGCAAGAGATAGAGTTTGGTTTATGGTCTGTTAATGCTACTGCTACTACTACTGCTACTGCTACTGCTTCTGCTACTAATAACTACTTACTGATACTAATACTAATATTGCTACTATAATAATAAAAGTACTACCATTGCTATTGTTACTTCTACTGTAATACCAATTACTACTGCTACTGCTACTTCTACGTTCTACAATAATAATATACTGTATTTTTAAATAATAAAATACTACTACTATTACTACATCTATTATTGCGAATACTACTATACAACCCCTTCCTTCCAGTTTAAACAACAGTGCGTCTAAACTTGATTAAAAGTAGATTTATGTCGTGCAGTAAAACGTGACCTAGTTTCTGTGTTCGGACTCAGAGGCAGGCACAGGTAGCACAGCCGGATTAGCTTTAGCCTTTAGCATATTGACTCTCACATACAGAACTGTGCCCTGGATTTGTGGACCTCTGGGTCTCCGGGGGGGTCCCACCTCGGAGCGGCCCCATGTCAGGCCTCATTTACTGGGCTAGGTTTCCTCCTCTTCCCCCCTCTACCTCCGACAAACCTCACGTGGATGGTTTCTGTCAGAGCTATAAGCCAATTATATGGAAAAAACACTGTTACTTTAGGCTAACCCAAAACGTAAAGGCAGTTTGCAGTGGTCCAAAGTTCTTCCTCATATACCTTATGCATTCAGAACATCCTAATTATTCACCACAATGAGTTTATAAGAGATTTTCTTTCAGAGACCAGAGCGGAGTTTACGATCACTGTAAAGCTAACGACAACTAGCATGCGAACGCACACTTCCTGAACGCTTTATAATTAGATGTGGACTGTACGCGGAACAGACTTGGAGTTGTGTTTTGTTTCATTCACACACGTTTGAGTAACACTTTATTATTAGTCTGTCTGCATCTCCAAAGCTCCAGATCCACCTTGTGATGTCATGAAGTGGTAGTTTTCAAGTTAACAGCTGCCTTAATATGGACCCTTAATGCGACAATATGAATTCTTAGACTAAATTCTGTTTTTGACAACTAAAATCAAATCAAAATAAATCCAAAGTTTGAATAGTACCTTTTTTTCTCTCTGAACTTTCCTTATTAGTTTTTTTTTCTCCTAAACCTTCTTGTTGTCTCTTGCCTGTCCCTCCTGTGGTTTTACGACCTACTTACTGTCAGCTGACTCCAGGCTCCAGGACCAGAGGCTTCACAGGGGGCCGAGCCGGAGCTGGATCCCACACGAGGCCTCTGCTGCTGGGGCACTCTCACAGCCCGGGTGGCCCCTCTCTGGAGCTGCCCTGGAGCCCCTCTGCTCTATGCAAATTCACACAGGCGTGACCAGGCATGAGTTAGATTATAAAGGACAAAAATAATAATAATAACAACAACTGGAAAATACTGAATAAAGTTCATCAATATGCAAGCAAATATAATGTAAGAATGTTGGACACAATATTCTAGAGAAAAAAACACCTGAAACTGATTAGACTTAGACTTTATTGATCCACAAGGGAAATTAGTTGGACACAGTATCACACTTCACATATTGTAAGTATTATTATTAAGTGCTGAATATAATAGTTTAAAGCTGTACCGTGGAGCCAGGCAACGCAATCAAATCTCCACAGAGAAGAAAAAAATAAAAAAATAAAATAATAATAATAATAATAATAATAATAATAATAATAATAATAATAATAATAATAATAAATAATTATATAAAATAATAATAATACATTAAAATAATTAAAAAATAATAATTATATCTAAAATAATAACAACAACAATAATAATAATAATAATAATAATAATAATAATAATAATAATAATAAAGCACTTTTAAAAACAAGGTTTACAAAGTGCTGTACAAGCAGCTAAAAGCATAAAAGTTGCATACAGAAGGCATACAAAAACAGACAATGATGCAAACAATTCAATTCATTATAATAAATACATTTAAAGTATTGAATAAAAATAAATAAGGAGTAAAATCAAGTTAAAATCAGCTAAAGGAAGACCAAAGGATAAAAATGGGTTTTAAGAAGGGATTTAAAAGATGATACTGATGGTGAGAGCCTTAGTAAGTAAAAATTTGCCAAAAAATAATTAAATTTAAACTTATCCAAAATACATAAAAATACATACACTAGTAAAACAGTTTCATATCTTGCATGAAAATGAAGTTGAATGAATCTGTGCTCAAAATAATGTCAGTTTGTTTTTTCATGTGGATTTTGCAGAAGATAATGTTTAGGGAAATCTGACCTGCAACTGGGTCTAGATAAAGAACTTTAAAGCTATACTGTGGAATGTTCCTGGTGACAAAGCATCTCCATGGAGACAAGCTGCATTTCCTTTAAGAAGTTCGTTGGCTGCTGTAGAAACTCCTTTCAACATGACATTATTATAAAACATTGGTGCAAAGGTTTATAAGATCTTCCAGTAAAATCTCCTCCTATGATCCAATAGTGTTTTATTTGAAGGCCCTGGACTGGAGCCAGCCCTGTGTATTTGGGCATTATCCATCTGATCCAACAGTAAAGTACAAAAGGAAACGATTATTCTAATAAAAATGGAATTAACGAGGTTCACAGGTGGTTTTAGGGGCTCAGGGTGACGATACCACACACAAGGGCTAACCCAAAGTAGTAGTTAGTATGTTTTTAAATGGTAATTATAAAATACGGTCTGGATTAAAGGGGAGGGACGGTGAATATCGGGTAAATTGGTGGGAAAAAACAACTTTGTTAATTGGGTAAAAATTGCCACCCAGTTGCACTTAAGAGTTTGCATGTGATTTTTCTGGTTCCTGCTTGTCTCCATGGAGATGTTCCACAGTATGGCATTAAACCTATCTACTACTACTACTACTACTACTACTACTAATTACTGTAAACTGTTTCTACTACTACTACTACTACTTACTGTAAACTGTTTTTACTACTACTACTACTACTTACTTTATACTGTTCTTTCATAGTTTCTAATATCACTGCTACTACAACTACTTTTACTACTACTACTTCTACTACTACTACTACTACTACTACTACTACTACTACTACTACTACTACTTGACTACTATTACTACAACTACTATGCATAGGGTCAAAATACTGATCTGATTGCGTCAGAATAAGACTGACACAATTTCTGATACTACTAGTACTACTACTACTGCTACTGCTACTATACGTGGAGATTTTCCACAGTATGGCATTAAACTTGTCTATCTCCAGGACATACAAGTGACATGACAGGACCAAGTATTCTTTTTTTATAGCAATACAAGCACATGTGAATGAATAAATACAATATAGATATGTTTAATGCCATACAGGGGAACATTTCTGGCATATCAGCATTAAATAGTGCACCTTTTATTAAATTAAAAAATTCACAGACTTCCCTGTTTTTGGTTTGGTGGGATAGAACCTGTCATAGTTTTGCATCAGGTAAGTGTAAGTTTGTTGGAAAAAAGTACAAAAATACATTAAATTACATTAAATTAGATATAATGACGTTAACTGTGTATTAATGTAACGAGTAATCAAACCTGTTTTTTGTACTTCAACTTTGTGACCCAGAAACCACAGTTAAGGTTCTTGCTGGGAGGTTGTATGGGAAAATCCACAGTTTAGTCCCCAAAGCTTAACTACAGCAGCAGAATCCGTGTCCCCACCTGAGGGCCAGACACACAGGAAGTCCACTATTTAGTGATTGTTCAAAGATGGCGGATTTCCTTTGCTCCTCTGCCCTCCGGTTACTTTTACTTTATGACTTAGTGTCACCGCAGCAGTAGAACTTCACCTGGTGTGTGCTTGATGTGGTGAAAAAAGAGAAGAAGAGCTTAAGTAAAAGGGCTTCTTATAAAGGAGTCTATTGATACTTTGCAGTGACATCATGCAGGGGATGTTCTACATGTATCTCTAATGGTGGAGTGTTTAGGAGTTACCGTGGAGACGCAACGCACACATTAATAAACAAAAGGTTTTAAGAAATACAAAGAAATACTGAAAGCAAATGTTTTATTTGTTTAATGAAACCAAATTAAATAGAAAATTGTGATTGATCAAAAACAGGGAAAAATTCTGCTACTTTAAAGCTGCACTATGTAACTTTTTGGTTGGGGATCCGTCACCTTCTTGTTTCTATGGATACGTCATTGCTCTGCCTGGAATGTTCCACAGTGTGACGTTAAACAGCTCTACTTTACATTTATTCAATTACAGGTGGTTTTAGAGCTAAAAAAATACCTAGAAAAACAGAACTAAAGGCATTCTGACTGTGAGCGGGGTCACCTCTCCACAGATCTGACCTGTAATTTGAGGCTGGTTCGGTCTTCATGAAGATAGAAAGGTTTAATGCCATACTGTGGAACATTCCAGACAAAGCAATAATAATAATCTCCGTAGAGAAAAGCGTTTGATGAACCCTCCAGAAAAGTTGAATGCATGAAACTTATTTAAACAGTGCCGTTATTTCAAAAACGACAGTGGCTGAGTTGGTACAGCCGTGATCTCATAACGGGAAGGTTTATAGTTCAATCCCAGCTCACATCACATTGTCATTGTGCAAGACACTTTACCCATTTTTAAAGCTCCAAAATACATTGAAAAACATGCATTCTTACTATAATTATTGATTATCTTATCTTAAATAAAGGATTATCTTATAAGCTGGCTCGCCTCTCCACAGATCTAACCTGTAACCTGACCTGGTGGCGTCATTTACTTGTCTGGGGTAGAACAGATACGTTTAATGCCATACTGTGGGACATTCCAGGCCAAACAATAACTTTGATACAAACTTTATCAATGAACAAACCTTAAATTAATCATCTATGGTAATAACAGTTTATCAGTTTCAATCTCCATGGCAACCAGCAGCTGATGAACCCTCCCCCACAGAGAAAAGTTACACAGTGCAGCGAATACAGACTGGTTGAGTTCGTCATAGTGCTGTCATCTCCTCATATGGTCTCTTAAGGGTTCTTCTGAAAAACCACTTGACCAGATTTACCGAAGCTTTGTTTTTGTGCTTCTCTGTGCAAATATTTGGGGAGTGGGCTGATCCGGTTTCACTTACGCGTTTTGGAAAAAGTCCTTCACGTGCGGCTCCGGCCAGGAAAGTTTTTTTTCCCCCCTTTTTCTCGTTAGCTTGAGGGCTATAGTCTGTTTTCATGCGGCGCTAGGAGGCTAATTAGCATAGCAGATGGTCTTAGCTAGCAGTGACCCGTGGAGCTAACAATTCTCAGACACTGACAGCTCACTTGACCTCGGAAAGAGAGGGGTCAAAATGAAGTTCAAAATACAAGTTTTTTGTGTAATTTGAATCAAAATCTACCAATTATTTAGGCAATTAAATGTCCCTTTGTGTCAGATGCCCTCCCTGTGTCTCCACGGGGTCTTATTCTGTGTGAAATCTGCTAACCTTGTAGTTTAGACGTCTACAAACATGTTCTGAAATAATCTGAAATTCTTGCATGAGTTTTATCAGAATCTTCATTTTAAAATATAAACTGTAAATCACAATACATTTTTACAGTATGGCTTTAAACATATCTATTTATCTCGCATTTACTCAATTCCAGAGTTTTTATTGGTCAGAAATACCTTAAAACATGCATTAATTCTTACTGTGAGCGGGATGGCCTCTCCACAGATCTGAGCTGTAACTGATTGTTGAGCTTCATATGACATTATCACATTGTACAAACCAATAATATTTAAAGAGCCTATTTATTTTCTGATCTGTTCTAATGTTGTTTCCTCATCACAAACAGACCTGGAGTTGTGTTTTGTTTCATTCGCGAATTTTCAAAACACAAATTTCTGCATATTTAGGCTGAGTTCTTCTCTCAAAATGAAAACACTCCGTTCCACCTTGTGACGTCATGTGGTAATACAGGAAATCCATACACCTTCGCATGTGTGGATGAAACAAAACACAACTCCAGGTATGTTTTTGGTATGTTTTTAATGAGCTAACAATGTTATAACACAGCTTACAGCTCACAAAAGTCAATTCTGTTTAATATTTAATAATAATCACAATACATTTTTACAGTACAGCTTCTCTATCTGGTCAAAATACCTTAAAACATGTATTAAATCTTACAGTGAGCAGGATCGCCTTTCCACAGATCTGAGCTGTAACTGAGCAATCATATTGAATACAGATGGGGGCAGATTTAGGTTCAACATTTGTTTATGTATTTACCTTTTGCAGATTTCATGGTAAACTACACTGTAATCAAAATGCCAATACTGTGGAATATTCCAGGCAAAGCAGATGACAGACCCACCTCCAGAAAAGTCCCATATTGTACCTTTAAGGACAGGAAAATGACTTTATTTCTGGTACAAAGACAATCGAACCAGGAAGCTACAGTAAAGGTGTGGTAGCATGTTAGCATTAGCTGTTTGTACGCTAGCCAAACGTCAAAGTGATTAAGTCTTTATCACGGACCCACTGGAGCAGACCACAGGAAGTGCCTTTGAATAAATCTGAGTCAGACAGGAAGTGCGCGACAGCTGTTCAAACCATACGCTCCCCTCCCACTGCTCCTGGTCCTGTACCTGCAAAAAGCATACGCCAGTGGAAACTAGGAGGACGTTAACTTTGATTTATTATGATTTATCTGATATTAAAGGGACGATATTACTGTATTTTCTGATCTATGTTATAATGCAGTTTCCTCGACAAGTTTAACGCACAAACCTGAATATTTAGGCTTTAGTTCTTCTCTCAAACAGAAAATCTCTACTGAACTAAAGTAAAAGGAGCTGTTAATTTGAGCATTTTGAGCTTTGGAAATGTCATCAGACTAATAATAAAAGGTTACTCAAATATTAACAACATTATAACATGACTTAAAGCTCACAAGAGTCCATTTTGCATAATATAGTTATAAATAGCGTAATATGGGCCTTTTAATTTTTATTTCATAGTTTAATAAAAAATAGTTGTGTCATTTATTTGTTTATTTAACCAGACGTTATATTTTTAGACATATTTTAAAGCTGCACTGTGTAACTTTGTGGTTTTGGGTCTGTCACCTGCTTGTTTCTATGGATACGTCATTGCTCTGTTTCGAATGTTCCACAATGTGACTTTAAACAGCTCTACTTTACATTTATTCAATTACAGATGGTTTTAAAGCTCAAAAATACCTAGAAAAACAGACATCCTGAGTGTGAGCGGGGTCGCCTCTCCACAGATCTGACCCGTAACTTGGTCTGGTTTGGTCTCCATGAAGATAGAAAGGTTTAATGCCATATTGTGAAACATTCCAGACAAAGTAGTAACATCTGCATGGAGAAAAGCATCTGACGGACCCTCCACCAGAAAGGTTACACAATGCAGCTTTAATTCTCAAAGTTGCACGTTATGAAAACCAATTCTTTCTTTTCCAGACTTTACACATCTCCAAAGTGAAAGATTTATTGTAGCCTCTTTGAACCATTAACTCCAGATGCGACTTCCAAATCTGAGCAACAACAGACACCTATAATTTCACAAAAAACGGCAAATTTACGTTTCACTTTTTACTACATTCAACAGATTTCTTACACTGGCGTCGAGTGGAGCTTTGAGTTCCCAGTTTTTTAATGGTTTGAATCAGAGCTACCGTTTGGCTGCCGTTTAGCGCAGTGAAAGGTTACAGAGCCAAAGACCTCAACATTAATAAAACCAAAAGACGATTTCAAAACGGGGCCAGACCAAAGACAGACACCTGGACTCAGCTGGAGAAGAGATTTAACCCCTTTGTGACTGGAAATCTGCTGTGTGAATGCAAAGGAATAGAGCTGGAAATCACAGGCTTATAGATACTAGCGATGTAGGGGTGTCTATGGTGGAATGTTCAGCAGTTACCATGGCGACACAATGCACACTTTAGCAATAGCTACCGAAAAAAAGTTTGAAAACTCAAGAAAAAATACAAAATGGATTTAAAGAGCACATTTTCAGGAGCCTGTGGTCAGTCGGCATGGTCCTGTTTAGGAGTTTGATTTTCAACAAGAAGGTGAGCGAGACTAAGTGACAAAGCTTGTGACTGTAATTTTATGTGAGAGACTTGTTTAAATCAGCTCACCTGCTGTAGTTCCAGCTAAATCACCTCTTTCTGGTCAGGCTGTGTTAAAATAAAAGGCTCAGATTAAAGTCTAACGTGAGTAACAGAGCTTCAGACGGAGCAGTGCCTACAGTTAGCATCGCACTCTCAGGGAATGTTGGCGACATCAGCTGCAAAGTGTCAGTTCAAGCTGTGGTGTCCAGTTTTATTCAGTTTTGCTTAATTTTATTCAAGTAAAAGTGAATGTGACAGGTTTTCATGTGTTTCTAATTCTGACTTTTTGGTTTGGTGGGTAGTTCCTGTGGTCATCAGTTAAGTGTCAGTTTGTGGGGAAAAAGTTGAAAATAAAAGTACAAAAATACAGGTAGTAGTGCTGGGTTTTTGTAAAATCGTATAAATTCCTAAGATGTAAACTATATTTTAGTGAAATTAAACTTAAAGGTGCATTGTGTAAGTTTTCTGGTGGAGGGTCCGTCAAATTCTTTTGCTTTTCTCCATGGAGCTGTTATTTTTTTTGTCTGGAATGTTTCACAGTATGGCATTAAACCTTTCTATCTTCACGGAGACCAAACCAGACCAAGTTACAGGTTAGATCTGTGGAGAGGCGACCCCCGCTCACACTGTCTGTTTTTCTAGGTATTTTTGAGCTATAAAACCACCTGTAATTGAATAAATGTAAAGAAGAGCTATTTAATGTCACACTGTGGAACATTCCAGGTATAGAACAATGACATCTCCATAGAAATAAGCAGGTGACGGCGCCCCAACCGAAAAGTTCCACAGTACACCTTGTATTCTTGCTCCACAGTGATGACAGGAGCATAAATTTCCAGTATTGTATTGTGACGTGAAGCTTGTGGGACTCTGCCTCCTCAGCACTTCGTTTGGCAGCAGGTCTCTTCACTGTGAGAATTTACCGCTCTGAGCCAGAAATCTGCAGGAGAATATCCAACTCCACAAAGATCCAACTGGGAATGCTCAAAATCCTGCTCCAATATCACAATATAGGCAAACCGGGAATTCTACTGTGAATATTGGAAAGGCAGAGCTGAAAGAATGAAGCGAAATTACCAGAATGACTATTACTTTAACGGGCCTATATTACAAAAAATCATGTTATAATGTTGTTACCTCCTCAAAAACAGACCTGGAGTTGTGTTTTGTTTCATTCACATGTTTGAGTAACACTTTATTATTCGTCTGTCTACATCTACAAAGCTCAAAACGCTCTGTTCCACCTTGTAATGTCATGAAGTGGTAGTTTTCAAGTGAACAGCTCCTTTTACCTTTTTAGTTCAGTAGAGATCGGCGATTCCAGGGCTGAAATTATCTAAATGATTCTAGTGAAGGTGTGTGGAGTTTAAAAACACAGTGGAGCACTTCCTGCATTACTACATGACATCACAAGGTGGAGCAGAGTGTTTTCTGTTTGAGAGAAGGACTCAGCCTAAATCTGCAGGGTTTGTGTGTTAAACATGTGAATGAAACAAAACACAACTCCTGGTGTGTTTGTGATGAGGAAATGACATTAGAACAGATCAGAAAACCACAATATAGGCCCTTTAAAGCTGTACTACGTAACTTTTCCGTTTTCCGTCTGCTCGTCTCCATGGACAACCCAATCCAATTCATTTTATTTCTATAGCACAGTGTTTCCAAAGTGCTGCACGTAGAAAAAAAAGATAATATAATAAAAACAAATAAATAAAACTGTATGTAATATATTGCGTTGCCCGGAGTGTTCCACAGTATGGCATTAAACTTGTCTATCCTGTGTTTATTCAATTACAGACATTTATTGATCAACAATACCTTGACAAACCTGGATTCTTACTGTGAGCTTGGGCGCCTCTCCATAAATCTGACCTGTAACTTGTCGTGGTGGCATTAGCTCTTTGTCTCCAAGGAGATAGACAAGTTTAATACTATTCTGTGGAAAGTATTTACATCTTAATTCCAATTCAAGTTTTACAGGAGTTTAGGGACCCGCTTTTGGCTGTTTCCATGGAATTTTATGAAGCATTTGGACCTGAGGAAATGGGTCAAATATTTTGTTCGATTTAGGTTAAATAAATAAAACTAAAGGCCGGGCTAAAGTAGGTGATAATGGAGATAATATGAGGTGCATGTGAAGGTCTAAGTGTTTTCAGGAATCTAACCCACAACCTCCTTATACTGAGAGGAGACAGGGTAACCACTCTGCTACTGCAACACAGGGAGGCCTGGTTTAGGCCTGGTTTAGTCTTGATTTAGTGTTGGTTTAGTCCCAGTTTGATTCTGGTTTAGTCCTGGTTTGGTCCTGGTTTAGTGCTGGTTTGGTGCTGGTTTAGTTCTAATTTAGTCCTGGTTTGGTCTTGGTTTAGTCCTGGTTTAATGCTGGTCTAATCCTGCTTTAGTCCTGGTTTGGTCCTGGTTTATTCCTGGTTTAGTCCTGCTTTAGTCCTGGTTTAGTCCTGGTTTAGTTCTGGTTTAGTCCTAGTTTGGACCCAGCTTAGTCCTGGTTTGATCCTGCTTTAGTCCTGGTTTAATCTTAATAACAGGGAGGAAATGCACACTCCACTCAGATACATCAGGAGTCTAACCCATGACCTCCTGACTGAGAGGAGGAGACAGGATAGGCTGCCCCTGTGTGATATCTGCCTCATATCCTGTGTCCAGTGTGAACTCTCCCTCTCAAACTTCCTTCCAGTTTTATGAATTACATCAGCTCTGATTTCATGATTTGATGCGTCATTGTTCTGGTGTCGTGCACTTTGGTTAAACTCTGGGTGGAGTTAACCAGGACATGACCAAACTTATGTCAAAATGAAAATACTGTCGAAAGGAAATGCTCGGTTCCTTTCATATTACTGCGACCGCACCTTCTACTGCTACTACTATTACAACTATTACTATTACTACTACTACTACTACTATTACAACTATTACTACTACAACTACTGCTCCGTCGCTACTACTACTTTTCTGGTGAAGGGTCTGCCTCCTGCTTGTTTCTATGATGATGCCATTGTTTTGCCTGGAATGTTCCGCAGTATGACATTAAACCTACCAAACTCAGTGAAGAATCTCTGTTTGCAAGATAGATAGTTAATGCCATACTGTGGAACATTCCAGGGAGCAATAATATCTCCATGGAGACAAGCAAGTAGTGCCTGGAAGATGCGACTCGGACTGTGACTGCTGCTTCTTTCCACTTCTGAGTTTGACCCCAGTTTCTCACGACTTTCCTTCATTCTGCACAGAACCGGGAAACACTTAAACTTTACAAGAAGGTGGTCCAGGAAAAACCTCCAGCACGACTCTGCACAAACCCTCCTTAAAGGTTAAAGTCCATATGACGGCGTTCAGACTGTTCTAATTCAGACTTGGTTTGGTGGATAGTACTGAATATTTATCATAGTTTTACGTTAAAAAAGGAAAACACAAAAATACCAGAATACCCTCTGCCTATGTCATCAACAAAGAAAACTCCATCCAAAATGCAGAGACAATTTACACACAAGGAAGGACTTTTTCAGACAGTTTAAACCTTCATTTAACTAAATAAAGGTGGCTTTTATTTGTTTTAGTCTAATCATAAATGGACATAGCTAACCCACTGCCGCCGCATTCCAAATAGGAACTGTCACCCCTCTGTCTTTAACTTCTGCAGTGAGCTTTAAAATGTTCCTATTAACCCACTCTGCATGATCCTGCTGTTTTTATTTCACTATTTTGTCCATGAGTAAATTCCTATTCCTAATATGGAACTCTTAGTCCACTTCTTTATAGACGGATTATTTGTTTATCAACACAACGGATGTTCAGCCTGAAGTTACAGCGTTAGCTCAGTTTATCTCCGTGTGATAAAATAAGTTCTGATGCTAAATGAACATCAGTGTGTGGGATACGTCTTACCCGTATGTGTTAAATGCAGGTGAGGCGTAAATGACGAGAAGAAATGTCTCAAACTTCAGTAGCCGGACATCCACTCATGCCTGATCGATACACCTATCCCCGCCCCCTGGGACATCCACTCATACCTGATCCATACACCTATCCCCGCCCCCGGGACATCCACTCATACCTGATCGACACACCTATCCCCCCCCCCGGGACATCCACTCATACCTGATCGACACACCTATCCCCGCCCCCTGGGACATCCACTCATACCTGATCGATACACCTATCCCCGCCCCCGGGACATCCACTCATACCTGATCGACACACCTATCCCCGCCCCCTGGGACATCCACTCATACCTGATCGATACACCTATCCCCGCCCCCGGGACATCCACTCATACCTGATCGACACACCTATCCCCGCCCCCGGGACATCCACTCATACCTGATCGACACACCTATCCCAGCCCCCCAGGAGAGCCTGAGATCTACTGAAATCCTACGAGACCCTCACTTGATCCCAGACCAGACCATATGTAAAGATAATCCCTCTATATTCCATGGTTTACATTATGGTTGCTAGGTAACAGTTGGAATTACCTGCTGACTGTGTCCAACCAGGAAGTAGAATTATAAACTTGGAAAATGTTTTACTAAAATCTGAACTTTAATGATGTTGACTGTATTTAAGTGAAATAAGATACAGACCCTCAAAATTTAGTCCAGATTCTGATTATGCTCGTTTCTTTCTGTCTTTTCATATCACCAAACTGCAGGACACTGGATATTGTCTTATCTGGAGTTTTAAAGCTTTAGTTTCACTCTGGACGTGTTTCTTCAAAGTTGGGGGAGAGTTTTGGGTCCACAGATTATCCCAACAGTGAAAGAAGATCCAGCTGAAGTTTGGGAGGAAATTAAACTGCTGAGAAGAAACCTTGATCTACACGAGCTGAAAATGACAGAGCGAAATATGAGACGCTTAAAGCTAAAGTTCTTATGACAGGTTAGACTGGATATATAGTTAACGTCATTATATTTAAGATTTTACTGCAATTCTTCCAGTTTTTTTCTTCTATTTTTCTTAATTTTGGTGAAGTTTATAAGTTTACTTCCTGGTTGGCCACGGGAGCAGATGTGACATACTGTATGTTCCATATCTATAACAACCACAATGTAAAAAAAAATAATTTTACACCACAATAGTTATGATTAAACTGATAGAAATAAACAACAACATCTTTATTTAGTGAAATGAAGGTTTAAAATGTCACAACGGATGAGGTTTTTCATGCTGATGACATAAACGGAGGGATTCTGTTTAAAAAATGAACGCTACTTCCTGGATTTTTGTACTTTTCTTCTCAACTTACCACTTAACTGACGTAAAACTATGATAAATATTGAACACAGGTATTATCCACCAAACCAAGTCAGAAAAACATGAAAACCTGTCATATGTACTTTAATATTCAACAACTACTACTCCTAATTATTACTACCAGAGCTATGACTACTATTTACTACAATTACTACTACTACTACTACTACTACTACTACTACTACAAAGACTGATTGTGCGGTAGTATCAATGGTACTTATAATGTTCCATGTTGTTTCTTTAGAGGAGAAGCTGAGGAACGGAGAGAGCAGACCTGAAGATCTCCACGTGACCGCAGAACTCCGAGAGACGGCAACGGAGAGAAAAAGAACGAGAGGAGCTGAAGAAAGAAAGAAACTGAAGGTACCGTCCCACCAAACGACGTCGGGATTAGAAAAAACATGAACCTAAACCTCTACGAGCAAATTAAAGCAACATTACGGAGCATTTTTATTCCTGTCCACAGAGGTGTTATAAGTGATTGACATGAAGCAGATTTGTTAAAACATTTAGTGATTTTTGTGAACCTACAAAAGTCGAATTTTTGCAGTTAAATTCCCAGATGTTTTTTATGGACAGGACAGACTCTGTTCACTGGGTCACAGGGAGGGACACGTTTAGTATAAATTCTGAACATTTTGTCTCTTTTTTTGACTGGATTTAAACGCGCTGATGTGCAACTTTTCTGGTTAGGGGTTTGCCACCTTCTTGTTGCCATGGAGATGTTATTGCTTTGCCTGAAATGTCCCGCGGTATTGCATTAAACCAAATCTATCTTGGATTTATTAAACTACAGCTGTTTCTGTTGATACTTTGCAGCTGGTGTCATCGACTTTCTCTGATCGTGTGAAGCTAACTGGAGGCACTGCTCTGTCCGACGCTTTGTTAACCGGTTTTTCAGTTAGTAACACTGCTGAACATTCTACCATAGACGTGCATGCATTCCTTTTCCATTTTCCTACTACTGAAAATTTGTACTCAGGTAAAAGTGCTCTATATTCTCAATTACAAGTACAAATAGTAAGGATAAAATATGGTACTCAATGCACAAGTTTGTTATTTTTTAATCAAATGTTAGTAGTATTTTAGATCAGAATCAAAACATCATTAATTTGATTTTAATTCAGATTTTTCTGTCTTAAAAATATGAAAAACAGAACTACAGAACAGTCTGCATTGCTCACTTTCCTTCTGCATTCAGAACGTCCTAATTATTCACCGCGACGAGTTTATAAGAGCTTTTCACAACTTTCAAAGGCCAGAGTGAACAACTAGCATGCTAACAGCGCACTTCCTGATTCTCGGACATTAAAACGCTTCATAATTAGATTTATTTTGGCCTCAAGAGCTGCTTATACAACATATCTGTACCGAGGCAAGACTCATTTCGCACAAATACATGTGACAAAATCGAATACAGGACATTTTCAGTACATTTCAATACATTTATAATAAGAATTTTCCTTTAAATCTCTCGTCTTAAACTGGGTCATATGGACGGCTGCCTCTTTCCCATCACCTGATTCCTAAAAAAAAAAAAAAACTTAAAAAAAATCTCAGTTTTTCTTGGCCCAAACTTCATTCTATTTGAGCTAATTTCGGCTAGCCTTGTTATTCCAGCGTTATTTCACTTCACAGGACTTAATTTTGAATCATATTTTCACTCTCGGGACATTATCGTCTGTGTATTTTACATATATATTTTTTATTACCAGACCACACTGAGCAGACCCCTATAGTGAGTTTTATGGAGCTTGCATTTTAATATTTATTTAAGCCCCAGTGATGTTATTAAGACTCTCAACACCAGCTGCACCTACCTGTGTCCGAGGCAGAGTTCAGGACGGACACGGAGCGCTGAAAAGTAGGCACGATTTTCTGATTTGAAGTTTTTATATTGATTGAAATGCCTCTACGGCTTCAGCTGCATGTTAAAGTGCGTGTGACAGGTTTTCATGTGTTTCTAATTCCGACTTGGTTTGGTGGATAGGTCCTGTGGTCAATATTAATCATAGTTTTACATCAGTTTGTGGGGAAAAAAGAAAAGTATAAAACTACAGGAAGAATAGAATCCCTCTGCCTAACACAAAAATCTCTAAAACGAGACAATTTACACACTTTTTCAGACAGTTTAAACCTTCATTTAGCAAAATAAAGCTTACTTATTTTTATAAATAAGAGCTCAATACTCAAAACTCTAAGAAGAGACCATAGACTGTGTAAAGAAGTGGACTAAGTGTGTGTGGCTCCAGTCAAATGAAGCTCACAGAGGCTAGCGGTGGTTCATGTAAATCGCCTTAAAAATCTGACCGTTTACCATTTATAGAATTACATAAAAGCTGCTAACCCTGTAGTTTAGATCAGTACAAACGTGTTCTGAAATGTGATTCTTATTTTAGTTTTTCAGTTCAGATTTCAGTCTTTTTGTCAATTCTTCTGGACGGGTTTAAAATGTGAACTTTGAACAGAATCCAAGAATTAAAACAGAAATCGCAAACGTAATCACAATCACATTATTTTTCCCAAATCGTTGTCAAAACAGCATTAATAATACTTGTGTTTAGTTAAATGTGCTGGTCACGTTTTTTTTGACACGGGTTTGGACTGAGGTTCTCATGGGACGAGTGGGTCGGACCGAGCTGCTAAATCCATAAACCTAACTGTTCGCCCACATTTAAACCTGATGACCTACCGCCTCCTAGGTTTACTATAGAACTCAATATACAGCAGAGGGAAGAGGAGAGGAAGTACGGACTAAACCAAGACTAAACCAGGACTGAACCAAGACAAAACCAGGTCTAAATCAGGACTGAACCAGGGACTAAACCAGGGAACAAAACTAGGCACGAAACCACAACAAAATTAGGACTAAACCAGGAATAAACCAGACCTAAACCAGGACTAAACCAGGTCCAAACTATGTTGCGATGAAACTTGTCCAGTCATTGTTCAGTCGTGTTACAGACGGTGTGAAAAGTGCTGAGTTTTGCACACAGCTCGTAAAAGCGTTTAAAGGGGTGGTGCTGGACGTGTAAGGGGACAGTTTGATGGACCCCCGGCTGCACACAGGATGTTGTTTACGTCTACAAAACTAAAAACATAAAATAAAATAAAAAAAACGCTGGACATGCTACGCTAACTGCTAAGTGTGGGATAGCTTCTTACATAATCCCATATTGAATTGAGTTGAGTACATAGATCTTAACAACTTACTACTTTATAAGACACAAGTACTACTGCTACTGCTACTGCTACTACTACTACTACTACTACTACTATTACAGGACTAAAAGACTGAAACAGGACTGAACCAGGACTAAACCAAGACTAAACCTGTTGTGAACCAGGAATAAACTAGGACTGAAGCAGGAACTAAACCAGGGACTAAACCTGGTCTGTAAGGACTAAACCAGGACTAAACCTGTTCTGAACCAGGACTAAACCAGGAAGAAACTAGAAATAAATAGATATGCTACGCTAACTGCTAACTGTGGGATAGTTTCTTACATAATCATATATTGAATTGAATTGAATACATACTACTTTTACTACTACTACTACTACTACTACTACTATTACTACTATTACTACTACCACTACAACTATTACTACTAATGCTAGTAAGTTTCTGCTCCTGAAAATGTGCTGTGTAAATCCATTTGAGTTTTCAGACTCATTAAAACTTTCTGACAGTGTTTGATAATGTGTGCCTTGTGTCGTCATGGTCACTGCTGAATATAACGCCATACACATGCATTCAGAACACCCCCAGCATTGATACAAACCCTGCAGTATCAGTAACACACATTATTTGTAAATATTATCTTGTATCTTGAAGTCTCAAGTATTTTTTCCAGTTTTATATCCACCTTTTACCTGGTTAAAAATGTATTAATACAATTTCAATGTGCTGCTATAGAAATAAATATAAAAATACGAACTTTAAGCTATTTCACAGATTTAAAACACAGATTTGCAAATTTCAAGTCCTTTAAAGCCAGAATGGATTCAAAGACCAAGAGGTTGTGTTGGCGTTCCTCTGTGAGGCTATAGGGGGCGCTGTGGGTTCATATTTCCACTGGTTCAAACCTGGATCATGTTACAGTGAAAGGCCCCGCTGTGAAGCCAGATGTAAAACCAGGACTAAAGCAGGTCTAAACCAGGACTAAACCCAGACTAAAGAAGGACTAGACCAGGACTAAACCAGGACTAAAGAAGGACTAAAAAAGCACTAAACCAGCACTAAAACAGGACTAAAGCAGGACTAACTCAGGACTAAACTAGGACAAATAAAAATGGATTATACAGTGTTCAAAATTGGTTGAAATCTGGTCTGAATCAGATCTTAATTTAGACTACCAAAAGAGTTGGACTACAGCATTATACAAGAACTCAACCAGGACTATAACAGGACTTGGAATCGCATCTTAATCTGGTTTTAATCAGGACTAAACCAGGAAAATGTACTACGTGGAGTTTGCATGTGTCTGTGCTTGTTCTAGTCCTTGTTTTAGTCCTGGTTAAATCTTGGTTTAGCACTGGTCTAGTTCTGGTTGAGACCTGGTTCAGTCCTGTTCGAGTCTTGGTTTAATTCTGATCTATTTACTACTAGTTAGTTCTTATTTAGTCCTGGCTTAGTCCTGGTTGAGTCCTTTTTTAGTCCAGGTTTAACCCAGAGACACTGAAGAATGGGGCAAATGTAGAGGACAAATTTAACTTAAGAACAATTAATTTTCATTTATTTTTATTATTTATTTTATACAAACGAGTATCGGGACATTTAGACACGACAAACGGCTGTATTGTGTTGTTTCTGCTGGTGTTTTTGTGTTGACGTTGTTCTGTTTTGTTTTGTTCTGTGAATGTGGATGTGGAGTGTTGGATCAGGGTCAGCTGTGCAGTAGCTGTCCACTCTACCCCTGAGGCCTCTTCTCAGAAAAGGGAGGGAGAGACATGGAGGAGAAGAGAGACAGACGGAGAGAAAGGAGGGAAGAAGAGAAGTGAGAGGGGGAGAAGAGAAGAGAGAGGGAGGGAGGGAGGAGAGAGAAGAGAGAGGGGAGGGAGAGAGAGACTTGGAGAAAGAAAAGAAGATAGAGCGAGGAGGGAGGGCGGGAGAAAAAAGAGGGAGAGAGAGGAGGAGAAGTGAGAGGGAGGAAGGGAGGAGAGAGAGAAAGAAAAGAGAGTGGAGGAAGAGAGAGAGAGAGAGAGAAAGGAGGGGTGAAGGGAGAGAGAGGGGAGGGAGAAGAAGAGAGACAGGAGGGAAGGAGAAAAGAGTAGGAGGGCAGGAGGGAGAAAGAGGTGGAGGGGAGAAGAAAAAGAGGAGGAGGGGAGAGAGAGGGAGGAGGGAGAGAAAGAGGAGAAGGGAGAGGGAGGGAGAGAAGGAAGGAAAGAGAAAGAAAAGAGAGCGAGAGGAGGGAGTGGGGGAGAGAGAGGAGGGAGGGAGGGAGGGAGAGGAGTTGAACAGAGTGAGATGAAGGGAGAAGAGGGAGAAGGAGAGATATGAAGGTAGAAAGGGGAGGGTGAGAGGGAGAGCACAGAGGAGATAGAGGAGAGAGGGGCCAGTGGACACATGGACAATGTCAGAACAGAGATAATAAAAGTGTCTGCACCAGAGGTTCAGAAAGGAGCAGAGAGGTTCAGAGAGGAGCAGAGGAGCAGAGAGGTTCAGAGAGGAGCAGAGAGTCCAAGAGGTTCAGAGAGGAGCAGAGAGGAGCAGAGAAGACCAGAGAGGTTCAGAGGAGCAGAGAGGTTCAGAGAGGAGCAGAGAGGTTCAGAGAGGAGCAGAGAGGTTCAGAGAGGAGCAGAGAGGTTCAGAGAGGAGCAGAGAGTCCAAGAGGTTCAGAGAGGAGCAGAGAGGTTCAGAGAGGAGCAGAGAGGAGCAGAGAAGAGCAGAGAGGTTCAGAGGAGCAGAGAGGTTCAGAGAGGAGCAGAGAGGTTCAGAGAGGAGCAGAGGAGCAGAGAGGTTCAGAGGAGCAGAGAGGTTCAGAGAGGAGCAGAGAGGAGCAGAGAAGAGCAGAGAAGAGCAGAGAAGAGCAGAGAGGAGCAGAGGAGCAGAGAGGTTCAGAGAGGAGCAGAGAAGAGCAGAGAGGAGCAGAGGAGCAGAGAGGTTCAGAGAGGTTCAGAGAGAAGCAGAGAAGAGCAGAGAGGAGCAGAGAGGTTCAGAGAGGAGCAGAGAAGAGCAGAGAGGAGCAGAGAGGTTCAGAGAGGAGCAGAGAGGAGCAGAGAAGAGCAGAGAGGAGCAGAGGAGCAGAGAGGTTCAGAGAGAAGCAGAGAAGAGCAGAGAGGAGCAGAGAGGTTCAGAGGAGCAGAGAGGTTCAGAGAGGAGCAGAGAGGGAGAAAGCAGCATTAGCACCAACTGTTTCTGAATTAAATTATTAACAATATTTACCACAATACTACTACAGTATATAATCTGTTCTAATTATGTAGTTTTTTTCATAATAATATTGTAGACCAGCCGCTCCTGACGTCATTGGACGGTTGGACGGTTGGACAGTTGGACGGTTGGACAGTTGGACAGTTGGACAGTCGGACGGTTGGACGGTTGGACGGTTGGACATTTGGACAGTTGGACAGTTGGACAGTCGGACGGTTGGACGGTTGGACGGTTGGACAGTTGGACGGTTGGACATTTGGACAGTTGGACATTTGGACAGTTGTACAGTTGGACAGTTGGACGGTTGGACGGTTGGACATTTGGACAGTTGGACATTTGGACAGTTGTACAGTTGGACGGTTGGACGGTTGGACAGTTGGACAGTCGGACGGTTGGACGGTTGGACAGTTGGACAGTTGGTGTATGTCTCCAGACTTATATATTTGTGAAGTGTCAGGCTCCAGGGGCCCGTCCGTAGTTTTATATTGACACAAAGAACTGTGTGTTTTTCAATGTCCATCATTTTTACATAATCTACACCTGGAAACACAGACAGAGGCCACTGCTGCTAATACTAATACTACTACTACTACTGACAAGAATACCTGAGTTTATACCAGACAAAACTGAACAAGAAGTAACGTAAAGCTAACAACAACTCCCTGCTTATTGGACAGTTATAATCAGATACAGACAGTACATAGTGGACTTTTGTGGATTTTGACCTCAAGAGCTGCTTATATAATAAATCTGTACTGTGGCAGTGTTTGCATTTTTGCTCAAATACACGGGAAAAAAAAAAAACCCGTAGAGTGTCTTTAAGTGGACTGTTAGCGTAATATAGGACCTTTAAGCCCCTGTATGTGTGTTATGTAAGAGGCTTTTGGACAGCTGTGGTCCAGAGGTGATCATTATTCACTCGCACATCTGTAGCTCAAAGATTACAGGCCCAAACCCAAATGAGAGACAACAAAAGACATGTTCTGCTCCGACCCAGCTGTTTCGCAAATTTTACTCAATGTTTTCTGTATTTTTGAGCCTCTTAGTCCGTCCAATCAATACTCTTGTCATCTGCAAGAGTTCAAATGAGGTTAGAAAATATTCACAAAGAAACAAATAGAAAAGCTGTGGTTGCTGATGGTTAAATCCTGGTTTAGACCTGTTTAGTCCAGATTTAATCCTGGTTTAGACCCGGTTCAGTTGGTTTAATCCAAGGTAAATAGTTCTACTTTAGTTATAAATTTAGACCTGGTTTGTTCTCCTTTAGCCCTGGTTAAAACCTTATTTAGGCCAGATTTAATCCTGGTTTAGACTTGATTCATACCCTCTTTAGTCTAGATTCAGACCTGGTTTAGTCCTGGTTCAGTTCTTGCTTAGTCCTGGTTGATTTTAAGACCTGGTTTAGTCCCCTTACAGTTCTGATTCAGTCCTGCTTTAGACCTTATTTAGTCAAGATTTAATCCTGATTTAAACTTGGTTCATACCTTTTTGGTATAGATCCAGACCTGGTTTTGTCCTGGTTCAGTTCTGGTTCAATTCTTATTTAGTCCTGGTTGATTTTAAGACCTGGTTTAATCCAAGGTGAATAGTTCTAGTTTAGTTCTAAGAGTAAACCTGGTTTGTCCTGGTTTAGACTTTATTTAGTCCAGATTTAATCCTGGTTTAGACTTGGTTCATACCTTCTTTAGTCTAGATTCAGACCTGGTTTAGTCCTGGTTCAGTTCTTGCTTAATCCTGGTTGGTTTTAAGACCTGGTTTAGTCCAAGGAAAATAGTTCTAGTTTAGTTATAAATTTAGACCTAGTTTAGTCCTCTTTTAGCCTTGCTTTAGACTTTATTTAGTCCTGCTTTAGTCCTGGTTTAGACTTGGTGTAATTCTTATTTATACCTTCTTTAGTCTAGATCCAGACCTGGTTTAGTCCTGGTTTAGCCCAAGGTCAGTAGTTCTAGTTAAGCTATGATTCAGTTTTCAGTATTAGACCTGGTTTAGTCCTGCTTTAGTCTTGAATTGACCCTAGATAAATCCTGGTTAAGTCCTGGTTTAGTCCTGGGTTTGTCCTGGTTAAATCCTGGTTAAGTCCTGGTTTAGTCCTGCTTTAGTCTTGAATTGACCCTAGATAAATCCTGGTTAAGTCCTGGTTTAGTTCTGGTTTAGTCCTGTTATAATAATTAGTGATTCACAAATTCTACTCTTGTGTATTTGTAAACCTTTGCATTTTTCCAGTCAGTTCTTTCAGCTTCAAGAGTTCATATAAGGTGTGAACTCAAATTTAAAAGAAAAAAATGGGAAAAGTTTGTGTTGGCGAAGTCTCGTAAACAAATCCTAAAGCAGTTACATGCTTTTTACCGGCTGGAATAGTTTACATAAATATTGCAAAGTGGAAATTAGCATAACATTTGCGGAACCTTATCTTACATCTTCATAATGTTTGGAGCTCGTTGTGAAATACTAAAACATGTGGGTTTGGGTGAGAGGAGGACACCGGCAGTAGTTTCAGTAATTTGGTGGATTTGTGCAGGGTTAAATCAGGAGTAATATTCAAATGACTGGAGATTTCAAGTTAAAGGGCCCATATTAGGCTATTTTCTGATGTTATAATGTAGTTTCCTCATCATAAACAGGACCCGGAGTTGTGTTTTTTTGTTTCATTCACACGTTTAACACACAAACCTGCAGATTTAGGCTCAAACGTAAAACACTCTGCTTATTTCAACCCTGGAATTCCCACTCTTTACTGAACTAAATGTAAAACTAAAGGTAAAGGTCTGTTTTTGAGGAGGAAACAACATTATAACATGGCTTAAAGCTCACAACAGTCAGTTTTGCGTAACGTAGGACCTTTAAAACAAGATTCAGTCCTGGTTTAGACTTTTTTGTTTATACTTTCTTTAGTCTAGATTCAGGCCTGGTTTAGTCCTGGTTCAGACCTGGTTTTGTCTTGCGTTAGTCTTGGTTTGGACTTTATTTAGTCCTGGTTTAGACCTCATTTAAAACCACTGCACCGTCTCCAGTCCCTTTAGTCCCATCTCTCAAATGTAATCACCCATATTATCCGTTGGAGACTGTTTTGGTGTATCTCCTTTATAATTTTTCACATTTTCCTCTTCGTTGCTTCTTCAGGAGGGCTCCCCCGCGGCCTCCTGGGACATTTCTCTTGACGTCAAAGCTCAGCGCTAGCATACCAGCAGACGGGTTAGGATTACCGTAAAGTGGGGGAAATTGCAACCACAAAAATACGCGTGTAGAAAACTTGGCCTGTGCGATAATTTGGTCTTCTCCCTCTCCACCTCCTCCTCTTCTTCTTCTCCTCCTCCTTCTGCCTTCACTTCCTCGCACCTCCATTGTAAACCGATCTGTTGTTTTTCCACACTCACGTTCACTTCCGTCAGCTCGTAAGGAATGGCGAGGTTTTGCCAGAATTCCAATATGGCGGCATTCCTCGCGGCCATTATCACGTTTTTGCAGCACCCACGGGGGTCCTTTGGGCGCAGGTGGAGGCTGGAGGTCCGACTGATGACAACGGTGAATAGACCAGGGCAATTTGAGAAGCAGACATTTTATTTTATACATTATTTATGATTTTATTTATTCAAAATACTTTTCAACACCTTATAAAAACCGGTGAAGGTGGTTTGCTCTCCTGCCTTTCAGACTTAAAGGTCCACTGTGGAACTTCTTCTCGTAGCTATGTTGCTGCTTCATGGAGATGTTAAGGCTTTGTCTGGAATGTTTTTCTTAAAATTGCTTCAGTTTAAACTCGTCTTTTTCCACGGAGACCAGTCGGAGATGCCACCAGACCAAGTTGCAAGTCAGATCTGTGAAGAGGCGAGTGGTGGACACCCAAAAAGTTACACAGTGCAGCTTTAAATCACGCAGAGAGCTTAGTTGCTTACAGTTACAGTTACAAGTCTACCGTAAAGCCCCAGTATGTAACATTTAAACCGAAACATGGACTAAAATAAAAGTCTGGACTGAAAAACGTGCAAAAACCTGCGACTTTACTGTGAGCGGGCTTGCATCTCCACAAACCTGGCTCTTATTTGGCCTTTCTCCTGCTTGTTTCTATAGATTTTTTTTCGTTTAGCAGTAATATTACGTACTGTACTTTTAATTTTGACCTAATATTGGACCATAAACTGTATAAAGAAGTGGACTAAGTGAGTGTGACGTCGCCCATTGAGTTCAGCTCCAGTCAAATGAAGCTCATTGAGGCTAGCAGTTATAGGAGCGGATCTGGAGCCAGTATAAAAACCCCAGGATCATGTAGAGCGGGTTAAAAGGAACATTTTAAGACCGAAATGAGGAGCCCGACAGCAGCAGTTACAGAGAGAGGGGCCACGTTTTCTTCAATACAAAGTGAATTGGAGCCAGAGCCGATGGAGCCTGAAGCGTCCCCTTGCTCACTTCCTGCTTTACCGCTGAATCGACCCTTGTTAAGTCCTGGTTTAGTCCTGATTTGACCTGTTACAATAATTCGTAAGAAATATTCACAAATTTGTCTGCTAGAAGAGTTCATTTAAGGCGTGAAAAACACAAGACAAGAAAAAAAAATGGGGAAAGCTGATTTTGCCGATGTTTTGTAAATGGATCCTAAAGTAATTCCATGTTTTTTACCCGCTGGAATATTCTACATAAATATTCCAAAGTGCAAATTAGTGTAAATATTTTGAACGTGGCAGCTGGCAGGTTAGCGACATCCATTAATCTATACGGTCTATATTTTTGAGATTTTACTTGTACGGCCCTTTCTGGCTTAGTTTTTGTGGGTGGTTCAAAAATTACAGTGAAATTACGTGTTTTCGCCGTACCTATAACTTTGTACGTGTAAAATAGCAGTCCAGATGTGTGTGTATACATGTACCATTACAGTCGTATAGACAAACAGCTCGTCCGCTCGCTGTTTAAAGAAGCTTCCTGTGCGGCGGAGATTACAGACGGGCTCTAAGTGCAGCCTGCGGTTCACTGGGTTCACAAAAAGAAAAAGGTTCTACACTAAAACTCTAAACCTGCCGTAATAACGGAGCAATGCATGAACTTTAGATACTACAAACATCCTGCAAGTACAAAGTAGTACTAGTAGTAGTACATCCAAAGTGTATTTATTTATTACAAGGAATAAAAACCGGAAATGGGTAACGGATAGTAGTAGCAGTAATAGCAGTAATAGCAGTAGTTGTAGTAGTTGTAGTAGTAGTAGAAGTAGTAGTACTGTACTAGTAGTAATGCCAGTCACTTCATGTAATTAGCAGTACATTTTTACATTTGGTGAAGTGCACAGCAGTTTCGTCTATATTTAACTTACCTCAGCAACAGGAAAAGTACTTGTTATTGTTGTTGTTGTTTTTGTACAATTTAAGTTTTCCAAAGAAGGAAATCTGGGACGTCTTGGTTTAGTCCTGGTTTAATGTTTGTTAGGAACCCTTCTAGACCTTATTTAGACCTGTTTTAGTCCTTGTTTAGTCCTCTGATCCAGTCCTAATTTGAAATCAGACCAATATCTTCAGCCCCATTCTCTTCATACTTGTAGAAAACTCAGACTCTCCCCCTGCATGTCGAGGTTAACTCTGGAATAATAAACCAGAGTTAAATCTGTATCACGTGTTCCAGCTCATGTTGTTTCTTTTACTTCTATTTGCGGTTCCACTTTCAACAATGAGCCCCCCAAAGTCTGCTAAATATTCCCCCTCTGTCAACAAATACTCTTTAACACATTTGAGATCTGGGGAAAAAATGCAGTTGGCAAGAGACGATTTTAACTCTATAAGGACTGGGGTTTTGGGGTAAAAGGGGTAGAGGCAGGAGCAGACAGGAGCAGGACAGGGTGGCACAGTGGTTAGCCCTCACGCCTCACAGCAAGAAGGTTCCTGGTTCGACTCCTGGGCCTTTCTGTGTGGGGTTTGCATGTTCTCCCTGTGTCTATCAACCAAAAACATTAACCCAAGTCTAAACCAGGACTATACCAGGGCTACACCAGGACTGAGCCAGGACTAAACCAGGACTAATCCAGGACTATACCAGGGCTACACCAGGATTAAACCAGGCCTAAACAAGGACTAAACCAGGACTATATCAGAGCTACACCAGGCCTAAACCAGGACTAAAGCAGGACTATACCAGAACTAAACCAGGACTATACCAGGGCTACACCAGGACTGAGCCAGGACTAAACCAGGACTAATCCAGGACTATACCAGGGCTACACCAGGACTGAGCCAGGAATAAACCAGGACTATACCAGGGCTACACCAGGATTAAACCAGGCCTAAACAAGGACTAAACCAGGACTATATCAGAGCTACACCAGGCCTAAACCAGGCCTAAACCAGGACTAAACCAGGACTATACCAGAACTAAACCAGGACTATACCAGGGCTATACCAGGACTAAACCAGGACTAAACCAGGACTATACCAGAACTAAACCAGGACTATACCAGGGCTATACCAGGGCTACACCAGGCCTAAACCAGGACTAAACCAGGACTACACCAGGGCTATACCAGGACTACCAGAACTATACCAAGACTATACCAGATACCAGGACTATACCAGGACTAAACAAGGACTGTACCAGGACTATACCAGGACTATACCAGCACTATACCAGATCTAAACTGATGCATTTCTGGTTTAGACCTACTTTGGTCCTAGTTTAGTCCTGGTCTAGCCCTAGTTTAGTCTTGGTCCGGTCCTAGTTTTGTCTGGGTCTAGTCCTAGTTTAGTCCTGGTCTAGTCCTAGTTTAGTCATGTTTACTCTTGGTCTAGTCCTAGTTTACTCCTGTTTAGTCCTGATCTAGTCCTAGTTTAGTCCTGGTCTAGTCCTAGTTTATTCTTGGTCTAGTCCTAGTTAAGTCTTGGTCTAGTCCTAGTTTAGTCCTGGTCTAGTCCTAGTTTTTTCCTGGTCTAGTCCTACTTTTGTCCTGGTCTAGTCATAGCTTTGTCCTAGTTTAGTCCTGGTCTAGTCCTAGATTAGTCCTGGTCTAGTTCTAGTTTAGTCATCCTAGTTAAATCCTGGTCTAGTCCTAGTTTAGTCCTGTTCTAGTCCTAGTTTAGTCCTGGTCTAGTTCTAGTCTAGTGGTAGTAGTAGTCCTGTTCTAGTCCTATTTGGTTCCTGGTCTAGTCCTATTTTAGCCCCAGTCTAGTAGTTGTTTGGACCTCTTTTAGACCTGGTTTAGTCCTTGTTTAGACCTGCCCAAGTCCTGGTTCAGACCTGAAACCAAACTGTTGTATTGTATTTGGCCATTCAAACACAGAGGGACAGTGAATACACGGTCATAGGATGCAGATGGGCCAATCCAAAACCAACACTGGAAAAGTGCTGGCGCAGCGAGAGGAAGTAGTTTCGTATGTCGCGCACCTTAATTGTGTTTTTGTGTTATTTTAGGAACGAGACCCACGTATATCCCCCCCATATCGGCCCCATAGTCTTACCCCTCACACCTGGACAAGCACGGCCCTGTAACTCCATGGCACTGTGAAGAATGAGCCCTGTGTATTGTGTTATTGAGGTGTAATAAATTAGTTTTATTGTACAGGGAGCAAGTGTGGGTTAAGATGGTTTGGTGTTGAAGTTTGGCTGTTTTAGGCTGCCGTAGATTTGAGTTTTGGAGACTGAGAGCATCCAATAAGAGCTGTATTAAACTAGGACCAAACCAGGACTAAACCAGAACCAAAAATGGGTCTAAACTAGGTCTAAAAGTGCTCTAATCCAGGACTAAATTTACCTAAACCAAATACTAACCAGGTTTTAGTCCGGATTTATGGACTAACCCAGGTCTACTAATTAGAGAGGGACTTTCTAAACCAGGTCTAAAGCAGGACAAAACCAGGACTATACCAGATCTAAACTAGACTAAACTAAACCAGAACTGAACCAGAACTAAATCAGGGATAAACCAAGACTAGACCAGGGCTAAACCAAGACTAAACCAGGTCTAAACCAGGTCTAAAACAAGTCTAAACCAGGTCTAAATCAGGACTAAATCTGGACTAAATCTGGACTAAATCAGGGCTAAATCTGGACTAAATCAGGGCTAAATCAGGGCTAAACCAGCACTAAATCAGCACTAAATCAGGACCAAGACAGGACTAATTAGTGGAAGTAGTAGTAACTATAGTACTGTATTTTTTCGATGGGTGAGAGTCGATAGAACAGGACTAAACCAGGACTAAACCAGGCCTAAACAGGTCCAAACCAGGACTAAACCAGGTCTAAACCAGGACTAAGCAGTAGTAGTTGCTTTAGTACTGTCTCCTTTCCATAGGGGAGAGTTGATAGTTGTAATGACAGTGTTTTCGTGGGGCGTTCAAAGACACCGGAGCTGAGGGGAAATTGCAGCTCTCTCAGAGACATTCTTCAGCTCCACAGATCTGACCGACCTCACCTGTGAACGAGGAAACAGATCGTGCAAAATCTACATGACTTTTAGATTTTGGGTTAATTTCAGTTACCGTACTATAAAAAAACATCCCACCAAGATCACCTAGATTACCTAAACTTATTAACATTGTGAAGCATTGAACTGGGATTAAACCAGGACTAAACCAAGACTAAACTAGAACTGAATCATAACTTAATTATTCAGAACCATGATGGACTAAATAAGTACTAAACCAAAACTAAACCAAGATTTAACCAAGACTTAACCAGGATTAAACCAGAACTATATAAGGCAAAATCATGATGGACTAAGTTAGTACTAAACTGAAACTAAACCAGAACTCATCCAGGACTAAACCAGGACTAAACCAAGACTAAACCAGGGACTAAACTTGAACTAAACCAAGACTAAACCACAACTAAACCAGAACAAAACCAGGACTAAACCCGGACTAAACCAAGACTAAACCAAGACTAAACCAAGACTAAACCAGGACTAAATCAGAACTAATCCAGGACTAAACAAAGCCTAAGCCAGTGCAGGTCTTGCTGTGACTGGTTTGACTGGTGAGTTTTCCGCTGGTTGAACATGGGAGCATCTGTTGGCTTTGGTTGAGTCTTTGGCTGCAGCTTTCTGTCAGCGTGCAGAGAGCGGAACCGTCTGATCCGAGGCCAGAAGAAGGAGAGAAGAAGAAGAAGAAGAGAAGAAGAAGAGACGCGTCCAGACCAGAGACGAGACCCAGAGGAGAAATAAACCCAAACGTCACCTTTGTTTGATCAACTACTGACTGTAAGAATATGACCTAATACAGGCTTCAAGTGGCAAGTTTTCATGTTGGTCTAATTCTGCCGGGATAGTACCAAAGACTGTTTACATAAATGGACAAAGCTAACCCGCTAGCCACCTCATTCCAAATAGGAAGTGAGCATGGGTTCACGTCTGGCTCCAGTTCACTTTCTATTGAAAAACTGTGACCCTTCCCTCTGTAACTGCTGCTGTGAGCCTTGTTATTTTCGCTCTACATGATCCTGGGGTTTTTATTTAGCTTTTTTTGTACGTAATTCAAGATTTGGACATTTACAACTGACAAAACAGGCGCCTTCTTTCACCCAAAGTCACTCCCACTAGCTTTAGCAACAGGTTTGATTGACAACTTTGTGTCCTGTAATTTAGACAAGTTTTGGCCCATGTTTACGTTATGGTTGCTAGGTAACAGTGATATAATTACAGGAAGTAAAATTATTATTATTTTTTGTAAATTTACCTTCTCAATCAGTTATGGTAGTTTGTCTATTTACTACAAGATGCATTTCACTGTAACAAGTAATGGATTTTCATTTGACACACAGTCAGAATTTATTTGAATAATCAGTATAGAGAAGTGGGCGGAGATGGGGGGTAGGTGAAAACAGACATTTCCTGGGATCTCAATAAACCTCAAATGCAAAACAAAACAATATTATTGAGAAATGTTTTGGACCGCAGAGTCTGAATTCAAAACTGTTTTGGTGAGAGTAATCTAATATTTTCCACAAATCCAAAACCACAAATTGTTTTCATAATAGAGTGCATGTGTATGTGTCTGTGTGTGTGTGTCTTTGCGTGTCTGTGTGTGTGTGTGTGTGTGTGCGTGTGTGCGTGTGCGCGTGTGTGTGTGTGTGTGTGTGTGTGTGTGTGTGTGTGTGTGTGTGTGTGTGTGTGTGTGTGTGTGTGTGCGCGCGTTTTTGTGTGTGTGTGTGTGATTTACAGCGGGAGGATGAGACCTGGACTGGCTCCTCTTTATCTCCTCTTGCACTGCCATTACGTAACACTGTTTATGCAAGTACTCCAGGTTTACAAAGTGGAGTAAACCAGAACTGAACCAGGACCAAAATAGGACTGAACCAGGACCCAAACAGGACTGAAACAAGGCCAAAACAGGACTAAAAAATAAAGACTAAATCAGGACTAAAGGAGTTCTAAAACATGATTAAAACAGGACCGAAACAGGAACAAACCAGGGTCTAAACCAGGACCAGAGATCTGCGAACTCAACTGCCCTTTGAGATTAATAAAGTTGTTAATTGATTAATTGGACTGAAACAGGACTAAACCAGGGTTAAAACCAGGGTTAAAATCAGGACTAAACCAGGACCATATAAGAAAGACCCAAACAGGACTAAACCAGGACTATATCTGTACCATGAAGGACTAAAAAAGGACCAAAAAAGGACCAAAACAGGACCAAAACAGGACCAAAACAGGACTAAACCAGGACTAAACCAGAAGTGAACCAGAATTAAACCAGAATTAAACCAGAACTGAATAAGAAAGACCCAAACAGAACTAAACCAGGACTATATCTGTACCATGAAGGACTAAAAAAGGACTTAACCAGGACTAAAACAGGACTAAACCAGAAGTGAACCAGAATTAAACCAGAACTGAATAAGAAAGACCCAAACAGGACTAAACCAGGACTATATCTGTACCATGAAGGACTAAAAAAGGACTTAACCAGGACTAAAACAGGACTAAACCAGGCCTAAACTAGAACTGAACCAGAATTAAACCAGGACCAAACAGTTGCTAAACCATTATAACCCACCAGGACACTTGCATACTCACTGCTGTTGTGCCGTTGAGCAGGACACTTCCCTCTGTTGCTTATGTAACACTGTTTACAGCTCTGTGTCAGTCAGACTAAAGACATGATCAAACTGGACATTATCAGAGACATGAGAGAGTGAAGTCAGGCTCAACACCAAAGTGAAAGGAAATCTACAGACACAAAAACAAGTTTACTGTCTGAGCACGAGAGGGCGGATGATGCAAGAGCGTTTTATTTACAATAACAAAAAATGTATTAATTAATAGGACTCTCGTGATCCAAGAATGTTGTTACCTCCTCAGAAATATAAAAAAAAAATCAACTTGCACGCCAACTCTCGCTTCCTGATTATCGGACAACAAAACACTTGATAATTAGATGCAGACAGAACTGAGTGGACTTATTTTCACCAAGAGCTGTTTTTACAATACATCTGCACTCGAGCGAGACACATTCTAGTCAAATACTGCTTTTATTTATTGATTTTATTATTTTTACTGATTGATTTTATTATTTTTATCCATTGTTTCTGTTAGTTCCTTTTGTCCAAAACATAATTCTGCTGACTTTTTAGAGTTAAATGCTATGTGATGCACTTGAAACTAAAATGTGCGATAGAAATAAAGATGGATTACATGGAAAGAATGGTACAGGGCCTTTAATTTGATTTATAATTTTCTACCAACATTATTTGACTTAAAACAAGATATTTCAAACTATAGTATCTGCTAGTAGAGTGAGGAAGTTAACAAACAGTGTGGCTTTAAATCAGTCTTCAGTTGAACTTCAATTATTTGTTTAAAAAAAGCATCTCTCCTCTGACTCCAACTGACTTTGTACGGAAAAAATGTCTTCCCTCTCTGTAACTGCTGCTGTGAGTCGTCATTTTGGTCTTAAAATGTTCGTATTAACCCGCTCTACATGATCCTGGTGTTTTTATTTTGCCATTTTGCCCGTAAATCACGACTTGTAACACCTTAAAACTCTCTCATAAAACAGTATTGTCCAAATCCTGATGACTTATAGACCCGCACAGACCCCAGCCCCTCAGTGTAAAGATAACAGTTTGTATGACATAAGTGCAGTGACGTATCTGTACGTTATCACGACAAAAACAGACTCATAAAACTACATGAGTTAAACCATAGACTGAGCTAGCATCATTTACCAGAAGAGTCAACCGGCGTTATAGAGCGTTTAATGACCGCAATTGTACAGCTCTAAAAGTCCAAACAAAAACAGCGTAATTAGTCACGGGCTGTAAGTGAACGGAAACTACCTCAGAGATTTGTTGTCAAGCAGAATTAAAGGGCCAGTACTGGATTTTTCCCCAAAATGTGTCTTGCCCCAGGACAGATATATTGTATAAACAGCTCTTGAGATCAAAATAAGTCTGCTGTGGACTGTCTGCATCGAATTATAAAGTGTTTTATCGTCTGTTACACCACGGTCAGTGAGAATTCCAATGTCTAACTAAAACTAAAGTAGTTCCGGCAACAGCCAAATCACTGTTCTGTATCACTGCTTTGCGGCAGTCTCCATGACAACACTATAGCAACGGGTATACAAATTCTCATCTGCTGTGAGTAGAATGTAGGGACTATCATCATTTAAAACACTGAAATAACTGATGTTTTGGACGTTTACAGACAGGGAACAGACTTTTCACATTCACAAGTGACACATTTCAGTTTGTAGCCGTAGTTTAAACGCATTAAACAACTTTGAGCCGTGTGTTCTGCAGTTTTAACGCGCTGCTCGTCGTTGTTTTATGCTTTTACATATCACTGCTCTGCTGCCGTCACCATGACAACGCCATAGCAACAGGTAAACACATCCTCCACTGCTCTGAGGAGAATGAACGGACTAGATTCATTTAAAACACTAAAATAACTAATATTTGGGACATTTACAGACAGTGGACAGGCTTTTCAGATTCACAGCTGAGCGTTGCGGTGTTTTATGACTCCGCGTTGAAACTGCAGAACGCACAGCCCCTCGTTTTTTAATGCTTACACGGTCAAGTTAAAACGTCAATTTACACCAGAGACAACAGAGCTGCGCTCAAGTTTAAACACTAAACTTTTATATTTCTACATATTCTTTGTTGATTGGATGAATTCGGTTTTAAATCACAAAACAAATGTTGACAAGAAGAGAGACGATGCTTTGGTATCTGTGGTGCTCGCATTAATTACACTTCTCACTGTTTAACTTTGGTTGTCTGCACCGCACGCCTTTTCCTTCAGAAGTCGTTCTTGTAAAGTTGCGTTTTCGCATTAAGTGTTTTATATTTATCCTCCACGGCTGTAAACTTTCCGTAGTCCATCACGACTCATACCCGAGCTCCTGATGCGACGCGTGCTTATTTCCTGTCTTCTCCCTGAAAAAGCCTGGAGATGCTGGCCTTACCTTACATATACTGGTAGAGATTTCTGGTAGAGGGTCCGCCACCTGCTCGTCTCCATGGCGATATTATTGATCTGCAGTGCGCCCATGTGACAGACGTACGGCGATTTCGTTGCAAATCGCCGAAGCAGCTGCAGCCGCATTTGTAGAAACTTAATGTAAGAATAATGTGGAATAAATGACTGTAATTTCATCGTATTCCCCTACAAATCATTTCTAGGAATATGTTTTTGAGTAAATGCAGTTTCTACGAATAAAAATAAAAAAGTCCATAATTTCAAACGAGAAATCCCCCAAACATGAATCAACTCGTGATTGTTTTTTTTCTTATGTAACACTGAATTCAATATATTCAGAGTATCAGGGTAGAGAGAGAGAAAGAGGAGAAAGAGAGGAGAGAGAGAGTAAAGGGAGAGAGGGGAAGAGAGAGAAGAGCGAGTGAGAGAGTTAGAAAGTAAAGGGAGAGAGGGGCATAGAGAGAATAAGTAAGGGAAGAGAGAGTAAAGGGAGTGAGGGAGAGAAAGAGAATGAGTAAGGAGAGAGAAGGACTAAAGGGAGAAAGGGGGAGAGAGACAGAGAGAGGAGAGTTAGAGAGTAAAGGGAGAGAGGGGGACAGAGAATGAGTAAGAAGAGAGAAAGAGTAAAGGGAGAAAGGGGAGCAAGAGACAGAGGAGAGAGGGAGAGTAAAGGGAGAGAGGGGCAAAGAGAATGAGAGAGTAAAGGGAAAAAGGGGGAGAGAGACGAAGAGAGAGTAAAGGGAGTGAGGGGGAGAGAGACGGCGAGTAAAGGGAGAGAAGGGTAGAGAGAATGAGTGGGTAAGGGGAGAGAGCGAGTAAAGGAAAAGGGAAAAAGAGGAAGAGAGAGGGGTGAAGGAGAGAAGGAGAGACAGAAGAAAGGGAGAGACTAGCAGAAGTGGTTAATACTTAGTTACATTTACTTGAGTAACTTTTTAAATTAATTGTACTTTTCAGAGTACTTTTCTAGCAGCATACTTTTACTTCTACTTGAGTAATATTTGTATTGAAGTAACAGTACTCTTACTCGAGTAAAAGTTGTGTTTTTTCTTCTCACTGTGAGTCTAAAGTGACAAAAGTTTTATGAGACGATACGAAATGATTTGAACATTTGTGTTTCTTGGAGCTTCTTCAGATCTGATTTAGTTTGTCTCATTTTTGTGTCCGATCTTTGAAAACACCAGATTTTGGACCAAAACAAGACTAAGGGCGCTTTCACACCTATGGTTCGATTGCTTTGGTCCGCACTAGTCAGAAAAATGTTACAATGTAGCAAACAGACGTGGGTACGGTTTGCTTTCACATATGCATAGTTCTAAACGAACCAAAATAGACCGCGAAGACCATCGTCACCGGAACCGGACTAAAAAACACGCCACTTTCGATCACCATGGAGGAACAGCTTTGCCTTGTGCTCCTGGCGCTGATCATCATACATTATTTTGTACGTGTAGGTACCGTATTTTCCGGACTATTGAGCGCACCTGAACATAAGCCGCATCAACTAAATTTTCAAAGAATTTTATTTTTGTACATATATAGGCCGCACCTGTCTATAAGCCGCAGGTGTCCACGTCTTCAAGAAGTTTTCAAGTTCCGAGCATCTGCTTGTATTGCCTCTGAAAGCTTTTGTCGTCTTTTTGCATTGAGTCAGTTCGTCACGCGCGAGAGTCGCTCTGGCGCTCTACTGCGCATGTCTCGAGCAGAAAGAGCCGCTGTCCTGTCATGTCAGTGTCTTGTAGGATTTCAACAGGATTTCAGGCTCTCCCGGGGGTCGGGGTTAGTTGTATCGATCATGTATGAGTGGATGTCCCGCTACTGAAGTTTGAGACGTTTCGTCTCGTCATTTACGCTTCACCTGCATTTAACACATACGGGTCATTAAGACGTATCCCACTCAGTAATGTTCATTTAGCAGCAGAACTTATTTTATCACGCAGCGATAAACTGTTTTAGTGCTGACAACAGCGCTAGCGAGTGTTCTAACTAACCCTAACCCATGTTCACCGCACAGACAGCGGCGCTTTCTGCACTCAAGCTGCGCGCGCATCCGCTGTGTTCATAGACGAATAATCCATCCATATATGAGCCGCATCGGTGTATAAGCCGCAGGGTTCAAAGTGTGAGAAAAAAGTAGCGGCTTATAGTCCGGAAAATACGGTAATTTTCTGCAATTTCGAATAATTTCGAACATGTTTCGCGGCTGCGACTCCAAAGACAACTTATAAGTTATTCGACTCGCCGACGGCGCATTGCACGCCTCTTCAGGGAGAAGAGACGTGCCCTCCTCCTGAATTATCATTTGGTCGCTAGCCGGCGATCTTCTTGCAGATCCATCAGGTATTCCATTGGTCTATCAACACAGTCTAGCCACACATTTTCATCACATTTTGAATACAGAGAGGCATAGGCTTGTTATGAAATCGTCATACAAACGGCAAGTCTTGTCAACGCGTGCCAACATCATATACACATTCAAACGCGATATTGAGGGTAGTTTCGGTTACGTCCAATTTGGTTTGGTTGCTTTCACACCAGATGAACCGTACCAAAGTAGGGCAGATAAAGCGATCCGAGACCACCCCTTTTTATCGGTCTCGGACCGGTTGATTTGGTGCGCACCAAAGTACCGAGATTGCATTCACACTAACGAAAACGAACCGAACTAAGAACTTTTGGTTCGAATGGGCCATTTGGTGCGCACCAAATGCTGTCAGTGTGAAAGCACCCTAAACTAAAACTAAACCAGAACTAAACCAGGACTAAATCAGGACCATATATGAAAGACCCAAACAGGACTAAACCAGAACTACTCTAGGTCTAAACCAGGACTAAACCAGAACTTAACAAAGACCAAACAGGGACTAAACTGGAATTAAACCAATACAAAACCAGGACTAAACCAATACAAAACTAGGACTAAATCAGGTCCAAACCAGGACTAAACCAGGACCAAACCAGGAATAAACCAGATCTAAACCAGGACTACACTAGCACTACACTAGGATTAAACAGGGACTAAACCAGGACCAAACCAGACCTGAACTGGGACTAAGGCCCAATCTCAATTCTCCCCCTTAGCCCTCTGTCTTAGCCCTACCCCTCTGTTGTGCGCGTTCACGAGAGACAGAGGGGTGTCCCAATACTCTTTTCTGTAAGTGCGAGGGCTAAGGGGAAGGGCTGTTCACCCCTCTTAGCAGAGCTTTTGCAGATGCACCCTTTGCGCAAAGGGGATAGGCGTGGCTTAACCCAAGTCGCAGCAAAAAGCAACATGGCGCCAAAGGACTCGCACAAATGTAAGCATTTTGCACTCAAGAACCTCATAAAAAGTTGTATAAAACTGTAGTAACTTTTGAAAAGTTGTAGGTATACTCATGGCGCCAGCATTTACGCTTCCGTATTGGGGACCGGCACTTTTAGCGGCGCTTGGCGATGACGTCATATTGTTGCGACTGCAAAGGGGTGTCCCATTTCTAAGGGTTTAAAACAAACCCTTTGCCTTCTCCCTCTGTTTAAAGACAGAGTGTTAGGGCGAGGGCTAAGACAAAGACAGAGGGGTACAAAAGAGAACTGAGATTGGGCCTAAACCAGGACAAAACCAGTTCTAACCCAGTACAAAACAAGGATTAAACCAAGACCAAACCAGGCCTGAACTGGGACTAAACCAGGACAAAACAAGTTCTAAAACAGTACAAAACCAGGACTGAACCAGGCCCAAACCTAGAATAACCCAGGCCTAAACCAAAACTGAACCAGGACGGAACCAGGACAGAACTAGGACCAAACAAGTTCGAAAGCAGGCCTAAACCAGGACTAAACCAAGACTGAATTCTAAATCCCATCAATCAGCCTTTAACCATTCCTTTTTAAATCTAGGCCATCTTAAACCTGGTTGCTCCATCACTCTGTGGACTTTTAAAAACGATGAGCCTTAAATCTGTGTTCAAACGGTGCATTAAGCAGATTTATTATAAACCGCTGTGACCAGCTCTCGTCTGTTAGTAAACCTGCAGCTCTGGGTTATCTCCGTTAGCGACAGGGCTAACCCGGGGTCATGCTAGCCCCTGTCTCTGAGATATACAACTGTAGCGTATGTTGCGTAACATGCTAACCCCCGGGCTAATGCCGCTTAAGGAGGTATGTGGAGATCATAAAGAAAGTATGGCTCAAATCTGTCAGTGTCTGAGGTTGTGACCTTAACTCTCCATTTGCATATAGTAAAGGTGAATGCTAACACACCTGTCCATGTTTTGCACTTAGAAGTTAGCAAGTAAGTTAGCGATAAATGCTAATAGTCTGTTCCAAGTTGTGTTAAAGGCGAGGTATTATGGAAAATCAACATATTACCATGTTTTAAAGTTGTTCCCTTGTCAAAATCATGTCTGAAGGTCTTTTAAATGTCATCCATGCAGTCATGTAGTCGTGGTTTTGTATTGGTTTAGTGCTAATGTAGTTCTGGTTTAGTCCTGGTTTAGGCCTAGTGTAGTCGTGGTTTTGCATTGGTTTAGTGCTAGTGTAGTCCTGGTTTAGTTCTGGTTTGGTCCAGGTTTATTTTATTTTATTGTAACCTTATTGCTGCACTCTGTAACCTTTCTGCTACCTGCTTGTCTCCATGGAGATCATATGCTGTTGTTTTGCCTGGAATGTTACACAGTATGACATTAAACAATAGTCCATAAGTCCATATCCAGACCACGGGTTAGACCGGGTTTAGTCCAAGGTTAAACCAGGTGATCCTTTGGTCCCATGTGTTTGAATGTTCTCTGAAGTTGGTGTGATCTTTATGGAGCTCAGTCTGAACACTGACGTAACACAGAAAATATGACAGTCAATAAGACCAAAAGACGGCAAATAAAAATGGGAAAAATGTGGACAATTCAACCGCTAATGGTGGAGATTCAATACCATTCGATACGATATATTTCAAATTGATTCGATACAGTCCAATAAAAAATAAAGGCTATATTATAAAAAATACTCTTGGCGATAAATCGAAATAGCAGCCCACGATATCGATACTGTATCATCACATTAAGCGATACGATATATTGATATTTTGATATTTTTGCACACCCCTGATCACAGTTGTATTATTTTAACATTTAAAGGTGAGGTACATAGACTGTAATGTCTAATCAGCTTTTAAATCATGCATATATTTTTATTACCTCGTTTTTAAATGTGTACTTTTTAAATTGTATTCTTTGTACAGCGTCTTTGAGTACTTATAAAAGTGCTATGTAAATAAAATGTATTATTATTATTTATTATAAGGGAGTGTGACGTCACCCATAGCGTTCGGCTCCAGTCAAATGAAGCTCATTGAAGCTTGAAAGTTATAGGAGTGAATTTGGAGCCAAGTTCATAGCAACCAAAGAACCAATCAGGAGCGAGACCGTTGATGGTAACGCCAGCTTAGCAACGCCGTCATGACCTCTTTGTCTGTTATTAATGTTCATATCTTGATTTATGGATAAAACGGCAAAATAAAAACACCAGGATCATGTAGAGCGGGTAAATACGGACATTTTAAGACCAAAATAACAAGGCTCACAGCAGCAGTTACAGAGAGAGGGGTGACAGCTTTTCAGTACAAAGTGAACAGGAGCCAGAGTCAGTGGAGCCAGAAGCGCGCCCATGCTCACTTGTTTGGAACGCAGCAGCTAGTGGGTTATCTGTGTCCATTTAGACTTTATACCGTGAATAAATAGTCAAATTTAAATAGACTTTAACATGTGTTGTGTATTTGATTCGTCCTTGGTTGATGGCGGAGTGCCCAGACACAGGGAGAACATGCAAACTCCAAACAGAAAATCCTTATACTGTCCTGAAATCGAGCCAGAGACCTTCTTGCAATCTGGGACTCCAATTTCTTTGTAACTTCAAAGAAATAATATTTGACTAACCTCAAAATTCCCATATTTTTCCATGAGGATTCCCCAAAACAAATCCCTTATCATAATAAATGTTCTCTTCTGGGAATATATTACACAATTTTCTTTTGTTGGTGGGTCATGTATCACTTTAAAGGGGAAATCCTCCTTATTGCCCCATCTGTCTACTCCCTACCAGCTATTCTTATGAATTATGTCCAAACTGAGCACCTGTAGTCCCTCCCACCACTTCCTGTATGACGACATCAGTGACTCAGATCCTACCTGCATTACAGTTTGACTTTTTGAACTGTAAAACCCGGGGTAGGAACCAATAATGGGAACGAAAAGGGGGATTTTTGGAGGTGACGCGTCATTGAGGAAACTAAAAGGGATGTATTGTGTTGGTGTTGAGTAATGAATGAAGATGGAGTGATTCAGAGAAAGAGAGAGAGGGGAAGAGGAAGAGGGGCTATTGGGAGAGAAGGTGGGGCAGGGAGATAGAGAGAGGGAGAAAGAGAGAGATGAGAGAGAAAAAGAGAGGGCAATGGAGGAGATGATGGAGAAGGAGGAATGGAGAGATGGAGAGATGGAAAGGGAAAGAGGGTGATGGAGAGAAAAGAGAGACAGGGAGGGGCAGAGAAAGAATGGGGAGATGGAGAGAGAGCTATAGAGGGGAGGTGGAGAGTAAAGAGAATGGGAAACGGAGAGGGTGATGAAGAGACGGAGAGGAAGATGGATGAGAGATAGAGATAAATATAGAGAGAGTGATATCGAGAGAAAAAAGGGAGAGAAATGGGGGACAGACAGAGAGAGGGGGGAAATGGAAAGATCGAGCAGTGGAGAGAGGTAGAAGGAGAGGGTGAAGAAGGGAGTGAGAGAGGGGGAGAGGAAGAAGGAGAGGGTGATGAAGAGACAGAGAGGAAGATGGATGAGAGACAGAGATAAATACAGAGAGGGTGATGTTGAGAGAGAAATGCGGAGAGAAGGAGTGAGGCAGGGAGGGATGGAGAGAGAACGACAAAAGGGAGAGAAACGGGGACAGACGGAGAGGAGGGAAATGGAAAGATCGAGCAATGGAGAGAGGTAGAAGGAGAGGGTGAAGAAGGGAGTGAGAGAGGAAGGAGAGGGTGATGAAGAGGGTGATGAAGAGACAGAGAGAGGAAGATATGAGGAGAGAGGTGGGTAGAGAGAGATAGATACAGAGAGAGCGAAATAGAGAAAGGGAAAAGAGGAGAGAAGGAGAGAAAGAGAGCTGGGTAGGGATGGAGAGAGAAAGATGGACAGAGAGAGGGGAGATGGGAAAATAGAGAGATGGAAACAAGGAGAGAGTGAGTCAAAGACGAAGAATCTCGATCGATCGACAAGGACAGAGATGGACACAGAGAGAAGAAAGAGGAGAGAAGGAGAGAGAGCCGGAAAGATGGAGAGGGAGAGGGAGAGAGAGAGAGAGAGAGAGAGAGAGAGAGAGAAAATAAAGAGAGTAATCAGTTTGTTGTTCCAGTTATTGTTTTTCTGTTTCCTCTTGTAAATGTAGAACTTAAAGACTTACAGGATTTCCTCAGTAGTGCCGACCGTAAACACCATTTCACTGGTGTAAAAATAACAAGTAGCCTCTTCTGTGGAACTGGATTTGGATTTGGAACACCAGCGAGATTCTGTGGAAGAAAAAAGTCAAAAACAACATTTGAAAAGTAAAAACAAAGGTTTAAGGGCCCATATTAGGCTATTTTCTGATCCGTTATACTGCGTGGAGTTGTGTTTCTTTCACACACGTTTAACACACAAACCCTGCGTATTTAGGCTGAGCTCTTCTCGCAACCTGAAAACACAATGTTCCAACGTGTGATGTGAAGAGCACCACTGTGTTTTTAAACTCCACACACCTTCACTGGAATCATTTGGATAATTTCAGACCCAGAATTGTCCATCTCTACTTAACTAAAGGTAAAAAGAGCTGTTAAAAACTACCATTTAGTGTATTTAGTCTATTCTATAGCTAAAAAGTTACGTGGTGTGGCTTTAAGTTTCATGGATACTCAAAATAAATGGCTCTATTCATGCTTGCGTCACAAAACCGGAAGACGTTTGCAGATGACGACTTCCTTCGGGCTCTGTTGGCGATAGTAACTCTGACAAAATCTGGGAAAACTGAGAAAATGTCCCGGTTTTCTTCATCTAGATGTCATTGTATTCTTTCTTCCTTTTATAAATTGCCAATAATTTGTGTATTATAATTTGTATAACTAAATAAAAAGCCATTTTTGTAGTGTTCCGTTATGTTCGTCAGATCAGTTCCAACCAGCTGCCTGTAAGTGACGTCAAAGACATGATTAGAGTCCCGTCCCTCGTGGAAATCTTTGGCAGGTTGTGAAGACGCTGCTGCTGAATCCACAGTTTTATCACATGCCCAGTGTCGGGAACTACACCGGAAGTCGTCATCCGCATGTTTCCAAACGTTTTCTTGTAAGCGAGAACTGAGCCTGTTGAAGAAAATGAGAAAATATAATGGAAAATAAGGTGCATTCTATTGTGCTCAGGACTCGGGGAAAACTGACCTACACCTTGAGAAAGTGCAAAGAAACGGCCAATCAAATCGAGGTTCCGAAACACAAACTCAAATCTTTGTAGCGACATTTAGACTTTCTTTCACATCATTTGACAGTAGACAGAAGTTTTTTTCTGAACATGTAATAGTCAAACTGCCATAATTGAGTCGCTGACAAATAACGTTGGCCTCCATTTATTATCGGGAGCTAGGGATACCTGACTACCTCAGGGTTCAGTCAGAGAGGGTTGAGTTCTTTGAGATTCGGATGGAGCTCTAGTGAGTCGTATGTGGCCTGTCCCAAATGTCGTTCTACGTACTGTATCTTATATTATATTCATAAGCGAACAAAATAAACATTAAACTTTCTCGGGCATCCATATTTTCCCCAACTGTTGCAATGGAACGGACATCGGGAGAACTGACTCGGATTTATCGACTACCGACATCGATCGTAAAAGCCGCACTGCTATATCAAACGTGACACTAGTGTATTTTCGAGTTTCGAGGTGACGTTTTGAGGACTCGCCATTGAAAGACGAGAATGTTTGTTTTGAATTGCTAATTGCCATGACAACGGTGCCAACTTTTCATCACTGCTAAACCACAGTGACTAAAGTTGTTTTGCCGTTCTTCCTCGGCAACAGTGGCATCTGTAATTTCATGACTTAATTTCACAATGCTTTGAATGACAGGGAAACACCACCTTACATCACGATTCTGATTCTGAGTCATTGAGTCATTCATAAACTTTTTTTAGAGAACTGAACATACGACCATAAAAGGCTGTACAGTACTGTTCTTATAATAATATTTGGCTTCAAGTAATTTCAGAATTTCAGTGTTAAAGAAACTAAAAATAAGCTCCATAAAAAGTACACAATATGAGACTGAGGAATGTTGAATTTCTGGACCAAAATGTTAACATGATTTGAACATTCATGTTTCTTGCCAAAATTATATGTTTAATTTTGATATTTTATGCTTTATTTAAAGGGTCCATATTACACTATTTTCTGATCTATGTTCTATGATTTTGGGGAGGTAACAACATTATACCATGACTAAAAACTCACAGGAGTCAGTTTTGTGACCTTTAAGTTCTGTTTCTGTCTCCTTTGCTTGTATTTGTAGTTGAATTATTGCATGAATATTGCGTAACTTTCCTGAACAGTCCTTTGAGAGAGGATTTTTGCAGACTGTGCTTCTAAATTCTCACACCTGATTGAAAATATGACCATTTTTCTCTTCGTTCATGTTTCTGACAGACTCTGCACCACTCAGCACATTCAAGAGGCCCAGAGGAGAGAATCGGCACATGAAGTCAGTCAGGACAGAGGCGGAACGACTGCAAAAAGAGGTACAACAAAAAGTTATAAAGACTGGCAATACAAATGAGAAAAATCTCAAATTGTACATTTTTGTGATAAATATTGTAGTTAAGTTAAATGTTCATATTTTAAACCCGTCCAGTTGCATTCACATTTGAGAGAAGACTTCAACTAAACCAGGACTAAACCAGGACTGAACCCCGACTGAACTAGATCTGAACCAGGACTAAACCAGGACTAAACCCCAACTAAACCCCAACTGAATGAGATCTGAACCAGAACTAAACCAGGACTAAACCAGGACTAAACCCGACTATAAAACCCCTTTTTCAAACCGAATAAAACTGTTGTTTCCAAAATCCCATCATAATCAGATTTCTGTCATGTGTTGTGCGTAGTCTGATTTCTCTCTGATCGTTCACACCTGTGTCTCGTCTGATTAGAGTTTGATTTAAATGTGACGGTGTTGACAGAAAAATGACTCAGATACTTGAAAATGTGTCTAAACTGTGAGAATTCTGCGTCTGTTTGAGTCCAGAGTTTGCCACATGTGCAAACAAGTGCTTACTGTTCTGAGCCTGTGTTTAGACTCAAACAACCCCAGACACTGGCCCTGCTCTGCTGCTCTCTGTCCTCTCCTTTTATCACTCCATCTCTCTTCTCTTTCTCTCTCTCTCTTCTTTCTCTCCTCTGTCTCTCTGCTCTGCACCCCCTCTCTCCTCTCCTCTCCTCTCCTCTCTCTGCTCTTTCTCTCTCTCCCCCTTCCTATTTTTCCCATCTCCCTTTATCGCTCTCCTTGCTCTGCCCTCCTTTCTTCTCCTTCTCCTTTCCTCTTTCTCTCTCTCTCTCTCCTCTTTCACCCTCTCTTCTGTCTCTTTCCTCTGTCCCCTCTTTTTCTCCTCTCTCTCCTCTTTCACCCTCTCTTCTCTCTCTATCCTCTCTCTTCTCTTTCTCTCTCTCTTCTTTCACCCTCTCTTCTGTCTCTCTCTCCTCTGTCCCTTCTTTCTCTCCTCTTTCACCCTCTCTTCTGTCTCTCTATCCTCTGTCTCCTCTTTTTCTCCTCTCTCTCCTCTTTCACCCTCTCTTCTGTCTCTCTCTCCTCTGTCTCCTCTTTTTCTCCTCTCCTCTTTCACCCTCTCTTCTGTCTCTCTCTCCTCTGTCTCCTCTTTTTCTCCTCTCATCTTTCACCCTCTCTCTCCTGTCTCCTCTTTCACCCTCTCTTCTGTCTCTCTCTCCTCTGTCTCCTCTTTTTCTCCTCTCCTCTTTCACCCTCTCTTCTCTCTCTCTCTCCTCTGTCTCCTCTTTTTCTCCTCTCCTCTTTCACCCTCTGTCTCCTCTTTCTCTCCTCTTTCACCCTCTCTTCTGTCTCTCTCTCCTCTGTCTCCTCTTTCTTTCCTCTTTCACCCTCTCTTCTGTCTCTCTCTCCTCTCCTCTTTTTCTCCTCTCTCCTCTTTCACCCTCTCTTCTCTCTCTCTTTTGTCTCCTCTCTCCTCTTTCACCCTCTCTTCTGTCTCTCTCTGTCTCCTCTTTCTCTCCTCTTTCACCCTCTCTTTTGCCTCTCTCTCTCTCCTCTATCCACCCTGCTCTCTCTCTCTCCCCTTTCATCCTCTCTTCTGTCTCACTTTCTCCTCTTTCTCTCATCTCCTCTCTGTCTTTCCCCATCCTCTTTCCTTCGTTTTTTCATAGCTTCTAATTTCTCCCTCCTTCTCTTTCTCACTCTCCCCTTCATTTTCTGTCCTCCTTCTCTCTCCATCCCTCTCCCTTCTCCCTCGCTCCCTCCTGCTCACTCTCTCTCTCTTTCTCTCCCCCTCCTCTCACTGTTGCTCTCCCCTTAATTTTCTGCCTTCCTTTTCTCTCCATCCCTCTCCTTTCTCCCCCCTTTGTTCCTCTCTCTCCCCTTCTCTCCCTCCTCCCTCCATCTCTCTCCCTCATCCCTCCATCTCTCCATGTGGTTGTAATTGTTTAGTTTCTCAGAGCGTAAACTCTCCTCAGTCTCTCTTTTGCGGCGAACTACAAATGCTTCATGCTAATTAGCCGCTAACCCTTTTCTGCGCTCACAAACAAACTCACTTTTGTCTCTTCTGAGGGCGGCGGAATTTCACATTGTCCCTATTCAAAGCGCCCGTCTCTTTATTTAAAATGATCAAAAACGGCGCCTGTTCAAAGCGCTAACGCTGCTGATGCTAATACTGATGGGCTGGGCTCAGTCATTAGCATGAACTCCCAAGGACCTCGTCTGATTGGTCCTGGCTGTGAACTTTGACCTCAGAGAGAAGTTGGAGTCTCTAAAGCAGAACTGAACCAGGACTAAACCAGAACTGAACCATGACTGCACCATGACTGCACCATGACTGAACCAGGACTAGACCAGAACTAAACCAGGACTAAACCAGGACTGAACCAGGACTGCATATTTAAGCCTCACCATAGATTGCATCTTTAATCCGAATGCTAATGAAACGATCTTAAACAAATCCAGACTGAACTCTTTTTACCTGAGTGAGTTTTTGCAGAGCTCCAGGAGAATGTGGGACAGTTCAGTTTGCTCCATTTACAAGGAGCTGAGAATCACATGACTCAGTCTGTCTGCTCCTGAGACCTGGTATAGACCTGATTTAGACCTGATTTAGACCTGATTTAAACCTGGTGTAGACCTGTTGTAGACCTGGTGTAGACCTGCTGTAGACCTGCTGTAGACCTGGTGTAGACCTGGTGTAGACCTGCTGTAGACCTGGTTTAGACCTGGTTTAGACCTGGTTTAGACCTGGTTTAGACCTGGTTTAGACCTGATTTAAACCTGGTGTAGACCTGCTGTAGACCTGCTTTAGACCTGCTTTAGACCTGGTTTAGACCTGATTTAAACCTGGTGTAGACCTGCTGTAGACCTGCTTTAGACCTGGTTTAGACCTGATTTAAACCTGGTGTAGACCTGGTGTAGACCTGCTTTACTCCTTGGTTTATTGCTGGTGTAGACCTGGTTCAGACCTAGTTTAGTCCTGGTTTAATGCTGGTTTTGACCTGGTTTAGTCCTAGTTTAGACCTGGTTTAGACCTGGTTTAGACCTGGTTTAGTCCTGGTTTAGTGCTGGTTTTGACCTGGCTTAGTGCTGGTTTGTTCCTGGTTTAGTGCTAGTTTAGTCCTGGTTTAGTCCTGGTGTAGTCCTGGTTTATTCCTAGTTTACTGCTAGTTTAGTCCTGGTTTACTCCTAGTTTACTCCTAGTTTAGTCCTGGTTTAATTTTTCTGATTTATGTGAATACTTTTTTTTCCTATTTTCAGACAGTTTGATCAGTTAAAATTTAAAGTGCATTTGTTTTATTCCTTTGCCAGAAAAATGCTCAGAACATAAATATTTAAACTTCTCAAATCACTACTACTTCATGCCATTCTGTCTCAAAGGTAAAATTACTGCAGAATTACAAGTAATATTGTACTTGTATATTTTTATATTTGTATATTGTATTTGTATTCCTAAATGACAGACTTCCATGTTGATTTTGGAGTCAGGAAACCAGCACAACCCTCCGCGACCTTTCACCGTTGACCTTCACCTTCAGGAGGGTAATTTGTCGTTGTTTGAGTCTCGTTCGTAAAGTGAGCGTTTTATTAGAGCCAGATGGACTATAAGGACTTCCTGTTAGTCCTGGTTTATAGACCAAGTTTAGTCTAGGTTTAGTCCTGTTTTATTGTCCTCGTTTAGTCTTGGTTTAGTCTTGGTTTAGTCTTGGTTTAGTCCTGGTTTAGTGTTGGTGTAGTCCTGGTTTAGTCCTGGTTTAGTCTTGGTTTAGTCCTGGTGCAGTCCTGGTGCAGTCCTGGTGCAGTCCTTGTTTAGTCTTGGTGTAGTCCTGGTTTAGTCCTGCTTTAATCCTGGTGTAGTCCTGGTGCAGTCCTGGTTTAGTCCTGGTTTATAGTACTAGTTTAGTCCTGATTTAGTCCTGGTTTATTGTCCTAGCCTTGATTTAGTCTTAGTTTAGTCCTGTTTTATAGTCCTGGTTTAGTCCTGATTTTGCTCTGGTTCAGTCCTGTTTTAGTCCTAGTTTAGTCCTGGTTTAACCCCGATTTAATCCAGTTTTAGTCCTGGTTTAGTCCTATTTTATAGTCCTAGTTTAGTCCTGGTTTAATCCTAGTGTATATAGTTCTTGTTTAGTCCTGGTTCAGTCCTGGTTTAGTCCTATTTTATAGTCCTAGTTTAGTCCCAATGTAGTCCAGGTTTAATCCTAGTTTGTATAGTCCTAGTTTAGTCTTGGTTCAGTCGTAGTTTATTCTGTTGTTGTGGCCATGTCTTTTGCATAGCATTTTATTGTCCGAGAATCAGGAAGTCCACATTAGCATGCAAGTTGTTGTTGTTTTACTGTTTAAAATGAACTAGTTCTGTTTTTTTCTAATTTTAAGACGGTAAAAATCAGTTAGAGAGACGATTTTCTCCCAAAGCATCTGTACAATAATAATTTGACCTGAGCCTGTGTTTGGTCCATTCTCCCAGGTCCAGTGGTTTGAAAATGTGTTAGCAATCACGAACAAATGATCTGTTCTTTTTTCTTTTCTTTTTTTTCTTTTTTTTTATGGAATTTGTGGAACGCGCTGCAGCTCAGGTGAAGTTAATGGGACCCAATAGTTTTCATGGCCACTGCAGAAGCCAGGGTTTTCAAAATAAAAGCTCTCAACGTTTCTTTTTTTTTGTTAAATTTAGCACATTTTTCTGGTGTCTGCTCGGTCCGTAGAGATACACTGCTCCCTACGTGCCCAAGAGAAAAACAAAGAGGTCTGTTTTTTTTAAAGTGTATATGTCAAGTTAAAGTAAGAAAAAATTAAAATATTAAAACACTAAAACATAGTTGACATTGATTATTATTATTTTTAAACATTGTACTAAACATCTTGCCTATTTTTTTCTACTTTCTTTTTTCATTTTGGTGAAGTTTATCATTTTACTTCCTGGTCGGTCACGGGCACATAGGTAATTATTTAACCGTTACCTAGCAACCATCATGTAAACAACAGCCAAATCGTGTCTAAATTAATAATCAAAACACAATAGTTTTGATTAAACTGATACAAATAAATGACAACACCTTTATTTAGTTAAATAAAGGTTTAAACTGTAAGAAAAATGCCTTCCTTGTGAGTTTTCTGTGTTTGACTTTGCTAGAAATGTGCCCCAGTACGGCATTAAACGTATCTATTTCCGTGAAGAAAAACAGATGACGCCTCCACACCAAGCTATAGCTCAGATCTGTGGAGAGGCGACAACTGTGGAACATTCCAGGCAAAGCAGTCACATCTCCATGGAGACAGGCAGAAAAGTTACATAGTGCAGCTTTAAAATTCAAAGAGAAAATTTCAGCACGTGCCTTCCTCATGTCCACTTTATACTAAACAGGGAAAGAGAGAGAGATGGAGGAGGAGGAGAAAGGAGAGAGGGGGAGAAAGCGAGAGAGAGAAAAGGAAAAAGAGAGAGAAAGAGAGAGGAGGAGGGAGGGAGGAGGGGAGAGGGGGAGGAAGAGAGAGAAAGGTGGGGGTGAGGAGAGAGGAGGGGAGAGGAGACGGTAGAGGAGAGAGAGAGAGAGAAAAGTGTGGTGGAGGAGTGAGAGAGAAGGGGAGGTGAAGGAGTGAGAGAGAAAGAGGGTGGTTGAGGAAGAGAGAGGTGTGGTGGAGGAGAGAGTGAGTGGAGGAGAGGTGTGGTGGAGGAGTGAGTGGGTGGAGGAGAGAGCGAGCGGAGGAGAGAGCGAGCGGAGGAGGGAGCGAGTGGAGGAGGGAGCGAGTGGAGGAGGGAGCGAGTGGAGGAGAGAGTGAGTGGAGGAGAGAGTGAGTGGAGGAGAGGTGTGGTGGAGGAGTGAGTGGGTGGAGGAGAGAGCGAGCGGAGGAGAGAGCGAGCGGAGGAGGGAGCGAGTGGAGGAGGGAGCGAGTGGAGGAGAGAGTGAGTGGAGGAGAGGTGTGGTGGAGGAGAGAGTGGGTGGAGGAGAGAGTGAGTGGAGGAGAGGTGTGGTGGAGGAGAGAGTGGGTGGAGGAGAGGTGTGGTGCAGGAGAGCGAGTGGAGGAGAGGTGTGGTGGAGGAGAGAGTGGGTGGAGGAGAGGTGTGGTGCAGGAGAGCGAGTGGAGGAGAGGTGTGGTGGAGGAGAGAGCGAGTGGAGGAGAGGTGTGGTGGAGGAGAGAGCGAGTGGAGGAGAGGAGGAGAGGCGTGGAGGAGAGAGTCGGTGGAGGAGAGAGTGAATGGAGGAGAGGTGTGGTGGAGGAGAGAGTGAGTGGAGGAGGGAGTGAGTGGAGGAGGGAGTGAGTGGAGGAGAGAGCGAGTGGAGGAGAGAGCGAGTGGAGGAGGGAGTGAGTGGAGGAGAGAGTGGGTGGAGGAGAGGTGTGGTGGAGGAGAGCGAGTGGAGGAGAGGTGTGGTGGAGGAGAGAGTGAGTGGAGGAGAGAGTGAGTGGAGGAGGGAGCGAGTGGAGGAGGGAGCGAGTGGAGGAGAGAGTGAGTGGAGGAGAGGTGTGGTGGAGGAGAGAGTGGGTGGAGGAGAGAGCGAGTGGAGGAGAGAGCGAGTGGAGGAGAGAGTGGGTGGAGGAGAGGTGTGGTGGAGGAGAGCGAGTGGAGGAGAGGTGTGGTGGAGGAGAGAGTGAGTGGAGGAGAGAGTGAGTGGAGGAGGGAGCGAGTGGAGGAGGGAGCGAGTGGAGGAGAGAGCGAGTGGAGGAGGGAGCGAGTGGAGGAGGGAGCGAGTGGAGGAGAGAGTGAGTGGAGGAGAGGTGTGGTGGAGGAGAGAGTGGGTGGAGGAGAGAGCGAGCGGAGGAGAGAGCGAGCGGAGGAGGGAGCGAGTGGAGGAGGGAGCGAGTGGAGGAGAGAGCGAGTGGAGGAGAGGTGTGGTGGAGGAGAGAGTGGGTGGAGGAGAGAGTGAGTGGAGGAGAGAGTGAGCGGAGGAGAGAGTGAGCGGAGGAGAGAGCGAGCGGAGGAGGGAGCGAGCGGAGGAGGGAGCGAGTGGAGGAGAGAGCGAGTGGAGGAGAGGTGTGGTGGATGAGAGAGTGGGTGGAGGAGAGAGTGAGTGGAGGAGAGGTGTGGTGGAGGAGAGAGTGGGTGGAGGAGAGGTGTGGTGCAGGAGAGCGAGTGGAGGAAAGGTGTGGTGGAGGAGAGAGTGGGTGGAGGAGAGGTGTGGTGCAGGAGAGCGAGTGGAGGAGAGGTGTGGTGGAGGAGAGAGCGAGTGGAGGAGAGGTGTGGTGGAGGAGAGAGCGAGTGGAGGAGAGGAGGAGAGGCGTGGTGGAGGAGAGAGTCGGTGGAGGAGAGAGTGAATGGAGGAGAGGTGTGGTGGAGGAGAGAGTGAGTGGAGGAGGGAGTGAGTGGAGGAGGGAGTGAGTGGAGGAGGGAGTGAGTGGAGGAGAGAGCGAGTGGAGGAGAGAGCGAGTGGAGGAGAGTGAGTGGAGGAGAGAGTGAGTGGAGGAGAGAGCGAGTGGAGGAGAGAGCGAGTGGAGGAGAGAGTGAGTGGAGGAGAGAGTGGGTGGAGGAGAGGTGTGGTGCAGGAGAGCGAGTGGAGGAGAGGTGTGGTGGAGGAGAGGTGTGGTGGAGGAGAGAGCGAGTGGAGGAGAGGTGGTGGAGGAGAGAGTGAGTGGAGGAGAGGAGGAGAGGCGTGGTGTAGGAGAGAGCGAGTGGAGGAGAGGTGTGGTGGAGGAGAGAGTGAGTGGAGGAGAGAGTGAGTGGAGGAGAGAGTGAGTGGAGGAGAGAGCGAGTGGAGGAGAGAGCGAGTGGAGGAGAGAGCGAGTGGAGGAGAGGTGTGGTGGAGGAGAGAGTCAAGGATTACAGGAAGTATTCAATCGTGCAGTGACATGTTCTCCTTAAAGCCAAAACACCTAAATCTGGACCAGACCTGGACTTGACCTGGACTTGACCTGGACTAGATCTGGACTAGACCTGGACTAGACCTGGACGAGACCTGGACGAGACCTGGACGAGACCTGGACGAGACCTGAACTAGACCTGGACGAGACCTGGACGAGACCTTGGCAAGACCTGGGCTAGACCTTGGCAAGACCTGGGCTAGACCTGGGCTAGACCTGTAGTAGTAGTAGTAGTAGTAGTAGTAGTAGTAGTAGTAGTAGTAGTAGTAGTAGTAGTAGTAGTAGTAGTAGTAGCAGTAGCAGTAGCAGTAGCAGTATCGTGGTATTATTCTCACTCACCTGTTGCACGTGTTGATCCAGATTCATGGTCTTCATTAGGCCTGTGGAAAACTGGACCAGATCCAAGACTAGACCCAGAACCAGACCAAGACCAGGACCTGGGAGCCTCCTGGTGTCTGAGCTCATGTCTCCATCTGACAAACAGCACAGCTCTGTAATCTTTAGAGTTTAAACCGGCCTGGAGACGGGTCAGAACTCTTTGGACCTCTGTGACCTGGATTATGGTTCGTATCTCTGTAATTCCTCGGTCTATCCACATGAAACAAAAACTGGCACAAAGTTCAGCCTCTTCTCTGTCCGGAGAAATAAACAAAAGTGAAATCATTTGTTCACAACGGCTTCAGAAAGTGGCGTCATTATTCAACCCCAAAGACGTGATTGTTGTGAGTTGAAAGGACTTTAAACCATAATAATGACAATGTGACAAGTTTGTGGAGCTGATCCCAAACAAATAATGGGAAGGAGAAACATTTGTGGATCAGAAGTTTGCAGATTTCTTCTTCCAAAAACAGTGAATCTGCCACGGAGTTCTACAAACCCCCGCACAACATCTGAAATGAAGATGTTCTCAACTTCAACAACGTCAAGACAAAACACTGGCTTCTAATCTGATTTGACATTACTGTAGTAGTAGCAGCAATAATAGTAGTAGTTGTAGCAGTAGCAGTAGCAGTAACAGTAGTAGTAGTAATAGTAGCTGTAGTAGTAGTAGTGGTAGTAGTAGTAGTAATTTGATTTGACATTACTGTTTGTAAGAACTGGAGTTTTAGAACCTTTACGGCTGCCGTAGTTTTTTGGTGTATTACTTTTTTTTAGCATGTCAAAATGATAAGCGATATATACATAGATCTAAAACGTGTTTAAACCATAGACTGTAAATATAAATGGACATAGCTAACCCGCTAGCTGCGGCGTTCCAAATAGGAAGTCATCATGGACGCACTTCCGGCTCCATCAATTCTGGCTCCAATTCACTTTGTATTGCGAAAACATCTCCCCTCTCTCTGTCGCTGTTGCCGCGAGCCTCGTCATTTTGGTCTTTCAATGTTCGTATTAACCCGCTTGACATGATCCTGGGGTTTTTATTTCACTTTTTTTTTTCCATAAATCAACATGTGAACATTAATAACAGACAATTAAAAATAAATAAATTAAATAAAGTAAATTAAAAGTAATAATCAGATACTAATAATACTAATAATCAGGTACTTTCTTTCGCCGAGGTCACTCCCGCTGCGTTAGCAACAGGTTTGCTTGACAGCCTCGCTTCTGATTGGCTCTTTGGTTGCTATGATACTCGGGGTCGGAATTCCAAATATGGTACTTGGCTCCAGATTCGCTCCTATAATTGCTAGCCTCACCTGATCTACCTGGAATTTTTTCGCAGGGCATAATACCGTATAGGAATTACATAAATTGACTTTTGGACTGCTAATGCTATTCCATTTTTAAGAGCAGAGGCTATAGGAAAAAGCTCTCTCAATCACGCTGGCTTTACCGTACTTTGTCTAAATAAAAGTGGATTATTCGATGATTATGATTAGATCCCTGCAGGAATTTTCCATCTTTGTTTTTTCCGTAGCCACCGAAAAGTAGCGTCCCAAAGTATTTACACACAGACTCGATTTAAAATGTCTATCCCTGTCCGAGGTAGTATTATTTTATGAAGTAAATATGTCACTCAGAGCGGGGCATTTCAGTAAAGATGGAAAAATTCACACAGACAACAAATAAAAGCGGTGAACCACAAAAGAATGCGAGACTGGCACGGATTTGCGAAGTGAAGTTTGACGGGAAGTAAATATGAAAATGCATTGACACAATTACTAGAAGTCAGATTTAGCGAGGATTTAGTGAGAGCAAATCCTGGCTCAGGTTTAACCCAGAGACACTGAAGGATGGGTCAAACGCACAGAGTCTTAACCTTAAAAGGCCCTATCCCCAATGCTTTCCCAGGGATTTTTGGATTGGATATTTAATAAGCAGGAAGTGCACGTCAGCATGCCAGGAAGTTGTTGTTAGCGTTACAGCGATGGCTCCACTGGTCTCTAAAAGTTGTGAAAGTCCTCATAAACTCATCATGGCGAATAATTAGTTGGTTTAAAATGAACTAATTCTGTTTTTCGTGTTTTTTAACGCAGTAAAATTCAGCTACAGCGGGGGTGACGCTAACTGAAAGCACTACTCTGTCTGAAACACTTTAATCTGATCTTTATTTTAACACAATCTGACCAGAAAGAGCCTGATTTACCTGGAACTACGACAGGTGATCTGATTTGTGCTGTTAAACAAGTCTCTCTCAAAGAACGTTACAGTTTTTGTGGAAAATCAAACTCCTAAACCGGACCACGACTGACCGACTGACCACAGGCTCCTGAAAACGTGCTCTTTAAACCCATTTTGTATTTTTTTCTTGAGTTTTTTTTGTATTTTTTTGAGTTTTCTGACGCTATTAAAACTTTTTTGTCTGTGTGTGTGCTCTGTGTCACCATGGCAACTACTTGAACATTCCATCAATACAGACACACGTAGAACGCCCCCAGCATGATGTCACTGCAAAGGTTAAATTAGTAAAAAAAACTCACATTATTTCACAGACCTTATGCGGCACAGTTGGTTTAACTCATGATGGTTTTTGAAACGCGTCACAAGACTCTGACAAACATCACATTTTAATCTTACACCAGAACAAACTCATGAGGAGAGGCAATAAATGTATATTTTTAGGCCCGTTCATTATAACAGTAGGTTCACATGACATCAGAACATTCACATCTTTATATATCCTGCATTTATTTTCAATTACAAGTGTTGTTTTTTTTGCTCAAAATCACACTACCAGTCAATCTCATTTCATTTTTTGTTCTACTTTCCACATATATGGAGCTATGTAGTAAAGGAAAAAAAAAAAGTTCAATAGATGACATCACGCTGGGGGTGTTCTACGTGTATCTCTGTTGGTGGAATGTTCAGCAGTTACCATGGATACACGATGCACACATTAGCAAACACGGCCAAAAAAAGTATTGAGAAAAAAACCCAAACAAACACAAAATGGATTTAAAGAGCACATTTTCAGGAACCTGTGATCGGTCCGAGCGTTCAGCGAGCTTCAGACAGAGTAGTGCTTACAGTTAGCGTCACACCCACAGGGAATGTTGATGACATCAGCTGCAAAGTGTCTGTAGCGCAACTAAATATTTTTCATATTTTAGATTCAAATCCTCACAGAAATAAAGAGGTTGAGTATATAGAAAAACTTCATTCTTATAGGAGCAGGCTTGCCTCTCCACAGATCTGACCTTTGCCCGAGTGTCATCACATGCTTGTCTCCATGGAGAAAAAAACAGTTTGCATATTTCTTATTTTCCATTATTTTATTTTTTTTAACATTTTAACTTCAAATTTTAAGCTGTCATGAACTTTTTATCGCACTTTGCAAATCTTGGGTCTAAACTTAAGCCAGGACTCCATCAGTTCTTAAAGTGGGTCAGATCTGTTCCTGTTTAGTTATTTTCTGCCTTTGTGCTCTTGTGCCAAACACGTGAGTCTCACTTCAGTGGAAACTCCAGACCTACCTTCCGGCATTGTTCCATCGAGCAACGCAAAAGCACCCGCTACTGATGTTTGGGCTGTAGTTCAAAACCCAAGACTAAACTCATTTTGAAATTTTGTACATTTTCCAAGAGTTAAATCAGCGCTTTTATTTCTGTTGTTATCTGTTAAAGGGCCTGTACCACATTGTTTTTCATGTATTTGAGCTAAATATGCCCCAGTACAGATACATTGTATAAGCAGGTCTTGTCTGAGAATCAGGAAGTGCACCATTAGCAGGCTAGTTGCATATAAAATAAAAACTAAATAAATCTGCCAATAAATACTGGTTTAAAATATTCTCTGAACTTGTTTTTGCAGTTTTAACCATTAACTGTATAAAGAAATGGACTAAAGGAGTGTGACGTCACCCATAGCGCTCAGCTCCAGTCAAATGAAGCTCACCTAGGCTAGCAGTTATAGAAGCAGTTCCATTTTAAGAATAGGAATTTATTTACAGACAAAATAGTGAAATACAAACACCAGGTTCATGTCGAGCGGGTTAAGTCAGATGTGTAATATTTGCATCTAATTATAAAGCGTTTTACTGTCTAAGAATCAGGAAGTGCACTGTTAGCAGGCCAGTTGGATATAAAATAAAAACTAAATAAATCTGATATTAAAGTTAATAAATACTGGTTTAAAATACTCTTTAAACTTGTTTTTGCAGTTTTAACCACAGACTTATAAAGAAATGGACTAAGTGACGACACCTATAGCGTTCGGCTCCAAATGAAGCTCAATGAGGCTAGCAAATTTGGAGCAGAGTTTATTTACGGACAAAACAGTGAAATAAAAAACCCAGGATTATGTAGAGTGGGTTAATACGAACATTTTAAGACCAAAATGACGAGGCTTACGACAGCAGTTACAGAGAGAGGGGAGACGGTTTTTCAATGTAAAGTCAATTGGAGCCAGAGTCGATGGAGCCGGAAGTGTCCCCATGCTCACTTCCTATTTGGAACGTGGCGGCTAGTGGGTTAGCTATGTCCATTTATATTTATAATCTATGGTTTTAACTTCTAACAAAAGCCAAATGGGACTAAACCAGGACTAAATCAAGACTAAACTGACTTCAAAATGTACGTTTTCCAAAGAGCTAAATCAGTAGTTTTATTTGACGAAAATAAAACCACGAGAACCAGGAACTATGCAGTTATCATGCTAGTTGTTATCATGCTAGCATTACTGAAACCGCTAAACTCCATCTCTGAGAGTTGGGAAAAGCGCGTTATGTAACTCCAGTGTTTCTATAGAACCGTGGAATGTTCTGTCCACCATGATACGGCTCTGATATGACGAAGGAGATGTTTTATGTTGTATGTTTTATGTAAGAGCTTTAGTCATTCGACAGTTGTTTATTTTGGGCGTAAATATAGAGATGGGACCAGATTTTGTACACGTGTTTACGTTTAGCTCGGACAAAAAAAGAACTACTGTGTGAGCTCCTGCGTCCCAGATGGATAAATAAAGTTTGTCCAAGTCTAAACTGTATGTATCCTGCACTCAGTTTTAAAAATGTACTAGAGTCACATCTGACCCTGTATGTCCAGAGTTAAACCAGGACCAGGGACTAGAACAGGGACTATAGACCAGGACTTGCCCAGAGAACAGGGATTAGACCAGGACTACACCAGGGACTAGACCAGGGACTGAACTAGGAATAGCCAAGGACTAAACCAAGGGCTAAACTAGGACTAAACTAGGACTAGACTAGAGGAAAGGGGTTAGACCAGGACTACACCAGGGACTAGACCATGGACTAGAGCAGGACTGGACCAGGGACTAGACCAGGACTAAACCAGAGAACAGGGGTTAGACGAGGACTACACCAGGGACTAGACCAGGAACTACACCAGGACTGAACTAGGAATAGCCAAGGACTGGACCAGGGACTAGAGCAGGACTGGACCACAACTAGACCAGGGACTAGACCAGGACTAGACCAGAGAACAAGGGTTAGACCAGGGACTACACCAGGACTGAACTAGGAATAGCCAAGGACTGGACCAGGGCTGGAGCAGGACTAGACCAGGGAGGAGGGGTTAGACCAGGACTAGACCAGGGACTAGAGCAGGACTGGACCAGGACTAGACCAGGACTAGCCCAAGGACCAGGACTAAACTAAGGGGCTAAACAAACTTGTCCATGTATTGGACAAGATAGAGACACGTCCAAGTTTGTCTCATTCTCAGTTTATGGACAGGCTCATGTGAAGCTCAGAACCTCCAGAATTCCCTCCCTGAGCTGCAGAGGCTGCACTAGCACTGACTCATGACTGGTGCAGGTGCTGGGGTTTAGGTAGAGACCGTTCAGATCAGAGAGAGACATTTTAGGTTTAAACCAGCTGGATTTCAGCTTTGGACCTGGCAACATGAATGAGAGAGTCATGTGAGGCTCATTCTGCTTTGTGATCGATAATCGTCTGGAACTAAAACACCAAATTAGAGCAGAAATAAATGTCCAGTGTTTTTGTAATGAAGAATAAATAAGTACTACAATAGTTTTCAGTAAAAGCTGTAATTTGATTTGAACATGTTTAACTCATATCACACTTTAAGTTTATGGAATTTAACGGTGTATTGTGTAACTTTTCTGGAAATGTTATTGCTTTGTCTGGAATGTTTCACAGTATGGCTTTAAACCTTTCTATCTTCATGGAGACTAAACCAGACCAAGTTACAGGTCAGATCTGTGGAGAGGCGACCCCGCTCACAGTCTTTTTGTCATGGTATTTTTGAGTTATAAAACCACCTGTAATTGAATAAATGTAAAGTAGAGCTGTTTAATGTCACACTGTGGAACATTCCAGGCAGAACAGTGACATATCCATCCATCAAAACATTAGTATTTTAGTGGTAATAGTAACTGTGTAGGATCTGATGTATATTTATTATTTTGTGAATGAATTTGGAAATTACATTACAACATTCGAGTGTGTTGCAAGTCCCACCACTTCTCGTCTTGACCTTCAGAGTTGTTGAATTTAACCTTTGTCTGGTGCAATAATGAAACCTGGACTTCCCTTTATCTGAAACTATAAGATTTCAGACATTTTACTGTCAAAAAAGGGAATATAGTGAGTAATACTGAATCGCAGTTACCAGAATGTGTTTATAACCATCCTAACCCATCCCACTCATTATATTTGGAGTATTAAACAGGCTGTCAGTGTAAGTATCTGGAGAAAATGTTTAAACAGACACATTTTACACTAAATTCTACCTTCACTTTTGGTTGTAGGGTCCGCCACCTTAATGCTTTGCTGACAATGTTGCAAGGTTTGGCATTAAACTAATCCACGTTGAAGGTACCTTTAACATAAAAAGCACTACATAGATGCTATATATGTATTTTATTTTTATTTTTTTACTTTACAATTGTTTGTCTATTTCTATTCTTAAAGTAGTAGGTCCGATATTGCACAAAATGGACTTTAAATCATGTTACAATGGCGTTGAGTTTTGTTTCATTCACATGTTTGAGTAACTCTTTAATATTCATCTGTCTACATCTCCAAATATCAAAATGCCCTGTTCCACCTTGTGATGTCATGAAGCGGTAGTTTTCAAGTTAGCAGCAACCAAAGATGTTCATTTTGTCTTCTTATGTACTTTAACTTCTTGGGTTCTTTTTAAAGACAATACAGTAACGTGTATTTAGTTAAGTTAAAGCTACTTTTACCTTTACTTCGCTCGCCTCCGCCCATCCCTCTCTCCTCAGTCTGCTGAAACCCTCATCAAGCTCCTCACCATTGTGTACAAACACGTCAGAGACTCATCTACACTCACTGTCTTCAAAAAAGCCCTGAAAACTCACCTGTTCAAAACTGCATTTAAATAACTGCATCTCCTTTTTATCTGTTTCTTTCATTTGTGTTTGTGTCTGTCTTGATTTACGTGAAGCGTCGTTGAGTGTCATGTAAAGAGCTATACAAGTATTATGTATTATTATTATTATCATTGTTTGAGTTCAGTAGAGACTGGAAATTCCAGGGCTGAAATTATCCAAATGATTTTAGTGAAAGTGTACGGAGTTTAAAAACAACACAGTGGAGGACTTCCTGTATTACGACACGGCGTCAAGTTTTTTCTGTTTGAGAGAAGAACTCAGTCTAAATGAGGAATGAGGAAACAACAAAAGAACATAGATCAGAAAATAGCGTAATAAGGGCCCTTTCATAAATCTCTGCTCTTCCTTTGTAAACAGTTTGGTTGAGTAAAGAGCTTTGATTAAGAGCGTGGATCTCTGGCTCGAGCAGATGTGTCTCCTCCTCTAGATGTTCGTGTTTATCTTTGGTCAAACTTGGCAGAACTTTAACATTTTAATTCCGAAATCCAGTGACGCTGATGAGACAGAACCTGACGGAGCCTGACGTTTCGCTTACGGCAACGAAACTGCACCAAACGTGGAAAAAAAGACAATTTAAGAGCTGGTTTATAACAGGGAAGAAGTCTGGTGATGCCGTACGTGATGTTACAGGCAATAACGGAAAATCACAGTTTGTAATTAATCACATTTTAAGTTTTTAATTGTAGTACTTTCAAATGGGACGATTAAAAAACTCTAAAGTCTAAATTGAGTAACAGAGCTTCAGACAGAGTAGTGCTTTCAGTTAGCTTCACCCCCTCAGACATAGGTAGAGGGATTCTGTTTTAAAACTCAGCGCTACTTCTTGTATTTTTGTATTTTTTTCCCAACTTTTTTCCACAAACTGCCTCTTAACTGATAAAAAATGTAAAATTATGATAAATATTTAGTTCTATCCCACTAGACCAAGTCACTTTAAAGCTGCACTGCGTAACTTTTCTGGTGGAGGGTCCGCTACGCTACCTGCTTGTCTCCATGGAGATGTTATTGCTTTGCCTGGAATGTTCCGTGGTATGACTTTAAACCAGCATTTTGATCATTACGGGCGTTTCTGTGGCTCAAAAACACAATAATCCCTTCTGTCTGTAGGGGCGCCTCTCCACAGATCTGAACTGTAATGCAGCGTGGTGCCGTGACATTCTAGACAAAGCAGTAAAATCTCCATGGAGACAAATGTATAAAGTTGTATGGTAGCCTTCTCGCTCTCTCCTTCGTGATCTCAAACGGAAAAATTCGCACCATTATTTTCTCGACGTGGCTCCAGACCTGACGTTAGTGGATAATTAGAGGAAGTGTTATTGTTGTTTTTGTCTCCTCTTTGTTTAAAGGGCCCAGATTCTTGGGAGCTTTAATGCTGCACTGTGTAACTTTTCTAGTAGAGGGTCCACCACCTGCTCGACTCCATGCAGATGTTATTGTTTTTTTCTACCATCACCATGGAGACAGGCAGGCCATGTCACCAGGCCAAGTTACAGGTCAGATTTGTAGAGAAGTGGACTAAACCAGGACTAAAACCAGGACTAAACTAGGACTAAACCAGGACTAAACTAGGATTAAATCAGGACTAAACCAGGACTAAACTAGGACTAAATCAGGACTAAACCAGGACTAAACCAGGATTAAACTAGGACTAAATCAGGACTAAACCAGGACGAAACTAGGACTAAATCAGGACTAAATCAGGACTAAATCAGGACTAAACCAGGACGAAACTAGGACTAAATCAAGACTAAACCAGGACTAAACTAGGACTAAATCAAGACTAAACCAGAACTAATTCAACCAGGACTAAACTAGGACTAAACCAGGACTAAATCAGGACTAAACTAGGTCTAAATTGGGACTAAATCAGGACTAAACCAGGACTAAACAGGACTAAATCAGGACTAAACTATGACTAAACAGGTCTAAATCAGGACTAAACCAGGACTAATTCAACCAGGACTAAACTAGGACTAAACCAGGACTAAACCAGGAACTAAACCACTAAACCAGGGCTAAACTGGGACTAAGCCAGGAGTAAACCAGGACTAAACTGGGGCTAAATCAGGACTGTAGAAACTTGGACCCATTCACAGAAATAACACATATTTTTGCAGTAGTTTTGAGAAATACAAACACCTGTAATTGAATAAACACAAAATATATTTGTTTAATGCCATACTGTGAAACATCCTAGTTAAGCAATAACGTCACCATGGATACAAGCAGATGGCAGACTCTCCACCAGAAAGTGACACAGTGCACCTTTTAGTTCAGTCGAGATGGGCAATTCCAAGGCTGAATCATCCTGTTCCTTGGGCAGTTTATAAAGACAATAATCCATCTTTTCAATTCAAACTGATTGAACAATTCTCTTAAAGGTGCACAGTGGAACTTTTACGGTGAAGAGGTGTGTGTGTGTGTGTGTGCGTGCGTGTGTGTCCGTGTGCGTGTGTGTCTGTGTGCGTGTGTGTGTTTGTAGAGTGGCTGTAGACCGGCCTCAGTCTTTACCTTGGACCAGAGCTGGACTTTAGAACGGCCAACTTCACATGAGGTTTGGCTGAGACCCCCAACCTCAAAAACTGCACAGGCCTGCTACAAACAAGAATTTAGAATATTTTGGCCACTACTACTACTACTACTACTACTACTACTACTACTACTACTACTACTACTACTGCTACTAAACTTAATCAGATCTACAATTGATTTAATAATTAGTCCTTTAATTAAAAGTTTAAACCACTGTTCAAGATTATGATAGAGTTTGAATAACATTTACTGTTTTTACCATGTTATAAAGCTGTTCGCTCCTCAAAAACATACCCAGAGTTTTGTTTCATTCACACATGTCTGAGTAATCTGCAGGTTTGTGCGTTAAACGTGTGTGAATTAAACAAAACACAACTCCAGGTCTGTTTGTGATGAGGAAACATTACAACACAAATCAGAAAATAGTGCGATATATAACAAAAGTTTCAAATTGATCACTTAAGAATTCAAAATCTCTATTCACGTGCATTATCTAACTTTAAAATCAACCAAAAATAAATATATGAACAACTTTTCCCCTCTGAGTTTGCTGTAACACTTGTGAAAACCTTAAAAACTGCTCAGTCCAAACCCCTTGTATCTCCTCCAGTCCACCTTAAGAGATCTGAGCCTGCAGTGTGTCATAACTGGCTGTAGGTGGCGCTGTTGCTCCACGGTTGGGGCCCTTGTCCACATTGACCCCGGCGGGAGGAGGGTGAGACTGAAGGTAGCTTTGAGAAAACGTGGAAAACGTGAATTTGCTGAGTGGCTGTCAGGAAAAAAATCTCCAAAAATGTGGCAGTGCAGAGATGGAAGGGAATCTGAAATAGAAATTCACAAATCAGAGAAAAAATGCCGTTTAAATATTTGTTTCTGTGAGTTTTTCTGCAGGAACACTGTGAAATTTTGACGTGCATTTGCTTGACACGTTAATGCACAGTCTCCTATATCTTGTGTGTCAGATGCCCTTCCATTCTCCTGTATCCTTGTGTGTCAGATCCTCCTATTCATTTCAGTTTGGGTTTCCGATTTTTGAGAACTTTTTACCATTCAGAAGATTTTTTCTATTGCAAATTGCCATAGCAACCTAATATTTAATCATTCTGAAACCTGTGGAATGTTCTGTGTGTCAGATGCCCTCCCATCCTCCTGTATTCCTGTGTCAGATGCCCTCCCATCCTCCTGTATCCCTATATTGATGACCTGAATTGGGGACAGGCCAAATGTCTCGACTTAATCTGCGGATATTCTACCTGCTTGTCTCCATGGAGATAGAAAAGTTTAATGCCATACTGCGGAACATTATAGGCAAGTGGCATGCCCTCCACCAGTCCTGGTCTAGTCTGGTGTACCCTCCATCAGAAAAGTTCCACAGTGCGGCTTTAAAGTAGCTTTGAGTCCATTGAACAGGCGTTAGCGTGGTTAGCTCCATGTCGCGGCTGACACACTGAAATCTGCTTAGCTCTGCTCCGCTCCGAGACCGCGCTACCACCAACAGATCAGGATTATGGAGATTTCAACAAGTCCGCAACACTCGGCTCAATCAGATCTGTATTTGGGACCTTTAGACTTTTATTTTATTAGCACGCTATCAGCTAATCTGTGCTAATCTACGAGGAGTTTCCCACAAATGCATTTATATCAACTTACTTAGATGCTTTTTTTTTCAATTACCTGATTTTTACCATCTTAAATATATTAAAAGGTCAATATTACGCTATTTTCTGATCTCTGTTCTAATGTCGTTTCCTCATCACAAACAGACCTGGAGTTGTGTTTTGTTTCATTCACATGTTTAACACACAAACCCTGCACGTTTAGGCTGAGTTCTTCTGTCACACTGAAAACAGGTAATACAGGAAGTGCTCCACTGTGTTTTTAAACTCCACACACCTTCACTAGAATCATGTGGATCATTTCAGCTCTGGAATCGCCAATCTCTGCTGAACTAAAGGTAAAAGGAGCTGTTAACTTAAAACTAAACTACCGCTTCATGACATCACAAGGTGGAACAGAGCGTTTTGAGCTTTGGAGATGTAAACAGACTGATAATAAAGTGTTACTCAAACATGTGAATGAAACAAAACACAACTCCAGGTCTGTTTTTGAGGAGGAAACAACATTATAGCATGACTTAAAGCTCACAAGAGTCAGTTTAGTGTAATTTAGGACCTTTTATTTTTTGCAGTGGTCCAAAGTTCTTCCTCTCTTACCTTATGCATTCAGAACATCTTAATTATTCACCATGATGAGTTTGTAAGAGCTTCTCACAACCTTCAGACACCAGAGCGCAGTGCTACCATAACAACTAGCATGCTAACAGTGAATTTTCTCATTAACGGATAACAAAACACTGTGTAATCAGAAGCAGACAGTACACAATGGGCTTATTTTGAATTATTTAAGAGCTGCTTATACAATAAATCTGTACTGGGGTAAAACACATTTTCCTCAAACACATGGGGGAAAATCATATAGAGCTCCTTTAATCTTCCATCCCTCATTTGAACTCTTTATTACAGATCTCTGCTTCATTGACCCTGTGTCTCTTGGAAACTCATCCCTTATGGTCGTTTGTATGGACTCCCAAACAGCAACCGTCTCCAGGCTAAACTCTGTGTGCTGTAGCGCGTATGCTAACAGCGCTGGGGGTCAGAGGTCAAAGCATCAACCCCCCTCCCCCCCCACGCCCCTCCTTTAAACGCACGCTGTTACATCATCGGACAGGCTCTTCAGGCTCGTAAAAGATCAGGGGTTTTAGCAGCAGGTCGCCAGGTTTGAACGAAAGAGTTAATTTTCCATACGCTTCCAAACAGCGGTGGAACGTAACGAAGTAAAAGCAGTAAAAGTACTGAACTTAAAGGAGCATTGTGTAACTTTTCAGGATCATCTGATTGTCTCCATGGAGATGTTGTTGCTTTGTCTGGAATGTCCCGGTATGGCATTAAGCGCATCCATTTTGCATTAACTCAATCACATTTTTATTTTTATTGACGTAAAAACTTGCATTCTCGCTGTGAGTGGGCTCGCCTCTCCACAGATCTGACATGTACTGTAACTTGGCCCTATGGCATCACCTGCTGTCTCCATAGAGATAAATAAGCGCAAAGCTATACTGTGGAACATTCCAGGCAACATCTCCATGAAGAAAAGCTGGTGTCAGACGCTCCACCAGAAAGGTTCCACAATACACCTTAAGTATAAGTTTGAGGTATTTGTACTTTACTTAAGTACAATTTATAGTGGATACTTTTTACTTTTACTTCACTACATTTGAGAGCAGGTATCTGTACTTTCTACTCCACTTACTACTTTGTACAAGACTGACTATACTATGTGCAAAATACTTTTACTTTTTACTCTTTAAGTACATTTTTAAACATGTACTTTAATATTTTGATATTCATGTGGTACTTTTACTTGAGTATTTTTTGCTCTGGTATCTGTACTTTTACTTGAGAAACAAAACTGAGTAGCCCACTTCCAGCTAAAAGTTGTTGGCGAGGTCGTATGATGAGTTGCCTGTTTACTGATACTTTGCAGCTGGTATCAACAATGTTACCTGAGCTAACTTGAGGCACTGCTCTGTCTGAAGCTCTATTACTCTAGTTAGAGGTTTGGCTCCAGTCAAATAAAGCTCGCCGTTCCGTATTTAGAAGTGGAATTTATTTGCGGACAAAATAGCGAAATAAAAACCCCAGGATCATGTAGAACAGGTTAATATGAACATTTTAAGACAGTGGAGCACTTCCTATGTTACACTAAACTATAGGGATTGTACAATATTGTGATCTACCTCGTGAATCCAGACTCTCAATGGAGGAGTCATAACCCTGGTTAAGGACACTGGCTCTCGTCTCTCCCCCAGTTAAAGCCTCCTTGTATGGGCTTGGTAGCAGCTCCGAGCCCCTCTATATCTGCTCGTTCCCTGGTCTAGTCACATGCTCAAGTTTGGTCATGCATTTTTCTATTTCTCACCTCACGCAGCGCCAAATCTTCCCTCACAAATACTTTTCCTTTTGAGATATTTATAGGCCATCGCAAAGGCAACCCGCATCCAGGAAAGTTCGCTCTCGACCGTGGAGTAGCTCTGTTTCTTAAAGTTTTACGGTAATGAGCCAGAAGTTGTAAAATGCAAATATAATGACACTAATATGCCAATAGGTGCTCAAGCAAGAAGATTTCCAACAGTAATATTATACAGAAGGAAAAGCTTTGTGTTAAAGGGTTGCCAAAACTATCGAAAATCAGTATCGAGCCTAGATCCTCATTTTTCGCAGGTATCAATACTAAAAAAGTCCCATTGACACAACAGAAATTAAGCTTTCCTGAATGTCTTTAGAACGATCTGGAGCTCATACGCCCATGGACCACTATGGAATTTAAAAGACACTTAAAGGGCATTTGATTGGCTAGTTTATAATTTTACTTCCTGGTTGGACACGGGCAGCAGATGTGACGTACGTAGAGGTAAATCCATAACTGTTACCGGTTGCTTGTAGGTCGGCGTCGGTAGTTTGGCTCCTACAGTTCGACATTAGTTAGAATCGTTTTAGAGAGATGACACAACGAAATAGCAATTAAAAGAGTAAAAGAGTAAACGTACCTTCAGCAAAAAGTTTCCTAAGCATGCCCAGTTCGTGTTTAGTCACGTGACTGCAGGAAATGACGTAATCACGCAAGGACAGCTAAAAATTATTATTTATTATTGGCGAGGAACAGCTACGGTTTTTCACAAGGAGTTACAAAGGGCAAAAAACATAGACTGTAAAAAATGGACATAGCTAACCCGCTAGCCGCCGCGTTCCAAACAGGAAATGAACATGGGCGCACTTCTGGCTCCATTGACTCTGCCTCCAATTCACTTTACATTGACATACTGTACATACATACTCTTTCTGTAACTGCTGCTGTGAGCCTCATTTTGGTCTTAAAATGTTCGTATCAACCCGCTCTACTTGATCCTGCTGTTTTTATTTCGCTATTTTGTCCGTAAATAAATTCCTAATATGAAACTCGGCTCCAAAATTGCCTCTATAACGGCAAGCCTCGATGAGCTTCATTTGACTGGAGCCGAACGCTATGGATGACATCCCTTAATCCACATTTTTATACAGTAAAAGCCACAACTTGTCTAAATTACACAATAGTTTTGATTAGACAAATAAAAATAAATGACAGCACCTTCATTTAGTTGAACTGACGGTTTAAACTGTCAGAAAAAGCTTCCTTGAGCGTAAATCGTCTCTGGATTTTTGGACGGAGCTTGCAGTTTCGTTGACATAGGCAGAGGAGTTGGTATTAGAATATTTAGTGCGATCTCTCCAAACCAAATCAGAATTATAAAAACATGAAATCCTGTCATAAGCACTTTCCACCTCCACTGTGAATATCTTGTAGTTTACTTAACGTTGGACTAAACAGAGCAGGTCGGGACTGGCGCTCCTGCTGCGAGTTCTGCCATAGACTTCCATGTTTGTAGTCACACTGCTGATGGTGCGTTCACACAGACAGTTGTGGTTGTGCTTTGTCCATTGTAAGTGGAACAATGCTCTTTTTGAATGGGCTCATATTTATGTCTGTGACGAGTGCTTAAGTCAGGGCAAGTCTAGACCTGGTTCAAGGCTCCACTAGACCATTTGTAAACTACTGAAGCTGAGAGGGGAGTTTGGATAGGAGAAAGTGATATGTTTTTCACTATAAATGGACCATTTATTTTACACAAACTAAAAATAATGGTACAGCGTATGTGTTTTAGAGTATTTATCTTCAAATAGTACGACCAAACTGCTAAAAGTCCCATATTAGGCTATTTTTTAATCTATGTTATAATGTTATTTCCTCATTAAAAACAAACCTGGAGCTGTGTTTTGTGTAACTGTTGCTGCTGCTATAAGCCTTCTACTAGTACTATTAAGACTTTTACTACTACTACTACTACTACTACTACTACTACTACTACTACTACTACTACTACTACTTTGTGCAAAATAATAAGTAGCTTTAACTTACGTCTCATTGAACAATTTGTGAAAAATATTAAATTGCAGTTTTTCTGGCAAGTATTGAGATTGCCATTACAATTGCAGCTGACGTCATCAACATTCCCTGTGGATGTGATGCTAACTGTGGGCACTGCTGTGTCTGAAGCTGTGTTACTCAAGTTCGACTTTAATCTGAGCTTTGTTTTAACACAATCTGACCATAAAGAACTGACTCAGCTGGAACTACAAAAGGTGAACTGTGCTGTTAAACAAGTCTCTCACACATAAAATTACAGTCACAGGCTAGCGAACATTACCCAACAGTTTTTCAGTTAGTCGCTCTCACCTTTTTGTTGGAAATCAAACTCCTAAACAGGACCACGAACGCTCCGACTGACCACAGACTCCTGAAAATGTGCTGTTTAAATCCATTTTGTATTCTTTTCTAGAGTTTTCAAACTATTTCAAAACTTATCAGGCTGTGTTTGCTAATGTGTGTATTGTGTCACCATGGTAACAGTTGAACATTTCATCATAGGCATACAGGCAGAACACCCCTCCGCAGCGTGATGTCACTGTAAAGTATCAATGGATTCTGTTCAAAGTTCACATTTGAAACGCTTGCAAAAGAATTGACAAACTAAAACAAGAATCACATTTCAGAACATGTTTGTGCAGATCTGAACTACAGGGTCAGCGGTTTTTCTGCATAATAAGACCCCGTGGAGACACAGGGAGGGCATCTGACACACCGTAAGGGCATCTGACACACACAGGAAGATTTCAGAACATGTTTGTACAGATCTGAACTACAGGGTCAGCGGTTTTTATGCATAATAAAACTGACAGAGATTTTGTTTATGGAGGAAATTATGGTACTTCAAAAACTGCAGACTTTGCAGTTTGATAATTGCTCCATTTGATTTGATAAAATTAACTGCAGTCCAATGTTGAACCCTTCAGCTACTACTAGTACTACTAATACTGTTACTACTACTAATACTACTACTACTACTACTACTACTACTACTACTGTTGCTGCTACTATAAGCCTCCTACTCCTACTTCTACTACTCCAACTCCTACTCCCACTATCTTGTCCCCATCTCCACACGTCGTAGACAATAGGTCTTCTGTGTTCCTGTTTACACAGATCTGCAGTGGACCACACAGCTCTGGATCACCGCTGGAGCATGAGACAGGCCTCAGCTCACACCTCTCCCCCAGGACGAGCTCTCGGAGTGGGGCTGACGTGTGGAGGAGCAGGCCCTGGGGGCGGAGCCGTACCTGTGGAGGTGAGTACATACAGACCTATTGTGCTTTGTTTGAAAATGAATTATGAAATTATTTTAAGTAGAATGAGAGGCAAAAATGTATATATTTTAACATTTTCCTGGGGGTGTGATGCTAACTGTAGGCTCTGCTCTGTTACTGAAGTTCAACTTTAATCTGAGCTTTGTTTTAACACAATCTGACCAGAAAGAACTGACTTAGCAGGAAGAATCACATTTCAGAACATGTTTGTACAGATTTAAACTACAGGGTCAGCAGATTATGCAGAATAAGACCCCGTGGAGACACAGGGAGGGCATCTGATACACAGGCATAGCATTAGCCAACAGTCACTTTCACCTTTTTGGACCATGAACGCTCGTATTGACCACAGACTCCTGAAAACATGCTCTTTAAATCCATTTCATATTTTTTCTTGAGTTTTCAGACAATCTTAATACTTATTATGGTAGCATTGTTTGCTAATGAGTGCATCATGTCACCATGGTAACTCCAGAACCTTCGGTCATAGAAATACAAGCAGAACACCCCCAGAATGATATCACTGCAAAGTATCAATAGTATTTTTATTTTAATTTAAATTTGTAAGCTAACACCGTGCCTCCCTTCTTTTTTTTCTTGTAAGGACTGGTATAAAATATGAAATCTTTTTGCAGAGAATGTTAGAATTGCAGAAACAAAAACAGATTTTAAACCGTTTGCCAGGAGCAGACTTTTATTGTCACGGACGGTAAAGGCTAACAACAACTAGCATGCAAGAGCTGTTTATACAACATATCTTTACTGGGGCAAGACATTTTAGTCAAATACATGGGGAAAAATAGGTTCAGGCCCTTTAATCCTTTAGTTAATTTTAATAAGCACTTCAAGACTTCACATTCACTCTGACAATGTGATCGTGTCTTGCCCAAGGACAATAACATAACAATGTCCAAAACCAAGACTGAACCACCAACCTCTGCTGTCCCCTTTACTTTTTGTACAGTTCCTTCTTTGCCCTGACACCAGCTGACCCTGTGTTTGTGCCCATTGGCTTCCATAGAAATAAGAGGCTTGTAAAACTTCTCACGATCGTAAAAGAAGAATATTTACTGTAATTCAGTTTCATTAGCTCCATAAAACGCTTAATGGAGCAAAAGGTATCAGGCCGTGAAAACTGAGAGGGGGAATAAATAAGAGTGGATGAAAGAGTTGTGAAAATACAGACTACTCAATTACACTCACCACAGTTAACATTAGAGGTTCTGTTTTATGCTTCGTCTTAGATCATTTTGGGCACTTAGCGTTTAGGATTTTTCACTTTGATCCAGAACACACACTTCTCCAACTTCTCCAATTCTTCAGTAAGATGTGAGTCTGGTGAGGTTTCTGTGTGGAGTTTGCATGTTCTACCTGTGCCTGTGTAGGTTTCCTTTAGGCACGACCACTGAAAACATGTACTGAAAAAGAGATTCTTAATTTCAGTGTGACTTTCCTGGTTAAATACAGGGCAATAATAATAATAATATTGCTAAATAATAATCATAAAAGTGGATCAGATTTCTAAAGCGTTTTTTTGGACACTCGAAGACGCGTTACAGCATTATTCATTCACTCTACGCTCTGTAAACCACCAACACTGACACAACACATTCATACTAGGCAATGTGGGCCTTGCCTAAGGACACAACAACAGTTTTTGCCACTGAAGCCCCTGGTATCCCCAGCGGTCTATGTCCAAGTACTGACCAGGCCCAGACGAGATCAGGCATTGACAAGGAGGAAAGGCCCGTAAATAGCAAGTTTCCATCTGCGGTCGCTGAATGAAGAAGTTTAATGCCGTACTGTGGAACATTTGAGCCATAGAAATAAGCGTGCGTGGTGCACCTTTAATTTAAATCAAACCAACTAATTAAGACTTAAGAATTATCAAATCTACCCCGTGTGTATAGTGTGAAATCCCATTGTGTAAAACAGTGCTCGTGCACGTGCCTGGGAGCGTGCACGAGCCTGGCAGGTGCACATGCCCGAGAGCCGTGCACGTGCCTGTGAGCGTGCACGTGAAGGCCAGCGCTCCTCAAATCACAGAACCTGCCCTGATCTCTTTAAGCTGTAACAACACTGGCCACTGGCGCGTCTCTGCTCCCAAAACCTACTTCCTGGATTCAGACGATCCCCAATTATTCCCAAACACAACACCACCAGTTATTTTGACTTGTTAAAATATCTCTGACCGTTTCTGAGAAGGTGCAACCGCTAATGCTAACCTGAAGCTACATGTCCTTATATAGCCACGCGCGCTAACCTCGCCGCGAATCATAAATCAGGGGTTAACGCCAGCTAACTCACGGCTAGTGTTGTTTTTAACGGGGCTCCTGTCATATTAAAATGGTGGACGTGCCATTTGTCTGGTGGTATCGCCGGCTTAAAGACAAAATAGTGCACGTTAATGTGGGGTTATAGAAAGCATACCTCAAGCTAACTGTAGTGTTTCACTGCTGGATCGCTCAGACGCTAGCCAAAACATATATAGCAATTTATCAGGTGAAAAGCAGAGAGGAGGCTTCTGGGCTTTGTAGTTTATAGTTCAGTAAAGAAGAAATATGGCAGGCTAAAATGGAGATTAAATTGCCCGCAGTCTTTAAAGAGGGAGCATTAAACTTCTGTGGGGTTTTTAAAGCTGTCACAAAACATATTTACATCACCATTTTACCTTTTATCGTTTTGAAAATGCTAGATTTACCCAAAACAACGTATTAACATGTTTTATATAATTTCACTCCCTTTGCTCTCCATGCTAAGTCACTCCCCCTTCAGAGCACTATCACAACACAATCAGCGTGCGTCCCGCTAATCAAAAATCAAGTTTGTGACGTTGTTGTTTACAGTTTTTGTACGGCCCCTGACAAAAGTCTTGTCGCTTATCCATTTTGTAGAAACAAAAGCTTATAACCTGACTTTAAATTAATCGATTGGTTTTAGAAATGTCTCATATGAAAGCTAAAACCCTCCCAAATTATGCTCAATATGCTAAAATAAATTTCCTTTACTGAAGAAAGATTGATCATTTAATGAACACAGAAAGGTCAGATTTTGGCAAGACAAAAGTCTTGTCGCCTTGTCATATGATGCACCCAATCCTAGATTACAGCCTCACCTGTGATCAGTTACTGATCAATCAATTAGTGGGTGTGTATAAAAAGAACCCCAGCACACCAGACCTTCACATCAACTGCAACTTGACCTCTGACAACATGCCTAAGATCCACCCTGAGACCAAAGCGTTAATTATCAAGAGGCTGAAGACCAGATCCACTGCTGAGGTGGCTGACACCTTCAATGTGTCTCAGCGTCAAGTACAAAGAATAAGAAAAAGATCTGAAAAGACTGGAGATGTTTTTGACAAGCCCAGGTCCGGCAGACCCCATAAGACAACTGCTCGGGAGGACCGTTTATTGATTCGAAAATCCAAGGCCAGCCCCTTTTCCACTGCAGCAGAGCTCCACCAGGCCTGGTCACCTCAAGTCCCTGTGTCAACCAGAACAGTTTGTAGAATTCTGTCTCGAAATGGCCTCCATGGTCGAATCAGTGCACAGAAACCAGCACTAAACAAAAGGCAATCAAAAAACCATGTGGCATTTGCCAAGGCCCACAGCCTGCTAAAAGGATGGACACTGGAAAAGTGGCAGAAGGTGGATTTCTCAGATGAATCCTCGGTTGAATTACATCACAGCCGCCGCAAATATTGCAGGAGACCTACTGGAGCCCACATGGATCCAAGATTCACCCAGAAAACAGTTAAGTTTGGTGGCGGAAAAATCATGGTCTGGGGTTACATCCAGTATGGGGGTGTGCGAGACATTTGCAGGGTGGAAGGCAATATCAATAGCCTAAAATATCAACAAGTATTAGCTACCTCTTACATTCCCAACCATAAAAAGGGTCAAATTTTGCAGCAGGATGGTGCTCCATCGCATACTTCTATCTCTACATCAAAGTTCCTCAAGGCGAAGAAGATCAAGGTGCTCCAGGACTGGCCAGCCCAGTCACCAGACATGAACATCATTGAGCATGTCTGGGGTAGAATGAAAGAGGAAGCATGGAAGGCAAAACCAAAGAATCTTGATGAACTCTGGGAGGCATGTAAGACTGCTTTCTTTGCTATTCCTGATAACTTCATCAACAAATTGTATGAATCATTGTCGACCCGCATGGATGCAGTCCTTCAAGCTCATGGAAGTCATACAAGATATTAAATATGGATCTCACAGCACCACTACTTAATTCACTGACGTTATGCAACATATTTTTGTATTTGAAGTAAATTATTTGTTCAATTTTCTGTAGGCGACAAGACTTTTGTCTTGTCAAAATCTGACCTTTCTGTGTTCATTAAATGATCACTCTTTCTTCAGTGAAGCAAATTTATTTTAGTATATTGAGCATAATTTGGGAGGGTTTTAGCTTTCATATGAGACATTTCTAAAACCAATCGATTAATTTAAAGTCAGGTTATAAGCTTTTGTTTCTACAAAATGGATAAGCGACAAGACTTTTGTCAGGGGCTGTATATTTATGGAGAATTGGCTGACGTAGACTTGTGGGCAGAGCTTTGTACAGAATCTTACTACTAACTGTAAAAAAAAAAAAAATGATGAGGGAACAACGTTATAACATGAGAAAAATTAAAAAGAAACATTGATTTTTTTGCGTAATACCCTCGTTCTTTAAGGTGTATGTTATTGTTCTGTGCATTTGACCCGTTCTTCAGTGTCTCTGTGAGGAGGATTAGTCTACTGTAAGTGTTTGAGGTTGATGGGGGAAACCGGAGCACCCAGACACAGGGAGAACAAGCAAACTCCACATAGAAAGACCAGACCCATAATCTTTAATACAAAACAAGTATCTGTTAGAGCAGTAATTGTAAAAGCTATGCTAATTAAAGTCTCTGAACCTGATTTTTTACCGTCTTAAAAACATGAAAAACAGAACTATCCAACCCAGTCCACTTTATTTTTAGAGCACATTTCATAAACAAAACAGTTTCACAATACAGATCAAACATATCCAATAGAAATGTAAAATAAAAGCTCCAATTAACTCCATTAGTCCTCTTTAAGAAAATAAAACTAGACTCAAATAAAAGCAAGAACAACAATAAATAATAATAAAAGAAAACAGAAAAATAAATAAAAAACAGAGACACACTTACCTTCTGCGTTCAGAGCGTCCTAATTATTCACCGTGATGAGTTTATAAGAGCTTTTTCCAACTTTCAGACACCGAAAGTAGAGTTTTGTCATCACGGTAAAGCTAACAACAACTAGCATGCTAACCAAACACTCCACCGGACAACAAAATACTTAATAATTAGATGCAAACAGTACACAGCAGACTTATTTTGACCTCAAGAGCTGCTTATATAATCTATCTGTAATGGGGCAAGACACATTTCTCATCCAATACATGGGAAAAATCAGGTACAGTCTCTTTTAATTAAGACTACGCAGTTTTGTTATTGAAAATATCAGTTTTCCAGACGTATTTCATCCACGGTGAAACAAAATAACTTGTTTTTCATCTATGAGAGTACATCGCATTCCTTTAGATCATTGTTTTAAGTTTTGTATCTTAAAAAACACGGATTTGTGACGTGAATTTTGATCCCACTTGTTTGAAACTACCTCCAGATCAAAGCTGGCGATAGGCAGAGTTGAGCCCGTTATGTAATGCGCTTTAGGCTGGTTTTACCCACGATGCTTTACTGCGTATCTGCGTTAGCATCAGGAACATATGAGTCCATCCATCAGTGCTGTTTCGGCCAGACGGTGACCTGCTGCAAAACTCGTGTGTGAGAGAAATGTCCCTCTGAGGCTGCCGTACAGACTGTCAACACAACACAGGGATAGAAGAGCTGAATGTACATTAAAGCTGCACTGTGTAACTTTTTGGTTGGGGGTCCATCACCTGCTTGTTTCATTCTCATCATTATGTCATTGCTCTGCCTGGAATGTTCCACAGTGTGACACTAAACAGCTCTACTTTAGATTTTTTTCAATTTTATAGCTCAAAAATCCCTAGAAAAACCTGTAACTTGGTCTGATTTGGTCTTCATGAAGGTAGAAAGGTTTAATGCCATACTGTGAAACATTCCAGACAAAGCAATAACAGCCCCATGGAGAAAAGCATTTGACAGACCCTCCACCAGAAAAGTTACACAATGCAGCTTTAGGATCAGTCATATGTATTTGTTTTTAATTTTATTAAACTCTTACTCTTTCGTTTTCTGATCTGAAGGTTGGTGGGTTAAATCCTGAAGAAACGTCATAACCGTGACTAAACCAGGACTAAACCAGGACTAAACCAGGACTAAATCAAAACTAAACCAGGACTCAACCAGGATTCAACCAGGACTAAACAAGGAACTATACCAGGACCTAAGCCAGGACTAAAAAAGAGTTAAACCAGGAACTAAACCAGGACTAAACCAGGAACTAAAAGAGGACTAAACCAGGACTAGACCAAGAACTAAACCAGGAATTAAACCAGGAACTAAACCAAAACTAACCAGGAACTAAACCAGAACTAAATCAAGAACTAAACCTGGACTAAACCAGGACTAAACCAGGACTACATCAAGATTTAACCAGTGGTATAACAGGACGTAACCAGAACCTTTTTGTGGGTTTCAAAGAGATGAAAACGTGCAACTTTTTTGTGTATCTGCTAATGTACGCATTGTTTCTCCATGGTAACTGCTGAACATTCTGCCATAGAGATACATGTAGAACACCCCTATCATGATGTAACTGCAAAGTATCAATTCGTATCTATATATTCCCCAATCATCGTGCACGATTTTCAACTTTTGCCTCCTTTTTCCCCCTCAATTAAAAGCACTTTACATCTTGAGCGGTCTGACCATTTCTGAACTCTTACTTAATCTGATCTAAATTAATTTCACACCGAGTTATGCAACTTGTACCGTAATGGTCCCTGGTTTCAGTTTCCTGTCTGGTGTTTGAGTGCGTCACTTGTTAAACCACGCTTTTGTCATCTGATTTCAGTCACTTCTGGCCCCCAAAATAAGAAAAACACAACAGCTGCCAAAACTCTACGCTCCGAGTGTTGGACGTTTCACAAAGTCAATATGTGACATAAGCTCAGACATGTCTTTAATATTTTCTTTGTATCTGACGGAGATGGAGGCCACATGGGTCAACAGTGAGGGACATCGAGAATCGTGTTTTTAGGGTTTGTGAATTTAAAATGCTCATATTAGGCTATTTTCTGATCTACAGTTTGTTCTAATGTCGTTTTCTCGTCACAAACAGACCTGGAGTTGTGTTTTGTTTCATTCACACATGTTTAACGCACAAACCCTGCACATTTATTTAGGCTAAGTCCTTCTCTCAAACCGAAAACACTCTGTCCCACCTTGTGATGTCATGTGGTAATACAGGAAGTGCTCCACTGTGTTTTTAAACTCCACACACCTTCACTAGAATCATTTGGATCATTTCAGGCTTGGCGTTGTCGATCTCTACTGAACTAAAGGTAAAAGTTGTTCACTTGAAAATCACCACTTCATGACATCACAAGGTGGAACAGAGCGTTTTGAGCTTTGGAGATGTAAACAGACTAATAATAAAGAGTTACTCAAACATGTGACTGAAACAAAACACAACTCCAGGTCTGTTTTTGATTTGGAAACAACATTATAACATGACTTAAACCTCACAAGAGTCAGTTTTGCGTAATATAGGACCTTTAAAAAGAAAATGTTTAAAAACGATATCCAGTCTGTTATTCAAAATGGCTTGGACTTTGCGAGGAATTAATCAAAACTAAAGGTGTAACTATACTGTGTAACTTTTCTGGCGGAGGGTCTTCCACCTTATTTCCATGGAGATAAAAGTCTGTGGTGGACTTTGCTGCGTAACTGTCAGATCGCAGATTTGTTGACCTGGTTTATGATTCATTTCTCTGTAATTCCTCGGTCTATCCACATGAAACAAAAACTGGCACAAAGTTCAGCCTCTTCTCTGTCCGGAGAAATAAACAAAAGTGAAATCATTTGTTCACAACGGCTTCAGAAAGTGGCGTCATTATTCAACCGCAAAAACGTGATTTTGAAAGGTTTTAAGGCATGAGAGTAATATGACAAGTTTGTGGAGTCGATCCCAAACAAATGACGAGGAGGAGAAACATTTGTGGGTCAGAAGTTTCTGTTTTAATAATTTGATTCTGTTCAAAGTTCACATTTTAAACTCGTCAAGAGAATTGACAAAAAGACTGAAATTTGAACTGACAAACTAATACAAGAATCACTTTTCAGAACATGTTTGTGCAGATCTAAACTACACGGTTAGAAGCTTTTATGCAGAATAAACTGGAGATTTTGTTGTTTGTGGAGGCCTTTGAGATCTGATAATTGTGTCTATTCAAATGTTGATTTAGATTTGATTGCAATTAATCCTGTAGCCTTAATTTGAAAGTTATGGTACTTTTTATATGAAGCTGATCAAAAAAGTTTTCGCAGTAGTTCCCAGATCCATTTCCTTCAAAAACTTGTAAACTCTTAAATTAAAGAGCCCATATCACGCTATTTTCTGACTTATGTCCTAATGTTGTTCTCCTCAGAAACATTCCTGGAGTTGTGTTTTGTTTCATTCGCACATCTTTAATACACAAACTATTTATTTATTGTGTGTTCTTCTCTCAACCTGAAAACACTCTGCTCCAGGAAGTGCTCCACTGTGTTTTTAAACTTCATACACCATTATTTGGATGATTTCAGGTCTGGAATTTCCAATCTCCACTGAACTAAAGGTAAAACGGAGCTGTTCACTTGAAAACTACCACTTCATGACATCACAAGGTAGAACGGAGCATTTTGAGCTTTGGAGATGTAGACAGACTAATAATAAAGTGTTACTCAAACATGTGGAAATGAAACAAAACACAACTCCAGGTCTTTTTTTGAGGAGGAAACATTAAAACACGACTTAAAGCTCATACAAGTCCATTTCACGTAATACAGGACCTTTAAATATATGAATTACACGACTGTTTTATTACACCTTTTCGTTACATTTTTTAAAGCACATCTTGTATGGACTTCACCTGTTGAAATACAAGCTACGATTACTACAATTAGCGTTAGCATGTCTGTACTTTGGGAGATCCGCTCTGGTTCTGTCCCTGAGGCGATGTAATAATACTTGGAGTCTGTTTCCTACCAACGGACTGTTTTGGTGATGTAGCCTAGCATTAGCCTAGCGTCACCTGGAGGCAGAACAGCCCCGAACACTGATCCATTGTGTAGAACAGCGCTAAAGCTAACATGTGCTAAGCTAGACGTGTTAGCGGCCGCACCGTTCGATTCAGTACGAGATGAGTTAGCACTACAGGAATGTGCGTTGACAGTTTGGGAAGTTTGGAAATACCTTTGTACCATAATGCAGTTTTACCTGTCATTTACGTGTTTCTTATAAGTCTGCGAGATTTGCCACAAAGTATTTTTAAATAATCAAATTGTGGTTAAGGAAAATTGTTCTGCACTCGGCCCATTCATGACGAACATGTGAGTCAGTACAGTCACATTTTCTTTGTGTTTTGGTAATTTTTAAGCAGCTTTTCTATGTTTTACCGACAGGTTACGCCTCTCTTTACTGTTGGCAGGGATCAAACTGGTCAAAAATAGGGACATTTCAAAACTGGGACAGTCCTGGATAAATAGGGACGTCTGGTCACTCTACAGAGTATTTTTTGTTGTTGTTTTTGCATGAACTCCCCTTGCAGGTGTCGTCTTGTGAGAGCATTTTGACTCATATACTGAGATACGTAATAGTTTTAAGACCTGGTTTAGGCCTGGTTTAGAACCTCAATTAGACCTGGTTTAGTCCTGGTTTAGTTCTGGTTCAGACCTGGTTTAGACTTGGTTTAGACCTGGTTTAGACCTGGTATAGAACCGCAGTTAGACCTGGTTTACACCCGGTATAGACCTGGTTTAGGCCTGGTTTAGTCCTGGTTTAGACCTGGTTTAGACTTGGTTTAGACCTGATTTAGACCTTGGTTAGACCTGGTTTAGACCTGGTATAGAACCTCAATTACACCTGGTTTAGTCCTGGTTTAGACTGGTTTAGAACCTCAGTTAGACCTAGTTTAGACCTGGTTTAGTTCTGGGTTACACTTGGTTTAGACCTGGTTTAGACCTGGTTAGACCTGGTTTACACCTGGCTTTGACTTGGTTTAGTCCTGGTTCAGATTTAGATCTGGTTTAGACCCAGTTTAAACCTGGTTTATTTCTGGTTCTGTATAACGCGCATAGATTCTACAGGTAATGTAATGTCCCTGTGTGTCAGATGCCCTCCCAGTGTCTCCATGGGGTCTTATTCTGTGTAAAAGCTGCTGACCCTGAAGTTTAAACCTCTACAAACATGTTCTGAAATAAAACAGATTCTTGGATTAGCTTCAGTTCAGATTTCAGTCTTGCGTTTTAGCTTGTGTCCAGTTTCTTGCTGTATTGCGTTTAGATTTGGGAATAAGATTTATTTCGGAGATCACATTTTGAACCTGTCCAGGAGCGTTCACTTTTGAGAGAAAACTGAAATCTGAACTGTTAAACTAATCCAAGAATCTGTTTCATTTCAGAACATGTTTGTAGAGGTCTGAACTACAGGGTCAGCAGCTTTTACACAGAATAAGACCCCATGGAGACACTGGGAGGGCACCTGGTTCAGTCCTGGTTTAGTCCTGGTTTAGTCCTGGTTCAGTCTTTGTTTAGTCCTGGTTCAGTCCTGGTTTAGTCCCTGGTTCTGTCCTGGTTTAGCCCTGCTTTAGTCCTGGTTTAGCCATGGTTTAGTTCTGGTTTAGCCCTGGTTTGGTCCTGTTTCATTCCTGCTTTAGTCCTGCTTTAGTCCTGCTTTAGTCCTGGTTTAGTCCTGGTTTAGCCCTAAACCAGTCCTGTTTCAGTCCTGATTTAGGTTTAGTTTAGCCCCAGTTTAGTCCTGCTTTAGTCCTGCTTTAGTCCTGCTTTAGTCCTGCTTTAGTCCTTGTTTAGTCCTACTTTAGTCCTGCTTTAGTCCTGCTTTAGTCCTGGTTTAGTCCTTGTTTAGTCCTGCTTTAGTCCTTGTTTAGTCCTGCTTTAGTCCTACTTTAGTCCTGCTTTAGTCCTGCTTTAGTCCTGGTTTAGTCCTTGTTTAGTCCTGCTTTAGTCCTGCTTTAGTCCTTGTTTAGTCCTTGTTTAGTCCTGCCTTAGTCCTGCTTTATTCCTGTTTTAGTCCTGCTTTAGTCCTTGTTTAGTCCTGCTTTAGTCCTGCTTTAGTCCTTGTTTAGTCCTGCTTTAGTCCTGCTTTAGTCCCACTTTAGTCCTGCTTTAGTCCAGCTTTAGTCCTGCTTTAGTCCTTGTTTAGTCCTGCTTTAGTCCTGCTTTAGTCCCGCTTTAGTCCTGCTTTAGTCCCACTTTAGTCCTGCTTTAGTCCTTGTTTAGTCCTGCTTTAGTCCTGCTTTATTCCTGTTTCAGTCCTGCTTTAGTCCTACTTTAGTCCTTGTTTAGTTCCACTTTAGTCCTGCTTTTGTCCCGCTTTAGTCCTGCTTTAGTCCCACTTTAGTCCTGCTTTTGTCCCGCTTTAGTCCTGCTTTTGTCCCGCTTTAGTCCTGCTTTAGTCCTGCTTTAGTCCCACTTTAGTCCTGCTTTAGTCCCACTTTAGTCCTGCTTTAGTCCCGCTTTAGTCCTGCTTTTGTCCCGCTTTAGTCCTGCTTTAGTCCCACTTTAGTCGTGCTTTAGTGCTAGTTTAGTCCTTGTTTAGTCCTGCTTTAGTTCTTCTTTAGTCCATGTTTAGTCCCACTTTAGTCCATGTTTAGTCCTGCTTTAGTCCTGCTTTAGTCCCACTTTAGTCCTGCTTTAGTATCTGACACACTGGGACATTTCTGAACATGTTTGTGGATCTCTTTAATCCTTCACACCCTCGACACTCGCCTCGCTCCTCGGTGGATATTTTGTTTCTCTGTAAACTTAGACTCTTAAACTCCGTCAGAATCTTGGAAATCTTGTTTGGATTTTGGCTGACCCAGTTTTTTTTTAATTTGTTTGTTTTGACACCAGTGTGGAGTTGATCACGGGTCACTCAACTCATTTATTTCTGTGTAAAACATTTTTGGAGCACAGAGGTGAAGATTTATAAAGTAAGAAATTTAGTGGCTGCAACGCCTGACCCATAATGCACTGCACACCACCTGGAGAGACAATTAAAGGGTCTATATACACTGTTTCTGATCTATGTTAGAATCACTACTACTACTACAACTGCTGCTAGTTCTGGTTTAATCCTAGTTTAGCCCTGGTTTAGTCCTGCTTTAGTCCTGCTTTAGTCCTGGTTTAATCTTATAGTTTAGCCCTGGTTTAGTCCTGCTTTAGTCCTGCTTTAGTCCTGGTTTAATCTTATAGTTCAGTCCTGGTTTAGTCCTGCTTTAGTCCTGGTTTAGCCCTGGTTCCAAATAATCCAAATAATTCAAATAATTTCCTTTGTGGATCAATAAAGTTTGTCTAAGTTTAGTCTTAGTTCAGTCCTGGTTTAGTCCTGCTTTAGCCCTGGTTTAGTCCTGCTTTAGTCCTGCTTTAGTCCTGTCTTTGTCTCTGCTGTACAATTCCATAATTCATCTAAAAAGTACAAAAACTCCAAAACTCCAGCACATTTCCTCCCTCGTCCTCCTCTCATTAAATGTCCAGTCTAAGTTATAGGGACCCTGTATATCCGTCACAAATCCAGTATTTTTGCCATTTACGGCTTAACTAACGCGTCAGCTCTGCGTAACAGCTCCCTCCTGCCTCTCAACACTCAGATCACAACCTGGTTTCAATAAAGAGATGGACCCAAAACCACTAGGAAAGATCTGAAAAAGTCCAAAAAAGCACCTGGACTTTGTTAATATTTGAATTTCAGGTTTGCCCGCTCGCTGTTGCAAAATCAGCCGTCATTAAAAAGACAAAAGTTGACTGATATGTGAATAGTTACGTCAAAAAACACAATATTAATCTTCAAAATAAGAATATATGTATTTTACTGCCAATGACGCAAGTATTCAGGTAATATTTTCAAATTAGGGCTGTCAAAAGTTACATTCTATGGTAAAAAGAAAGAGTGGAATCGGAATCGTTATCGGTATCGAGTTTGTTCCGAAATCCGAAATCGAGCTGTGTAAATTGCAAATGTTTTAAATATTTGAATTAAAGATGCACTGTGTAACTTTTCATGCACGGTGTACGCCATGTTCTTGTCTCCATGGAGATGTTACACAGTTAGGTCATGTTTATGGAGTTTAAAATCGAAATCTTAAATCCGGACACTTTGACAAACCTGTATAATAGTAATGCGTCCATGACAGGAAGTGAACACGGGCGCGCGTTCGGCTCCATCGACTCTGGCTACAGTTCACTTTTTATTGAAAAACTGTGGCTGTCGGACTCATTTTGATCTTAAAATGTTACGTATTGACTCACTCTACATGATCCTGGTGTTTATATTTCACTATTTTGTCCGTAAATAAATTCCTATTCCTAATATGGAACTCGGCTCCACATTTGCTGCGATAACTGAGGAACGTTTTGCTGTGACGGTAAAGCTAACAACAGCTACCATGCTAACATCGCACCTCCTGATTATCATGCAATAAAACACTTTACACCCCCACTCTCTGTCTCTCTCATCCTCCCTTCCTTCTTCTCCCTCTGTCTTTCTCTCTCTCTCTGTCTCTTCCTTCTTTCTTCCTTTTCCCTCTCTCTTCCTCTCCCTCCGCCTCTCTCCGTTTCTCTCTCCCTCCTTTCCCCCTTCTCTCTCTCTCTCCTTCTGTTTTTCTCTCTCTGTGTGTTTCTCTCTGTCTCTCTCACTCTGTCAGTCTCCCTCTCTCTCCTTCTGTTTTTCTCTCACTGTGTGTTTTTCTCTCTCTCTCTCTCTCTCTGTTAGTCTCCCTCTCTCTCCTTCTGTTTTTCTCTCTCTCTCGCCCTCTGTTTTGTTCTGTGTTTCTCTCAGTCTCTCTCTCTGTCTCCCCGCTCTCATTCTGTTTCATTCTCTCACTGTGTTTCTTACTCAGTCTCTCTCTCTCTCTCTGTCTCCCTCTCTCTCCTTCTGTTTTTCTCTCAATCTCTCTCTCTCTTTGTTTCTCTCTCGGGCTCTCTCTCTCTGTCTCCTTCTCTCTCCTGTTTTTCTCTCTCTGTGTGTTTCTCTTTTAGTCTCTCTCCTCCCGTCTCTCCTCTTTCTCTCTCTGTTTCTCTCTTCTCCACATTACACATTTGTCAGTATTAGTCACTCTTATTTTCGATTATATATTTATCCTTGTTCCATTTAGCTGCTCTCTTTCCCCTCTCTCTCTCTTTCCCCTCTCTCTCTCTTTCCCCTCTTTCTCTCTTTCCCCCCTCTCTCTCTTTCCCCTCTCTCCCTTTCTCTCTCTCACCCAAACCTCCTTTATTATTTTCTCTCCGCTCTACATGATCCTGGTGTTTTTATTTCACTGTTTTGTCCTTAAATCAATTCCTCCTTTTCCTGATATGAACTGCTGGCCTCGGTGAGCTTCATTTGCCTGTAGCTGAACACAGTGGGTGACACGTCGCTCTCCCTTAGTCCACTTCTTTACACAGTCTGTGTTTGTCGCTCTGGTCTCTCTCCTCACCACAATGTATTTCAATCCATTTCTGATCCAAAAACACTTTATTTAACAAGTCTGTGAGACCCTTCCCCGGTAACCACAGACCAAAATGTCTCACACTGTGGCTTTAACGCGCTCCAAATGGTTCCCTGTAACGGGCTGCTTTCTGAACATGTTTTTGCCATCGGATTGTTCGCCACATTAGAAGAACACGGGCCAAAACTCGCACCCGCGTACAAATCTGCTGCTCACTTCTACATACGATTTAAAAAACATTTCAGGACCAGAAAACGAGGTGATCGCAATAAGAATAAAACCGAACTTAAAAATGTATTTTTAATGTATTTGTTGTGTTACGAGGTATTTCCAGTGTGTTAAAAAAGGCGAAATGAAGTGCGTTGCTCATTAACACAGCGGGACGTGTGTATGTTAATGTACGGAGCAGATGGAGGAATTGGTTTTGCAGCTGTGACTGTCTATAGAACCAGGAAGTGATGTCACGCTTTGAAACGAGAGCGAAATCCAAAGTGGGAGGGCATCTGAGGTAAAATCTGGCACCCGTAGAGTGGCTATAGTACCAGTGATGTATGGAAAAGATGTATTTAGCTCGCCTCTCCACAGATCTGACCTGTAACTTGACAAAAGACAAACCTTTCTCTCCCCTTCCCAGTTTTCGCTCTATTCTCTCCTCCCTGCCTGTTTCTCTCACACACTTTCTCTTTCCTCTTTCTTTCTTTCTCTCTTTCCCTCTCTATTTTTTTCTCCTCTCTCTTCCCTCTTTCCCCTTCTCTCCCTCTCCTCTTTCTTTCTCTCTGTACCTTCTCACTCTGCTTTCTTCCCTCTCCTTTCTCTCTCTTTCTCCCCCCTTTCCCTCTCCTCTTTCTCTCCCCTAACCACAGTTCCCCCTCTTTTTCTCTCCTTGCTTCTTCCCTACCCCTCTTCTCTCTCTCTCTTCTATCTCCTCCCCCACTCTTTCCTTCTCTCACTCTCCCTCCCTCTCTCTTTCTCTCCCTCTCCTCTCGCTCTCCTTTTGCCTTTCCTGTTTCCTCTCTCTCCCTCTCTTCTCTCCTCCCTCTCTCTCTTTCTCTCTCTCCTCTCTCTTTCTCTTCCCCCTCTCTCCACCCTCTCCTCTCTTCTCTCCCCCTTTCTTCCTTCTCTCCTCCTCAGTCTCTCTCCTCTTTTTCTTCTCTCCCCCTCTTTCTCCCTCTTTTTTCTTTCTCTCGCTCTCTTTTCCTCTCTATCTCCTCTCTCTCGCTTCTTCCCCTCTGCCCCCTCTGTCTCTCTCTCCTCTCTCCCCTTTTCCCTATCACTCTCCCTCTCTTCTCTCCTCCCTCTCTCTCTTTCTCTCTCTCCTCTCTCTCCCCCCCTTTTCTCCTCTCCCCCACGCTCTCCCTCTCCTCTTTCTTTCCCTCTCTTTTCCTCTCTATCTCCCTCTCTCTCGCTTCCTCCCCTCTGCCCCCCTCTATCTCTCTCTCCTCTCTCCCCTTTTCCAATTCTCTCTTCCTCTCCTCCTTCTCTTGTCTCCCCCTCTCGCCCCTGATCTCTTTCTCCCTTTCTTTCCCTTCTCTCTCCCTCTCTCCCCCTCTCTTCCTTCTCTCCATCCTCGTGCGTGTTGATTGCAGATAACCCACACAGTGTTCTGTTGTTTTTCTAAACCCTCATAAGTTTGTTCAGATTCACGGCGCTGCTGTTTACACTCGAGTCACATTCTCAGATCTTCTGCAAAACGACTCAAAGAAGAAAAGTGAAAAAATGTGTTTACGCAGAAAACTCCACAACACAAAGTCCAATTCAAATCACAGAGTTTTATTTAAAAAAAAGAAAATTCATTTGTTTTTGCCCCATAGTCTCAAAACAAATCACTTTATGCTTGTATTTATTTAGAAGAATTATTATATTATATGTTCGTTCCTGATTTTTGCATTCTTAAAAACGTGAAAAATAATTAATTCATCAATAATTCCAGACAATAAAAAAGGTTAAAAACAAAAAACAGATTAAAACACACAATTTATACAGAAAATATCTAAAATTTAACAGTATTATTTATTTTCCCCTGACTTTTGTGTAAAGCTGCTCTGCGCAACTTTTTTTGTTCGTCTCCATGGAAATATTGTTGCTTTGACTTTTTGGACGTTTTGCCGTGACGGTGGTGAAGCTAACAACTAGCATGCTAACAGCACACTTCCTGATTATCTTGACATTAAAACACTTTTTAATCAGATGCAGACAGAACACAGCAGACTTACTTTGACCGGCTTAAACAATACTGGGTCCTTTTTGTAAATATAAATGGCTATAGCTAACCCGCTAGCCGCCACGTTCTAAACAGGAAGTGAGCATGAGCATGAGCATTCTGGCTCCACTGACTCTGGCTCCAAATCACTTTGTATTGAAAAACTGTCCCTCCTCTCTCTGTACCTGCTACTCTGAACCGCGTCATTCTCGTCTTAAAATGTTCGTATTAACCCGTTTTACAAGATCCTGGTGTTTTTATTTCACTGTTTTGTCCGTAAATAAATTCCTTTTCCTAATATGAAACTTGGTTCTATAACTGCAGGCCTCAGTGAGCTTCATTTGACTGGAGCCGAACGCTATGGGTGACATAAAACTCACTTAGTCCACTTCTTTATACTGGCTCTCTCTCTGCCCCTCTTTCTCTCAGTGTCTCTCTCCATCTCTCTCATCCTCTCTTTCTCTTTCTGTCTCTTTGCCCTCCTTCCCCCTCTCTCTGTCTCCTTCTTTATCTCCCTCTCTTCCTCCTTCTCTCTGTCTCTCCCTCTCTCTCTCTGCAGTTCATAGTACTACATTACACATTTGTCAGTATTTTTATTTTTAGTGATGTATTTGTCCTTGTGGCTGCTTCTGTGTTTAACTCAAAGGCGAATACTTGTTTCTCTCTCTCTCTCTGTTTCTCTTTCTCTCTGTATCTCTCTGTCTGTATCTCTCTCTCTCTCTCTGTCTGTATCTCTTTTTCTCTCTCTCTCTCTCTCTGTGTGTCCCTCCTTCTGATACTATGTTGTGGCTGGAACACATCAGTGCCCGGGCAGATGGCCAAACGAGCAGATGTGATCTCTCTCTCTCTCTCTCTCTCTCTCTCTATTTATCTCTCTTTCCTCACTTCTCCTCTCTCTGTGCGGTTTTCTTCATTTCTCTCTCTCCTCTTTTCTTCATTCTCTTTCCCCTCTCTCTCACTCGTTCTCACTTATCTCTCACCCCTCTTTTTCTTCTTCCCCTCCCTCTGCCTGTTTCTTTCTTCCTCTTTCTCTCCCTTTCTCGCTTTTCCCTCTCTCTCCCACCTCTTATACCCCCCTGTCTCTTTCTTTCTCTCTCCCTCTGTCTAACCCATCTTTATCTTCTTCACCCTCCCTCGGTTTCTTCCTGTCTCTTTCTTTCTCTATCTATTCCCTGTCTCTCTCACTCACCATCTCCTTTATCTTCTCCCCTCACCTGTTTTTCGCTTTTTCCTCTTCTCTTCCTCACTCACTCACTCACTCCAACTCTCTGTTCTCCATCAAAACACTGTAAAAATCTCCTCTCCACCATGTCCCTCTCTCCCTCCCTCCTTCCCTCCTCCTCCCTCTCTCCCTCCCTCCCTCCCTCCCCCCTCTCCCTCCCTCTCTCCCTCCTCCTCTCCTCTTCTCTCCTCTCCCTCCCTCTCTCCTCCCCTCCTCTTCTCTCCTTCTCTCCCTCCCTCCCTCCCTCCCTCCCTCCCTCCTCTCTCTTCTTCTCTTCTCTCCCTTCCTCCTCCTCCCTTCTTCTCCCTCCCTCCCTCCCTCCCTCCTCTCTCTCTCCTTCTCTTCTCTCCCTCCCTCCTCCTCCCTTCTCCTCCCTCCCTCCCTCCCTCCCTCTCTCCCTCCCTCCTCCTCTCTCTCTCTCCTTCTCTTCTCTCCCTCCCTCCTGTCCTCCTCTTCTCTCCCTCTCTCCTCTCCCTCTGTCCCTCCCTCCTCTCCTCCTCTTCTCTCCCTCTCTCCTCTCCCTCCATCCCTCCCTCCCTCTCTCCTCTCTCTCCTCTCTCTCCTCCTCTTCTCTCCCTCTCCTCTCTCTCCCCTCCCTCCCTCCCTCCCTCCCTGCTCTTCTCTCCTCTCTCTCCTCTCCCTCTCTCCTCCTCTTCTCTCCCTCTCTCCTCCCTCCTCTCCTCCTCTTCTCTCCCTCTCTCCTCTCCCTCTCTCCTCTCTCTCTCTCCTCTCCTCCTCTTCTCTCCCTCTCTCTTCTCTACCTCCCTCCCTCCCTCCTCTTCTCTCCCTCTCCTCTCTCTCCCCTCCCTCCCTCCCTCCCTGCTCTTCTCTCCTCTCTCTCCTCTCCCTCTCTCCTCCTCTTCTCTCCCTCTCTCTCCTCTCCCTCTCTCCTCCCTCCTCTCCTCCCTCCTCTCCTCCTCTTCTCTCCCTCTCTCCTCGCTCTCTCTCCTCCTCTTCTCTCCCTCTCTCTTCTCTCCCTCCCTCCCTCCCTCCTCTCCTCCTCTTCTCTCCCTCCTCCCCTCCTCTTCTCTCCCTCTCTCCTCTCCCTCCCTCCCTCCTCTTCTCTCCCTCTCTCTCTTCTCTTCTCTTCCCTCCCTCCCTCCTCTCCTCCTCTCCCTCCTCTCCTCCTCCTCTCCTCTTCTCTCCCTCTCTCCCTCCTCCTCTCCCTCCCTCCCTCCCTCCCTCCCTCCTCCTCTCTCTCTCCTTCTCTTCTCTCCCTCTCTCCTCTCCCTCCTCTCCTCCTCCTCTCCTCTTCTCTCCCTCTCTCCTCTCTCTCCTCTCCCTCCTCTCCTCCTCCTCTCTCCCTCTCTCCTCTCCCTCCTCTCCTCCTCCTCTCCTCCTCCCTCCTCTCTCTCTCTCTCTCCTTCTCTTCTCTCCCTCTCTCCTCTCCCTCCTCTCCTCCTCCTCTCCTCTTCTCTCCCTCTCTCCTCTCTCTCCTCTCCCTCCTCTCCTCCTCCTCTCTCCCTCTCTCCCTCTCTCCTCTCCCTCCTCTCCCTCCTCTCCTCTCTCTCTCCTCCTCTTATCTCCCTCTCTCCTCTCCCTCCTCCCCTCCTCCTCTCTCTCTCCTCCTCTTCTCTCTCCTCTCCTCCTCTCTCTCTCCTCCTCTTCTCTCCCTCCCTCTCTCCTCTCCCTCCTCTCCTCCTCCTCTCTCTCTCCTCCTCTTCTCTCCCTCCCTCTCTCCTCCTCTCCTCCCTCCTCCTCTCTCTCTCCTCCTCTTCTCTCCCTCTCTCTTCTCTCCCTCCTCCCCTCCTCTTCTCTCTCCTCTCCCTCCTCTCCTCCTCCTCTCCTCCTCTTCTCTCTCAGTATCAGACCGCCGTACACTCGTCCTGTCGTCAGATGATCAGTGCTGATGTTCAGCTCAGCCTCATTTACAGTTAAACTCATGTTCTCATGTTCTTTTCCAACACTCGTGTTTTCAACTAATTGTAGCAGCACTTTTTCTCTTTTTGTTTTGTTCATTACAGGTTTTAGGTTTTGCTGTCACCTTTAGATTAATGTGAGCAATTATGAATGAATATACACCAGGACTAGACCGGGACTAGACCGGGACTAGACCAGGACTAGACCAGGACTAAACTAGGACTAAATCACAACACAATAAGAACTAAACTAGGGCTAAATCAGAACTAAACTTGGATTAAATCACAACACAGTAAGAACTAAACCAGGACTAAACCAGAACTAAATTGAGAACTAAGTTGGACTGAACCAAGATTAAACCAAGACTAAACCAGGGACTAAATCATAGCCTAAAACAGGAACAAAACTCAGCACTAAAGCAGCTCTAAAAAGCACTAAACCAGGACTAAATCAGGACTAAATCACAACACAGTAAGAAGTAAACTAGGACTAAACCAGGACTGAACCAAGACTAAACCAGGACTAAACCAGGGACTAAACCAGATCTAAACCAGGACTACTGAACTGAAATGAGCTCTTTATCAGGGTAAATGATTAAACCAACAGTTATTTCAGCAAACACCATCATGCAAAACTGAATTATAATCTGAATGAATCACAGTGAACCTCTAACCAAATATTAACCACAAATGTCTCCTCTGTCCTCACACACACCTCCCTTTATCCAAGCCTCGTCTTTAAAAAGGAAAATTCAAATAAAGGTTCCATATTAAAGTATTTTCTCTGTTCTAATGTCGTTTCCTCATCACAAACAAACCTGGAGTTGTGTTTTAACTAAAGATTAGACACTGATTCAAAAAGGACATGGCGCATTAGCTGCAGATGAGCATCAAAAGGTCAGAGGTCGCGCTGATGTCGGACATTTTGAGTCTAAATTACTTCCCGGTAAAGAAATTATCGGCAAAACTCCCTGTGACACATGCATGACTTCATTACTAGTCACTAAAAACATTAATGGTTTAAGTAGTATTTATTTTACATTTCATATGCGTTTTTAATTTTTTAAGTGCGTCATGTATTTTTTTTTGGGTGGGAGAGTTGGCCATCAGCTTGTCTCCATGGAGATGTTAGTGTTTTGTCTGTAATGTCCCGCAGTATATGTCCCACTGTGTCCCCAGATACGAGTTAAACAGGTTCTAATCAAATACAGATTTTACTAATAACATTTGTAATACTAATTTATTCTTAATGTTTTTTTATTGCAACTTATTTAGAAGTTTTAGTAGAATTTTTATATTTTAGTGTGAGCTACTGTGTCCAAGTAATTTCCCTTGTGGCTCAGTGATGGACAAGTTGTTTCTGTTCTAATTTGGTGTTTTGGTTCAAGACGATTATCCAAACAGAAAGCAGAAATGATCCTCACGTGATTCTCTTATTTGAGTTGCTGGTTCAATGTTGAAATCCAGTGAGTTTAAACCTAAAATGTCTAAACCCGAGCACCTGCACCAGTGCTCGAATCAGTGCTCGTGCAACTCTGAGTCCTGTCCATAAACTGAGAATGAGACAAACTTGGATTTTGGAATAAAAACTGGATAAGACACACATCGATTAGTGTCCGCTCCATCGGTCCTTGTAGCTCCAGACCAGAAAGAGACAGTGCGTTTTTTGTGAAATCAAACTGGTTGGATCAAGGTCGGATTTTGTAGGATTCTTTTGTATTTTTACAATATGAACTTTTACAAATTTTTAAATCCTCAAAGTGCCTAAAAGTTGGTCAGAACTGCCACATGGTTCGCTGCGTAAGGCCAGTATTCAGGAAGTAACGCCGAAGTGAAAATCTTTTTTGAAAACAACAGGACGTCATCTTGAGTTCACCTTCAGATCTGATTAAAGTTCTGCGGTCTCCATCTGCAGGTGAAGTCCCTGGAGACGCGGGGTCAGTTCTTTTAATGTCGTTGGAAGGACTAAACAAATAATGCCCCAGATCTGACGGAAAAAATCTGAGCGTTTTAGTGAATCCCAGATCCTCTCGCTGTTTTGTCCAGATTTAAATGTCATTACACCTGTGTGAGCCAGACCCGCTCATAAATCCTTTTACTGTTCCTGGTAAACCCCCAGCTCTTTCTCTTTTTCTCTGCGTTTGCTCTAAAATCCTCAGGAGAAATGACGCAGAGGCCCAGTGCTGACATCACACCAGATGCCCTACCGTCCAGCCACATCACTCCGGTCAGTGAGGCTGAACTAAGTGTCTTGCTCAATGACACGGCAGCAGTGCGTGCGTGAAGAACAAACCCGGTACTTTCCACACACAAATTTCCCCAGAGAATTTACAAAACTATCGATGTCATACAGTAAGTTAAAGGTACACTGTGTAACTTTTATATATAAGGGCTCCACCACACGTTTGTCTCCGTGGAGATGTTGTTGCTTTGCCTGAAATGTCCCACTGTACGGCATTAAACATCTTGTATTTATTGTATTTTATTATATATTGTATTTATTCAGTTACCTGAGTTTTTATTGCACGCGTCATTGTGACAGTGAAGTGGCATCACCTTACTGTCTCCATGGAGATGAGGAGGTTTAATGCCGTACTGTGGAACATTCCAGTCAAAGCAACCCAAACCAGAAAAGTTCCACTCTACCTTTAAAATGACTGGACTATTTTTATCTAGTTTTATCCAACCAGCGACTGTCATATTACGAGCGTATGACAGGTTTTTATGATTCTGATGTTGACTTAATCTGGTGGGATAATACCTGCTGTAAATATGAATGAGAGTTTTACACAAATCAAGAGGAAATTTGTGAAAAAAAGTTATAAAATATGTTGAAAATTACATGTAGACAGTAGTGTTTAGATTGGACAAAAAAGACTTAAGGGCTGGTAAGTTAAATCTCTTACGAAGCTGTGGTTTCAAAAAGTAGGTTTACAATTACGAAAAAAAAAACAAAAAAAAAACGTAAATACAAAAATGTTGGACCAAAACTGTTTTAAAATTATACCTTATATGAATGTTTTGTCTCGTGGACCTAATCTCGTGTCTGGTCTCGTTTCGTCAAAATTGCGTCTCGTCCCATCCCTCCTCGGTAACAGTTATGATATTCCCTAACGTGATGTCATGATTTTCAACCAGGAAGTACAATTTAAAACCTACGAACTGGCCAAAGAGGGAGAAAAATGGTGAAACGTCATCTTAAATCTTAAATATAATGATCTTAACTGTGTTTTGGTCAAATGAGTAGTCTAATCTGTCATAGGCACTTCTTTGGGGTTGCACCACTTTCTGAAGCTGTTGTGAACAAATAATTTCACTTTAGTTTATTTCTCCTGACAAGGAAGAGGCTGGACTTTGTGCCAGTTTTTGTTTCTTGTGGAAAAGGAATGACCGAGATACGAACCATAAACCAGGTCAACAAATCTGTGATCTGAACCTCTGTTAAAGTTACAGCTGTTTAAAACCAGTCCTGCTGTTGCCGTGGTAACACCGTGGGGTATCAGTGCAGGTCCTCGTTGGTCCCCGGGCCCCTCAGTGAGTCAGAAGCTCCATAAACAACACTCCCAGAGGTCAAAGGTCACAGCCCCTCGTCCCCTCACCTCTGACATCGTGGAGCAGACGGGTCCTCAGAGGAGATGTGGAAATATGTGGCAAAAGGACAGTATTTGTAATAAGTATTGTATTGTATTACCACATGACATCACAAGGTGGAACAGAGTGGTTGAGGGTCTGTCACCTGCTCGTTTCTACGGATACGTCATTGCTCTGCCTGGAATGTCCCACAGTATGACTTTAAACAGCTCTACTTTACATTTATTTAATTACAGGTGGTTTTAAAGCTCAAAAATACCTAGAAAAACAGATATTCTAACTGAGCAGGGTCGCCTCTCCACAGATCTGACCTGTAACTTGGGCTGATTTGATCTCCATTGAGATAAAAAGGTTTAATGCCATACTGTGGAACATTCCAGACAAAGCAAATAACATTCCAATGGAGAAAAGCATTTGACAGACTCTCCACCTGAAAAGTTACACAACGCACCTTTGAGGCTGTTTTTAAATATATTTTTTTTACAAATACTTTGAAAAACATGAATTGTAAAAATATAACATAAAATAGAAAATTAACCAATTAAATTTTAAGTTAAAGGTGCATTGTGTAACTTTTCTGGTGGAGAGTCCTGGTATTTTTGAGCTGTAAATCCACCTGTAATTGAATAAACGTAAAGTAGAGCTGTTTAATGTCACACTGTGGAACATTCCAGGCAGAGCAATGACATCTCCATAGAAACAAGAAGCTGACAGACCCCCAACGGAAAAGTTACACAGTACAGCTTTAAAAGTCCATGTTCTTACAGTAAACACTGGACCAGCCTCGTGTTCCAGCTCAGAGAGAAACAGAACAGTGCGTCACTACAGAGAGCAGAGCAGGAATGTACGCTCCGGAGGGACAGCTGCGTCACACTGTGCTGTGTCCCCCCGGAGGATGGGAAATGAGACCAGAGCTCAGGGACTGGGCATGAGAGACAGAAGAGAGGGAGGAGAGAGGGAGGAGAGAGGGAGAGGAGAGAGGGAGAGGAGAGAGGGAGGAGAGAGGAGGAGAGGGGGAGAGAGAAGAGAGAGAGAAGAGAGGGAGGAGAGAGGGAGAGGAGAGGGAGAGAGGAGAGAGAGAGGGAGAGGAGGAGAGAGGGAGAGAGAAGAGAGGGAGGAGAGAGGGAGAGAGAGGGAGGAGAGAGGGAGGAGAGAGGGAGAGGAGGAGAGAGAGAGAGGAGAGAGGGAGAGAGAAGAGAGGGAGGAGAGAGGGAGATAGAGGGGGAGAGAGGAGAGAGAGAGAGGAGAGAGGGAGGAGAGAGGGAGAGGAGGAGAGAGGGAGATAGAGGGGGAGAGAGGAGAGAGAGAGAGAGGGGTTTGTAAACAGGAACAGAGAGCATGCTGGGTACTAGAATCACAACATTATAAGGTTAAGTAATAGCCAGGAGGATTCAGGGCAAAATATACTACTACTACTACTACTACTACTACTACTACTACTACTACTACTACTACTACTACTACTACTACTACTACTACTGCTACTACTATTACTGCTGCTGCTACGATTACCACTACTACTTTTACTACCACAACTACTTTTCTACTACTGCTACTGCTACTACTACTACTACTACTACTACTACTACTACTACTACTATTAAATCCATCGTAACAAACATTTGTATTTGTATTCCAGCCTTTCCTCTAAAACCACAGTTACTTAAAGCCACAGTGTGTAACATTTTAGCCAAAAATGTAATACAATAAAAGCATGTTTTAATCAATTTGACATTTTTATGCAAAACTTTGAAGAACAATGTGTGTTTTTACTGTGAGTGGGCTCGCATCTCCACAAACCTGACTCTTATCGACCTGGTATCCATAGAAATATTGTTCCTTTAGCTATAATGTTCCACAGTATGGCATAAAACAGATGTATCTCCATGGTTTTAACGTTGTATTTCCACAGAATGATAGAAATAAAGTTCCATAGTGCATCTTTACTCCCCCTCAGTGCAGTGTTTTAATGCTCTGATCAGTTTGTACTGAGTTTGTGCGCACAGTGTGAACTTGTTTGGATTCAGTTTAATTGTGTTTTTATGGATCACAGCTGCTCCTCTGTCTCCACGTCAACAGCCAGTGCCCCAATGCATCATGGGACCACAGCGTACCCTGTGTTAAAGTACATATGACAGGCTTTCATGTTTTTCTACGTTTTCTGACGAGGTTTGGTGGGATAGTACTGAATATTTGTCACAGATTTAGGTCAGTTAAGTGGAGAAAAAGAAAAGTACAAAAATACAGGAAGTAAAACAAAATCCCTCTGCCTACGTCATGAACAAATAAAACTCCATTTACGCACAAGAAAGGCACTTATCTGACAGTTTAAACTTTAATATTACACTATTTTCTATTTATGTTCTAATGTTGTTTCCTCATCACAAACAGACCTGGAGTTGTGTTTTGTTTCATTCACAAAAAAAAAAACAAAAAAACAACAACCTGCGTATTTAGTGCAAGTTCTTCTCTCAGACAGAAGACACTCTGTTCCACCTTGTGATGTCACGTGGTGATACAGGAAGTGCTCCACTGTGTTTTTAAACTCCACACACCTTCACTAGAATCATTTGGATCATTTCAGCCCTGGAACTGCCAATCTCAACTGAACTAAAGGTAAAACTTGAAAACTATCGCTTCGTGACATCACAAGGTGGAACAGAGTGTTTTGAGCTTTGGAGATGTAGACAGACTAATAATAAAGGAACAAAACCACAACTCCAGGTCTGTTTTTGAGGAGGAAACAACATTAAAACACAACTTAAACCTCACAAGAGTCAGTTTTGCGTAATATGTAAGACCTCATGTAAAGTACCAACCACCTCTGCTCTCTCTCCCTCTCTTCTGTTTCTAACTCCCTCTCTTTTTCTTCTGTTTCTCCTTATCACTCTCTCTTCACTCTCTTTTCTTTCTCCATCTCCTTTCTCTCCTTCTCTCCTTTTACTCTCTCCTTTCTCCCTCTCCCTCCCTCTCTCCATGCTCCCTCCATCCTCTGCCAGCCTCTTGAACACTTCCACATGTGTGAACTGTGAATCCACCTCGCTCGTGTTACTAAACCACACTTACCCACAATGCCCCTCTTCACGCCTGTACATAATTACTACACCAATTAGACTTGAATCAGATATTAGCCCGTGACGCTGGGGCTGCTGGGAAGTCCGAGCCCCCTGATTGATGACATGTTTTTGTGAATGAGAGATGTGGAAATGTTTTGACTCTAATGATCTTGTTTACATGTGGTAATTGTGGTGACTAATTTATTTTTACTGATGAAAACATCTACAACTGCATGAAAAATGACATCTTAAATTACCAAATGTGCCGGTGTTGTCAAAAACATTGGAAAGCAGATACTAATTGATAATAAAACTAGTATCAAAACCTGACAGACCTTTCCTGAATGTCTTTGGAACTATCTAGAGCTGAATCAGAACAAGTACAAGAGCACAGAGACTAAAATACGCACATGGATCTATAATAGAAACTGGATAAGGCACTGAGACAGACTAGTGGCTGCTCCAGGTACTGCAACTGCCTGTGTTCTGACAGGGCATCCGGCTTTCACAAAGGTCGGATTTTGTAAGATTCTTTTCTGTTTTCACAACATAAACTTTTTCAAATGTTTAAATCCTCAAAGCGCCTAAAAGTTAGCTTTGTAAGACTTAGCCCAGCCTGCGCTCACTCCGCTCTAGCAGCTCTCGCTCTGATTGGTCCAAACGCTCCACGCCGTGCTCTGATTGGTCCAAACGCTCCACGCCGTGCTCTGATTGGTCCAAACGCTCCACGCCGCGCTCTGATTGGTCCAAACGCTCCACACCGCTCTCTGATTGGTCCAAACGCTCCACGCCGCGCTCTGATTGGTCCAAATGCTCCACGCCGCGCTCTGATTGGTCATAACGCTCCACGCTGTGCTCTGATTGGTCCAAACGCTTCACGCCGTGCTCTGATTGGTCCAAACGCTCCACGCCGTGCACGTTACAGACGTCACACGGGTGGGAGGAGCTCGCCGAGATTGAGGAAGTAAATGTGGAAGAGAAAATTATTTTTGTGCCCATGAGCCAATGAGCCCAGGCCCCTGAAAACAACACGACGCCATCTTGGTTCATCTTCAGATTTGATTAGAGTTTTATGGACCCCACCTGGACCAGTGAGGATTACACAGATTTAAGGACACGTGGGAATAGAAGAGAAAGTGCCATTTAATGTGGAAAATCACAGTGGTTTTTTTTTTATTATCATTGTATGAAGTCTATTCCTTAGAACTGAAACATTATTTCAACTAAACAATGGTGTTGTTTTTTTTAATATTTTTTATTGGACAAATAATAATTTCTGTGTACATGAGTGTACAGTGGTTGCTAGGTAACAGGAAATTTCTGAGTGTGATGTCATAATTTCCAGTCAGGAAGTAAAATTTTAAACCTAAAAAAGGCCAAACCATGGATCTGTAATAAAAACTGGATAAGACACTCCCGTCTGTCCCCGTGAGATGGACTTGTGGCCGCTCCAGGTACTGCAGCTCCCAGGGCACGACGCATTTCTGTGAATTCAAACTGCCCTCCTTCTGACAGGGCATCGACAGCGTTCACAAAGGTTTGGTTTTGTAAAGATTCTTCTGTATTTTCACAATATGAACTTCTTAGAATTGTTAAATCGTCAAAGCGCCTAAAAGTTAGCTTTGTAAGAGTTAGCCCACGCTAGCTCATGCACAGACTGTTTAAAGAAGTGGACTAAGGGAGTCTGACGTCATCTGTAGTGTTCAGCTCCAGTCAAATGAAGCTCACAGAGGCTAGCAGTTACAGGAGCGGATTTGGAGCCTCTTTCATATTAGGAATAGGAATTGAATTACGGACAAAATAGCAAAATAAACCCCAGGATCATGTAAAGTGGGCTAATACGAACATTTTAAGACCAAAACGACAAGTCTCACTGCAGTAGTTGGAGAGAGGAGTGACAACTGGAGCCAGAAGCGCCCCAATGCTCACTTTAGTTCATCTTCCAGATTTTATTACACTTCCATGGGCAAAACTGGGAAAAATGTGTGATTTTCTTAATAAAGTCTTGGCGGTGGTGATGTTAAGTATGTGTTAGTCAAACCTGTCATAGGCTCTTTGCCATTGGTGCTCTGGTTTAGTTCCTCATCAGTGACTCTACTACAGCAAATGGAAAAAGAGTATTCCTCGACAGAAAACGGCCGTCAGCGCGTGTTTGGAGCAGAGTGTTTTGATGTGAATGTGTTCTGTGGATTTGTGAGTTTCTAGGAAGACAAAAGTACAAAAGTACAAAAGATCAATTATCGCTTAAAGAGCATCTGAGGACACGCTGAAAGTACTGCAATACTGACAGATATACTACTACTACTACAGATGCCACTACTATGACAACTACTACTACTATTACTACAAGAACTACTACTACTACAACTACAGCTACAACCAGGTTTACTACAACTACTAATACAACAACTACAGTAACTAGTACTACTACTACTGAACCAGTACTAAACCAGGACTAAACCAGGACTAATCCAGGACTAATCCAGGACTAATCCAGGACCAAACCACGATTTAACCAGGACTGACCAAGGGCTAAACCAAGATTTGTGACTTAGTCTGGACTAAAGCTGTTGTATCTTCATTAAAAACACATAATATACAGTGTTTACAATGAGTTTGTAAATACTTTTCACAACTTTAGAGGTTGATTTTTGCCGTCACAGTAAAGCTTAGAACAACTAACAGGCTAATAAACACTTCCTGAACCTTAGACAGTAAAATGCTTTATAATTAGACAATACACTTTGGGCTTATTTTGACCTCAGGTGCTGTTTAAACGTAGAAAACAATCAGGTAGGGTGTTTAAAGGTCCTATATTACGCCAAAGTGCCATGTTTGAGTAAACCTTTATTATTCGTCTGTCTACATCTCCAAAGCTCAAAACACTTTGTTCCACCACAAACTGGAGCAGAGTGTTTCAGTTTGAGAGAAGAACTCAGCCTAAATCTGCAGGGTTTGTGTGTAAAACATGTGTGAATGAAACAAAAACACAACTCCAGGTCTGTTTGTGATGAGGAAACGACATTATTATAACACAGATGAGAAAATTGCGTATATGTGGGCCTTTTAAATAAGCCTAGATATTCAAATGCGTTGTGTTTATTCGGTTTCTAAGTAAAACTCCAAACTTCTCTGACAGATGATTATTTAAATTTTCATGTTTTTCTTGTTGTCAGGGTCACGTAAGGCAGCACCAAGGTCGATTTTCTAAGAATTATACCAAAAATCTGCAGTGCATTTTAACTCGCCCCAATCCAGACTCCTGTCCTCAAATGAACTCTGCAAGAAAAGTACTACACATAGAGACTGTATAAAGAAGTCGACTGAGCGAGTGCGACGTCATCTATAGTGTCCGGCTGCAGTCAAATGAAGCTCATCGAGGCTGGCAGTCATAGCTGAGTGTTAAGATGATGTCACAGCATTCTATAGGGAAATATTAATTAATACAGATGGGCGTTAAAATGCAAAATTATGTGGTAATACTCACAGAACCGGTAGACGTTTGGCAATAGTAACGCCTACAAAATCCTCATCTAGATGCCACTGTATTCTTTCTTTTTGCCTATTAATTTGTGTATTATAATTGGTCTAACTTAAAAAAAAAAATTGAAAAAAGCTGCCACTGTAGTGTTCCGTTATGTTCGTCAGATCAGTTCCAACCAGCTGCCTTTAAGTGACGTCGAAGACATGATTAGAGTCGCGTCCCTCATGGAAAGTTTTGGCAGGTTGTGAAGATGCTGCTGCTGAATCCACGGTTTTATCACACGCCCAGTGTCGGGAACTACACCGGAAGTCGTCATCCGCATGTTTCCAAACGTCTTTTCAGTAAGCGTGGATAGAGCCTATAATAGTTCAGTTCAGGTTCAACATTTGTGGCTTTACCTTTTGGATATTTCACAGTGAAGTTCAGTGTAATCAATAGGAAAATCTGGAAAATCTGAGAGTATGACATCATCTCCATGTAGGATCTGAAAAACACCAATAGGATTTTCCATAGTTTTATATTTGTGTGTATCATAGCAGCCAAAGTCTGTTGAAGGTAACTCCCCTTACCGTCTTAGCTACGCTGTCAATCAAACCTGTTGCAAACGCTAGCGGGAGTGACCTCGGGGAAAGAAGGCGTCTGATTGGTCTGTTATTAAAGTTCATGTCTTGTTTTACGGACAAAATTTTGAAATAAAAACACCAAGAGGTTCCAGTCTGTAGCTTTCCGCCCTCTTCCAAGGAGCTCGCCAAGGGATTTCTGAATTATTCGTCTTGTAACTTTGTGTACTAATAAATGTATAAAAGTTTATGTTTTAAAAGCATCTAACTGCATCTCCGTTTCTTGCAACCTCTAAAAAAAATTATTTTCATTGTGTAAAGAGCTCACTGGAGGAAAAATGTTGGAGATGCTTCTTTTAGCCGTTCAAATTTTAGTCTCACCGCAGCAGTGGAACCTTAATCCCCCTCAGCCTCTCTGCACCTCCTCCTCTTCACCAGTGTCTAATGTCAAACCCTGTATACACTTGTCTTTGGTCTTACAGTGGTATGCTCGCTCGTTACTTTAATTGAGTTGTTATTGCAGGTAAATGACAGACTCCAGTTCCTTTAAATGTCTTTACAGTAAATACAAACTGGCTCAGACTCAAAGGGGACTCTGCTTTGTGGTGTGTTTGATGGAAAATACCAATATTATTATTATTATTATTATTATTACAATGATTTACAGTTAAATAATGGTATGATAAACGCCTATGGGAAATACTATGGGAATTTTCACCAGGTGCTGAAAACTTAAAGCGTCCGGTGATAATTCGTAAGGTGAAATAAAGGTTTTCTTAGCTGTTATAATGATCTCTATTCACGCTTATGTCATAAAACCGGAAGACGTTTGGAAACATGCGGATGACGACTTCCTTTGGGCTCTGTTGGCGATAGGAACTCAAAGACAAAATCTGGGAAAACTGAGAAAATGTCCCGGTTTTCTTCATCTAGATGTCATTGTATTCTTTATTTTTTCCTTTTATAAATTGCCTATTAATTTGCGTATTATAATTTGTCTAACTAAATAAAAAAAACGTCATTGTAGTGTTCCGTTATGTTCGGCAGATCATAACGGAACACTCACATGCCCAGTGTTGGGAACTACACCGGAAGTCGTCATCCACATGTTTCCAAACATCTTCTGGTAAGCGAGAGTAGAACGGAAAATTACACAAATTAAGGTGACTTTTTAAACTATTTTACAGTTTCTGTACATAAATACTATACTATACAATGTGTTGAGGAACTTAAAAGAAAGCAAGTCCGCTGTGTACTGTCTGTATCTAATTATAAACTAAGAGTATCAGGAAGTGCGCTGTTAGCATGTGTTCATTTAGTCTTCTTTTGTACATTAACTTCAGGGTTCTTTTTAAAACCAGTACCTTTTGTCTTAAGGTTCTTATGGTCTCTTAAAGTTGTTCCACAGTACGGCATTAAACCTTTCTATCTTCATGGAGACCAAACCAGACCAAGTTACAGGTCAGATCTGTGGAGAGGCGACCCCGCTGACAGTCAGAATGTCTGTTTTTCTAGGTATTTTTGAGCTTTAAAACCACCTGTAATTGAATAAATGTAAAGTAGAGCTGTTTAATGTCACACTGTGGAACATTCCAGGCAGAGCAACAAGCAAATGATGGACCCTCAACCAAAATGTTACATACTGCAGCTTTAAGAAGGTGAAAATCCTGCACAGCTCCTTTAATAGTTGTACTTGTACTCTTTGTCGAAATTACATCACAACATTTATCTAAAATAGCCTGAATACCTCAAACGTGTTCCATATTTTAGTGTTTAGAGAATCTGGTACAAAAACATGGACTTTTACTGTAATCATTTAAGAAGAAGCGAGTCCGTCTGCCAAGGAAAACAAATGATCCTTTTCCAGTTCTACCATTCCTGGGACGGGGCCAAAGGAAAGCATAATGTCCCTTTAATCTGACGTCTGTTTGGCGGATTGTTTTTGAGTTAATTCACGATAAGAGATTTTTCTGTTGCAAAATGACTAATGCGTAATTGTGTATCGAAAAGGTGAAATTACTGTAATTTTCTACTTTAGTTACAGCTCACGAGGTTCAAATCCTGACAGCTGTTTGGAAGTTTAGACAAGTTCATTTGACGGTAGTAACTGAATTCTTTAGCGCAGTCTTCTGAATTTAAAGGTGTAACTTTTCGGTTGGGGCTTGTTTCTATGGATATATCATTGCTTTTTTTAAAAAAAGTTCCACAGTGTGACATTAAACGAGGCTGCCTGCAGTAAGAATGCATGCATTTTCTAGGTGTTTTTGCATTTAAGTGAATAAATGCATGATACGTACTTGTACTTTTAAAGCCATATTGCGGAACATTTTTAGTGTCTCTGCATTTTGGATGGAGTTGAGGGATTGTGCTTTAGAACTCACCGTTGATTCCTGTATTTTTGTACTTTATTTTTTAACGTTTTTTTCCATAAACTGATGTAAAACTATGATAAATATTACCAGCTCAGAGTAAATATTTCTGCCTCATATTCTGTGATATGTGTCTGTATCAAATTATGAGGCAAGAGTATCAGGAAGTGCGCTGTTGGCATGCGTTCATTTAGTCTTCTTTTGTACTTCTCGGGTTCTGTCGTACGTATGGAAAGTTGTAAAAAGCTCATTGTGGTGAATAATTAGGACGCTCTGAATGCATAAAGTAAGAGAGGAAGAACTTTGGACCACTGCAAACTTGTCTGGAATGTTCCACAGTATGGCATTAAACCTTTCTATGTTCACGGAGACCAAACCAGACCAAGTTACGGGTCAGATCTGTGGAGAGGCGACCCCGCTCACACTCAGAATGTCTGTTTTTCTAGGTATTTTTGAGCTCTAAAACCACCTGTGATTGAATAAATGTAAAGTAAAGCTGTTTAAAATCACACTGTGGAACATTTCAGGTACTATCCCACCAAAACAAAAGTCAGAATCAGAAAAACATGCAAACGTGGCGTATGAACTTGAAGTATTTTACAGAAACAGCAGCTCAGAGTAAATAATTCAGCCTCATATTCTGCCTACACAGCACATTATACAGGCTGTCTCTTTATTTCCCTGTATATGTGAGCGCGGATATGTGGCACTCAGGTGAGCTTCGGTGTTAGCCAAACAAAACCTGCGTCGCCATGGAGCAACGCGGCTAACACCACTTTGAAGCTAGCTCAAGTAGGCCACCGCTAGCCACGCGAAAACACACCGGCCGCCGCGCATCTCCAACGTAAACAGCGGTAAACTTTAGCACGTGAGCTAGCGCCCCGCACAATCCGCGTCGTTTGAGAAATCCTCTTCCAATTCTACCATAACATTTACATTGGCGAGAGACTGGAGGAGCGGCTCAAATTTTAGCACTTTGTCGCTAAAATCGTCAACATGCCTCGAAAAGACGCAGAGCTGACCGGAGCAGGGGATTCTGGGAAAAGGAGGGCGAGTAGCGGAGTACTGGGTCAATAATATGCGCTATGCTAACTCCTGTACAATTCACTGCAGGGAGATAAATCAAATGTTTTGGGTCAGAGGCTCAGGCCGTTTTACAGGACGGGGAAAGAAGTCAAAATACTTCAGATAATATTACTCAAGTAGAAGTACTAAGTAGTAGTACAAGAAATGACTTAAAGGTGCACTGTGTAACTTCTGGACAAGTTTGGAGTGGAGGGTCTGTCACCTGCTTGTCTCCATGGAGATGTGCCTAAAATGTTCCACAGTATGGCCATAAACTTAAGAATCTCCATGGAGACTTGCGAGCCAAATTACAGGTTATATCTGTGGAGAGGCAACCCCACTTACAGTAAGAATTCATATTTTTGAGCGATAAATAACGCCTGTAGTTGAATAAATGCAAGAAATACTCTGGACAATTTAAGCCAAAGCATTAACATCTCCATGGAGACAAACAGGTTGCGGAATCTCTATAGAAAAGTTACACAATGCACCTTTAAGTAAAAAAATATGGTAAAACTAATACTTAAAGATCTTATATTACACAAAATGGACTCTTGTGAACTTTAAGTCATGTTATAATGTTGTTTCCTCCTCAAAAACAGACCTGGAGTTGTGTTTTGTTTCATTCACATGTTTGAGTAACTCTTTATTATTAGTCTGTCCACATCTCCAAAGCTCAAAACACTCTGTTCCACCTTGTGATGTCATGAAGCGATAGTTTTCAAGTTAACCTTTTACCTTTTGTTTAGAAAATACTGGCAGTTCTAGAGCTGAAATCGTCCAGATGATTCTAGTGAAGGTGTTTAAAACAGCAGAGCACTTCCTGTATCACCACATGACATCACAAAGTGGAACAGAGTGTTTTCGGTTTGAGAGAAGAACCCGAGAACTAAATCTGCTGCCGCCTCGTGTTGGCTAAACCAGGGACTAAACCAGGACTAGACCAGGGACTATAGCCAGGACTAAACCAGGGACTAAACCAGGGACTAAACCAGGACTAAACCAGGAGTAAAGAACCCGAGTAAATCTGCAGGTTTGTGTGTTAAACACGTGTGAAAGAAACAAAACACAACTCCAGTGTGTTTGTGATGAGGAAACGACTTTAGAATCAGAAAATAGCCTAATATGATCTTTTTAAAACACATTTAGGCCTAATATAAAAATATAAAAATATAAAAATAAAAATAAGTTTGTTTTCATATTTAACGCGTGTTCCTGGAGCGTGTTTCTTTCACGAGTTGGAAAACCGCTTAGATCTGTTTTAGTTTGAACTTTGAGATGTTTTGAGCCGTTTCCAGACTTGTGTCTTGTGTTTATCTCCAGCCTGTGTTCGTTTAAACACGCGTACAGACTCTGCTTTACTGTGGAACCTTTGAAAACCGCCGCGCTCTCCACCGCTAATCCCGCCACACCATTATGCTAGCTTAGTTGAGCATGCTAACGCTAACCCGGGCCTTTGAAGCTTATCTCCTGTTGTTTTTTTTTTTTGCGTCTTCTGCTGAAACTGTGGACATTTCACAGACGTCTACGGCGCTTAAGAATGACATCACAACAGGCTAAAGGGTCAAATACTCAGACGAGCTACTGCTAACATCCCCGCGCCGCACTCCAGACGGCTTCCTCTTTTGTTTGGGGTCGGAGGTCAGAGGTCAGACGTCTTGATTACATCATGGCCGACGGCAAAAACATTTAGCGGTGTCCATGGCGACGAGGATGTGTTTGTTTCCGGACGCGCCTCATCAATGGCGTCGATCTTGAAAACCAAAACAAGATGGAGGAGGAGAAGGAGGGGGGCTCGGAAATGTAAACGGTCTCCATGGAAACGCAGAAAGTTCCGGACCAAAATTCCACCCAAATTCCACCTGTCAATCAAAACTTTTTTTATCTTCCCAAATTTGTGATTTCAAAAGGTCTTCAGATGGTAAAATTTATGGACGTTTTTGTATGTCAGATGCCCTCCCATCCTCCTCCTATAGCCCTGTAGAGTCAGATGCCCTCCCATCCTCCTCCTGGAACCCTGTGTGCGTCAGATGCCCTCCCATCCTCCTCCTGGAACCCTGTGTGCGTCAGATGCCCTCCCATCCTCCTCCTGGAACCCTGTGTGCGTCAGATGCCCTCCCATCATACTCCTGGAACCCTGTGTGCGTCAGATGCCCTCCCATCCTCCTCCTATATCCCCGTGTGTCTCAGATGCCCTCCCATCCTCCTATATCCCCGTGTGTCTCAGATGCCCTCCCATCCTCCTATATCCCCGTGTGTCTCAGATGCCCTGCCATTCTCCTATATCCCCGTGTGTCTCAGATGCCCTCCCATCCTCCTATATCCCTGTGTGTCTCAGATGCCCTCCCGTCCCCCTATGTCCCTGCACAGCTCTTCAGTTTGTGGGTTTGCCTTATTTAGAGTTCATTTTATCCACTTTTTGTCCTTCTTATAATATTTGATCATTTCTTCCTTACAACTAGAGATGACGTAGTCCACTTTTAGACCTGGTTTCGTTCTAGATTAGACTTAGAATAGTCCTGTTATAGACCTGGTTTGGATCTGGTGGAACTCAAACAGCCAAATCTTTATGCTGAAGATTAATTTGTGTGAAAAGTTTGAGCGTCTCTGCTGTAGTGTCAGACTGAGATGGGGCAGGTCACATGTCTCTAGTTAATCTGCAGATGTTGTGATGTGTCAGATGCCCTCCCACATGTTGTGGTTGGATTAATACAGCTGGAGAATGGACCTTGTCACTGATATAAATGATCTGAGAAAAGATTTGTGGATATGACTTGGATTTTTGTTTTGAAAATACCAGAGGATGAGACAGAAGTCTGGCTCTGCTCCGTCTGAGAGGGACACATCGTTCTTCTGTCTGAAAATAATACTAACCAAATTCTAACAAATTATTACTGTGTTTTCTTTCATTCACACATGTTTAACCCACAAACCCTGCGTATTTAGGCTGAGTTCTTCTGTCACACTGAAAACACATAATACAGGAAGTGCTCCACTGTGTTTTTAAACTCCACACACCTTCACTAGAATCATTTGGATCATTTCAGCGCTGGAATTGTCGAGCTCTTCTGAACTAAAGGTAAAAAAAAGAGCTGCTCACTTGAAAACTACCACTTCATGACATCACAAGGTGGAACAGAGCATTTTGAGCTTTGGAGATGTAGACAGACTAATAATAAAGAGTTACTCAAACATGTGAATGAAACAAAACACAACTCCAGGTCTGTTTTTGAGGAGGAGTCAGTTTTGTGTAATACATGACCTTAAAATAATGAGACAAACTAAACGATCTCTGAAGGAGCAACAGTTCTGTTACACTGTACTATACGTTACTCAAGCAGGAGTAAAAGTATGGACTGAACCAGTACTGAACCAGGACTAGACCAGGGATTAAACCAGAACTAAACCAGGCCTAGACCAGGGACTAAACTAGGACTAAACCAGGGCTAAACCAGGGCTAACAGGTGTAACAGGTGTAACAGGTGTAACACTGTAGCAGTACAAAAACTACTACTATTTACTTAAATACATCAGTCACTACCAGCCCAAATACCCTGATCCCCGGTCCTTTCAACTGTCCCTGTTGAAACCTGTTCTTCCAGGTTCAGAGGTCATAGGTCAAGGTGCCAGGGGTCAGGTGCTGCTGGGAAAAGCGGTGGGCAAACTGAGGGCGGACATCTTGGCGCTGCCGTCGTATTCACACATTCCTGCTTCACTTCCTGTCCATCACGGCAGACGCTGGGAATGCCGTCGCCGTGGAGACCGAGGCAAGCCCGTGTCAAAACAGAGCAGACCCCGGCGTGTACAAGTGCACTTTGTTCTGGGCTTCCTGCTGTCGGCACCATTTTGAGGACTTTTCCCCGTTCAAATGGTAGATTTAGTTTGTCAAGCGAACGCAACAGGATCTTTTTTTTTTTTTTTTTTTTTTTTTAAAGGTGCACTAGGTAACTTTTCTGGTTGGGGGTAAGGTCACCTGTTGGTCTGTCGTCTGTGTTTTAATGTTGTTTCCTCATCACAAACAGACCTGGAGTTGTGTTTTGTGTCATTCACACACGTTTAACGCACAAACCCTGCAGATTTAGCTCTTCTCTCAGACTGAAAACACTCTGTTCCACCTTGTGATGTCATGTGGTAATACAGGAAGTGTTCCACTGTGTTTTTAAATTCTATAAACCTTCACTGGAATCATTTGGATCATTTCAGCCCTGGAATTGCCGATCTCTACTGAACTAAAGGTCAAAGGTAGCCGTTAAAAGCTGTTAAAACTGCCGCTTCATGACATCACAAGGTGGAGCAGAGCATTTTGAGCTTTGGAGATGTAAACAGACTGATAATAAAGAGTTACTCAAACATGTGAATGAAACAAAACAAATCCAGGTCTGTTTTTGAGGAGGAAACAACATTATAACATGACTTAAAGCTCATAAGAGTCAGTTTAGATTAATATAGGACCTTTAATGCCTTATTGTGGAACATTGCGGACAAAGTGATGACATTTCCCTCTGGACGCTACATCAGAAAGGTTCCACAGTGAGCTTTAAATGAGCTCCATAATCACAGTGTCTCTGATGATGTCTGAAGGAGACTCCTGTACTCAACATGAAAGACTTTTAGATCACAGCCTCATCAGACCAAAACAAAGACCCCACTCTTCTCTTTTCCTCCACGTCTCCTCCCTCTCTCACCTGTCTCCCTCCTCTCTCTCTCTCTCTCTCTCTCTCTCTCTCTTCTTGCCGCTTCTTTCGCTCCCCCAACCCTCCCCCTCTTTCTTCCTTTCATGTCTCCCTCCCTGTACTATCCTCTTTCCTCCTTGCCCTCCTTCCCTCCTCCCTCCATCTCTCCCTCTCATGTCTTTCTCTCCCTCCCTATACCTCTGTCTCTTTTCTCCTTGCCCTTCTTCCATCCTTCCTCCCTCTCTCTCTCTATCTCTCTCCAAACCTCCCCCTCTGTCTCTCCCTCTCTCCATCTCCCACCCCTCTCTCTCTCGTCTTTCTCTCCCTCCCTATGCCTTCTCTCTCTTTCCTCCTTCCCCTCCTCCCTCCCTATACCTTCTTTCTCTCCTTCCTCCTTTCCCCCTTTCTCCCTCTCCACGCTCCCTTCTCCCTCTCTCCTCCCTCCCTCTCTCTCTCTCTCTCTCTCTCCCTCCCTCCCTCTTGTCAGGTTTTTGGCTTTCGAGGCATAAAAAGACGAATAGGAAAAATGGCAGAAGCCTGAAGTTTTGGATTGTCAAAGAAAACGACAAAGAATAATGTTTAGAGTGTTTATTCTGTCACCGCTTCATCCTCCATCAAACCATCTCTCCCTCCTTGTCCTTCCCTTTCTCTTTCTCCTCCCTCTCTCCCTCCATTTCTAACTATTACTTGCTTCTCTCTTTCATTCACCCTCTCTCTCTCTGTCCCTCTCTTCTCTCTTTTCCTCCCTCTTTCTGTCACTCTTTCTCCTCCCTGTATCCCTTTTCTTTCTCTCTCCTTCTCCTCCCTGTCTCCCATTCTCCCTTTTCTCTCTCTTTCTCCCCCTCGCCCTTCCTGTCTCTCTCCCTCTCTCACTCTCTCTCTTCTCGCTCTCCTCTCTTTCTCCCTTTTCTTTCTCTCTCCTTCTCCTCCCTGTCTCCCATTCTCTCTTTTCTCTCTCTTTCTCCCCCTCGCCCTTCCTGTCTCTCTCCCTCTCTCACTCTTTCTCTTCTCTCTCTCTTCTCTTTCTCCTCTCTTTCTCCCTTTTCTCTCTCTTTCTCCTCCCTGTCTCCCATTCTCCCTTTTCTCTCTCTTTCTCCCCCTCTCTTTTCTCCCTCTCTCCCTCTCTTCACGGTGCATTCAGGAGCTCCTCTGTCATGCCCCCTTCACTGGGCCTGGGGTTTTTGAGTGCCGCTGCAATGATGAAAGGAGACGAGATAAGAGCAGGTACAGAGAGAGAGAGAGGGGGAAAGAGAGAGGGAGAAAGAGAGAAAGAAAGAGAGTGAATGAAGGAGAGAGGAGAGAGAGAGGAGAGAGAGAGGAAGAAGGAGGAGGAGGGGCAGAAGAGATAAGAACAGGACAATGGAGGCATTCAGAAAGACGGGGTTTGATCTGGGCACGTACTGCTGATGGTGTACTGTACTGAAGTAGTAGTAGTAGTAGTAGTAGTAGTAGTAGTAGTAGTAGTAGTAGTAGTAGGTTTTCTGGTGTTCCACTTGTTATGGGAATGTTCCGTAATATGGCATTAAACATATCTATTTTAATGTATTCAATTACAGGTTACTTTTATTAGTAACAAAATAACAGTGTGCGCATAGACTGTTTATATAAATGGACATCGCTAACCCGCTAGCCGCTGCGTTCCAAACAGGAAGTGAGCATGGACGTGCTTCCGGCTCCATCGACTCTGGCTTCAGTTCACTTTACATTGAAAAACCATCACCCCTCTCTCTGTAACCGCTACTGCGAGCCTTGTCATTTTGGTCTTAAAATGTTCATATTAACCCGCTCTACATGATCCTTTTACTATTTTTATTTGACTATTTTGTCCATAAATCAATTCCAATTCCAAATATGAAACTCGGCTCCAAATTCACTGAACGTCACACGTATTTATAGTCTCTGTGGAGTAATCAGTACATCAAATTACTTTTGAAATAAAGTAATTCGTAGTAATTAGCTGGAGTAATATTGTTAGTAAGTTAGTAGTTACTTATCTGACCAACACTGATTCTAACAGAGCGGACTTGCCACTGCACAGATGTGACCTGTAACTTATCCCAATGACTGCACCTTTAATTACACAGTATGTCCAAAGATAGTGAAGTAATAAGTAACAAAAATAATAAAAAAGCATATTGAACCTGTGACTTTCATTGCCTCAACCTTGACCCTGTTTATTAGCATTTTTAGCATTAGCTGCTTCTTCTTCTTCTTCTTCTTCTTCTTCTTCTTCTTCTTCTTCTTCTTCTTCTCCTTCTCCTTCTCCTTCTCCTTCTTCTTCTTCTTCTTCTTCTTCTTCTTCTTCTCCTTCTTCTCCTTCTCCTTCTTCTCCTTCTTCTCCTTCTCCTTCTCCTTCTCCTTCTTCTTCTTCTTCTTCTTCTTCTTCTTCTTCTTCTTCTTCTTCTTCTTCTTCTCCTTCTTCTCCTTCTTCTCCTTCTTCTTCTTCTCCTTCTCCTTCTTCTTCTTCTCCTTCTCCTTCTCCTTCTCCTCCTCCTTCTCCTCCTCCTCCTCCTCCTCCTCCTCCTCCCGCTCCTCCCGCTCCTCCTCCTCCCGGAGCCACGTCCCTGATGTGTTCTTCAGACCTGTACCTGAGCAGACCCACCTGTTTCCTGCATTTGGCCCAGACTGAGGCAGCTCTTCTGGGTGTGGTGATCCAGCTCCTCTGCTTTCCTCATTATCCCGCCGCCCTCTGATGCAACAGGCCATCGCCAACGGCAACAGGGTCAGACATTTGTGCTTCGTAATGGTGCATCAGATGGAGGGATGATATACAGCTTATCATAAAAATCCCATATTTATTTTGTCTTCTGCAGAAAACGTGGGTTCACTGTGTAACTTTTCTGATTTGCCCCATGGACGTCTTAAAGCTTTGCCTGGAATGTTCCACAGTATGACTTTATCCTGCACTTATACATTTTCTTGCCTCTGAAGTACCTTGATTTCACGCACGCACTTCTAACATTGCGGGATTGCCTCTCCACAGACCTGACAGAGTAACTTGGCCAGCTTGTCTCTGTTTACTGCCATACTGCGGAACATTCCAAGGAAACTGATATCATCTCCATAGAAACAAGCAGGTGACAGATTGTCCACCAAAAGAGTTAAATAGTGCGCCTTTTTAATGTCCCTGTGTGTCAGATGCCCTCCCTGAGTGTCGGACGCCCTGTTTCAAAGTCCTGTTTTAGTTCTAGGGTAGTCCTCTTTTATACCACGTTAAGTGCTTAGGTTAGGTCTGCTTTAGTCCTGGTTTAGTCCTGGTTTAGTCCTGGTTTAGTCCTGGTTTAGTCCTGGTTTAGACCTAGTTTTGACCTAGTTTTGACCTGTCTTAGACTTGGTTTAAGACAGGTCCTGGTTAAGATTATGGTTAGACTTGGTTTAGACCTGGTTTAGATCTGGTTTGGACCTGGTTTAGGCCTCGGTTAGACCTAGTTTTGACTTGGCTTTGATTAGGTTTAGGACAGGTTCCAGTTCAGATTATGGTTAGACCTGTTTAGACCTGCTTTGGTCCTGCTTTAATCCTGGATTAGTCTTGGTTTAGACCAAGTTTTGACCTGTCTTAGACTTGGTTTAGGACAGGTTCCAGTTCAGATTATAGTTAGACCTGATTTAGACCCGGTTTAGATGTGGTTTAGACTCGGTTTAGACCTAGTTTAGACCCAGTTTAGACTTGGTTTAATCCAGGTCTCAGTTCATATTATGGTTAGACCTGGTTTAATCCTTGGTTAGTCTTGGTTTAGACCTGGTTTAGACCTTGGTTAGACTGAGTTTAGACCTGTCTTAAACCTGCTTTAATACAGGTCCTGGTTCTGATTATGGTTAGATCTGGTTTAGACCTGGTTTAATGTTCGATTTGGTCTGGTTTGGACCCAGTTTGGGCCTTGGTTTAGACCTGGTTTAGACCTGGTTTAGTCCTGGTTTAGTCCTGGTTTAGTCCTGGTTTGTGTCAAAGCTCCAGGACAGGTTTAACATATGAACCTTTAACACAAACTTAGTGTTAAACCTTAAATCTCACATATGTTACATAACAGCAGACAGTGGGCAGTGGATTCTGTTGTGATGATAAGACCTGAGGGCAGGAGACTCTTTAAAGGAAATACTGAGGAACTTTGTGATGTCACAAAACACCTGGACAAATACAGACCCGGTGTTTACACGTAAATCCAGTCTGACTATTACGTAGCTTTGTTATGTCATTTAAAGCCACATTAAGTCACTTTTTAACTTAAAGGACCCATATTACACTATTTTTTTTATCTGTTATTATAATGTTTCCTCTTCGCAAACAGGCCTGGAGTTGTGTTTTTTTCATTCACATGTTTGAGTAACACTTTATTTTTAGTCTGTCCACATGTCCAAACCTCAAAACGCTCTGTTCCACCTTGTGATGTCATGTAGCGGTAGTTCAAGTTCAGCAGAATCATCACTAGAATCATTTGGATGATTCTAGTGAAGGTGTGTGGAGTTTAAAGCACTTCCTGTATTCCCACGTGACATCACAAGGTGGAACAGAGTGTTTTCTGTTGGAGGAAAGAGCCTAAATCTGCAGGTTTGTGCGTTAAACTTGTGTGAATGAAACAAAAACACAATTTCAGGTCTTTTTGTGACGAGGAAACTACATTAGATCATAAATCAGAAAATAGTGTAATATAAGCCCTTTAAACCACTGGCAGCACAGGTTCAGTTTTTGTAATAACTTTTTAAAACTGTAAACGTGCAGGTTACAAACGTCTCCTTTAAATAAACGGCACAAATATTTCTTAAAATGAATAAAAATGCTTTCCAAATATTAATAAACAAAGTGTGAACGTGGTTTTAAAGCCAGAGAGACAGAAGAGAGAGGATTCAGGAAAAAGACTCTGAAAAAACTCACTGGCCTACTTTCCCTCCCTGCTCCTTTATGCCCCCTGGTGTTTGTGTACGTGTACTGCAGCAGCATTTTTACTCCACAGTGCAGTTACACACACGTCCTCCAGGGGGCAGACTGAGCCCACGCACACTGGTTTAAAGAAATACTGCAGTTTTATGGACGTACTACAGGGGGAGTGGTTTAGCTGTGGAAAAATAGTCACTGTTACTTTGAATAGAAGGAAGTATACTAATGTTTGAAGTAATTTTACTGCACTGAATACAAGTATAAGTACTTTATACCTTGATTTTATAGTCGTTTTGATGTAGCCTATTTCACATATAGTTTTCCAAATATATTGTGATCTTATATTGTAACGCTTTAAGATAAGACTTTTATGAATGAGGTTGTAGTAGTAGTAGTAGTAGTAGTAGTAGTAGTAGTAGTACCCTTTGTTGTAATATTAGTTATTATTTCAGTCACAGAATTGACAGAAGTGATGATATTTGTAGTAGTAGTAGTAGTATTCAACAGCAGCAGTAGTAGTAGCAGCAGTAGTAGTAGTAGTACTAGTAGTAGTAGTAGTACCCTTTGTTGTAATATTAGTTATTATTTCAGTCACATAATCGACAGAAGTAATGATATTTGTAGTAGTAGTAGTAGTAGTAGTAGTAATATTCAGCAGCAGTAATAGTAGTAGCAGTAGTCTTTTCATTCACAATAGTATTAGTAGTAGTAGTAGTAGTAGCAGTAGTAGTAGTAGTAGTAGTAGTAGTAGTAGTAGTAGTAGCAGTAGTAGTAGTAGTAGTAGTAGTAGTAGTAGTAGTAGTAGTAGTAGTAGTAGTAGCAGTAGTAGCAGTAGTAGCAGTAGTAGCAGTAGAAGTAGTAGTAGCAGTCCTTCTCATATACAGACAGCTGACCTGATCCATAGTAATAGTAGTAGTAATAGTCAGCTATTTAGTAGTAGTAGTAGTAGTAGTAGTAATAATAGTAGTAGTAGTTCTTTTCATTGGCAGTAGCAGGAGTATTAGAAGTGTGTAGTAGCAGTATAAGCAGTACTCCTTCTCAAGTACAGACAGTTGACCTGAAAACACATGTTGTTTTTGTGAATGTAAAGAGCAGAACAGACTGCAGCTGTGTGAGACCAGAGCCAACAGCCCCTCAGCTCCAACAAGTACTCCAGGAATCCACTGTACTGGAAACACTACTACTACTACTACTGTTACTGCGTCTGTGGATAAACCGTCTCCTCCTCTCATGGGGTTAGCAGAAATATCCAAAATCAGATCCTAATCGATACTAAAACTAATATCGAAACCAGATCCTCATTTTTCGCCGGTATCGATACTGAAAAAGTCCCACTGACAGGACAGAAATGAAGCTTTCCTCAGAGTTTTTAGAACGATCTGGAGCTGGATCAGAACAAGTATAAGAGCACATTGACTAATACACACCCATTGACCTGGTTTAGACCTGGTTTAGACCTGGTTTAGACCTGGTTTAGACCTGGACCACTGAGGATTACACAGATATAAGGCCACATGGGAAAAGAAAAGAAAGTACTGCCATTTAATGCGGAAAATCACAGTATATCAGAATCAGAATCAGAATCAGAAAAGCTTTTATTGCCATTGTCAGTGAACACAATTCACAGACTAGGAACTTGCTTTGGTGATAAGGTGCAACATAGAACACTGAATAATAATAATAATAATAATAATAATAATACAAGTAGAGATATCACAGTTATAAAGGATAATAATAATAATAATGATAATAAAGTATCACTATTTGAATAAAGTAAGAGCATGCAAAAAGATTAAGATATATAATAAAAATAAAAATATTCAAGTATATACAGAGCATCAGAACAACAGTGCAAACCGACAGTGCAAAAGATCAAGTGACGTGACATGACTTATTTAAAGTGACTGGTATTATAAAGTGTCCTTAGTACAGGTGTTATAAGTGTTCATAAAGTGTTTATGAGTCCAACGGCAGAGGGGAAGAAACTGTTCTTATGGCGAGAGGTTCTGGTCCGTATGGACCGTAGCCTTCTGCCAGAGGGAAGTGGCTCGAATAGTCCGTGTCCAGGGTGAGAGGGGTCAGCTGCTATCCGGCCTGCACGCCCCCGAGTCCTGGAGACGTACAGGTCCTGGAGAGATGGAAGGCTACAGCCGATCACCTTCTCAGCAGAGCGCACAATGCGCTGCAGTCTCTGTCTGTCCCTGGCAGTGGCCCCAGCGTACCACACAGTGATGGAGGAGGTGAGGATGGACTCAATGATGGCCGTGTAAAACTGCACCATCATCTGGGCAGGCAGCTTGGCTTTCCTCAGCTGCCGCAGGAAGTACATCCTCTGCTGGGCTTTCTTGATGAGGGAGCTGATGGTCGGCTCCCACTTGAGGTCGTGGGTGATGCAGGTGCCCAGGAAGCGGAAGGAGTCCACAGTGGTGATGGAGGAGTCTGTCAGGGTGAGGAGAGGCAGGGGGGCTGTGACTTTCCTGAAGTCCACGATCATCTCCACTGTCTTCTGGGCGTTGAGCTCCAGGTTGTTGCTGCTGCACCAGGACACCAGCCGGTCCACCTCCCTCCTGTAGGCAGACTCATCGCTGTCCGAGATGAGCCCGATGAGGGTGGTGTCATCCGCAAACTTAACCAGTTTCACGGAGTCGTGGCTGGAGGTGCAGCAGTTGGTGTACAGGGAGAAGAGCAGGGGAGAAAGTACACAGCCCTGTGGAGATCCTGTGCTTATAGTCCGAATGTCCGAGACATTCTTCCCCAGCCGCACGCACTGCCTCCGGTCCGTCAGGAAGTCAGGTATGTGTGTATATGTGTGTATACAGTGTGTTTTGGCATCAGAATCAGTATTGAGTATGGGGTCTATTCATACTTTGCAGCTGATGGGGGGTGTGATGCTAACTGGAGGCTCTGCTCTGTCTGAGGCTTTGTTAAACTTTAATCTGAGCTTTATTTTAACACAATCTGACCAGAAAAAACCGTCTTAGCTGGAACTACAACAGATGAGCTGATTTGTGCTGTTGAAAAAGTCTCTCGCAGATAAAATTACAGTCACAGGCAAAAAAGCTTGGCCAAAATTTAAGATATAAACACTTAAATCTACCAGAAAATGACTTAAAAGTAGTGAAATTATCCGTCCATGCAGCAAGAGAATTTTACTTGACAAGTTCTCTTAAAACAAACTACTTTTAGACTAGAATTAAGCAATCTTAGAACTAGTAAGTAGAAAATGAATCTGAAAACAAGATGAATAACCTGATAGAAGTTTTAAAATCGTGGCCAAATCAGAGAAATTTGCAGTGCGACATTACCCAACAGTTTTTCATTTCGTTCCTTTCACCTTTTTGTCGAAAATCGAACTTTTAAACAGGACCATAAACGATCCGACTGATCACAGGCTCCTGAAAATCTGCAGTTTCAACCCATTTTGTGTTTTTTCTTGAGTTTCAGACGATCTTAAACCTTTTTTTTTTTACAGTGTTTGCATTGTGTTGCCATGGAAACTGCTGAACATTCAACCATTAGAGATGTATGTAGAACAATTTCAGTGTGATCTAACTGCAAAATATCAATTCTTTTGTATCGAAATCGTAACAACACTATCCTATCATTAAAGCTGCACTGTGTAACTTTTTGGTTGGGGGGGTTCGTCACCTGCTTGTTGCTATGGATATGTCATCGCCCTGCCTGGAATGTTCCACAGTGTGACATTAAACAGCTCTACTTTACATTTATTCAATCACAGGTGGTTTTAGAGCTCAAAAATACCTAGAAAAACAGACATTCTGACTGTGAGCGGGGTCGCCTCTCCACAGATCTGACTTGCAACTTGGTCTGGTTTGGTCTCCATGAAGATAGAAAGGTTTAATGCCATACTGTGGAACATTCCAGACAAAGCAAAGCAAACATCTCCGTGGGGAAAAGCCTTTGACGAACCCTCCACCAGAAAAGTTGCACAGTCTCTCTCATAGTGATGTTTGCCAGTTTGTTTTTCGCTGTGATAATCCACATCCTTCCTTTTCCTCTCCTCTTTTTTTCCTCCTTATCTGGAATACTTCCTTTGGCGTATCTTCAGACAGTCCGCTCCAGCTTTGAACTTGGCAAACTCTCCTCTCAGCTTTGTGAATGTAATGCCTCCATTTCTCATTTCTCATTTCTCATTTAAAGGGCCCAGATTACCCTATTTATAATGTCGTTTCCTCGTCACAAACAGACCTGGAGTTGTGTTTTGTTTCATTCACACAAGTTTAACGCACAAACCTGCAGATTTAGACTTTTCTCTCTTCTCTCAAACTGAAAACACTGTTGTGGTGATACAGGAAGTGCTCCACTGTGTTTTTAAACTCCACACACCTTCACTAGAATCATTTGGACGATTTCAGCCCTGGAATTGCCAATTGACAAGTAGTAGTAGCAGTAGTAGCAGTAGTAGCAGTAGTAGTAGTAGTAGTAGTAGTAGCAGTACATTTGTGTTTGGTGTCGTCATCTCAAATCCTTTAAATCTTCATGTTTATTGTGGTTAAATCCTGATTACAGTTTGGACCTGAACTCTTCATTTAGAAACACAGAGTCTTTGTCCGTCTGACCACATCACTCATGTATGACCTCACCACCACGAGGAGCTCTGACCCTCCCAGGACACCGTCCTCCACACACTGTCCTCCACACACTGTCCTCCACACACTGTCCACCACACACTGTCCACCACACACTGTCCTCCACACACTGTCCTCCACACACTGTCCTCCACACACTGTCCTCCACACACCGTCCTCCACACACCGTCCTCCACACACCGTCCTCCACACACCGTCCTCCACACACCGTCCTCCACACACCGTCCTCCACATACTGTACTCCACACACTGTCCTCCACACACTGTCCTCCACACACTGTCCTCCACACACTGTCCACCACACACTGTCCTCCACACACTGTCCACCACACACTGTCCTCCACACACTGTCCTCCACACACTGTCCTCCACACACTGTCCTCCACACACTGTACTCCACACACTGTCCTCCACACACTGTCCTCCACATACTGTACTCCACACACTGTCCTCCACACACTGTCCTCCACACACTGTCCTCCACACACTCTGTTAGATATTGGTGGTTTTCAGATCCTACATTGAGATGAGGTCATACTCTCAGATGAGGCAAAAGACAGATTTTCCTATTGAACTTTACAATGAAATATCCAAAAGGTAAAAGCATAAATGTTAGTCCTGCTTTAGTCTTGCTTTAGTCCTGTTTTAGTTCTGGTTTAGTCTTGTTTAATTTCTGGTTTAGTCTTAGTTTAGTCCTTGTTTAGTCCTGCTTTAGTCCTGGTTTAGTCCTGCTTTAGTCCTAGTTTAGTCTTGGTTTAGTCCTTGTTTAGTCCTGCTTTAGTCCTGTTTTAGTTCTGGTTTAGTTCTGTTTTAATTCTGTTTTAGTCCTGTTGCTTTAGTCCTGTTTTAGTTCTGGTTTAGTCCTGCTTTAGTCTTGCTTTAGTCCTGTTTTAGTTCTGGTTTAGTCCTGCTTTAGTCTTGCTTTAGTCCTGTTTTAGTTCTGGTTTAGTCCTGCTTTAGTCTTGCTTTAGTCCTGTTTTAGTTCTGGTTTAGTCCTGTTTTAGTCCTGCTTTAGTCTTGCTTTAGTCCTGTTTTAGTTCTGGTTTAGTCCTGTTTTAGTCCTGGTTTAGTCTTGCTTTAGTCCTGTTTTAGCTCTGGTTTAGTCCTGCTTTAGTCTTGCTTTAGTCCTGTTTTAGTCTTGCTTTAGTCCTGTTTTAGCTCTGGTCCTGGTTCAGTCCTGGTTTAGTTCTGGTTAAAGTCACAGTTTAGTCCAGTCCTTTTTTTTTCCTTTTCTGTATTTGAGCGTTTGAATGAGTTTTGACCCACTGGTGCATCTGTACTTGTCGTTTTCTTGGTGTGAAGTTGCAGAAAATGAAGTTCATCCTCTTCTGCTTATCTGGGGCCAGGTCACGGGGACTGGAGTCTATACAGGGACTCCCAGACTTCCCCCACCCCAGACACTTCCTCCAGCTCCTCCAGAGGGACCCGAGGCGTTCCCAGGCCACAGAGACACAGTCCTGGTCTTCCCCGGGTCCTCCTCATTCATGTGTCCAAAAATGAGCCGTCGTCCAAACAGCTCATCCATCATAACAGAGCGTATTTACAGGACAGCTCCAGTCTCTGCCCCGGGACAAATACCCCCACCTCCTAACTGCCCCCTGTCCTCTCCTCTCCCACCCCCCTCTCCTCTCCTCTCCTCTCCTCTCTTTATTCTGTCTATCTCTGTCTCTGTGTCTGTGTGTCTGATCCTTTATCTTTAGAGGAAGTGGAGAGCCTTCTGTCTGTCCCAGGACACTGCCTTCTCTTTCTCTCCACCTCCTCCCTCTCTCATTCTCTCCCCCTTCTGTCTCATCCCTCTCTCCTCTCTCTCCTTCTCTCTCTCTCTGTCTTCTCACTTCCCTCTCTCTCTGCGGCCCCCACTCTCTTCTCTCTCCCTCCCCTCTCTCTGTCTCTCTGTCTCGCTCTGTCACTCTCTCTCTCCCTCTTTTTGCACCTTTCTCTCTCTCTCCTCTCCCTCTTCTCACTCTCTGTCTCTCTCTCCCTCTTTCTCTCCCCCCTCCTCTCTCTCTCCCTCTTTTTGCCCCTTCCTCTGTCTCCCCTCTCCCTCTTCTTGCGCTCTTCTCTCTCTCTGTCTCGCTCTCTCTCTCTCTCTGTCTTGCTCTCTCTCTCTCTCTGTCTCTTTCTCCCTCTCGTTCGCTCCCTTTCTCCTCCCTCCTCTCTCTCTCCTCCTTCTCTGTCTCTCCCTCTCTTTTGCCCCCCCTCCTCTCTCTTGCTGTCTCTGTCTCTCTCCCTCTCTCTTTGGCCTCTCTCCCTCCTTTCTCTTCTCTCTTCTCTTCCCTCTCTCTCCATCCCTCTCCCCTCTCTCGTTCTGTCTCTCTCTCTCCCTCTCTCTTTTGCCTCTGTCCCTCCTCTCTCTTCTTTCTCCTCTTCCCTCCCTCTCTCCTCTCTCTTCTCGCTCCTCTGTTTCTCTCTCCCCCTCTCTGCACTGCCTCTCCTCTCTCCCTCTCTCTTCTCTTTCTCTCTTCTCTCTTTCCTCTGGACTCTGAGCTAATGGGAGTCCCCTTGGACATGATCTCACCTCACACACAGAGGAGGACTGTCCCCTGTGGACCAGCCCACAGCTCCATTCATTCTTAAAATCCTTCTGTTTTTATTAAATCCACTTGTTTGTATCTTTTATACATTTTTACGTTTCTGTTTTTCTGTCTTAAAAACATGAAAAATCAGAACTATTTCCTTTTAAACAATTATTCCAAACTTATTCTTCATGTTAATCCTGATGATTTGCTTTTCACAACTGTCAGAGACCAGAGCGCGCTTTGTCTTCACAGTAAACTAGCATGCCAACAGTGCACTTCCTGATTGTCGGACAGTTCAACGCGTCACAATTGGACGCAGACAGTGGACTTCCTTATACAATATGTCTGTACTAACTTTGCTAAAATAATAATCTAGTAAATTCAAAAAAGGTCTTGTTCCTCTGTTCAAATCAAGTAAAATATTTGAATTATTTTAAAGCTGCATTGTGTAATTTTTCTGGTGAAGGGTCGGCCATCTGCTTGTCTCCATGGAGATGTTATTGTTTTGTCTGGAATGTCCCGGTGTGGCATTAAACGTATCCATCTTGCATTTTTATTGATCTAATAACTTGCATTATTTCTGTGAATGGGCTCGCCTCTCCACAGATCTAACTAAACCAGGACTAAACCAGGACTAAACCAGGACTAAACCAGGATTAAACCAGGACTAAACCAGGACAAAACCAGGACAAAACCAGGACAAAACCAGGATTAAACCAGGATTAAACCAGGACTAAACCAGGACTAAACCAGGACTAAACCAGGACTAAACCAGGACTAAATCAATATCAAAACAGGATTTAACCAGGTCTAACTTGGCCCTGTGTTGTCTCCTTCTGTCTCCGCAGAGATAAATAAGTGTAATGCCATACTGTGGAACATTCCAGGCAATGTCTCCATGGAAACAAGCTGGTAAAAGACCCTCCACCAGAAAGGTTACACAGTGCACATTTAAGTCATTTTAACTGAGACGGACCTGCCTACCCACAACTTCCTTAGACATTTTTATTGAGGTCTCCCCCTGAAACGAGCTGTCTTCTGGGGCAGAGAGACTAATGGACCATAGCCCAGGAACCACAGGTTTTTTCTTTCTTTTTTTGATGGAGTGCAGCCCCAGAATGACCCCCTCTCTCTCTCTCCCTCCCTCTCCCTCCCTCTCTTCTGGGGCAGAGAGCTGTGGGTTTGGGGGTTGGGGGTTTAGATTCTGCACCTGTGGCACTTGGAGCTGTCACAGGCCACAGCACAAAATGAAGAGAGAGAAACTCACCTGGGCACTGGGCTTCAACACCTCTGAAGAGAGAGAGAGAGAGAGAAAGAGGGAGGGAGGGAGAGAAAAACAGAGGGGGAGGGAGGAAGGAGGGAGAGAGAGAGAGAAAAGGAGGGAGAGGACGGGAGACAGGAGAGGGAGAATGACAAAGAGGAGAGGGAGGGAGAGGGAGAAGGAAAGCGAGAGTGGGAGTTAAGGAGAGAGGGAGGAAAAGGGAGGAGAGAAAGAGAGTTTGACAGAGAGGAGAGGGAGGGAGAGAGAGAGGGAGGAGTTAAGGAGAGGGAGGAAGGGAGAGATAGGCAGAGGGAGATCGACAGGGGAAGGGAGAGGGAGGTGGGAGAGAGAGAGAGAGAGATGGAAAGAGATAATGACAGGAAGGAGAGGAAGAGAGAGGGACAGAGAGAAGGAAAGAGAGAGAGAGGAGTCATGGAGAGCGAAGGATGGAAAGGGGGAAGAGAGGAAAGGAGAGAGGGAGAGAAACAGGGAGGATGGAGAGAGGTGGGCAGAGAAAAATAAAGTAGGCTGGTGAGGGGGGCAGATGGATGTAGAGAGAGAGGAGAGGAAAGAAGGTAGGAAGAGAGGAAGACTTAGAGGGAACGGTATAGAGAAAGTGAAAGAGAGGGAGAAGAAGAGGGAGAGGAGAGAGGAATGAAGAGACGATGAGAGACAAAGAACAGGAGGAAGATGAGGGAAGGGAAGGAGGAAGAGAGAGAGTGAATGAAATGAAAAGAGAGAGGAAGTGCATCAGGTGTTCTGGGGCCAGTCGCTCTTACACATTAAACTGAAAATGTCATAAATTGAACCGTCTGTAATTATAATAATATTGGTGTAAATGACGTGCTGTGGGATTCAAAACAGACTCACTATTACTTTAGTCATTTACAGGAAGTCCATTTAAGCACCTCACACTCACATCAAACACACCACCCTACCCACAATGCTCAGCGGCTCTGACATCACCAGCCACATGTTTTCACAGCTGCAGGGGGGAGAGAGAGAGAAAGAAAAGAGAGAAACTTCAATAAAAATAATGCCTACTGTAGAAAGTCTTACTTAACGCGATGCACTAAGTAACTTTTCTTCACCTGCTCGTCGCCGTGAAGATGTTTTTGTTTGTCTGGAATGTTCCACAGTATGACATGAAACTGATCCATCTTATCTATGTATCTGCTCTCCATGGAGACAGATGAGCTTAATGCCACACGGTGAAACTCTACAGGAAAACCTATTTTATTTGTGCAGGGACAGCCCAGAACAACACATTAACCAAGACAGAAGTCACAGGAGAGACGCATGTTCCAGGTTAAAGCATTAATGCTCATTTACACCTATAACATCTCCATGGAGACAAGCAGGTACAGACTCTCCAACAGGAAAAGTTACTTAAGCTTCTTTTCCTCTGGCACGGTTCGCTTGAGGCCGCCTTGGCGTGGTCGAGTCAGGGGGCCACCCGGGGAGCGTTTCCATGACAACCAGCCCAGGCCGCCGTGGGGGTGACACACGTCTGTAGGACACATCCAGTGGTGTGACGTAGTTCTGCAGCTCCACAACCTGCTGGATGTCTGTCAGAAGACCAGTGCTGAACTAAAGGAGCATCAGCACTGATCCATGTTGAGATGTTAGAGCTGTAGGACACGTTCTCTGCTGTTATCAGAGCCACATGGCAAAACAAGAGTTTGGTCCACACCTGCAGTACGAGATGGTGATGTGATGATCCTGACCATGTGACATCCTGAGTCGTGTTTTTGGGCCGGTCCCACGTCCAAACTGCCAGACCCTTTGGAAGATAGTACCTCTAGAGGTCCTCTTGGAACCACTTAAAAAGAATCGCTTTATACAGCGAAAACGAGGCTTTAGTGCAGCTTTAAGGCAGTTTGTATTGATCAGTTCAAGTCCAGTGAAGGTGAATGGACTTTTTGGCTACCACCTTATGACATCAGCAGGTGACTCAGAGTGTTTTGAGAAAGAGAATATTCATGATTACTCAATTATATGAATGAAACAGCACACATCAGGCAACTTCAAGAGCTGCTTATACAATCCATCTGTACTGAGGCAAGACACATTTTGCTCAGATACGTGAAGAAAATGGAGTACGGGGCTTTAAAAGTCACATTCTTGGTTCATATTTTCAGAGCCTGTCATTTGCATAGGTGTGTCTAAACTGTGGAGCCCTCTGTATAAACATGGGGCTGTGTGGCGCTTTTTCTAAACACTTAAAGAAGGAAAAACATGTTTGATTCATAATATTTCCCAACCGCTCCTGTCACTCTGACATACACAGTAAATAGTGTCAATTTGGGCTCATTTTCAGAACAGCCACGACTGAGCTGGAACTGGAATTTGGGACATTTTTGAATTTGTTGACGCAATATTTGGGTAAAAAGACACAGTGAAGGATGGGCTGTTATTATGGTCTGTTTATATCAGTCACTCTGAAATACAACGGCCCAGACCTCCAGCAGATTCACACAGACAGAGGTCACCTGGACAGACAGAGGTCACCTGGACACACACCTGGACACACAGGGGTCACCTGGACAGACAGGGGTCACTTGGACAGACAGGGGTCACTTGGACACACAGAGGTCACCTGGACAGACAGAGGTCACTTGGACACACACCTGGACACACAGGGGTCACCTGGACAGACAGGGGTCACTTGGACAGACAGGGGTCACTTGGACACACAGAGGTCACCTGGACAGACAGAGGTCACCTGGACAGACAGGGGTCATCTGGAGACTGATCGATTAATGAAGTAACTGTCAGATGTTGTAGTCACTGAATGATCAGGACTGTAAGACACCATCAAAATGAATAGAAGTTTGCTTTAGTTTAATCCTGGTTTAGTCCCTGGTTTAGTCCTGGTTTGGGCCTGGTTTAGGCCTGGGTTAGTCCCTGGTTTGGTCCTGGTTTAGTCCCTAGTTAAGTCCTAGTTTAGACCTTGTTTAGTCCTGGTTTAGTTGTGATTTAGGCCTGGTTTAGTCTTGGTTTAGTCCTGGTTCAGTCTTGGTTTAGACTTGGTTTAGTCCCTAGTTAAGTCCTGGTTTAGACCTGGTTTAGTCCTGGTTTAGTCGTGATGTAGGCCTTGTTTTACTCCTGGTTTAGTCCCTAGTTTAGTCCTGGTTTAGTCCTGGTTTAGTCCATGTTCAGACCTGGTTGCACCTGTATAGTATTTATGCCATTTAAAGCTTCCTTGCCCCTCCTCAGTACTTGACCCCTGACCTCCATCTCTTCCTCTCTTTCTCCCTCCCTCCCTCCCTCCCTCCCTCTCTCTCTCTCTCTCTCTCTTTCTCTTTCTCCCTCTCTCTTTCTCTTTCTCCCTCTCTCTTTCTCTTTCTCTCTCTCTCTCTCCTCCCTTTCGTTTTTTGGGGTGGACATTTTCCTTTTTCTCGTTGACAGAATTACAGCCCCTCTCTCACCTCGGCCCTTCTCCTTCGGGCGATCCATAAACGTCAAAACAAATCTCCACTTTAAAAAAAAAAAACAAAAGAAAAAGTGAATTCCTGAAGTTTGGCACGTCTCCGGAGCAGGCCAGGACACGAACACACAAATGAGAGACACGAGGGACTTAGAGCTGGTACAGTCCTGGTTTAGATCTTCTTTAGTCCTGCTGTTTCCTGGTTTAGTCCTGGTGTATTCCTGCTATAGTTGTCCTGGTTTAGTCCTGGTTTAGACCTGGTTTAGTCCTGCTTTAGTCCTGGTTTAGACCTGCTTTAGTCCTTGTTTAGTCCTTGTTTAGTCCTTGTTTAGTCCTTGTTTAGTCCTGGTTTAGTCCTGGTTTAGTCCTGCTGTAGTCCTGGTTTAGTCCTGGTTGTAAACCCTGACCCCTGTAGCCTGTAGCTAGCGTGTGTAGTTAGCGTAGCGTGTGTGTTATTGATGGTAGATAGCATTAGCATGTGGCTAACTCCGGATCTGCCTGGAGCCTGAACTCACTGGAGACAGAGGAGGATTACAGAAGAATGCTCCAAGAATGTTCCAGAAAGAGAAGAGGACGAGCCGAGACAGGGACTTTTGGAACTCTTTATTTTTGCCAAAAAACACTCAGAATTAAGTCTAAAGGATTCATGATGTTTTCAATCTGCACTCACAGCCTGGTTAGCACTCGTAAAGACGCACTGTGTAACTTTTCTGGTGTGTTTATTCAAATTACCTGCAGTGATGCCGCTAGGACAAGTTACAGGTCAGATCTGTGGAGAGGCAAGCCATTCACAGTAAGAATGCATGTTTTATCAAGATAGTTATAGGCAATAAAAACACTGGTCATAGAATACCTCCTAATACTGCGGAACATTCCAGACAAAGGAATAACATCTCCATGGAGACGAGCAGGTAGAGGACTCTTCACCTGAAAAGTTACATACTGTCCCTTTAAATCTGGAAGAATTTGATTTTCAAACTGCGTTAGTTTTGGTTCATTTCCTGTATTAACCCAGATGGGCCACGCTTTAGTCCTGTTTTAGTCCTTTTGTAGTCCTGGTTTAGTCCTCTCGTAGTCCTGCCTTAGTACTGGTTTAGTCCCGGTTTAGACCAGGTTATGTCTTATTTTAGTTCTGGTTTAGTCCTGGTTAAGTCCTGCTTTAGTTCTCCTCTAGTCCTGGTTTAGACCTGGTTAAGTCCTGCTTTAGTCCTGGTTTAGTCCTGGTTTGGTTGTTCTAAGATGCATTTCACCTTTGAACCTAACAGATATTGAGTTTAGCCTAATTTAAACTGCTAAAGTCTGTTTTTCAGTGCAGCGTGTCACTGCTTCACTTCCACTGTGCCCTTGGGCAAGGCACTTGTTGGTGTGCGATAGTGAAGCATGTGGTTCTGGGCCCCAGGGCAGAACATTTAATATGATTTTAACCTTGTTTCTATTACAGCTATTTACTTTTCAACTCCTGTGTCTTCACCTGCCTACACCTGTCACTGCCTCTGTCTTTCTCTTTCTCTTCACACTCTCTCTCTCTCCACCTCTCCTCTTTTTATGGATTTTGTCTTCATCCTCCCTTTCTCTCTCCTTCTCCTCTCCCACCCCCCTCTGTCTCTCTCTCCTTTTTCTCTCTGCTCTCTCTCTCCCTCCTCTCTCTATGTTTAGACAGTGATCCCTCTCTCATCACCTGCAGCCAAATGTCGCATAAATAAGACTGTTTCCCTCTCTCCCTCTTTCTTTCTTTCTTTCTTTCTCTCTTTCCCCTTCCTCTCTCTCACCTCTTTCTCTCTCCTCTCTCTCCTCCCTCCTCTCTTTCTCTGTCTCTCTCCCTCTCCTCTCTCCCTCTTTCTTTCTCTTTCCCCTTCCTCTCTCCTCCCTCTCTTTCTCTCTCCTCCCTCCTCTCTTTCTCTCTCTGTGTTTAGACAGTAATCCGTCTCTCATCACCTAGAGCTAAACGTTGCGTGTGACATTTTTTCCCCTCTCTCCTTCGCTCCCTCTCTGCTCCCTCTCTCCTCTCTCCTTCTCTCTCTCCGTGTTTAGACAGTGATCCGTCTCTCTTCACCTGCAGCTAAACGTCGCGTGCTTCTCTTTTATCTGAATACGTCTGTCTGCATCTCTCTTTCCTTCTCTCCTCCTCCCCTTCTCCTCTTTCGTTCCTCTCTCTCTCTCTGTGTTTAGACAGTGATCCGTCTCTCATCACCCGCAGCTAAACGTCGCGTGTTACACTTTTACCTGAATACGTCTGTCCATCGTCAGGTCCTCAAAATGGCGCCCGCGGGGACACTGATCAGCTGGATCTCCAGACGGGCCTGATAATGAGGAGGGAAAACGATCTCAAAGCAGATTCTAGTTCAGATTAAAGTGTTTTTATTGGACATGTCAGGGCAATTTACACACACTTAATATTTTTATAAAGCCCTAAAGCAGAGCTGATACATTTACAGAGCGTTTAATCATGTTCTCGTAGTTTTCTTCTTCGTGTTTGGGGCGATTCGTGTTTGAAGAATCTTTAATCGCTTATTTTGAAGACGCCATTTTGTCCATCGACTCATCGAGTCTACACCAAGTCCAACCCAGGACCAAACCAGGACTATACCAGGACTAAACCAAGGACTAAACCAGAACTATACTAAGGATTAAACAAAGATGAAACTAGGACTAAACCAGGATTAAACTAAGGACTGTACCAAGGACTAAACCAGGACTAAACCAAGACTAAATCAGGACTAAACCAGGACTATACCAAGGATTAAACAAGACTAAACTAAGGACTTAACCAGGACTAAACTAGAACTAAACCAGGACTAAACCAAAGCAAGAGCTGCAGTTTGACCCTGATGTCACTATTTCTCAAACTCAGTCATTTCCAAACCCATTTGTCTTGTTCCATTTAGCAAAGCACTTTAGCCTGTACTTATAAACAACACAGTGATCTGACCCACAGACAGGGGTCAGTGCTCCTGTCCTTCACCCGTCTCCTGTCAGGGTCTGCAGGGGTGGAAGAAGTACTTGGTTTTGTTACTTAAGTCAAAGTACAGATACCAGAGCAAAGTAAAGTACCACATGAATAAATTTACTAGTAAAAGTCTTAAAGTACCTGTATAAAAAAGTAAAAGTATCCACTCTAAAATGTACTTAAGTAAAGTACAAATACCTCAAAATTATACTTAAAGGTCCTATATTACGCTAAATTGACTCTGGAGTTGTGTTTTGTTTCATTCACACATGTTTGAGTAAAACTTTATTATTAAAAACGCTCTGTTCCACCTTGTGATGTCATGAAGTGGTAGTTAAGTCAATAGCTCATCATTTTACCTTTAGTTCAGTAGAGATCGACGATTCCAGGGCTGAAATGATCCAAATGATTCTAGTGAAGGTGTAACTCTTCTGTTTGGAGTTTGCATGTTCTCCATGTCACTGTGGCAGAGTGGTTAGCCCGTCTCCTCCTAAACACGACCAGGAAGTAGCTTAAATCATGTCTTCCTTTGTTCTCCAGCACTGTACCATATGGATAACATTACAAACACGTTTAGCCTTTGGAATAATCACTTCAGACATCTGCTTTTGTGCCCAGAGCCGCGACCTTTGACCTCTCACTGCCACAACAAATGTATTACCTCCTCTTAACTTCATTCTACAAAAAAAACAGGTTCCAGAATGGGGCTTTTTTCCATGTTTTCCGTGTTTTCCAACTCTACCGGGAATATTTAAGAAGCTGGTTCATCTTACGCACGCACAAGTTTGGCATTACTGACAGTCACGGCCAATCAGACGGCGCCTTCATCCTCCGATACCAACCCTCTGCGACTGTCTCCAGAACGGCACCCCACCATAAATCTCACCGTTTTCATGTGGTTAAGCCGAGTGTTTGTAATTTTTTCACTTTAAATTTTATCAGCTGCGCGTTTTGACCACAGTGCGTGCCTGGAATATGTTTTGGTTGTCACGGTTACTCCAGAAATTTGGATTTGTGGAGCTGGAGGTGATTTTGGTTGGAGATTGGCCAAGGCAGCTGTGCAGAGGTGGGAAAAGTGAAAGTGTGGTTTGACTTTTTAAACAAATGTCAAAAGTGGTTTGGGTCATGAAACGTGTTCAAGGCTCACGGACGAGAGAGACGGGCTAACGACTCTGCTACAAGAACACAGGGAGAACACGTGCCAGACTACGGGGAGATCAGGAGTCGAGCCCACAACCTCCTTACTGAGAGGAGGAGGCAGGCTAACCACTCTGCCACTTCGTTTTCCAGTTTTGTTTTCTTAATCGGTGATACGCGTAGGATTCAGCAGCGTTGTGACGTCATTTTGGACTAAATCAGAACTAAACCAAGGACTAAATTAAGACTAAAGACTAGAACCCACAACCTCCTTACTGAGAGGAGGAGGCAGGCTAACCACTCTGCCGCAGGAACACAGGGAGAACATGCAAACTACAGAGAGATTAGGAGTCCAGTTCAACAGAAACAACTGAATCAATAGATAAATAATCCCTCAGACAATAAATAATACTTTCAGTTCAAAAATGCAGTGCAGTAAAAGTAAAAAGTATCCACTTTAAAGTCTACTTAAAGCTGCACTCTGTAACTTTTCTGGTCTAGGGTCTGCTACCTACTTGTCTCCATGGAGTTGTTTTTGATTTGCCTGGAATGTTCCCTGGTACGACTTTAAACATGTCCATCTAGAATTTATTCATTACGGGTGTTTTTGTTGGTCAAAAATACAATAATTCCTTCTGTGAATAGTGGCGCCTCTCCACAGATCTGAGCTGTAATGTAGCGTAGTGCTGTGACCTGCTTGTCTCCCTTGTGATAGGTAGGTTTAATCTGTACTGTGGAATATTCTAGACAAAGCAGTAACATTTCCATGGAGACAAGCAGGTAGCAGAACAAGAGTCTAACAACAGACGGTACACAGACGTAGACCCATAGCGTTCAGCTCCAGTCAAATGAAGCTCATGGAGGCTTGCGGTTATAGAAGCGAATTTGGAGCTGAGTTTCATATTTGGAATTCTAACCGCGAGTATCATAGCAACAAAAGAGCCAATCAGGAGTGAAACTGTTGAAGGTAACGGCCTTTTCCGCACCATTGGTTTAGCAGGGAGCGGGTTCTTAGCAATGCTGTAAAACCTGTTGCTAACGCTAACGGGAATGATCTTGCTGATTAGTTTTAGTTATTAAAGGTCCTATATTATACAAAACTGACTCTTGTGAGCTTTAAGTCATGTTATAATGTTTCCTCCTCAAAAACAGACCTGGAGTTGTGTTTTGTTTCATTCACATGTTTTAGTCTGTCTACATCTCCAAAGCTCAAAACGCTCTGTTCCACCTCGTGATGTGATCAAGTGGTAGTTTTCAAGTGAACATCTACCTTTTATGTTTTGTTCTATAGAGATTGGTAATTCCAGGGCTGAAATTATCCAGCATTTACAGAGAGCTCGGTGATGTTTTTTCAATACAAAGTGAACTGGAGCCAGAGTCGATGGAGCCGGATGCTCCATGCTCACTTCCTGTTTGAAACACAGCAGCTAGCGGGTTAGCTATGTCCGTTTAGTAGGAGACATGCTAACCACTCTACCAGACTCAAACAAAACTCTGTCCCTCAGGCAGCGCACATACTTTGAGACAGTCTGGGGTCAGCGGCGGGTCACAGACTATTTAGATGCACAACTTTCTGGGAATTGCACCCCCAACCTCCTCCTCCGTTTACCTGATACTTTCCCTATAATTATCTTGTTTATTTTTCCAGCGTTTCGACAGGATTACCTCACCTTTCGGACTCTAAAGCTCAGACTTAAGACGAGGAATGCGTGCAGCGTTAAATGAAGTCCTTGCAGTGAGTTGTTTTGGAAGAGGGTAAATTAGCGTTGCCGTGTGTGCCGTCGATGTTTTTGAAAATATGGAAAGAATTCACGATGGAAAACCTGACGTGGCCGAAGCTGCAGGTGCATCTATAAATCTGGCCCTGAGCTCTGCTGTGGTGCAACAAGTCAAAGGCTAACAGGCTTTAGCAGTTAGCATGACCGCATTTTGTCTTCTGTGGGAGTAGTGTCCGCTGTCTTGACGTTTGGGGTTCTGGAGAAATTTGCATCCCTGGAAGTATTGTTAAAGCTACAGTGTGTAACTTTTTAGCTAAAAAATAGACTGAATAAAGGCAGTTTGTTTTTATTGCGCCAAAAAACCTAGAAAAACATGTGTCTTTACTCTCCACAAACCTGACTCCAGTTTTATTTTCTTAATTGGTTGATACGCGTAGGATTCAGAACTAAAACAAGGCTAAACCAGGATTAAACCAAGATTTAAGACTAAACCAGGTCTAACCCAGGACTAAACCAGGGACTAAACTAAGACGAAACCAGGGACTAAACCAAGACTGAAACCAAGACCAAACCAGGAGCTAAACCAGAACTAAACCAAGACTAAACCAAGACTAAACCAAGGCTAAACCAAGACTAAACCAGGGACTAAACCAGCACTAAATCAGGGACTAAACCAGGGACTAAACCAGGGACTAAACCAGGTCTAACCCAGGACTAAATCAAGACGAAACCAGGGACTAAACCAAGACTGAAACCAAGACTAAACCAGAGACTAACCAGGGACTAAACCAGAACTAAACCAAGACTAAACCAGAACTAAACCAAGACTAAACCAGGGAAACCAGGGACTAAACCAGCACTAAATTTGACACCAGTCTCTTGCTATTTTTATTGCTACTTATTTAGAATTTATTAACACCATTTATATGTTTTACTCTTTGGTATCATAACATATTGTGATGTGTGAGCTGCTGTGTCCAAGTAATTTCCCTTTGGTAATCAAAAAAGTTTGTCTAAATCTAAGTCCCTGATTGGCTATGTCAAGATCTTCATGAAACATTGGAGAAGTGTGTATTCTGGATCCCAGGTAAAAAAAAAAAAAAAAAAAGAAAACCAACATGCATTTGTTGATCTAAAATACCCCAGTAGGAAATGACTTAATTTCGTGACCCATTTTCCATACCGTAATACAGAATACAAAACTCCCCCATATGAATCAGGGAGGTGCCTTCAGGAATGCCCTGTTTGAGAATCGAACCTGGAACCTTCTTGTAGTGACTTGTAAGGGCTAACCACTTTGCTGGTACACCTGTGTTTTGCTTTGTCCTGTAGCAGACTGTCTCACAGATGTGGGGGATGCCTGTGGTGCACACGTGAAACTCTAAACTCTGTAACATTTGTGAGTCTGACCCATTTGGCTTCATGCTCTGGACTCTGCTGACTCTCCATAATAAATATCGCAGACACATATACGCTCTACACGCTCGGATACACGCTCGGATCCACGCTCGGATACACGCTCGAATACACGCTCGGATCTGTTCAGATAACTAGAGGTTTTGCTGTTGTAGCTCTCTCCAGTTGACCTAGTGGCCACTCACTGGTACTACAGCAAAAAAAATACCTCCTGCTCAGAAAGGATTTTTTCCCTTAGAGCGCAATGTCATCGAAAACTGCCCGTGTTTGGCTGACAGGGACTGACAGCGCACCTACAGTTTTCAAAAAGGTCAAATTTTGTGGCGATTTTTACCTGTTTTTAGATCATAAACTTTTTCTCAGCTCAGAGTCCTTCAGTTGTCTTAAAAACAGCTTTTTAATCGTTCGCTCCGGCTCCGCTCTGCTCCTCTCGCTCTGATTGGTCAAAGAGATCACGTGATATGCAAGATCGCATTCCTTGCACTCGCTCTGTGTGCCCAAGGGAGGAAAGAGCTCTACTGCGCATGTTCAATGGACACGGAGCCATCGAAAGTGCCGAGCCGGACGAGGATAATCTAGAGACACGAGCCACTGAACTCGGCCCATAGACTTGAATGTGCGGCCATGTTTAGACCCCGGGGTTAGGCTACATGCTACACGCTACGAGCTACATGCTACACGGTACAAGCTAACCTGTATAGATACCGTATAAACAAGAGGACTGTTAGTGTGACGTCACCCATAGAGTTTGGGTCCAGTCAAATGAATCTCACTGAAGCTAGCAGTTATAGGAGCGAGTTTAGAGCCAAGTTCCATATTTGAATTTCCGACCGTGAGTATCGTAGTAATCCGACTGGTGAAGGTAACGCTCCTCCTCACCTGCTCCGCTCGTTCAGCAGGTGGTGGGTGATTAGCAATGCTGCTAATCAAACCTCCCGCTAACGCTAACACTAGCAAGAGACACTTCAGAGAAAGAAGGCACGCCACCTCAGTCGGTTATTAAAGGTGCAGAGTAGTAGTAGTTGTGGTGTTGGCAGTAGTAGTAGTAGTAGTAGTAGTAGTGGTAAAAGTAGTAGTAGTGGTTAAAGTAGTAATTAATCTAACGATAACTTTCTAAAACTAAAGTTAAAGATGCTCTATGTAACTTTTGTGGTGGATAATCTGTCACGTTCTTGTCTCCATGGAGATGTTTTTGTTTTCCCTGGAATATTCACCATTAAGGCATTAAGTGTATCTATCAAGTTAGCAAGGTCAGCTCTGTGGAGAGGTGACAACGCTCACAGTAAGACGTGACTTTTACGTCTTTTTGGGGTTCCCGCCCCGGTCTTCTCGTTTCTTCTTGTTTCTTCTCGTTTCTTCTCATTTCTTCTTGTTTCTCGTTTTAATCCTGGTATCTGCTCTGTGTCTGGTTATTTTGTTTGGTGTTTTTGCACGAGGTCCTTGAACGTACCACAGCCCAGCGCACGTGGCACCAGCTTCCCAAAACACGACAAAAGGAATCCTGGATCTGATGAGGAACAGGTGGGATTCTACTGTGACGTTTAAAGGTCCTGCACTACACAAAACAGTAACACTTTATTATTCATCTGTCTACATCTCCAAAGCTCCAAACGCTCTGTTCCACCTTGTGATGTCATGAAGTGTTCACATGTGTTCCCTGTTTTTCCTCGGCGTGTCGTATTTGTCTTTTTAAAGCTACATTATGTAACTTTCTAGAGGTACCGCCTGCATTATTCCATGGAGACAGAAGGTGAAAGCCGTACTTTGGAACATTCTACATGAACATGGATAGGTTTAATAGGCCCTACTACTACTACTACTATTACTTCTACTACTACTACTACTACTACTACTACTACTACTACTACTACCGTACTACTTCTGCTACCACCACTAGAACGATAAGAACAACAAGAACTACTACTAAACTTGAGTAAATATTCTAAGTTATAAAATTGTACTCATGGTCCTGTTGCTACTACTACTACTACTACTACTACTACTACTACTACTACTACTACTACTACTACACCACAGGATAATTATTCTTTATGTTGAAATCATGTAAACTGCAGATTGATGATTGTTTGCAGTGTAGAAATCTAAATCAACTTTATTTACATTTCCCGTCCTTTGTATTTCCCCATTCGTCTATAACCGACTCATCCCTGACTAAACAACTCGCGTACGTAAATATATCCAGATACTATTTCTTAATCACCACCGAACTTCCTCTAAGAATTCCCCTAAACGCCATTCTGTGTTTCAAAAGCACCACTCGTTCCTGGAAAATCTACGACTGATTCAAGCCCCGTCACAACCTGCAGAAGTCCTAAAGTTTAACCAGAGCTGGAGACTGGTCAGACTCTACGGTGGAGTTTGTTTTACGGTTCATGTCTCTGCAATTACTGGAACTATCCACGTGAAACAAAAACTGGCACAAAGTTCAGCCTCTTCTCCGTCAAAATACCCCTTCGTCTTATCCCTACCCCTTGGTTTTGCGCGTTCATGTGAGGGCAAGGGGTGTCCAGATTCTAATTTTGATCACGGGCTAGGACCACGACCTAGGGCTACATACCCCTTGAAACGAAGTAAACTCTGAACCAGACTTGAAACTAAGGGGTTATATAGAGTTATATAGAGTTATACACAGATATACAGAGTTGTATAGTGTTATTCAGAGTTTTATAGAGTTATCCTGAGTTCCATAGAGTTATACAGAGTTCCATAGAGTTATAGAGAGTTATACAGAGTTCTGTAGAGTTCTAAGCTGAGATCCTTCTGAAACATGCCATCATGAGTCTGGAGAACATGGACGGGAGCTCTCGGTGTCTTGGTGCCGCAGAGACAAAGTTCTCTGGTATCCAAACAATGTCTCTGGTTTTCATCTGGTTTTGGAGCGACTCAAAAGCACAAAACTCATAAATTTGATTAAGTTCAGGGGAAAGAAGTTACAAAAACAAGAGAAAGAAGAAAAGAAAAATACACACAATTCAAGTGTGTATCCTCTGCTCCATCTGACCCTCTCCTCTACTACTACTACTACTACTACTACTACTACTACTACTACTACTACTGTTACTAATGGTACTACTGCTACTACTACTACATCTACTAGTGCTACTACTACTACTGCTGCTACTACTAGTACTACTATTGATACTTGGCAGTGACATCACGCTGGGGGTGTTCTGCATGTGCGTTTATGCAGGAACGTTCAGCTGTTACCATGGAAACACAATGAGCAAACACAGACAAAAACGTTTTAAAACTCCAGTAAAAACACGGATTTAAAGAGCACATTTTCAGGTTCAAAATGTGCTCAAAGTTGTTTTTGGAGTGATTCATGTGATTCATGTTTGAGTCATCTTTAATCATTAATATTTTCAAGACGCCTTTTTTTTTTTTTTTTTGACATTTTCACCACCACCAGCACCGGCATACAGCCACTGTTCTGTGTTTTATTTTCTTTCTCTGTGACACACGTAGGATTCAGCAGCGTCTCGTAGTCATTTCGGTCCAAATGATAAAAAACGTTTATGGCGACGGCAGCTCCATAGAACATATATATGAATGGACACAGCTAACGCACTAGCCGCCGTGTTACAAACAGGAAGTGCACTGGTTTTAAAATAAGCGATCTTAAAATGTTTGTATTAACCCGCTCTACATGATCCTGAGTTTTTCATTTCGCTATTTTGTCCCTAAATCAAAATATGAACATAAATATGGACCAATCAGACGCCTTCATTCCCTGAGGTCGCTCCTGTTACCATGAGCAACAGGTTTGATTGACAGCTAGCGTATTTTGTTGCTAAGTAAGCTCCTTCCACCGTCGTTTATTTATCCAATGACAGCACAACTTTTCCGCTGCCATTTTGTTCATAGATTTAACTGTGTTGGCTGATTGTGCGTCAGGCAGTGCGTCTAACTACTTAGTTGTTTAGACAACTTATTTTCAGGTTGTTGTACTTTTTAATTTGTTCTATAAGTCTTAAAATATAGCGGTACAGGTTTATTTACATTTCGTCATGGCTTTTTCAGTATTTAATTGTGCTAAAAGACTTTCGAAGACCCCAATGTCCAGTTTTTCCAGTAAGTAAAATAAATAAAATAAACTGATAGTAATTGATTTATTAGTTAAATAAGCCGTACGGACGTGTAGTAGAATAAAAACCTAATGTAACTATCATGTGTTCAGATTAAAAAAAACAAAACACCAAACTACTACGCTCTCCAGTGAGAAGGGCGGGCACATTTAACAACCTCAGTCATGATTGGCTCTTGCGGTTGCTATGATACAAATATGGAGTCTGGCTCCAAATTCACTCCTGTAACCGTTGGCAACAGGAGCATCAATGATTAGCTGTAATAAAATCAGCGCACTTGTTTCTTTTATTCCGTCGTTTTAATGAATATTGTGATTTAAAGCGTCCAGATTCGAACAGAATGATCCCCGGCTGCCATAGATTATAAGTATAGAGCACAAACAAGCACAGTATGTCTTTAAAGGTTATGAAAAGCAGTGTTTGTTTTCGTATTATTCCATGTTTTAGTCGTATCCACCACATGAGTGAACCACAGAGACTTTTCCACATTCTCTCGGACACGACGGCTCTAAATCAGAGACGGCTCGTGCTTCTCTGACAGTTTCACGTCTCTTTCGTAACTCGGTCCCCACATAAAACACGTCCACAATAAAAAGATTCAGAGAAGAAAAACTCGGCTTTTATGGATTTCATTAAGATCCGACTGCAAAAACTACCACTGATTTATCCTCCTGCTGTTTATTATGACAACATACTACTACTACTACTACTACTACTACTACTATTACTGCTACTACTACTACTACTACCACTTCTACTACTTCTAGAGCTGCTACTGCTACTACTACTATGGCTGCTACTGCTACTACTAATACTACTACTACTTCTAGGGCTTTTTCATTTAAAATCAACATTTAAAGGTCCCGTATTATGCAAAATTTACACTTTAAGTTGTGTTTTAATGTTGTTTCCTCCTCAAAAACAGACCTGGAGTTGTTTTGTTTCATTCACATGTTTGAGTAACTCTTTATTATTAGTTTGTTTACATCTCCAAACCTCAAAACGCTCTGTTCCACCTTGTGATGTCATGACACAGTAGTTTTCAAGTAAACAGCCTCAGAACCTTTAACCCCGTAGGAGCTGCAGCCTTAGATCCTCAGGCAGGTCCTTGTTAGTTGTTCTAAAGTCCAGGCTCCGGACTAAAGGTGATGGATCCTTTTCAGTCCAGGCACCTCGGCTTTTGGAACAACCAGCCTGAGGAAATAAGAATCACACCATCAGTATCATCTTTTAAATCACGTCTTAAAACCCAAAAATCGGTTGTTTTAGCTTGATTTTATTCTTTATTTCAATTTTTTTTTTTTAATTTACGTATTATAATTACTTGAACTGCTTGCACCGTTGTCTCTTTTTGTGCTTTTTTATGCTTTTCTGTTGTTATTTGTGGCTTGTACAGCAGCTCCTTTTACCTTTAGTTCAGTCGAGATCGGCAATTCCAGGGCTGAAATGATCCAGATGATTCTAGTGAAGGTGTGTGGAGTTTAAAAACACAGTGGAGCACTTCCTGTATCACCACATGACATCACAAGGTGGAGCAGTGAGAGTGTTTTCAGTCTGAGAAATGACATTAGGACATCGATCTTACACGGCGTAGAATGGGCTCTTTAAGGACTCCAGTGTTTTCCAGGGAGAACCTTAAAGGCCCTGGAGGTGTTTCGAGGACAGGAGTTTGTGTCAGAAGTTTGTTGTTTATTTTCAGGTGGAATATTTTCACGTCTGATGCAACAGGAGAAACAGATGAGATTAAGAATGTTTACGAGCCAGATCCGTGTTTGGCCCCAGCCGCCTCCGTACGTAACTCGAACGTAAACGGAGCCAACGCGCAGATTAGATTAAAGATGTTTCCTTTAACGAGGATGTGTGAAAGAATTCCTAGATTTCCAAAATAACGGCGCTGCTTCCAAAAGGAGAATTTATTTTGAAATATTAAGTTACTCTAAAAATGTCATTATGAAAGTGAATCTCCGTTAGTTTTTCTGAACAGACGAGATGAGCCGGAGGTACGAGGGTCACAGACGATCAGAACCTCCACCAACCAGAAGGTTTGAGGACTGATTCCCCATTGGACCAAGTTCTGTCATGGTGTCATTAGGCAAGACACTTCACCTCTACACTACTACTACTACTACTACTGCTCCTACTGCTACTACTGCTACTATTGCCGCTACAACTACTGCAGCTAAAACTACTACTACTACTATCCACAGCCTGTACGCAGAACTGAACTAAGTAATTGTGACGTCACCCACAGTGTTCGGCTCCTTTCAAATGAAGCTCATTGAGGCCAGCAGTTATAGCGGCAAATCTGCAACCAGGGCCCATATTTGGAAATCCGAGCGTGAAACCAAAGAGCCTCCGGTTAGTGGGTTAGCTGTGTCCATTTATATTTACGCTCTGATCCAAATTTGTACCGTCCAAAACAGGAAATGAGCGTCTTGTAGTTCTTCTAATTTGAACATGAAAAAACTACAATTACACAACAGACTCTGGAACAGGATAATTACTGGTGTGACTGTGAACCAGGAATGAGTCTGCACCACATTCCCCGACGCTCAAACATGGACTCTCAGTTTGAACATAACAATTTGCACATTCCTCTGGCCTATTCTACATCTTTCTCTCCTTCTCTTCCCTCTCTCTTTCCTTCTCTTCCCTCTCTCTCTCCTTCTCTTCCCCCTCTCTCTCCTTCTCTTCCCTCTCTCTCTCCTTCTCTTCCCCCTCTCTCTCCTTCTCTTCCCTCTCTCTCCTTCTCTTCCCTCTCTCTCCTTCTCTTCCCTCTCTCTCCTTCTCTTCCCTCTCTCTCTCCTTCTCTTCCCTCTCTCTCCTTCTCTTCCCTCTCTCCTTCTCTTCCCTCTCTCTCTCCTTCTCTTCCCTCTCTCTCTCCTTCTCTTCCCTCTCTCTCTCCTTCTCTTCCCCCTCTCTCTCCTTCTCTTCCCCCTCTCTCCTTCTCTTCCCCCTCTCTCCTTCTCTTCCCCCTCTCTCCTTCTCTTCCCTCTCTCTCTCCTTCTCTTCCCTCTCTCCTTGTCTTCCCTCTCTCTCCTTCTCTTCCCTCTCTCTCTCCTTCTCTTCCCTCTCTCTCCTTCTCTTCCCTCTCTCTCCTTCTCTTCCCTCTCTCTTTCCTTCGCTTCCCTCTCTCCTTCTCTTCCCTCTCTCTCTCCTTCTCTTCCCTCTCTCTATACTCTCTCTTTCCCTCTCTCTTCCTCTCTGTCTCTTATCCCTTCCTTTCTCTGTCTCTCTCCCTCCATCTCTCTCTGTCTCTCTTATCTCTTCCTTTCTCTTCCTCTCTCTGTCTGTCTCTCTTTCTGTCTCATCTCTTCCTTTCTCTGTCTCTCTCCCTATATCTCTCTCTCTGTCTCTTCCTTTCCTCTAATCTCTTTCTCTCATCTTTATCTCCCTGTTTCTCTTTTTTCTGTCCTCCATCTCTTATTCCCCATTTCCTCTCTCTACCATCCCCCTCTTTTCTTTCACTCATCTCTCTTCTTTCGTCACCCTTCCATTCTCTCCATCTGTCTCTCTCTCCCTCATTCCCTCCTTCTCTCGCTCCCTTCCTCATCCTTTCCCTCTCACTCCTCTCTCTCTTCACCCCCATCTATCCCTCTCTCCATCCGTCTTTCCACCCCACCTTTGTCCCTCCACTCACTCCATCTTTTCATCTCTCTCCTTCTCGCTCTCCCTAATTCCATCCCTCTCTCTATCCCCATCTTCTCTCTCTCTCCATCCTTCTTGCCACCCCTCCTTTCGCTCCCTCTCCCTCTTTTCATCTCTCTCCTTCTCTCTCTCTCCTCCCTATTTCCATCTCTCTTCTCTCCCTCTCCATCCCTCTCTCTATCCCCATCTTCTCTCCCTCTCTCTCTCCATCCTTGTCTGCCTCTCTCTCTTCCTATTTCTATCCCTGTCCTCTCTCCCTCTTTCCTTCCATCCCTCTTCTCCCTCTGTGGTCCATGCAGAGGTCATGGAAGCTACAATTCGTTGGAAAAAATGTGGAAAACTCTTAAGTAACAGAAAAGAGTTTGACCTGAGCACGAACGAGAGGAAAAACACACTCATCTGAACCAGTCACTCCGTAGAAAACCATTTATGTAAGAAAAGAATGTTTAAAAAAAGGAATAATTTGGATAATTTCAGCTCTGGAATTCCCGATCTCTACTGAACTAAAGGTAAAAGAAACTTGAAAACTCCCACTTCATGACATCACGAGGTGGAACAGAGCATGTAAACTTAAACTTAAATGTTAATATTGTATGTAATTGTAAAAACAGCGTTAAAATGTTCGGATCTGCTCCTGTACGTGTCGCTCGTCGTTTTTGGGACAATGGTTTAAAAGAGACACAAAATCACAGCCGAACTTCCCCAAATTACACAGACCTCAGCGGGTTTGGGAAAGAAAATAACCCGAGAGGAGCAGCGTTCATTTAACATGAGTAGAATTCCTGTGACATGGACTCAGATCCCGCCCAAGCCCAGGATCAAGGCCGGACTACAGACCCACCCTGGAATTAGTCTGGGTTTGGACTCAGCCGGGACTATGCGGGACCAGACCAGAATGTTACTGTCCATTATTTGAGTTTGTGGTTTGGGAGAGGACGGGTTTATAAATGACAAACAGGAACAGTAGTCCAAATATTAAATCAGGAGAAATCAATGTTTGTCTTTTAAAATGATCCAGTGGGGAATGATTTGAGAGTCTGGGCTAAATTATTCCAAAGGATGGGCCTCTGGACTTGAGTGTTCTTTGATTTGTGGATGTTTTGCACAGGGAAAGATAAAAGTGTCTGCAGTGTCTCGTACTGGAGGTGTGAAAATCTGAAGAATAAAGAAGTTCTCAAAAGATCTGGGAAAAACACTGGACAAATGCACGTACTCATACATGAACAGACAAATGTTTGATTTAAATATTGTCAAAATACAGAGGAGCAGATGAGGACAGTCTGTGGGAATAATTCTTAAAAAATACTTTTGTTTTAATATAATGTTGTTGAGATATACAGTATTTTACTTGTAGTAGCCCAAAACATGTTAAAACACACGATTAAAGGATAGATTAAACTAATATAACGTCATCATGCAAGCAAACTTTACTCAAAATACCAGTGGATTTCCACATAAAGGACTGAGAAGTTAAAGAAGTTTTTTATTCGGTCGTGTTGAATGTGAGGAGAATGTTCTAGAGGTGATGTCTTCTGCTTTTGAGGGACATGTGCTACAGATTATGGGCTGTGGTTGGATCATTCCAAGTTTGGACAGAGGTTTTTCACGCTCTATTTTCTAGATTAAAACAGAATGTAGAAGGGACGGGCTGCTCAGGAAAAGAAGTAGTAGTAGTAGTAGTAGTAGTAGTAGTAGTAGTAGTAGTAGTAGTAGTAGTAGTAGTAGTAGTAGTAGTAGTAGTAGTAGTAGTAGTAGTAGTAGTAGTAGTAGTAGTAGCCTCTGAATCGACTGCACAGGTTGAAAAGCACCTGAGTCTGAGTCTGTGCAGCTGAACAAACACGACTCCACCTCCACCTCCTCTGACTTCCTGTTCAAACAAAAGAACTGAGCAGGAAAACAGAGAGACGGAGGAGAAGAGGAGAGGAGAGAGGAGATGGAGAGGGGGAGGCGAGGAGAGGGAGAGAAGACAGGAGGGAGAAAAGAGAAGAGTGAGAGAGGAGGAGAGGGAGAGAAGAGAGGAGGGAGAGAAGAGAGGAAGATAGAGAGACAGAGACAGGGAGGAAGAGAGACAGGAGAGAGGGGGGGCGAAGAGAGGGAGAGAAGAGAAGAGCGAGAAAAAAGAGACAAGAGGAAGAGAAGAGAGGAAGATAGAGAGACAGGGAGGGAGAGAGACAGAGGAGAGAGAAGAGAGGAGACAAGGAGAGGGAGGAGAAGAGATAGAGAGAGATGGGGATGAGGAGAGGGAGAGAAGAGAGGAGGGAGAAAAGAGAAGAGGGAGGAGGAGACAGGCAGGGTGAGAGAAGAGAGGAGCTACAGAAGAGAAAAGAGAGAGAGTGAGAGAGAGAAGAGAGGAGAAAGGAGATTGAGAGAGAGAAGAGACGGGAAGGGAGGGAGAGAAGAGAGGAGCTACAGAAGAGAAAAGAGAGGGAGGGAGAGAGAAGAGAGGGAGATTGAGAGAGAGGAGAGGGGAAAGGAGGGAGAGAAGAGAGGAGATAGAGAAGAGAGGAGGGAGAGAGAGAAAGAAAGACGCGGGGTGGGAGTGGGGGATGAGGAGAGGGAAGGGAGTAGCGGGGAGAGGGAGTAGAGAAAGAGAAGAGAGAGGGGGAGAGGAGAGATGGAGAGGAGGAAGCCATGAAACAGACTGTTTAAAAAATGAACATGGCTAACCACTCTTCCGGCTCCTTCCACTCTGGCTCCAGTTCACTTTGAATCACCCGAACGATTCTCGTGAAGGAGTACGGAGTTTGAAAACACGTTCTCCACATCCATCTCTCCTCACACTTGTCTTTCTTACCCAGGGTCAGCTGGTGCAGGCCTCCACGGCTCTGGCTCTGCCCCAGGACCCCCTCTCTCCGCTGGGGCAGAGCGGCGGGTTTGGCCCCTGTTCAGATCCTGGAGGTTTCTGTCCACTTCCCCTTGGCTCGTCTGATCCTGTCTGAGCTTTCACTGTGCACTCAGCTGATTTCAAACACCATTCCCACGCTAAACACGGAACTGGAGCAAGAGACGGAGCAGGAATTTTGTCCGAGTCAGTGTGTACATTTCACATCCAATAAAAATCAGATAACCAGAATAAAGGGGTGTTTTAAATCAGCTTTTTGGAGCTTTCGGCCATGTTATAACGTCACCTACGCTCCTGCATGACAATTCTCCACAAATACACAAAAGCATGACACAAAACAACACACTACAACTTCACAAACCTGGTGCGATGTGCAGTAGTTTCATTAGTTTCATTGTGCTTGCTGATTGTGTTGTGATAACGCTCTGAACGGGGAGGGGCTTAGCGCAGAGAGCACAGGGAGGGGGGCGTCCTTTCTGATCTATGTTCTTTTGTTTCATTCACACATGTTTAACGCACAAACCCTGCGCATTTAGACTGAGTTCTAATCTCGAAAACACTCGTGATGTCATGCGGTGATACAGGAAGTGCTCCACTGTGTTTTTAAACTCCGCACACCTTCATTTTCTAGAATCATTTGAATCATTTCAGCCCTGGAATTGCAAATCTCGACTGAACTAAAAGTAAAAATGAAGCTGATAACTTGAAAACTACCACTTCATGACATCACAAGGTGGAACAGAGCATTTTGAGCTTTGGAGATGTCGACAGACTAATAATAAAGTGTTACTCAAACATTTTTTTTTTTTTATTTAACAATTGTGCATCAAAACAACACAAAAAGTACAATACAATACACAATATTCCACTTTTCAAAATGCACAATCCTTTTATTTAATTTCCTATTTTTCAGTTTTAAATTTCCTATCGAGTGTAAATACATTTTTAAATCTGTTACCTTAAAATTATGCCAAGAGATCAGTTTTTCACTCTCACTTCATTTTAGGAATGTAATATTTTGCTAGAATAATAATTAAATTCATTAGATAAATTTCATCAGAAGAATATTTATCACATTTAAGCAATATTTCAGTTTTTTGCCTAATATTCCACGTAAATAATCTTGCAAATCTGGCCAAAATCTGTGTAACTGGGGACATTCTACAAACACATGTTCAGTACTTTCACCATCAGCCTGAAAAAAAAAAGCTCTGGTTCGACATATTTGGAAGAAAACGACAGATTTTATTACTGAAACACGTGGGAATGAAACAAAACACAACTCCAGGTCTGTTTGTGATGAGGAAACTACACGAAAACACAACTTAAACCTCACAAGAGTCCGTTTTGTGTGATATAAGAGCTTTAAACACTTTAGCAGTAATAAGAAACACCACTTTAAACGATATACGAACATGACTCCACTGTACACACAGCTGTAAATTTTGTGACTTAACATTATCCTAAAATCTTGGCACCAACTTTCTGAAATAACATTAAAGAAAAGTGGCACCTCCCATCCTCTGAACATAAACCAAACGTCCAAACTCCTCGTCCAGTGCCCAGTTTGGTCTTTTATTATTAAGGTGGTATGTTTTTTGTCCCGGGGGAGGTGAGGTCACTGCACTCCAGAGTTTGACTACTGTGGACACCCATGCAGCTCTCACACCAACTCAGCTCCACCTTAAGGTTTATAAACAAAAATATTTTACAACTTAGCAACCGTTTCATAGGGACAAGCAATCGCTGGGTTTATAGTCTGCTAAATGAGTCTAAAAATCACATCCAGATTTCATTTAGGACCTCGGTGGGCTCCGTTTGGTCCTGTTCTAGTCCTGGTTTAGTCCTGGTTTAGTTTCAGGTGTGTGCGCACAGTAATTACGCCATGAAGTTGTTCAAATGAGGCTAAAAACAATAACTGCTTCACCGTCAAAGTTGTTAATCAAATCAAAAAAGTGGCACTCAAATATTCTCTGGTCACATTTCGCCTGGATTGATGCATCATAGGTAGAAAGTCCACACACCATGAATGAGCCACGTCCACATTAAAGGGCCCATATTATAATATAGATTTTTGTTTACTCTTCACAAAGAGACCTGGAGTTGTGTTTTGTTTTTCAGGAAGTGCTCCGCTGTGTTTTTAAACTCCACCTTCACTAGAATTATTTGGATGATTTCAGTCCTAGAATTGCAGATCTCGACTGAACTAAAGGTAAAAACACTTTTTGAGCTTTGGAGATGTAAACAGACAAGAGTCAATTTTGGATAGTATAGGACCTTTAAAAACTAAAATGATCACGTCTGAGTTACCCCCCGATGTCATGAAGTGATTAAACTGTCCGAGAATCAGGAAGTGTGCGCTTAACATGCTATTTGATGTTAGCATTACCAAGACAGCAAACTCCACTCTGGTCTCTGAAAGTTGTGAAAAACGCTACTAAAGAGATTTTTATTTATTTATATTTCTTTTGTTTTTTATTTTTTTGTTCATTTTTTGAGGTGGTGTTTGAGTCTCTACAAAGAGCTGAACTCGTTGTTTTTTCATGTTTTTAAGACTGTAAAAATCAGCCACAGAAACTTGAAGTTATGTCACAGAGTTAAACAGAAGGGTCTGGAAAACTGGTCTGGAATCCATCTTCATTTATCACAACAACATTCCTTCATAACTCATTTATACAAAATGTAATTAGCCTGTTAACAAGAACATTTCACGAGCTTCTAAATAAAAACTCACCAAAACAAAGAGTTAAACTGATACGACAATGTTCCCAGGTTGTTAACACGTTTATGATTTCATACGAGACAAAATGAAAAGAGACAGGAATCCAAAATATCCTCCGAGCAACAACAAACTCTGCTGATGGGAACAGGCCCGTAAACTAGCATGTCATTAGCGCCGCGGTTAGCTAATTGGGATAATGGTACGTTAGCGGGTAGAAGGTGGATTTTTATGTGAACAAAGTGGCTACTAGCTAATGGTGTGGAAAAACGGACTGGATTTTCCCATAACAACTTAAGCCTTCAATAAACGTAGCAAATAGATGCTAAAGATGCTAATCCCCGCAAGAAGTTTATATACTAGAAAACCAGTTAGCGTCGTGGTTGGTTAATAGGTATGATTATGCGTTGGCTGGTAAAAGTTCTGTTTTTATTTGCTAAGAAAGCTTTTAGCTAATGATGCTTTTAGCTAAATGTGGAAAATTTGGCTAAACTGACGAGGTTCAAGCAGAGACGTGTAATTAGTTTGGTGCTAACGCTATCAACCACTTAGCAACTCAGCTAGTTCGTGAAGATTCTGGAACACTGAAGCCAGGCCCATTACTCTAAAGCCGTTAGCATTAGCGCTTAAAATTAGTAAACTCTGAATAATCCAGAGGGTGTCAGCCTGTACCAACAAATCCGCCACGTTTAGGCGACGACAAAGCCTCGTGTAAAATCACTGCTGAGTCTGTAAACCTTTTGTTGTTTTATTTTCATATTTTCATTTCATAATTCGCCTGTACAAGCAGCATCTGAGCTAACGACTCACTCACTTTCAGTTCAGCTTTAGCCTGTGAAGTCGTGCGTCTGGTGAATAAATCTGTACTCGATTCTGTGTAGAAACACCACCAGGTAAATGACGTATCTTGAATTAAACATTTATATACTTTTATAATCTTCATTTATATGTGAAGGAACGTAACTCCAGGTAGTAGAGACAGACCGATATGTGGGCTGGCCGATATATCTGACCAATATTTGAGCCTTAAATCTCCAGCACAGACCGATATTTTGTTTTGGTCAATCTGCTGCCTAACAAAATGCACACAAAGCTTTATTTTAACACTTAGGAATATGAATATCTTAAAGGGCTGTGGCTGAGTTTGTAGTAAATTTAATAAATAATTTGAGGAAAATAATAAAAATAGTCTCTACCTATTGGCCCAGAAATATCGGCAGATCTTATTGGCCATCGGTTGCTCTAAATTCGAAACAATCGTCATCTACCTTGGAAAAACCCGATGGAGAAAGTCAATAAGGTATAAGATGCTAAAGATGCTAATCATAACATTGCAGAGATTAGCTCATATTACTTACTGTTCCAACTACTCCACCTCATATTTAATACTTTTTACATCTTAAACTATTGTGTATTGTACTCAAACTCATAAATAAACACACCCATCGCGTGTCTGATTCTGTTTTCCTGTTTTGAATTTCCCATTACAGCAAACTTCATTCAAAACACACCCAAGGCTAACGTGCTAACTCCTCCTTTCAGCACTAGCTTTGTATTAATCTACCCAGAATGAAATTAGCTGCAATTTAGCGCTCAAATTCTGTAGACGAAGCCATACTGTACCTCCGCTGTAGTGATGTCACCCACAATCCCTTTCACCTGCGTCCCTGTTCAGATCGTCAGTGTGGTTGAAAACGTTGTGCAACCCGCTCCGTTCCTGTTGGAAATTTGATCTTTGGTTTTTAGGAGGGCGCACCTGTCAGCCCGGACCACACACGCAGACCAGTGAAAATCTGTTCTAATAAACCACAGACGCAAAAGTCCCTGTGAGGACGGCCAGGGCGCAGAGTGCAGACAGGGGCAGATGGCAGGTGAGAGAAGGAAAGGTGGTGTTGGATTCTTCTAGAAGAAAATAATATTTAATACAGAGTAGAAAGGAGCTGTGCCTGATTTTTACTGTCTTAAAAAACGTGAAACTTTACAACTTTCAGAGATCAGAGCAGAGTTTTGCCTTCACAGTATAATGCTAACAACAACTAGCATGCTAACTGTGCACTGCCTGATGATCGGACATTAAAACACTTTATAATTAGACGCACACAAGCTCTTTTTACAATACAATAAAATGTTCAAGTATACCTGGGTAAAAGTGATGCTAGGCCCCTTTAACCCGGGTTAAAGCACTGGGAAGCTAGCTGAAAGCACTGCTCTCTTAGAAGCTCTCTTACTCACATTAGACTTAAATCTGAGCTCCTGAAAATGTGTTGTTTAGACTTCGACTTCGACTTTATTGATCCACAAGGGAAATTATTTGGACACAGGACCTCACACGTCACATTATATTACAAAAATATAAAAATTATAAGAAACTTCGAAATAAAATAGCAAGAGACTGGAGTCAAATAAGACAAATTATATAAATGTTTGTGCAGTAAGTAAAAACAAATACTGTAATATAAATACAGTATATCACAGTTATACACAAGAGGTCGTAAAGAAACAGAGAAAAAATGATCTGATGATTGACAGAAACACTTTATTATCTGTTACATAAAAGTGAGTTGTTGTAGGGAGTATTATCTGTTACATAAGAGTGAGTTGTTGGAGATTTTAAGATGCTAAATGCGAAACATTTTTTTGGCTAATGTCTCTCTACATTTTTGCACTCTTGCCACATACAGGGCATAGCTAACCTGCTAGCCACCACATTCCAAACAGGAAGTGAGCATGGGTGCACTTCTGGCTCCACTGACTCTGGTCCATTTCACTTTGTATTGAGAAAACGTCGCTGCGCTACATGATCCTGGTGTTTTTATTTCACTATTTTGTCCCTAAATCAATTCCTATTCCTAACACTGAACTCTGCTCCAAAGTCATTCCTGTAACTGCTAGCCTCGTGAGCTTCATTTGACTGGACCCGAACACTGCTGGTGACGTCGCACACAAAACACATTTTCTTACAAACTTGTTATTCTTGCACTTTCAGAAACAAACTCTTTTTTTTTTACAGAAGTATATGGTACACTTCACCGATCTGCTCCTTTGACTTTTTCACTCGTTAAATCCAAACAGGAAGCAGCGGCTGGACCTTAAAATACTTCACACCTCAATGCGGTCACACCTTTACACGCTCTTCACGCTAACTGCTAACTGTGTGATTTTCAAAGTAAAGTATGACGTCACAGCAGGGACAAACTTCATACACGTGTGGGCTGTAAGATTAATGTGCAGAGGATTTACTGTGGAGGAGGAGGACTGACAGGGAATCGATATTTCTCCCACGTGAAGTTTCAAACGGGATAATGAATCTGAACAGAGTGACTCGTTTATGCTCCAGGGAATTCCACCGATTCCAAAGGGAACGCTGTGGGACTTTCAGGAGCTGCAGGAGTTGTAGTTACCCGAATTTGTAAAAGAAAAGTAAAACAAATTCCACTTGTGGGTTAAAATGCTCTGACTGTAGTATTAGTACTATAGTATTATCTAAGTAGCCTAGGAGATGTCAACTGTAGTAGTAGTAGTAGTAGTAGTAGTAGTAGTAGTAGTAGTAGTAGTAGTAGTAGTAGTAGATAGTTAAAATGAGTAGTTGTATAAGTACCAAATTAAAATGGTAATGCTAATGGGATTTTCAGTAGTAGTAGTAGTAGTAGTAGTAGTTGTTGTATTTTAGTAGTAGTAGTATTTTAGTATTGTAGTAGTTATCGTAATTTGCAATAGAAAACCAAGTAATCTATGGGTTAAAATGTACTGTATAATTTATACAGTAGTAGTAGTAGTAGTAGTAGTAGTAGTAGTAAAACACTGAATCATCCTTTTAAGACGTAAGTATTTGTTTACTAGACCTGTGTCCGGTCCTTCTCTTTGTTCTCCAGACTTCCTGCTGTTACTGACGCTGAACTGTAAAACTCAAACAAAAGTGTGGATGCCTTTTGTCCCTCTGAGCCACCGTAAAGTCACAGTCAGAGTCTGGATCACTGTTTTATGGACAGTTTGTCTCAAGAATAATGAAACTGTTCGAACAAAAGTTGTATTTAGAGTGATTCATGTTTGAGTAATCTTTATTCTCCTGTAAATTTAAGACGTCATTGCTCTGACCTACCCCCATTTTCACCACCGCTGTGACGTACTTCTTCAGTTTTATTTTCTTAATCACGTAGGATTCAGCGTCTCGTATCATTTTGGTACAAATTAATAAAAAAACGTTTGGCTCTTTTGTGAGGAGGAGGCCACAGAATGTGTCGCTTTGTTGTGACGATGTTTACGCCATCGTACCGCAAACGGGCTCCACAATTGTCCAACTTGTTTTAGATCAAAATTGTGGTGTAAAAAGTCCAAATTATGACAAAATTAACCCCGGCTGTCATAGATTAGAACACACAAGCACAATAGGTCTGCTTTAAATAGGAAGTGAACATGGGGGGGCGCTTCAGGCTCCATCGACTCTGGTTCCAATTCACTTTGTCATGAAAACTTGACTCAGACTTCTCATTTTGGTCTTAAAATGTTCTTATTAACCCGCTCTACATTTTTATTTGACTGTTTTTTCCGTAACTCAAGATGTAAACTTTAAAAACAGACAGATCAGGTGCTTTCTTTCTCTGAGGACACTCCCACTAACGTTGGCAACAGGTTTGATTGGCTCTTTGGTTGCTATGATACTCGCGCTCATAACTCCAAATATGGAACTCTTCTCTAAATTCGGTCCTATAACCGCTAGCCTCGTGAGCTTCGTTTGACTGGAGCTGAACACTGCTCTGACCCGTCTCCAGCTCAGGTTGAACTCTCGTTGTCATGTGAACGCAATTAACCCACTTCACCCGGAGACATTAGCGGGAGAGTTGGTAAAGTCCGGCCCATCCGGTTAAAGTCATGTCCGAGTTCACACAGTCACACCTATTGTACCAGGCCAACTTCCTCCAACTTCCTCCCCACGCCCGCCCCTTTAAGACCCACCTCTGCGTCCCTTTAACGAGCCGCTATCAGGCAAGTTCATTTCCTGTTCTCAAGAGCGCACTTCCTGTACCAGAGGAAGTGACTAAACACTCTAAATTCACTCTATACTACTAGTACTACTACTACAACTACTACAACTACTACAACTACATTTGATGTAACTTAAAGTGCTATTACTAGTTATTATTAGTGCTGGTACTACTACTACTACTACAGCTACTACTACTTCTATTACTGCTACTACTTACTCACTTTAACTACCACTTATATTTTATTTTATCAGGGGAGGCAATAACAGCATAAGGCCTTGTTTTTCTTTACAAAAACAGTGTTTTTTAAGCTAACTGTATTTTCACACCTGCCTGATTTGTTACCTCAGTGCTGTACACTGGAGGGCTATAAGCAGCTAGCCCAAATTGGTTTTACTGAATGTAAACATTGTTGCTCCTTGCTAACTGCTTGTTTCAGTGCTTGCGGTTGCAGTTTGGTACGTGAGATCTTGACTTTTCTCACATAAAACTTGAGTATTTTCCCCATACATTTCTGTGACGATAGGGAAAGTGTGGACAGGGAGCTGAAGAGGCTGCCAATTTTAGCTTTAACGGCATGTTTCATTTTAGTATTGTCTGCACATTTTTTTATGCTTATGTCCCAATTTAGATCTGGTTTAGTCCTGCTTTGGTCTCAGATTTGCTCTAGTAAACCAGGATTAATTGATGTAGTTTTAATTAGTCCTGATTTAGACTTGGTTTGAATCTCTAGACCTGGTTTTGTCCTAGTTAGCCCTAGTTCAGTCCAGATTTAGTCCTATTTTAGACTTTAAACCTGATGTAGTTTTTGTTGGTGCTGGTTTAGTCCTGATTGGGTTTGATTTCATAATTGTATAAGTGGTTTGTTTTGTTTTGGAGTCTTTAGTCCTGGTTTAGTTCTGTTCTGTACCTGATTTGTTTAGCCCAGTTTTAGTCCAAGAGTAGAACTAGTTTATTCTACATTAAAGGTCGACTATGAAACTTTTCTGGTGGAGTTTATTCTCACAGAGATAGAATTTTCCACAGTATGGCATTAGGCCTAGTTTTCCCCACAGAGACAAGCAGGTAGCACCACAAGGCCAAATTACAGGTCAGGTCTGTGGAGTGGGGAGCCAGCTCACGATAAGTGCCAAACCTGTTATTTAATAAATGACATTTCTGCGGAGACGAGCAGAAAAGTTACGTAGTGTGTGTTTAAATTGTGGCAGGGTTAGCCCATTTTAGACCTCATTTAGTCCTGCTTTAGACCAAGAGTAGACCTCATTTATAGATCCTGGCTGGATTATTCCTAATTAAGGCCTTATTTAGTCCTGATTTAGTCATATTTTCATCCTCACTTAGTTCGGGCTTAGTCCTGTTCTTTAGACATGCTTTAGTCCTGTTTTTGACCTGGATTAGTCCTGCTTTAATCCTGGTTTTAGTCCTGGTTTAGTTCTGTATTAGTCCTGGTTTAGTCCTGTTTTTGACCTGGTTTAGTCCTGGTTTAGTCCTGTTTTTTAACTGGTTTAGTCCTGTTTTTGTCCTGGTTTAGTCCTGTTTTAGTTCAGTTTTTGACCTGGTTTAGTCCTGGTTTAGTCCTGTTTTTGACCTGGTTTAGTCCTGTTTTAGTTCAGTTTTTGACCTGGTTTAGTCCTGTTCAGTCCTGTTTTTGACCTGGTTTAGTCCAGTTTTTGACCTGGTTTAGTCCTGCTTCAGTCCTGGTTTAGTCCTGCCTCAGTCCTGGTTTTAGTCCTGGTTTTAGTCCTGGTTTTAGTCCTGGTTTAGTCCTGCCTCAGTCCTGGTTTTAGTCCTGGTTTAGTCCTGCCTCAGTCCTGGTTTTAGTCCTGGTTTAGTCCTGCCTCAGTCCTGGTTTTAGTCCTGGTTTAGTCCTCCCTCAGTCCTGGTTTTAGTCCTGGTTTAGTCCTGCCTCAGTCCTGGTTTTAGTCCTGGTTTAGTCCTCCCTCAGTCCTGGTTTTAGTCCTGGTTTAATCCTGCCTCAGTCCTGGTTTTAGTCCTGGTTTAGTTCTGCCTCAGTCCTGGTTTTAGTCCTGGTTTAGTCCTGCCTCAGTCCTGGTTTTAGTCCTGGTTTAGTCCTGCCTCAGTCCTGGTTTTAGTCCTGGTTTAGTCCTGCCTCAGTCCTGGTTTTAGTCCTGGTTTAGTCCTGCCTCAGTCCTGGTTTTAGTCCTGGTTTAGTCCTGCCTCAGTCCTGGTTTTAGTCCTGTTTAGTCCTGCCTCAGTCCCCTCACACAGGCTCTAAACTCATTATAAAGTCCAGACTCTCAGACCTCGTGTTACTGGCCTGTCCCCATGTGTCCTGTAGCCACATTCCTCTGTCCCTGTAAACAGCTTGTAAAAATTAGCTGTGAATGCTAATAGCTTCAGTCAGCGCTACATAAGAGACTTGAGAGTGTGTTAGGAGGACACGAGGACAGAGCAGAGGTGGTCCACACTTCATACACACTGAAGTACACTTCATACACACTGAAGTACACTTCATACACACTGAAGTACACTTCATACACACTGAAGTACACTTCATATATACTGACATAGACTTAAAAACACGTTGTGGTCATGGAAAAGTATCAGCTCCTATGGTTCAGATGGAGTCATAGGCTCATGCAGACGACTGACTCCAGGTTTGTCTTAAAGGGATGGTATTTTGAGCTGTAGTTTAGACAGTCAGACAGAGAAGTACAATTACTGTAAAAATGAATAGCTTTAAAGGTGCAGTATGTAACATTTCTGGACGAGGATCTGCCACTGGCTTGCCCAGACTGTTCCACAGTGCGGCATTATTTGTTTATTTAAGATTCCCTTAATCATATATATATTTGGCATATATTAAACACGTGTCTCTCAGTGGAGATAAACATGTGACATCTCGGGTCTAATAATAAATACTTCACAGACTCGTCAAAGCCTCTCAAAGTGCTGAACTCTCGTCATTCTTCAGTCACACCACACTGGGTGGTGGTAAACTGTCTGCGCTGAGGCAGACTGACGGAAGTGAAGCCGCCGATGTGCACCACCTGCCCCCGACCAACACCATCTCTCACTTTATACTGGGCAGTGCGGGTAAAGTCTGTTGCCTAAGGACACCACGACAGAACTTTGTCCGAGCAGGAATCTGTCCTCTGACCTTTGGGTTGGGGGACCACTGCTCTAGTGGTGAGCGGGCTTGCATCTCCACAAACCTGCCTTTTCTTGTTTCCATGGTTTTTTCTATCTCCATGGAGAATGTTCCCAAATATGGTTTTAACTTTCTGTTTTAATGGTATCATGCAGGTGACGGGCCACCTCCAGAAAGTTTCATACTTTGGCTTTAAATTGTCAAAATTACTCAAATCAGTGAATATTTTCCATAATGTCTTTTTCAATGAACTTTCCTTTTCATGTATGTTTTGCGGTGCTGGTTTGAAGTGGCAGATTTGTGCGTGTTCCTCTCTCCTCCCATGTCTTAATTTCCTCTTATTTAGTTAATCTTTCATTATTAAAAGAGATTACGCGTTACATTTTTCATCAGACCTGAGCAGTGGGACACAATGGGAGGTCTGCAGGTGTAAAAGTAGCTCTTTATTTACTCAAAGATTATTAAAGCGTACTTAAGTCTCCGGTGGTCTGCTACGGCTCCTTCACATTTTCCAAAGCTTTGTGTAGCTTTAACTCCCACTGTGGACAACACACAGGGTCACATGACGTCAAATGAAACCACAAATCAGCCTAAAACAAGACAGAGACAATTTACGCACAAGGAGGGCACTTTTCTGACAGTTTGAACCTTCACTTAAAGAGCCCACGTTACTTACGTTTTATGATCGATTTTCCAATGTCGTTTCCTCGTCACAAACAGACCTGGAGTTGTGTTTTGTTTTTTTCACATGTTTAAAACACAAACCCTGCAGATTTAGGCTGAGTTCTTTTCTCTGAATTCCACCTTATGATGTCATGTGGTGATACAGGACATTATGGACTGTTATGGACTAGTTTTTCTATTTGGCGTTGCCTCCACCTGCCCAGATCCTCCAGCCGGTAATCAGCTGGGGGATAAAAGCCCGAAACCTCCACCAGACCAGTGAGTAGAAGGTTCATGTTTGTATTACTTAGTTATTTGATTTGGACACTTTTTTCTGTCATTTTTATAAATCAAACATTGTTTCTTTTCGGACATCTCTCCACGTTCCTGTTTTTGTTCCACGTTCCCGTTTTTTAGCATCTTTTTAGTTACCGTGCCACTCCCCTAGACTCTTCCACTGTGTTTTTAAACTCCACGCACCTTCACTAGAATCATTTGGATCATTTCAGCCCTGGAATTGCCAATCTCTTTCTCTTAACTTGAAAACTATCACTTCATGACATCACGAGGTGGAACAGAGCGTTTTGGAGCTTTGGAGATGTAGGCAGACTAATAATAAAGAGTTACTCAAACATGTGAATGAAACTCCAGGTCTGTTTTTGAGGAGGAAACAACATTAGAACACGACTTAAACTTCACAAGAGTCAGTTTTGTGATATTGGACCTTGAAAATCCCCATAAAGTCCATGTACATTATCCATAGAGAATCGTATATTCTCATTCCTGTTTGACCACAGTCTGACCACAGACGGTTCTGTTCTGTCTCAGTCTCTCCTCTCGCCCAGAGTCAAAGCAAATGTCCAAGTTCCAACACGTTTATTGTCTTTAAAAGCTCCAGTGACACGTGTTTAATATACAAATGTGAGAACATGACAGACCGGAGTCGAACCCACAACTGCTCACTCAGAGGAGGAACACAGTAACACAGGGAGTCCTGGTTTAGAACTGGTTTAGTCCTTGTTTAGAACTGGTTTAATACTTGTTTAGTGCTGGTTTTGCTCCTGGTTTAGTCCTTGTTTAGTCCTGGTTTAGTCCTTGTTTAGTCTTGGTTTAGTCCTGGTCAAATCTTGGTTTGTTCCTGGTTAGTTGCTGGTTTAGTCCTGGTTTCATCCTGGTTTTGTTCTGGTTTAGTCCTGGTTTGGTCTTTGTTTACTCCTTGTTTAACCCTGGTGTAGTCCCGGTTTAGTCCTGGTTTTGTCCTGGTTTAGTCTTGGTTCAGTCCTGGTTTAGTCCTGGTTCAGCCCTAGTTTAGTCCTGGTTCAGGCCTGGTTTAGTCCTGGTTCAGTCCTGAGCATACAGGAAATACCTTGTAGATGAATTCTCAGAAGTTTGATTTAAAGTTCACATCGGGATATAGACTCATCATTTTTCACACACTCCCTAAAAACACAAACATAAATATAACATATGCTTATTTTTCTACAGATGCAACAAATTCCTGGAAGACTCTTGAATCGGATTAAGTGGGATCAGCCGTTTTGGGTCGAGTCCAGGTCCCGGTTTTCAACAAGTCCGACTTAGCGTAGCGTAGGAGAAGCTAACGGCTTTATCGACTGCTGAACCCACACGTCTGTTGATTCATGTTTGTGATGAAACTAAAGCTAAACTTCTGTTCAGGAGTGAAACTTTGCAGCTGATATCATCAACTTTCCCTGGCGGTGTGATGCTAACTCTAGGCACTGCTCTGTCTGAAGCTCTGTTAGACTTAAAGGTGGACTATGTCACTTTTTGGTTGGGGGTCCTGGTTCAGTCCTGGTTTAGTCTTCTTTACTGATCTAACCTTAACTAACTTGACTTTTTGTCCTTGTTTAGTCCTGGTTTAGTTCTAGTTTAGCCCTGGTTTTATCCTGGTTAAGCCCTGGTTTAGTCCTGGTTTTGTTCTGGTTTAATCCTGTTTACTGATCTAACCTTAAAGCCCAAACTTTGTCTCCCTCGTGATAGATTTATTCGATCAGTTTAATCTATACTGTGGAACATTTTAGACAAAGCATCAACATCTCCATGGAGACAAACAGGTGGCGGACCCTCCATTAGAAATGTTACGCAGCACACCTTTAACCACATGCCACTCAGATTTTAAATGATTTTACTTCTAATTCTTGAAAATGCTGGTTTTTATTTGTTGTGTTAGCGTGCGAGCTTCAGGCCTGAGTGTTTTTGATATTTTCAGAGCGGGTTTGTCATTTTTAAGTTAGAAATGACTATGTTTGTGAAAAACGCCGGACACTTTGGGATTTCTGGGTTGGACTGGGGTGAAGTTAAGTAATAAAACATCTGCAGAGAGAAAGAGACGCCCATGGATTCCACACATGCTAACGCTAATGCTAGGCTAATGCTAACACTAACGCTAATGAGGTATTTAGAAAAGGTCAAAATAACACTGAGAGAGTTCTTCTGTCAATCACATCCAAGTGTCTGTACGTCTGTGGGATGTTCAAGCAAAGATCAGGAACAACGTGGAGAGGAAGGGAAGAGGTTAAGAAAACGACGGACAGAGAAAAGGAAAGGGGGGGGGGTGGAGGAGAGAGAGAGAGAGAGGTGAAGGAGAGAGAGAGACAGAGGGGTGAAGGAGAGAGAAAGAGAGAGAGAGAGGTGAAGGAGAGAGAGAGACAGGAGTGAAGGAGAGAGAGACAGAGGGGTGAAGGAGAGAGAGACAGGAGTGAAAGAGAGAGAGGGGTGAAGGAGAGAAAGAGGGGGAGAGAGAGGGGGGTGCAGGAAAACAAGAGAGACAGGGTGAAGGAGAGAGAGAGAGAGACGAAGTGAGGAGAGAGGGAAGAGGGCAAAGGACAGATAGAAGAGAGAGGGAGGAACGAAGAGACGGGGAGAAAGAGAGAGAGAAAGATGAGAAAAAAGGGGAGAGAAAGAGGGATGGAAAGAGGGGGAGAGAGAAGGGTACGGAGAGAGACAGAGAAAGAGGGAGGGTGAGACAGACAGATAGACAGAAAGAAAGAAAGAAAGAAAGAAAGAAAAGGAGTGAAAGAAGATGTAGGTGAGGAGAAACGATAGAAGGGGAAGGAGTGAGAGAAAGAGGAAGATTTGTGGTAAAAAAAGGACAGATAAGAAGGAGAAAGACATTTTAAGAAACAAAGAGTGTGAGAGAGGGGGGAGCTTTAGAAAGAAAAAGGAGAGGGAGAAAGTAGAGAAGCGAAAGACAGAGAGGGGGAAAGAGAGAGGGAGAGGAGAGGAGAGAGAGAGGTCGGGGGTGGGGGTATTCCAGTTGGATAAACAGTGAAAGTCCAAGTTCAGCAGATCCAGACTCTGCTGTGTCTTGATCTAACCCCCCCTCCTTTCTCTCTCTCCATCTCTCTCTTCTCTGCTTCTATCTTTCCCTCCTCTCTCTCCCTCTCCCTCTTCTACTTGTTTCCCTTGTTCTCTCTCTCTTTTCTCTCTCTTTCTGGCCCTTTATCTCCCTTTCCATATCATCCTTTTCTCTCCTCTCTCTCTCTCTCCCTCCCTCCTCATCAATCTGCCCCTCTCTCCTTCTTTCTTGCACTCCTTTCTCTCTCTCTTTCTTTCTTTCTTTTGTTCTTTCTTTCTTTCTCTCTCTTCTACTTGTTTATCCATCTCTCTTCTTCTCCTCTCTGATACTCCCTCGCTTCTCTCATTCTCATATTCTTTCTTTCTCTCTCTCTCTCTCTCCGCAGACAGAGGAAATAGAGGGAAATCCCAGTTGGATTGATAGACAGGGAGTGGCAGACGGGCCAGACCTTTTCAGCACTAAACACTTCACCAGAAAAGTTCCACAGTGAAGCTTTAAAGAGCCTGTGTTACTCTATTTTCTGATCTGTTCTAATGTCGTTTCCTCGTCACAAACAGACCTGGAGTCGTGTTTTGTTTCATTCACATGTTTAACACACAAACCTGCAGATTTAGTTAGGCTGAGTTCTTCTCTCAAACTGAAAACACTCTGTTCCACCTTGTGATGTCATGCTGTAATACAGGAAGTGCTCCACTGTGTTTTTAAACTCCACACACCTTCACGAGAATCATTTGGATCATTTCAGACCTAGAATCTTTAATGAACTAAAGGTTAAAAAAAACACATGATGAACAAGGACTAAGGCCCAATCCCAATTCTCCCCCTTAGCCCTCTGTCTTTGTCTTAGCCCTACCCCTTAGCCCTACCCCTTAGCCCTACCCCTCTGTCTTTAAACAGAGGGGTAAGGCAAAGGGGTGTGTTTAAACCCTTAGAAATGGGACACCCCTTTGCAGTCGCAACAATATGACATTATTTTTAAAGTTTTGAAGTATTGTGCTCCTTTTGAGTTTGTTTTAAATGAACTTTGCAAAAAGTCAAATGTTTTTTTAATTTTTTATTTTTTTAAATTACTATACTCTGTACAACATATGTAAATCAAATTTTAATCAACTGTAACACAAAATTAAAATGCTGCAGAGGTGGATGGAGTTGTAGAGGATGCCTGGTACACACAAAAAAGAAAACAAAATTAATACATAGTCATAAACATATATAGTTGTTCTGGTACCTACAAATATTATAGAATGTAATATACCTTATATTTTATTTTCAAATTCTCCCACTTTTTTGAAGCTTGTTGGGCTGACACAACTCCAACAAGTCCAGCCTCCTACAAGAAATTTCTAAACAAAATACAAATGTGATTAATAACATGTCATTAAATAGGGGATAATTTACAAGGCGAAATGAAACAATAATATTTAAGGCCATGCATGTTCGTAATACTTTACACATTCTACGTAACATGTGTATAGTTCTAAAAGCACATGAGACGAGTTACGAGGCGAAATGAAAACATATACAGATACAGCGATATATTTGACACATTCTAGTCTAACATATATGCGTATATAGTTCTTTTAGGCCATGCATGTTCGTAATACTTTACACATTCTACCGTAACAAGCGTATAGTTCTAACCGGGCATGTTACGATAAGCCGTATATGTCAGAAAGCGTAAATGCAGGCGCCATGAGTATACCTACAACTTTTCAAAAGTTACTACAGTTTTATACAACTTTTTATGAGGTTCTTGAGTGCAAATACTCACATTTGTCCAATTTCTTCCCGATTGCTCGACACTTCCCGATTTCCGTGTTGCTTTTTGCTGCGTCTTGCGTTAAGCCACGCCTATCCCCTTTGCACAAAGGGTGCATCTGAAAAAGCTCTGCTCAGAGGGGTGAACAGCCCTTCCCCTTAGCCCTCGCACTTACAGAAAAGAGAATTGGGACACCCCTCTGTCTCTCGTGAACGCGCACAACAGAGGGGTAGGGCTAAGACAGAGGCTAAGGGGGAGAATTGAGACGCAGCCTAAACCTGGACTAAACCTGGACTAAACCAGGACTACACCAGGACTACACCAGGACTACACCAGGACTACACCAGGACTAAACCAGGACTGAACCAGGATTGAACCAAGGTTGAACCAAGGTTGAACGAAGGATGAACAAGGACTAAACCAGGACTACACCAGGATGAAATCAAGATTAAACCAGGACCAAACCAGGACTACACCAGAACTAAACCAAGACCAAACCAGGTGTAAACCAGGACTGAAGCAGACCTAAACCTAGACCTAAACTAAGACTACACCAGGACTAAACTAGGGCTTAACCAGGACTAAACTAGGGCTAAACCAGGATTGAACCAGGACTAAACCAGGACTTAACAAGGAGCTAAATCAGGACTAAACAAACACCACTTCATGACATCACAAGGTGGAACAGAGCATTTTGAGCTTTGGAGCTGTAAACAGACTAATAAAAAAGTGTTACTCAGGTCTGTTTGAGGAGGAAACAACATTATAACACAACTTAAATCTTAAACCAAGAGTCAGTTGTGTGTCAGTTGTGTATCAGTTGTGTGTCAGTTGTGTGTCAGTTGTGTGTCATACAGGACTTTACCCTTGTGTTACTCAGAGTTTGTGTGTTTCCTGTGTTTAAAGTTAAAGTGTGCGTCTGAAGTCAGTGAGGTTATTTCCCATATGGCGCCTCCTGCTTGAGCCGCCGTGTTTTGTGCTGAGTGACTGAAAAGTGAAGTTAGAATAATAATAAAAGAGAGAAAGAGAGGAAGTGTGTGTGTGTGTGTGTGTGTGCGTGTGTGCGTGCGTGCGTGTGTGCGTGCGTGCGTGTGTTTGTTTCTGTGATCTGAACTCCAGACCAGAGGAAGGCATTTGTCAAAGATCCACTGTAAATCTAACTGTTACACTGTACAATATATGGGACAACACAGTCTTGGTTTGGTCCTGGTTTTGTCCTGGTTTAGTCCTGTCTCAGATCTGGTTTAGTCCTGGTTTAATCCCGGTTTAGTCTACAGTAAATGTGACTGCATATTGTATAATATATGGGACAGGAATATTAAAGTTCTACAGTCCTGGTTTAGACCTGGTTTAGACCTGGTTTAGACCTACTTTAGTCCTGATTTGATCTTGGTTTAGTTCTGGTTTAGTTCTGTTTTTTTGTTTTTTGTTTTTGTTTTTTTTAAATATAGTGTATGGGGCAGCAATGTTAAAGTCTTACAGTCCTGTGTAGTCCTGGTTTAGTCCTGGTTTAGTCCTGGTTTGGTCCTGGTATGGCCTTGGTTTAGTCCTGGTTTGATCCTGGTATGGCACTGGTTTGGTCCTGGTTTAGTCCTGGTTTGGTCCACTGTAAATGTGACTGCATACAGTACAATATATGGGACAGGAGTAGTTCTGGTTTATTCCTGGTTTAGGCCTGGTTTAGTCCTGGTTTAGGCCTGGTTTAGTCCTGGTTTAGGCCTGGTTTAGGCCTGGTTTGGTCCTGGTTTAGTCCTGGTTTAGTTCTAGTTTAGCCCTAGTTTAGACTTGGCCTAGTTCAGACCTGTTTAGTCCTGGTGTAGTCTTAGTTTTATTTTTGTTTCTGGCCTGTTTTAGTCCTGTTTTAGTCCTGGTTTACCCTAGTTTATTCCTGGTTTAGACTTGGTTTAGTCCTGGTTTAGCCCTAGTTTAGTCCTGGTGTAGTCTTCGTTTAGCCCTGCTTCAGTCCTGGTTTTAGTCCTGTTTTAGCCTTGGTTTAGTCACTCCCAGAGATCAGGAGTCTAACCCACAACCTCCTGGTAAAGTGGCAGCAGGTCTCTCCGTCGCCGCGGAAACATGTGGAAATCCTATTGGAGTGATTTGAACCAAGCCACGTCCTGATAGTGGAGGAGCCGTTTGATTTGGTTCCCTCAGAATGAAAACACCACTTTTCCAGCTCTGACTCACGGGACTGACCTCAAGGAACTGAAATTTATACGGAAAATTCCCATGGTGCTTCACTGCAGGCCCTGGGTTAGAGTTACTGTGTGAAATGTCCCGCAGTATGGCATTAAACTTATCTATCTTCATGGAGACAAGCAGGTGAGACCATGCACCAGGCCAAGTCCGTCAGACACTTTTCTTCATGAAGATGTTATTCTTTTATCAGGAAAGTTTCACAGTACGGTATGAAACCTTTCTATCTCCACGGAAACCAAACCAGACCAAGTTACAGGTCAGATCTGTGGAGAGGCGACCCCGCTCACAGTCAGAATGTCTGTTTTTCTGGGTATTTTTGAGCTATAAAACCACCTGTAATTGAATAATTGTAAAGTAGGGCTGTTTAATGTCACACCGTGGAACATTCCAGGCAGAGCAATGACATATCTATAGAAACAAGCTACCGAAAAGTTACACAGTGCAGCTTTAAATGAGTATCTAGTTCTAGTCTCATTTTGTTTTCGCATCGTTCCAACAAAACCACTTCTGTTCCATCCCTGGTATGTTGTTTACGTCTCTTGTAGTTTTGGTTTGTTTCGGTTGAACTGGTAGGAATCCCAGAATGTCCGCCGTTAGCATGCTAATCTCAGGCGCTGACAGGAGCAGGCAGGAGCAGACAGGAGCAGTGTGTGTGGGGCTGTAGAGCTCGAGATGTTACACAGGACTTAATGGAGCCATGGTGATAGACAGGCAGGAATCTGTGTCAGAAACATGTGTACAGACAAGAGCGACACGGGGGGGAAGTACTCTGATACATTTACTTGAGTACTTCTACTTGAGTAATATACAGTACAGTGTAACAGTACTCTTACTCAAGTAAAAGTTGTGCTTTCTCTTCCCACTGTGAGTGACTCTAAAGTGACAAAAGCTCCTTCAGATCTGATTTAATTTGGCTCGTTTTTCCCAAATACGTTTTTACTTGTACTTCTACTTGAGTAATAGTATTTTAAAGGTTCTACGTTACACAAAATTGACTCTTGTGAGGTTTAAGTCGTGTTATAATGTTGTTTCCAAATCAAAAACAGACCTGGAGTTTTTGTTTAAGGCTTTATTATTAGTCTGTCTACATCTCCAAAGCTCAAAATGCTCAGTTCCAACTTGTGATGTCATGAAGTGGAAGTTTTCAAATTAACAGCAAACATTTTACCTTTAATTCTGTACAGATCGGCGATTCCAGGGCTGAAATGATCCAAATGATTCTAGTGAAGGTGTGTGGAGTTTAAAAACACAACGGAGCACTTCCTGTATCACCACACGATGACATCACAAGGTGGAACAGAGTGTTTTCAGTTTGAGAGAAGAACTCAGCCTAAATCTGCAGAGTTTGTGTGTTAAACGTGAATGAAACAAAACACATGAGGAAACGACATTAGAACAGATCAGAAAATAGTGTAATATGAACCCTTTAAACGATCACTTTGTCTTTGTAGTTAAGTAATATTATTTTGAAGTACTTTTGAAGTAACAGTACTTTTACTTAAGTACAATTTGACTTCTCTACCCAACTGAAACTCAAAACAAAATATTTTAATGCTGACTCTTTCAATGTGTGGTCTTGGTTACAAAGTTATTCAAAAGTTCAAATTCTTCTTTCACATAGTTTTTTTTTTCTGTCACTTTTCTGTTTAGTTTCCACAATGGCACCCAGCCCTAACCGCCGGATGCGTCAGATGCCCTCCCCGCGCCGCTCACCGGGTCAGGCGTGTGGTCACAGCGGACAGGCCCGTGAGGAGGAGGTAGGATTCCACTGTCAGCGCTCTGCCCAGACCAGAGCAAAAAATGGGTCAAAACAACAGATTTTTGAATGTGAATGTTCATCTGATCTGAGAAGGCAAAACCAGAGTGACAGGAGCAGGCAGGAGCTGACAGGAGCTGACAGGAGCAGAATCACAGTCAGGGGAGAGGTACACAGTTCAAAAAGCAATACACTGCTGCATAAAATCAGTGTATGTATGTACATTGACATAGCAAACCCGCTAATCGTCATGTTCCAAACAGGAAGTGAGCATGGGCGCGCTTCCGGCTCCATCCACTCTTGTTCCAGTTCACTTTGTATTGAAAAAATGGTCTTAAAATGTTCATATTAACCCGCTATACATGATCCTGGGGTTTTTATTTAGCTATTTTGTCCCTAAATCAAGATATAAACATTTAATAACAGACAAATAAGGCGCCTTCTTCCCCGGGGTCGTTCCCGTTGGCGTTAGCAACAGGTTTGATTGACAGCGTTGCTAAGCGCCACGCCCTGATAAACCAGCAATGAGGGCGGGACGTTTTCTTCAACAAAGAGCTCCTGATTGGCTTTTTGGATAGACTCTACTACTACTACAAATACTACTACTACTACTGCTACATTTACTACTACAACAAATACTACTGCTACTGCTACTACTACTACTACTACAAATACTACTATTGCTACTGCTACAACTACTGCTACAAATACTACTGCTACTGCTATTACTACAACTACTACTACAAATAATACTATTACATATACTGCTACTACATATACTACTACATATAGTACTACTACTAGCAGACAGATAGTAAATCTTCAACTGTCACTTTAAACTGTTGGAGGGGAGTGTCTATAGATAAGCCTAGAATGTTCCACAGTGTTGCATTAAACGTATGGAGCTTGCATTAGTTCAGTTCAGATCCACATGTGTAATAACATCTCCATAGAGACAATAACATTCCAGCAGAAAAGTTCCATAGTCCAGCTTTAAACTCTTGTCTTTTATGAATGTTATGCCCTTGTGTCCAAACTGTCCCACCCGGCTACTTCCTCTGACCTCCTGAACTTTGACCCCTGACCCCTGTACGTTTGAGGTCGACTGTGACCACATGTCTGTCTCTGCTCGGGCTCGTTTTGATTTGTGCTCAGTTCAAACCAAACCGAGTCAAGTCGAGTCGAGTCGAGTCAGGTCAAAACAGGACTAAAGAAATCCAATATGTCCGCCCTCGGGACAGGAAGTGAACGATCTGTCATGTCAACAGACCACAATGTCATGGGGTAGTAGAAGTAGTAGAAGTAGAAGTAGTAGTAGTAGTTGTAGTAGTTGTAGTAGTTATAGTAGTAGCAGTAATTGTAGTAGTGAAGGTGTGTGGAGTTTAAAAACACAGTGGAGCACTTCCTGTATCACCGCATGACATCACAAGGTGGAGTGTTTTCAGTTTGACTCGGCATAAATCTGCAGGTTTGTGCGTTAAACATGTGTGAATGAAACAAAACACAACTCCAGATCTGTTTGTGATGAGGAAACTACATTAGAACAGAAATAAAATATTGTAATATGGGGCCTTTAATATTTTACTTTAATTTATGGAAAAACTGAATGTAAAATGTCAGAACCAGAGCTAATAGCGTGCTAAGTTAGCTTCCCTGAGGGCAGTGACCTACATCAGATCGAGGCGCGTGGTTCATTTCTCAGACTGAGTGAATGTTTGGAGCTGGTTCAGTGTGTCAGTGGAGCAGAGGGCAGGGGCAGAGGGGCACAGAGGGACAGGGGCAGAGGGGCACAGAGGGACAGGGGGCAGAGGGCACAGAGGGACAGGGGGCTCAGGAGGCTTGGGGCACAGGGGCTCAAGGGGCACAGGGGGACAGGGGCCATTAGGGCTCAGGGGGCACAGGGGGACAGGGGGGACAGGGGCCATTAGGGCTCAGGGGGCACAGGGGGACAGGGCGGACAGGGGCCATAAGGGCTCAGGAGGCACAGGGGGACAGGGCGGACAGGGGGACAGGGGGCAGAGGGGGACAGGGGGACAGGGGCCATAAGGGCTCAGGGGGCACAGGGGCACAGGGGGACTGGGGACACAGGGGCACAGGGGCTCAGGGGGCATAGGGGGACAGGGGCACAGGGGCTCAGGGGGGACAGGGGCACAGAGGCACAGGGGGACAGGGGCACACAGCTCAGATTAAGGACTTCCTGTTTGGTTTCTCGGGCAAAAAGTCCTCCAAAAATAACGCTGTAAATCATTTAAAACTGAAACACTGTCATTTGGCAAAAGTGTTTTAGACTGAATTAAATTTATTGTGTTTTTCTTCTTTGATACAAAATATGAAACAGTCTTTTTTATTCTAGTAATAGTTCCATCTTTCATATGACTAGAGCTTGAAATTTAAGAATATATTTTTACTCTTCTACTACTACTACTACTACTGCTACTACTACTACTACTACTACTACTACTGCTACTACTACTACTACTACTACTACTACTACTACTACAAATACTTTTACTAGTATTTTGAGTGCTCCACCCCCTCTGCTCTGGCACAGTTGGTTCTATTGTTTCATGATTTCCTCAGTGTATTTATTATATTTGCCCTGTATTCTGCTCCATGTATTTGTACTCGGGGTGTGTAACGGCACATGTGATGGGCGCAGACACTGACAGGAAACGCCACCAAAACTTCAACTTTGACCTTTAACTGTTGGAGAATGTTAGAACATGACAACAAGATAAATTCTCACGATATTTTAAAGTTCACATTAAAGGGGCCATGTCACGCTGTTTTTTGTTCTATGTTCTGATGTCGTTTCCTCGTCACACACAGACCTGGAGTTGTGTTTTGTTTCACACATGTTTAACACACAAACCTAAAGATTTATTTAGGCTGAGTTCTTCTCAAACTCAAAACACTCTGTTCCACCTTGTGATGTCACGTGCTCCACTTTAGTCCTGTTTTAGTCCTGGTTTTGTCGTAGTTTATTCCTGGTTTAGCAGGAACTAAAACTAAAACAGGAGTTTTAGTTCAGGTGTGGTCCTAGTTTAGCCTTAATTCAGTCCTTCTTTAGTCCTGGTTTACTCCTAATTTAATCCTGGTTTAGTCTGGATTTAGTCTGGGTTTACTCTGGGTTCAGTCCTGGTCTTGTCCTGGTTTAGCCCTGGTTCTGTCCTGGTTTAGTTGAGATTTAGTCCTAGTTTAGCCCTGATTCAGTCCTTGTTTAGTCCTGTTTTAGTCCTGGTTTTGTCCATGTGAAGTTTGACTATTTTTTACACCTAAATGTTATTGTTTTTACTTCTTCACTTTTCTCAGTTGTAAACGTGTTTCTTTCTCCTTACGACAGCTGCTGGAGAGTCTGGTGTTTTACAGACAAAAAGTGACTCTGTTTTTGCCAACTTATTTCTGCAAAATCCAACATCTCTCAGCGTCAAACAGCTGCGCTTATCAAACAGGATCAGCACAGTCCTGGACCAGGACCAGGACTGATCAAAAACCTGGACCAGGACCAGGACTGGACTCTGTGCTACTCTGAATGTTTTTATAGATAAGAACTAGTGTTCACAATAAGGTCAGAGTTTGTTTTTAAAACAGTAGTTTGAGTTGAATTCTGAGCGGGGTCGCCTCTTCACAGATCTGACCTGTAACTTGGTCTGGTTTGGTCTCCATGAAAATAGAAAGGTTTAATGCCATACTGTGAAACATTCCAGACAAAGCAATAACATCTCCATGGAGGAAAGCGTTTGACAGACCCTCCACCAGAAAAGTTACATGATGCATCTTTAAACAGTGATTGACACAGGACTTTTTTGGGACCGTGGAAACATTAAAACCATTTTAGTTCTGTCGTGGTGTTCTTCCGGGGCCTGGAGCTCAGAGCCTCAGTAGATCTCTGTGCAGATTAGATCTTCGGGGAGGACGCCTTTAAAGTCTAATGAGTTTTAATGGAGAGAGCGTCCCCACCGCCGATACGATCTGAGCCTGTCTGTGAAGTCTGTGGGTCAGATACAGAGTTAAGAATGAAGATTCCACAACAACACAACATGTACGGACCAAATATGGTGTTTGAATTTAAGAAGAAAACAATATTACAGTTTGTGATGCAAATTTAAAATTCACTGCAAGGATTTTACTTTTTAAAGTGACTTCTTGAAGCTTTAATACTGATTTTGTCCTGGTTTAGTCCTGGTCTTGGTCTAGTTTTGATTTCATACCATTTGTAGAAGTGGTTCAGTCTAAGGGCCTTTCACACCTACACCATTTGTTCCATTTTAGGCGGACTCTAGTTCAGAGCACCTGAGTTCAGTTCGTTTGGCCTGTTGTGAAAGCGCCGGTTTCATTTGGTGCGGACTAATGAACCGTACCGAGTTCTCACCACGTTCAGTTCAAACGAACTGAACCAAGAGAAAATATAATATAGATACGTGCGGGCAGCTAACCGCGGAGTTATGACTGCGTTATTACCACTGTCCGGGAAATAAAGACGCGAAATAAAGACTCCTCTCCGTACGTCTTGCCACGGCCCATTTCTCCCGGTTTGATTGTCATCCTGGAGTTTATTTTGTTCATGTGTGGCGCGCTACGGAACCTTGTTTAGATCAAAAAGTCCACGTTGGGCTGGATCAAGACCGGTAGCGTTCAAAAGCCCCTGAGATCTGATTATCTCCTGGTCTAGTCCTGGTTTTATCCTGGTTTAGTTCTGATTCAGTCTTGGTTCAGTCCTAATGTAGTCCTGATTCAGTCCTGGTTTAGTCCTGGTTTAATCTTGCTTCTGTCCCTTCACATCTGGAGTCTATCTTTTGTCTATTCCACAAAATCTGCTGACTCTGTTGCTTCGCTTCCCTCTTCTCTCTCTTATTCTCCTCATCTCTCTTTTCTTTCCACAGACGATTACAGACAGAGTGGAGTGGGGTTTTTTTTCAACCCAGACCTTCTTTTGAAGATGAGACGAGCTCGTGACTCACACAGTTGTTGAAAACGTGATTTATGACGGTTTAAAATTGCAAATACCAAAGCCACATTCAGCAGAGGAACAGCACATTGGAGAATTTAAAGGCTAAAAACCAAAACACACACAAGGACTAAAGGACAGAAGCTATTGTTGTCGACCTGATTTGAGCGTGAGTCAGGCCTAAGAGCCGGTCTGTGGACGGATCTGGAGCTAAATATAGTGATGAACGAGGCTGCAGGGTTCAGTGGTGTTCCTAGAAGAACAAAAAGAAAAGGATTTTATGAGGGAAAAAAATACTGGAAGGACCTGAAATTCACACAACAGAATTAGGACAAAACTGGTGAAGATGAAAATAAACCAGGACCAAACAAGTACTAGAACAGGACCAAACCAGGGCCAAACCAGGACCAAACCAGGACTTAATCAGTACTAGAACAGGAAAAACCATGACCAAATCAGGACCAAACTAGGATTAAACCAGGACCAAACCAGGACTAAACCAGGACTATATCAGGACTAAGCTGGGCTCAAATCACATCCAAAACATTTTATACCAGATGCCCTCACTAATCCAGCCATGTGCCCATAACATGACCTTTAGAGCTCTCTCTAGCTCACTCTCTTTCTTTTGCTAAAATCTGTGCTCTTTTTGGGAGTTAACGTCTCTCTCCTCTCCCTCCTCTCTCTCCCTCACTTCTCTCCCTCTCTCTGTCTCTCTTCTCTCTCTCTCCCTCCTTGCTCTCTCTCTCACTTCTCTCTTCCTCTCTCTCTCTCTCTCTCCCTCTCTCTCTTCTATCTCTCTCCCTCTCTCTCCCTCTCTCTGTCTCTCTTCTCTCTCTCCCTGTCTCTCTTCTCCCTCTCTCTGTCTCTCTTCTCTCTCTGTCTCTCTTCTCTCTCCCTCTCTCTGATCAGTCTCTCCCTCTCTCTAATCTCTCTCTCTCTCTCTCTCTCCATCCCTCTCCCTTTTGCCAAAATTTGTACTCTTTTTTGGGGTTAGTTTTTCTTCTCTCTCCTCTCTCTCTCTCTCTCTCTGCTCTTTCTCCTTCACTGCCCCCCCCCCCCCCCATCCCTCCCTCTCCTCCCTGCCTCTCTCTCTCTCTGTTTTTCATCACTCGTTTTAATGACTTGATGCTCTACACTTCCCTCCCCCACAGTGAACCCGTCAGGCCCTGTGCTCTCCTCCCTCTCCCGAGTCTGGATCACACACTTTTTATTCATTTACTCAACATTTAATTAAAGCTGCACTATGTAACTTTTCGGGTGGGGGTCCGTCACCTGCTTGTTTCTATGGATACGCCATTGCTTTGCCTGGAATGTTCCACAGTGTGACATTAAACAGATCTACTGTAGATTTATTCAATTACAGGTGGTTTTAGAGCTCAAAAATACCTAGAAAAACAGACATTAAACCAGGACTATACCAGGACCAAACCAGGACCAAACCAGGACTAAACCAGGACTATACCAGGACCAAACCAGGACTAAACCAGGACTAGAACAGGACCAACCCAGGACTAAACCAGGACTAGGTTTTAGAGCTCAAAAATACCTAGAAAAACAGGCATTCTTACTGTAAGCCGGGTCGCCTCTCCACAGATCTGACCTGTAACTTCTGGTCTGGTCTGATTTGGTCTCCATGAAGATAGAAAGGTTTAATGCCATACTGTGAAACATTCCAGACAAAGCAGTAACTCCATAGATGTCCAATATCTCCATAGAGAAAAGTATTTGACGGACCCTCCACCAGAAAAGTTACACAATGCAGCTTTTAGCAACATTAAAAAAAATTACAAAACAAAAATATTAAATGCAGTACATACGAAAAAATAAGGGGAAAAACATAATTATTTGGTCCTATATTACACAAAACAGCTCCTTTTTACCTTTAGTTCATCTGGATAGTTGAAATTATCCAGATAATTCTAGTGAAAGTGTTTGGAGTTTAAAAACACAGTGGAGCACTTCCTGTAATATGGACCCATTAAGTTTTTGTTTTTTAATGACGCAATTTGTATTTGAAGTGAACCAAATTCCATTGTAAATTCTGTAAACCCTTAAAAGGTCCAAAGCACTTTCCTCTTGTTTGAGCATCACTTTAGCATTAGCTCGTCATTAGCGCGTTAGCCTGCTGTCTGTCACGTGTCGACCTTTGACCCGGGATGTTTAGTCTGTCTCAAAGAGGGAATTCTTTGGCTGAACTTGGACCATCTGTCAAACTCACTCAGGCTCTTTGGGTCGGCACTTAAAGGAAAGTAGACAGTAGAAGTAAAGAAGACATATTATGCATGAAATCGAGCTTTTAAAGTCTTTGTAAATGATTTTTTACTGTCTTAAAAACTTCAAAAAACAGAACTAGTTAATTTAAAAACAGTTTGCAGCGGTCCAAAGTTCTTCCTCACTTACCTTATGCGTTCAGAACATCCTAATTATTCGCCGTGATGAGTTTATAAGAGCTTTTCGCAACTTTTTTTGCTGTCACACTAATGCTAACAACAACTAGCATGCTAACAGTGCACTTCCTGATTATCGGACAATGAAATGCTTTATAATTAGCGCTGGGGCCCGTATTATTGTTTCCTCGTCGCAAACAGACCTGGAGTTGTGTTTTGTTTCATTCACACGTTTAACACACAAATCCTGCAGATATAAACTGAGTTTCACCTTGTGATGTCATGTGGTGATACAGGAAGTGCTCCAGTGTGTTTTTAAACTCCACACACCTTCACTAGAATCATTTGGATAAGTTCAGTCCTGGAATTGCCCATTTCTACTGAACTAAAGGTAAAAGGAGCTGTTCACTTGAAAACTCCCGCTTCATGACATCACAAGGTGGAACAGAGCGTTTTGAGCTTTGGAGATGCAGACAGACAAATAATAAAGTGTTACTCAAACATGTGAATGAAACAAAACACAACTCCAGGTTTGTTTTTGAGGAGGTAACAGCATTAGAACATGTTTTAAAGCTCACAAAAGTAAAGTTTGCGTAGTACAGGACCTTTAAATACATGGGGAAAACTGACTGTACATGGACATAGCTAACCCGCTAACCGCTGCAATCCAAACAGGAAATAAGCGTGAACTTCATCTGACTGGAGCCGAACGCTACGGGTGACGTCACACTCACTTAGTCCACTTGTTTATACAGTGTGGCCCGTTAACATGTTGGAAATAATAAAGTTCTTTACAGTAATCCGTCTTCTTTAAGCGTAGTGTAGCTATCGATCCACATTCTTCCCCTCTCCGTGTTTACATTAGCCACAGTGTAATCTAATACTGTAGGCGCCTCATTTGTTGAAAACTCGACACCTTCCCTTTAAGAGCCCCGGGTTCAAAGGTCGCCCGGGTCAAGCGCACGGCCCAGTTGTAGTATTTGAGGATGCTTCACATTTTTGGACCTCGGTGTCGTCTGTCAGAGAAATGTGGTGTAGATTCCACAGAGAGTTTGTCCGGCAGGTATGAACTCACTTCCTATTTTGGAGCAGCGCCGTGATAACAATCGCAAGGTCAAAGGTCAGCACATAAAAACAATGGGCTAGGTTACAGTTGTTGTCATAATAGCAATTACCACGTCAAGAAGGTTGCAAGTTCAGTTCCAAGACACAGTGGAGTCTTTCAGTCGTCAGGATACAGAGGGTCAGATGGAGCCTTAAGCTGCGTTCAAAAAACGCGCTGGACGCCCTTTGCATTTGAGTTCAGACGGTGGATCTTGGACGCTATGGACAAATGTTTCAGGAGAATACTTGACCCACATCCAGGGCGTCCGCTGCGGTCTGCGAGTGCCTTGTTTTCCCGGTCAAGAGAGTGGCTTTAGTGCATTTATAACATAAAACCATCAGCGGAGGCGATCGGCTCGGCGGTTGCGGTGTTTATGTATTTATATTCCACTAATGACACGGCGTAGATTTCTTCTTATGGTGTTTGTAGCACTCGGGTCTTTCTCTTTCTTCTCCTTCTTCCGGATCGTTGCTACGTCACTGGAGGGTCATCCCTGATTGAATGGCGCGGCACGACAGACGCCAAAAGTTCTGTTTCTTCGCATAGACTTTGCATGTAAACTGGATGCCTTGACGCGCCAGACTGAAGTGAGTGTGACGTCAACCACAGTGTTTGGCTATAGTCAAATGAAACTCACAGAGGCTAGCAGTTATTGCAGTTAATTTGGAGTCAAGATCCACATTTTGAAATCCGCGCGTGAGTTTCAGAGCAACCAAAGAGCCAATGAGCAGCGAGGGCATTAAAGACAATGCCCCTTCTCTTACCAAACCTGTTGCTAGCACTAGCAGGAGTGACCTCTGGGAAAGAAGGCTCCTGATTGGTCTTTTATTTGATTTATGGACGAAATAGTTAAATAAAAACCCCAGGATCATGTAGAGCGGGTTAATATGAACATTTTAAGACCGAAATGACGAGGCTCACAGCAGCAGTTACAGAGAGATGGGTGACGGTTTTTCAATACAAAGTGAATTAGAGCCAGAGTTGATGGAGCTGGAAGTGGCTAGCAGGTTAGTTATGTCCATTTATATAAACAGAGTATGGATGGAGCAGAGGAGTCCCATTCTCCCTTATGTGATTCTGTTGAAGTAGCTGTAGCCTATTACATTATTATTAAACTTTTATCTCATTTATGTCCAAAATCCAAAAACACATCCCTGGAGACATTTTCCTCTCTGAGTAAATATGACGGCCCTGTTTGGATTATAACTCATGTCTGAGCCATGTGTGGTTCATTAAGTCCAAAAACACCCATGCGCGAGTACCCATCCATCTGTATGTGTCTGTATGTGTCTGTATGGCTCCCCCCTCACGAGGACAGGGTTTAAAGGGCATTTCTCTCTGAACAAATCACTGCTAATAATAATAATAACTCCTGAGTGGCACCGGGATCCCGCTGAGTTTAAACAAAGTGGAAATATAGAAAAAGAAACAAAACAAAAAAAACAAGAAGTCATGTGAGTCCTTGGGCCTCCAGGGCTAAACAAAGACTAAACAATGACTAAACTAGGTCTAAAACAGAACTAAACCAGGACTAAACCAGGTCTAAACCAGGTCTAAACCAACAATGAGGGATGAGGGAGCATGAATATACAGTATATAGTACAGGGGATGCAGAGGAGACAATATTTCAAACTCAGATAGTACTCCAAACCTCTCCGCACTTCATAAACTCCTCAATATTTGTGTTTTTCTGTTTGATTCTAGTCCAGAGTGGGCGCAGGCTAATTGCTGGAGTATGTTTTGAATGCGGTAGGTTGGGGCTGGTGTGGTCTATGGTTCCGTGAGAGCGCGTTAGCTTAGCATCGTCAGCTGTCGCCAGGAAAACCCCGCCAAAATAAAATACTTTTTTTTTTCCACTTTTCCTCTCCTCAGACTGTCCCACTTTTAACTGGCTCCATGCACTCTGAGTGAACTAGAGTCAAATAACATGGACGTTTCTCATGAATTTCTTCAGAAAGGTCAATTTTTCGCAGTTAAGGTTTGCAAAATGGTGAAAGTTTATTCATTAATATCATGTGTAAATACTTAAAGGTATTAATGTTGTCACAATATTAACATTTTGATATTAGACTTGATACTTGATCATAAAAACCCTCTTTCTGTAGACAATAGAATGTGATTTTTCCACATTAAATGGTAGAACTTTCTTTTCTATTCCCATGTGGCCTTATATCTGTGTAATCCCTCAGTGGTCCAGGTCTAAACCAGGTCTAAACCAGGTCTAAACCAGGTCTAAACCAGGTCCATGGGCGTATACTAGTCTATGTGTCTTATACTTGTTCTGATCCAGCTCCAGATCGTTCTAGAGACATTCAGGAAGGCTTCATTTCTATCTGGTCAATGGGACTTTTTTTAGTATCGATTCCTGCGAAAAATGAGGCTCTAGTTTCGATACTAGTTTTAGTATCTGATTTTTTATATTTTTGACTATTTATGGCCTTAACCAGGACCAAATCAACTGTGACCAGATCTTGAAGGTGACTAAACTATTTCCAAAACAGTTGTAAATAAGGACTAAACCAGGACTAACCCGGAACTAAACCCGGGCTAGAACAGGACCAAGTCTACATCAGGACTAAACGTTAAGTTATTTTTCGTTTCTTTTTTGAGTAATCTCTTTTGCGCTTGTACTTGAGTATACAGTGTTTTGACCACTTCACCAACCTCTGGAAAATTACTCAAAATTTTTACTTTAAGAAATTAGGTTTTTTAAGTTTTTGTTTTTTGGATAAAGTGTTTTGTTTTGTTTTTTCTCAGTTAATAACAGAAACACTATACATTCCACTACATCGCTATACAAAACTACTGTAATTCATGTATTTCACTAAAGATGGTTCTTGCAAAGCTGCATTTCTTGGTGGCATTTGGTGAGATGTTTGTACAGTTACCCAGAGTTCACTGGGGTGTCTTGTGTGTGTTTTTGTGCATGAGACAAAGTGAAAGTGGATCTGGGCCACACACTGTTCTTCTCCTGAGACTGAAACCTGCTCCTCATGTCCGCCATAACACACTGTTAAAAAATACACATATCTTCAGCAATCGGCTTCATTTTGAGTTCATACTAGGACTAAACTAAAGGTCAAAACCAAGACTAAACCAGGACTAAACTAGGACTAATCCAGGACTAATCCAGGGACTAAAGCAGGAGTAAACCAGGACTAAACCAAGGTCTAAGGCGGGACTAAACCAGGACTAAACCGAGACTAAACTAGGGACTAAACCCAGACCAAACTATGTCTAAACCAGGAGTAAACCAGGACTAAACCAGGGTCTAAGCCAGGACTAAACCAGGAGTAAACGAGGACCAAACCAGGGACTATACTAGCACTAAACCAGGGACTAAACAAGGACTAAACCAGGACCAAACCAGGACCAAACCAGGGACTAAACCAGGGCTAAACCAGGACTACACCAAGGACTAAACCACGACTAAACTAGGACTAACCCGGGACTGAACCAGAACTAAACCAGATCTTAAAGGTGACAAAACCATGTCCAAAACAATTGAATTTTGTCTAAACAAAGACTGAAGTAGAACTAAACCAAGACTAAACCAGGATTAAACTTGCACTAAATCAGAATTGAACTTGAAGGACTAAACTAAGCCAAAACCAGGACTAAACCCGGACTATACCAGGACTAGCTCCCTCACCCTTTTGTATTTTACAGTATTTATATTTTAGAGTGTAAGTGTGGTGCTGTCCCAGAGTTCTTTGGGGCAGTTTTCCGGCCTCTGTTATTTGGCCTGGGCACAGTCCAGAGCACATTCCTCACAGATCCTGTTTCAGAGCCTGGTTTTGTGCTGAGATTCCCACTGATCCCTCCTTTCTCTGAGAGCGGGAGTGCCAGGCCCAAGGAATCTGTCTGAGTAAGCACACACACAGATACACATACACACAGACCTACATACACACACACACACAAGAGCCCAGTCCAACAGAGAATCCTGTTATGTCTGAACTTTGGGAAAACTATGACATGTTATTGACAAAACCTGTTATGACAAGTGTGAAAAATCAAATACATTTTTAGGGTTAGTTTTGATTTGATCTGCAGCTGTTGTTTGAACCCACAGACTTTATGTCTATGGCCATTCCTCCTTGTCAAAAGCAGATCTCAGAAGCTAAGCAGGACTTGGATAGTTGGACTTGAATAGTAGGACTTGGATAGTTGGGTTTGGATAGTTGAGTTTGGATAGTTGGACTTGGAGAGTTGGGTTTGGATAGTTGGATTTGGATAGTTGAGTTTGGATAGTTGGACTTGGATAGTTGGATTTGGATAGTAGGACTTGGAGAGTTGGGTTTGGATAGTTGGACTTGGATAGTTGGACTTGGATAGTTGGACTTGGATAGTTGGACTTGGATAGTTGGACTTGGATAGTTGGACTTGGATAGTTGGGTTTGGAGAGTTGGGTTTGGAGAGTTGGGTTTGGAGAGTTGGGTTTAAAGAAGTGGACTAAGTGAGTGTGCAATCACAGCGACCATCTACATAGAAAGACCCAGGAGTCGAACCCAGAACCTTCTTACTTCTTGGGTTTAATTTAATAAACAATATGAAATCTTCAAGGCCCAAATTAATCAGTTAGCAAAATAATAGTTTGGTGCAGCCCATATAAACGGCCTGTATTTATATGATTTATGTTGTAATGTCGTTTCCTCGTCACAAACAGACCTGGAGTTGTGTTTTGTTTTATTCACACATTTTTAACACACAAACCCTCCAGATTTACGCTGAGTTCTTCTCTCAAACTGAAAACACTCTGTTCCACCTTGTGATGTCATGTGGTGATACAGGAAGTGCTCCACTGTGTTTTTAAACTCCACACACCTTCACTAGAATCATTTGGATCATTTCAGCTCTGGAATTTCTAATCTCTACTGAACTAAAGGTAAAAGGAGCTGTTCACTTGAAAACTACCACTTCATGACATCACAAGGTGGAACAGAGTGTTTTGAGCTTTGGTGATATAAACAGACTAATAATAAAGTGTTACTCAAACATGTGAATGAAACAAAACACAACTCCAGGTCTGTTTTTGAGGAGGAAACAACATTAGAACTCTCATCATAAGAGTCGTGTTTGGAGACGCCATTGGCACAGAAGAAATGCCAAATCTCTATCAGTTTGCCCCGGGGCAGCTGTGGCTACACCATCCATTACTTATTATTTGTCCCATATTTTCCTTAAGTCTCTAATCCTCGACCTGCTTCTCCTCTCTGTGACATTCCCGTTTTTTCCTGGAGCGTGTCTCCTTGTTTCCTTTCCTTGTTTCCTTTCCTAAGCTCCTGTCCAAAGAGCATTCCTCCCCATTAACAGGTCATTCAGATAACTCTGGCTTTCCTTAAGAGTCTGTGGACTAACTGAGGTCAGAGCTGCGCTCTGTGCTACCAAAATAGGGAATATTAAAGGAGCTGTACCTGATTTTTAGTCTTAAAATGAGGAACACTTAAACAGTTTGTGGTCCAAAGTTCTCCCTCACTCACCTTCTGCATTCAGAACATCCTAATTACTCACCACGATGAGTTTATAAGAGCTTTTTACAACTTTCAGAGACCAGAGCGTCTCGAGTCTAGAACATGTATTATAACAATGTAGACAAGCAGTGACCTGTTTGTCACATGACACCTCCATGTTGTAGCATGACGCCCCCAGGCCATGTTACAGGTTTAACAGCGCTGTCATGGTAACCGCAGTGTTACAAAACCGTGTACATGCTCAGGATGTCTCCGTTCAGGTAAGGAGCTTTGTCTTTGCACTGTGTTTGCCTGTATGACTGTATGTGTTATTTCAGTGCGTAACTATAAAACTATTCACAATGTGCCAGCGCTTTTCTTGTCTCTCTCTATTTTCATTTGGCGATAATTACAGTTAACGGTTAACCGTTAACGGTTACAGATTGACCCGTGCATCACTACTACCCAGTGTCAGAAAGGGTTTGGTGAACAGTTTGGTCACTAATCACTGTGGCACTCCTCCATGCCTAACTTAGGACATCCTGTTAGATTCAATGGGGACAATCATGGTACGCACAGTGCGTACAGGTGTACAGGCGTACAGGTGTACAGGTGCACAGGTGTACAGGTGTACAGGCGTACAGGCGTACAGGCGTACAGGTGTACAGGCGTACAGGCGTACAGGTGCACAGGTGTACAGGTGTACAGGCGTACAGGTGTACAGGCGTACAGGTGTACAGGTGTACAGGTGTACAGGCGTACAGGCGTACAGGCGTACAGGTGTACAGGCGTACAGGCGTACAGGCGTACAGGCGCACAGGTGTACAGGTGCACAGGCGTACAGGTGTACAGGCGTACAGGTGCACAGGTGTACAGGTGTACCCTGCAGGCGCCTGTGTGGGGGTTTACGTGGGAGTACCGGCTTTACGTGTTACTCACTCGAGGATCCTAATAATATATTCTTGTAACTCGTCTGTAAAACTACATTACACTACACGTGCACATGCATGTGTCTGTCACTTAGGCCTGGCTGTGGTTTTATGTACATATTTTTCAAATACTCAATGTAAATGTACTTTTATGGGCTGTACCGCGCACACCGCACACCGTGGTGCAGAGTGAAATTCATGAACCACGACAGTGGAACGTACAGGCAAAGAACATGTCCACGGAGACATGCAAGTGGCAGACCCCCAACACAAAGATTACATAGTACACTATTAAAATACCCTGTTCTATCTTGTGACGTCATTAGGTGAAAATCCAAACTTGGATGTTAGCTACTGTTACTAGCCTCATTTAAATGTTCTATATTATGCAAATTGACTATTGTGAACTTTTAGTCATGTTCTAATGTTGTTTCCTCCTCAAAAACAAACCTGGAGTTGTGTTTTGTTTCATTGATGTTTGAGTAACACTTTATTATTAGTCTGTTTACATCTACAAAGTTCAAAATGCTCTGTTCCACCTTGTGATGTCATGTGGTAGTTTCCAAGTTAACCGCTCCTTTTACCTCCTGTTCAGTAGAGACTGGGAATTCCAGGTCTGAAATCATTTTAAATCACCCAAATGATTCTAGTGAAGGTGTGTGGAGTTTAAAAACACAGTGGAGCTCTTCCTTTATTACCACATGATGACATCACAAGGTGGAACAGAGTGTTTTCAGTTTGAGAGAAGAACTGAAGCCTAAATCTGCAGGGTTTGTGATGAGGAAACACCATTAGAAGATGCCCGAGAGATTAATTACAACAATCCTTTCTTCATTCCAGTTCTGATGCAAACATGGCAAACTCGCCAAGTCACAATGATCCATTTAGAAGAAAGGGACATTTCCGTGTGAGGAGTTTTTCAATGGCAGGTGTTCGGTTGTGTAATGGAAGATCTGTTGCCCAGTTAAAGGTCCTATATTAAGTAAAAGTGACTCTTGTGAGCTTTAAGTCGTGTTCTAATGTTGTTTCCTCCTCAAAAACAGACCTGGAGTTGTGTTTTGTTTCATTCATGTTTGAGTAACTCTTTATTATTAATCTGTCTACATCTCCAAAGCTCAAAGTTCTCTGTTCCACCTTGTGATGTCATGAAGTGGTAGTTTGTAGCAGGAGCTAAGGAAAGTGTCTGTGGAGTGGAGTGTTTTATTCAGAATCAGGATCATTTCCATAAACCAGCGCTTTTATCTGCTTCATTCAGTCGGGTTGTGTCCAGTTAAACACCTGTCGCTGTAGCCGCTGTTTCCCCAACTCCCAGTGCATTGTGGTCTACATTGACCGCTCTAGTGACCACCGATGCACACTACTTTTCAAGGTGCATTGTGGGAAATTGCTGCTCGACATGATCTTGGGGTTTTTATTTCGCTATTTTGTCTGTAAATGATTTCATACTAATTCATTCCATGCATAAAAACTGCTAACCTCGGTGAGCTTCATTTGACTGGAGCTGAACACTGTGGGTAACATCACTCTGACTCAGTCCAGTCGTGTAGTTTGTGGTTCTGATCCAAACAGGTGAAAAGCGCAGAGTCACAGTGATACACCTGTTCTTAGCCCCGCCCCCTCAGGTGAGATCCAACGGCCAAACTCAGACTCACTGTTTTTCACTCAGTACGCAGCACACTGCGGAGCCCACAACAGTAAGTGCAAATATGGATTTATTTATTACTTTTTCATGATAAGAGGGCGTACCTGCTTGTCTCCATGGAGATCTTATTGCTTTGCCTGGAATGTTCCACAGTATGGCACTAAACTGATCTGTCTTATCTATATCTAACATTTATTAGTATTTAATTACAGCTGACTAAACCACAGACTAAACCAGGACTAAACCAGGGTCTAAGACGGGACTATACCAGGGACTAAACCAGGGTCTAAACCAGGACTAAACCAGGACTAAACCAGCAACTAAACCAGCAACTAAACCAAGGACTAAACCAGGATCTAAGCCAGGACTAAACCAGGACTAAACCAGGGTCTAAGACAGGACTAAACCAGGGACTAAACCAGGTTCAAACCAGGACCAAACCAGGACCAAACCAGGACTAAACTAGGACTAATCCATGTTTAAATAGTATAAACCAGGGTTAAACCAAAACTAACCAATAATTGTTGTGCCTAATTTAAACTTCCTGCTTGTCTATTTGTGCGTTCTGATTGGTTGACGACTTTTTAGGCTCTGACCACAACTCTTAACCTCCGTTAACCCCCGAGCCATCCGAGCGTTCAGAAACCTGTGAGCCACCTGCTATGCTAACAACACAGCGGCTAACGAAGCGGCTAACGAAGCAGCTAATGAAGCAGCTAACGAAGCAGCTAACAAGGCGGCTAACGAACACGAGAAAATAAACACATCAGGACCAATCAGGCAGCAGACTGTGATGAGTTAAAGGAGTTGGAAAGGAGCCACGAGTTTAGTATTTTTTCCATGTGTTTGAGCAAACGGTCTTACCCCAGTCAGGGGTGACTCTAGACCAGGGGTCACCGACCTTTTTGAAACTGAGAGCTACTTCATGGGTAATGATACGACGGGCTAACAGTTTGATACGCTCTTCTGAAATAACAAATTTGCTCAGTTTGCCTTTAGTCATACATTATTAATAATGATTCATGATAATCATCTATGTGAAGACACTGATCACGTTAATGATTTCTCACAATAATTAACAATGACAGCAAGGTGGGAAACAGATAACAATATTCAGCACTTTAATTTTATTCATCTCAGTAATTGTTCAATTTTCAGATAATCACTTACATCACTACATGGAAAAATGTCCCATTTTCACTACCCACTGACAAACCTTTTTTAACAAAACATGAACTATGTTGCACCATGTTTTAAAAAGTTATCAATTAAGATAAGATAAGATAAGATATGCCTTTATTAGTCCCACAGTGGGGAAATTCCAGTGTTGCAACGCACAATTCAAGAACAGCAGGAAAATGGAACATGCAATAAAACAAGATAATAGATAATGGCTAAAAAAATAATAATTTAGAAATAGACTTAAAGATAGACTCTAATTTTGTTCCGGTGGAGCAAAAATATAAAATACAAAATATAAAATATATAAAAAAAACAACTATTATGTACAATAAAAGTAACAGTGCAGCATATGAACAGAGTAAATCTCAGTAAAGTGACTTCAGTATATTATGTTATTTACAGTAATGACTATGTTTATGTACAGACAGGATAAATATCAGTAAAGTGACATGAGTGAATTATATCAGAGGTCTTCAGTATTGCACATAGATATAGTTGAATGACACATGTTCAGTGTTAACAGTGTTCATTGTACAGTCTGACAGCAGCAGGAAGGAAAGACCTGCGAAACCTCTCCTTCACACAGCGAGGGTGAATCAGTCTGTCACTGAAGCTGCTCTCCAGAGCAGACAGGGCGTCCTGCAGGGGGTGACACTCATGGTCCAGCACAGACATGAGTTTAGCCAGGACCCTCTTGTCCCCCACCTGCTGCACCGAGTCCAGAGGACAGCCCAGGACGGAGCTGGACTTCTTGATGACCTTGTCCAGCTTCTTCCTCTCCCTCTCTGTGATGCTGCTGCTCCAGCAGACCACACCGTACAGGATGGCTGATGCCACCACAGAGTCATAGAAGGTCTTCAGGAGTGGCCCCCTCACTCCAAAAGACCTGAGTCTCCTCAGGAGATAGAGCCGACTCTGGCCCTTCCTGTACAGTGCATCTGTGTTGTGAGTCCAGTCCAGTTTGTTGTTCAGATGAACACCCAGGTACTTGTAAGAGTCCACTCTCTCAATGTCTCTTCCCTGGATGTTCACTGAGGTGACAGTAGAGTGGCGTCTGCGGAAGTCCACCACCATCTCCTTGGTCTTCCCTGCATTGATGATGAGGTGGTTCTGCTGACACCAGTCCACAAAGTCCTGCGCTAGTCCTCTGTACTCCACATCGTCATCATCCTTAATGAAGCCAATGATGGCAGAGTCATCAGAGAACTTCTGCAGGACGCAGCTGTCCGTGTTGTGTCTGAAGTCTGCAGTGTAAAGGGTGAAAAGAAAGGGCGCGAGGACCGTGCCCTGGGGCGCCTCCACACTGCAGGTCAGTAGGTCAGACACGCAGTTCTTGGCTCTCACAAACTGGGGCCGGTTTGTGAGGTAGTCCAGGATCCAGTCTGCCAGGTCACAGTCCACACCGGCAGTTTCCAGTTTGTCCCTCAGGAGCAGTGGCTGGATGGTGTTGAAAGCACTGGAGAAGTCAAAGAAGAGAATCCTCACAGTGCTGCCGGGGTTCTCCAGGTGAGACAGTGAGCGGTGCAGCAGGTAGATGACGGCGTCCTCCACTCCGATGCCAGGCCGGTACGCAAACTGCAGCGTTGTTGTTTGAAAAACACCGCACCGTCTGGGAGGGGACGATGTTTTCAAAACAAAAGTTGATGTAGTCCGTGATGCACTCTGTCACTGCATTGATGTCCTCCCCATGTGGGTCACAGAGCTCTGTCCACACTGTGGTGTCAAAACAGTCTCTCAGAGCCTCCTCACTCTCAGCAGTCCACTTCTTCACCACACGGGGCACCACAGGCTGTCTGTGCACAATAGGCTGGTACACAGGCCGCAGATGGACAATGTTGTGGTCCGCTCTACCCAGGGGAGGCAGTGGGGAAGAAGAATAAGCCTCCTTGGCAAAAAATAAATCCAGTGTTTTATTGTCTCTTGTGGGGCAGGTAACATACTGGGTGTATGTAGGCAGAACAGGTGCAGGAGATGCATGGTTGAAGTCTCCAGAAATCAGGAAGAGAGCCTGTGGATGCTTTGTTTGGAGTGTGCTCGTACAGGAGTGCAGTGTGTCACATGCTGTCTCAGCATTAGCAGAGGGAGGAACATAGACAGCGATCACTATCACATGTGAGAACTCCCGGGGCAGATAATATGGCCTCATGCTAACAGCCAGCAGCTCAATGTCTCTGTTACACAGCTGCTCCTTCACTGCACAGTGTCCAGCTTTGCACCACTTCTCATTCACAGAGCCAAACCTCCTCCTTTCTTCTTACCACTCTCTGCCGTCCTGTCTGCGCGCAGCAGGTGAAAGTTGTCCATAGCAACAGCTGAATCCGGGATTTGTGGGGTCAACCAGGACTCCGTGAAAAGCATGATGCTGCTGTCTCTGTATTCCCGCTGATATCGCGTGAGTGCCGCTAATTCGTCCGTCTTGTTCGAAATAGACCGCACATTTCCCGCGATAACAGAGGGGAGCACAGGTCTGAAGCGTCTTTTCTTTTCCCGGAGTTTGCGTCCAGCACGTCGGCCCCTGCGCGTCTTCCGTAGCAGCTCCGCCGGGATGTCATGGCGGTCTCGGGGGAACACTACAGGGCAGCGCAGCGCTAACAGCTGATCCTTTGTGTATACAATGGGGGGTCGCAGGCCCACGCACATCGCGCCGGTGAAAATTGGTGAAAATCCAACAAAAGAAAAGTTGAAGCGAAGCAGAACCAACGCGTTTCTGAAGTACTTAGCTTTATGCACACTATTTACAAAAAGTACAAACACACAAAGAAGGTAAAGAGCAAAAAAAGTTGGAAAATAGAGGAGCGCGATGCAACCAGCTGCGGCTCTCACCGGCGCCGGAAGTAGTAAATTATGTAATGTTCAGAAAAATCTACTTACATATTTTTAAATAAATCTTGTTGATTTTGTAGATTTTGAACCAAAAGACCAAATCTGCGGAATTTATTACAAAATTATAACTTTTACCACAATTCTTCAATATTGAGCTTTGCCGTGGCACTGCCTTGTTGCCACTGACAGCAGCTGGTATCTGTTTCTTTGTTATTGGGAAGACTGGCGTTGCTGTTCACCAGGGTATTGTCCTCTGGTGTGTAACTTGACACTGCAGCTGTGTGTCTTTCAGATGTGCATCAGTGAGGCGTGTTCTGTGTTTGTTCTTGATGAAGTTTATGTCGGAAAACGTTGATTCACAGACAGGTTGAACCAAACAGGCTGGCAGCCTTCATGTGCACACACCACTGTACTTCTCTGTGTCAACAAGGCACTGAACGTTGGGTGCAGCCTGGTGCTTTGAGGTGGAGGTCATTTTGCAGTGTTATGATTTCAATCTCCACCCGTCCAGCATCCAAGTTAAACACTGAACTTAGTTGCTCAGCAAAGCCTGTTGTGTCCACATTCATGAAAGGATTGGAAATAAATGACACACATGGCTCAAGCTGATCAAGGTCACAAAACCTATTGTCAAATTCTTGCCCAAGTCTGTTTATGACTTCACTTTTCTGCAAATTTGTCAAAAGCATTGTTATTCAGCACCGAGTGCACAGAGGGAGAGTGCAGCACCTTTTATCTCTGTAAATCCACAGAGAAAATGTTCATCTTGGCTTTAAATGCATTTAAACAGCAGTTTACAGTTAACACCAGTCTTATCATCGCCTTTGGACTGCATGAACTCTTTGATTTCACCCAAAAGTGACAAAAAATGAAGTAAAACTCGTCCTCTGCTGAGCCATCAGCAGGTCACCATATTCATATCCTCCAGTAGCACCTTGAAAATCCTGTGCTGTTTTGTTTTGGAGCGGATGTTGTTTATGATTTTCACACCGGGAGTCATCACGTGCCCAAAGCTGATCACTTTTGCACATAACGCTTCTATCCACGGACTTGTCGCACTGGCTGCTGAACCACCTGCACTTCGCCAGATCCCGGTCCAGGTGATCGGCCAAGTTACTCGACATAGCCGACACTCGTCGAGCCATCGTAAATGCCTCCAGTTGGACGTCGGAGAGAGTGGAGATAAGATCAGTTCCATTTTTCTCGTCTTTAAGTACACTGTTAGCAATCATCATCATTGCTAATTTGACAACTTCTCCGTCTGAAAATGCCTTCTTCTTCTTGATCAGAAAATGTGTAGCTCTAAACGAGGTTTTGGTTGCTTTTTGTGACTTTTTCGCCGTTCTCGTGAAAAAAGACTTGCTTACCCGAAGTTGCCTTTAGCTCATGGGTTTTTTCTGCCCGTAGTGCGCTTCCCGGTGGGTAGTTAGGATCGTAGCTTTTGTGACACGTAGTTAAGTTTTTCTCCACATTGTGCTGCTTTGCACATGCAGGTTTCTTTTGCAGTTGTAAAAAAAGAACTCTTCTTCCCATTCATTGTGAAAGTGATACATTTTCTTTCTTTTTTTCTGCCATGTCTTTGGGGTAAGAAACTGCATTCAGTGCCCATCTTCGCAGCACCCGCTAGCTTACTATCCATGAGCGATGGTTTTGTCACGCACACAGTACTAACCTTTGAACTAGAGTAGGTCAGAGTTCACCTGAACTTATCTAAACTTATGTATAATGAACATATTTTTAAGATATTGTCATTTTTAAATCTGATCAAAAAAGAATAGCAACTGGATAAAATTAAATTTTAGACGCAGCTCACTAGTGAGTTTCAGAAGTGCTATTTTTAGAACCGACCTGCGGGCGACTCGTGCCTGTGGGCAGCAGGATTTTCTGGTTTGTCATGTTGGACTGAACGTCCATTCAAGTGTAAATGAAAGAAAACGATGTTCTGAAGCATCAGTAAAATGCACACGCTCTGATGACTGGTGCCTGTAGCTTTAACGTCATAATCTCTGCTCGTAGACGCGCTAAGACACTTCAGATACTTTATTTAACCCTTTTATTTAATCTTGAATTAACCAAGAAAACCTCATTCAGATTAAACGTCTCTTTTTCCAAAAGTGTCTTGGCCAATATTATTTGGTAATTTTTGGCCTGAAGTTGAACTTGGTGCAGAAGTCTGAAGGAGATCTCTATTTACACAAAATGTCAGCTCTTTATTGAGCAGCATCGTGTTCATATGAATTCCACATCATCGATCAGATCTAAGACAGAAGACCACAGACACAATCCAGACACGACGTGTAGATCTGTAATTCTCTCTTCATAAAGTCCAGTCACCACAGGATTCCTCCAGAGCTTGAGAAGTCTGTAGCTTTAGAACTGATAGAGCAAACAGATACAGGCAGAACTCACCTCATTCTTTCCAGATCAGATCTTCTGTACGGTGCTGGATTTGGAACAGACGTCTCCCTCTGTCTCAAAACCTCTGTGTGAGAGATGCACCACTGCATTCTCTTCACATGTCATAAATAACGCGTTACATATAAAATGCTCGGGCGATCTGTAAAATAAAGTTTGTCTTTGAAACAAAACAATGATTATTATTTAGTCCTATTCAGACAAAAACAGCCATTTAATTGTAAATCAGAGTTTTATATCATCTGTCAATGCATCAAGAGGAGGTGCTGTTTTAACTCTTCACTAAACACTTATTTTTTCTGGTCATTTCTTTTCAAAATGGCTAAAGACCTCTGGCCCCTCAGTTTGTAGCATTGTTGTAATATTTACTGTGTCTCAACATTAGCATTAGCATTAGCATTGAGACACAAACATCTTTCTTTCTAAACACAGAAGTGTCTTCTGCTCAACAATTGATTTTATTTGTGTTGTTTTTAACTAAACCTCATAGCGATAAAACTGGACAAGAAGTAGTGACTTCACAGTGAGGTTCATGGAGCTCTTTGCACTGTTCCAAACACACACGTGTGTATCTTGCAGTGTGTGTAGCTTTCATTGTAATCCAAGGCAAAAACAACATTTTAAAGGAGGACTTCTTGGAAAAACCTTCTGACATGACGCTTATTTTCTGAGCGCCGCAAATAAACAACATTTGAACGTAATCCAAACCGAATGGTCGGACAGTTTACGCTGCAAGAGCTTCAGCATCACAGATGATGTGGAGTTTTGCACAGGGCCCGGCGTCTGTGGTGAGGAGAAGGATGAGGGGACTGCCCGTCAAATGTCCCTGAAAGACGGAAGAAAAAACCTGACGCCACAGCTCCTAGAGACTGTAAGAGCCACTTAGGACTGCTTTATTTGGTCTAAGCCAGGACTAATCCAGGACTAATCCAGGACTAAACCAGGACTAAACCAGGATTGAACCAGGGTCTAAGCCAGGACTAAACCAGGGTCTAAACCAGGACTAAACTAGGGACTAAACCAGGGTCCAAATCAGGGTGTAAACAACATTCTAACATGGTAGAAAGCTCAAAAAACCAAACCCATGCCATAATGTGCTGTATGTTCAGTTGTTTCTAATTGAGACTTCTTTTTGTGTGTCTCTTGTTGTGTTTTGTAAATCTGTGTTCTTTGGTCCGTACGGCTCACAGAGTCTGAGGAGGGGCGGTGGAAGAGTTTGGGACAGTTTGAGGAGACTGGACCACAGGAATGCTTACCTCGTCCTGTTAGGGGGAGAGGGCTAGACCGCATTACCATAGACTACTCACTGATCTGAAAACACCCGCGGTTTGTCTTGGCAACGGCGACTCTGGGTCAACCTGTCGAGAAAAATTAAGACACTTATATTTTCAAGTGTTGGTGATAGAAACTTGATATATTTACGAGTTTAAAGCTGTAATGTGTAGCTTTTCCCCTGGGGCTAGCACTCTGGCCTCACAGCAAGAAGGTTCCTGGATCGACTCCTGGGCTTTTCTGTGTGGAGTTTGCATGTTCTGCCTGTGTCTAGCTGGGTTTCCTCAACCCAAAGCATACACCATAGGTCAAAGTATCGAAAATAAGATACTAATCGATACTAAAACTAATATCGAAACTAGATCCTCATTTTCGCAGGTATCGATACTGAAAAAGTCCCATTGACAGGACAGAAATGAACTTTTCCTGAATGTTTTTAGAACGATTTTGAGATGGATCAGAACAAGTATCAGAACAAGTATAAGAGCAAGTAGGCTAGTATACGCCCATGGACCTGGTTTAGACCTGGTTTAGACCTGGTTTAGACCTGGACCACTATGGAACCTACCTGGACCACTGCTCCACTGTGTTTTCCATACACTTCATGACATCACAAGGTGGAACAGAGCGTTTTGAGCTTTGGAGATGTGGACAGACTAATAATAAAGAGTTACTCAAACATGTGAATGAAACAAAACACAACTCCAGGTCTGTTTTTGATCATGTAATACACGACCTTTAATAATAATTAGGGCTCCAAGAGTAAAAATGCACTGTGTAACTTTTCTGGTGGAGTGTCGGCCACATGCTTGTCTCCATGTATTGTTATTGTTTTGTCTGGAATGTTCCACACTATGGCATTAAACTGTTCTCCACAGAGACAAACGGGTGACACCAGTAGTCCTGATTTAATCTCTGTTTTTGTCTGTCCTTTTTTAGTACTTGTTTTGCAGCGGCTATACTGGGACATAACCAGGACTAAACCAGGACTAAACCAGGACTAAACAGGAACTAAACTAGGACTAAAACAGGACTGAACCAGGGACTATATCAGGACTAAACCAGGACTAAACAAGGACTAAACCAGGGATTATACTAGGTCTAAACCAGGGACTAAACCAGGACTAAACCAGGGACTATACAGGACTAAACTAGGGACTAAACCAAGACTAAACCAGGGACTGTACCAGGACTAAACAAGGACTAAACCAGGGACTTAACCAATACTAAACCAGGAACAGGACTGAACCAGGGACTGTAACAGCTTTTGTAGTGGCTCTTGATTTTGGTCCTGGTTTAGTCCTTGTTCAGACTTGATTTAGTCTTTATTTTTGCAGTTTGTAATCCCGGTTTAGCTCTTGGTTTAGTAACACGGTTTAAATCTCACAAGAGTCCATTTTGTGTAATGTGGGACCTTTAACAGCTCACCAGTAGCCATTATAACAGGATATATTAATATTATAAACCCCATGTCTAAATAGTGCAATAACATAAGCCATTACTGTTTTATAATATGATGACGTGCCTTGCCCAAGGACATTTTCAGGCTTCGAACTATCAACTTACTACCAATTAGTCTGTCTGTAATAGTGGTTTGTAAATAGGCCTTTGTGCATTAAACTCCATCTGAATGACTTTTACCAGCGCTGGATCTTGTTTGTGTCTGACCCAGTGGCCCCCATCCCAGACTCTGTCAAAATTACCCATAAACCCCTGCAGGAATTACCCATAAACCCGTGCAGGAATTACCCATAAAGCTTTGCAGCGGGTGTAAGTCACAGGAGGAACAATGGGGACTGTATTTGTAAGGACCCCTCTGAAAAAGCTGTGGGATTTGAGTTAGGCTCATAGAAGGAAAACAGGCACAGTATGGAGAGAGGGATGGAGGGAGGGATGGAGAGCATGGAGGAGGGATGGAGAGAGGGAGGGAGAGAAGGGGACAATATGGAGAGAGGGAGAGATAGAGGGAGTATGGAGAGAGGGAGGGCTGGAGATGGGGAGCATGGAGGGAGGGAGGGAGAGGAGAGATGGAGAGGAAAGGAGAGAAGGGGACAATATGGAGAGAGGGAGTATGGAGGGAGGGTTAGAGAGGGGGAGAGAGAGGGACAGTATGGAGAAAGGGAAGGAAGGAGGGAAAAGGGGTGAGAGGGAGAGAGGAGGGTTTAGAGCGAGAGGAGAAGAGAGTGAGAGAGAGACAAAGAGAAGGAGAAAGGGGGAGAGAAGAGAGGCGAGGAGGAGAGAGAGACAAAGAGAAGGAGAAAGGGGGAGAGAGGAGAGGAGGAGAGAGACAAAGAGAAGGAGGGAAACGAGAGAGAAAAAAAAGACGAAAGGAGAGAGAAAGGAGTTGAAATGAAGTTAAATAAACAAGGAGAGAAGAATGAGAGGGAGGAGAGAGAGAAGTGTAAGAAAGATAGAGGGGGTAGAGAGAGGAGACAAGAGAAGAGAGGAGAGAAAGAGGAGAGAAAGAGAGGGAGAGTAGTTTATTGGAGGTAGAAGGTTTGAGCGTTTTATGATTTCCGAGCTGTGACCTGTGACTCTGCTCCAGACGATAATTGGACTAATGAGGTAAGCTCTGTGCATTGTTTCAAACAGAACTTTATTTAAAACTCCTGTTAAATAAAGTTAAATAAACTAAACCAGGACTAAAGCAAGACTAAACAAGAACTAAACCAGGACTAAACCAGGGACTAAACCAGGACTAAACCAGGGACTAAACCAGGGACTAAACCAGGACTAAACCAGGACTAAACCAGGACTAAACCAGGGACTAAATCAGGACTAAACCAGGGACTAAACCAGGACTAAACCAGGACTATTAATTGGACTATTGGGGTAGGCTTTGTGCATTGCTTCAAACAGAACTTTATTTAAAACTCCTGTTAAATATATCGCTGTAAATAATTTGAAATCTTGTGTATGAGGCGAATCCCATTTAAAATGTGACTGTATTAGTGATGTGACTCTTTTGAACGGCTCCTTAATGTGAACTGTGGGAATCGGATCTCAAAAGAGCCGAATCTTTTTCTATTTCCTATGCATTTTTTTACACAAATTCACCCAGAACCAAGACAAGAATCAGCACCGAAACAGAGTATAGCAACAAAAAACATATTTGGCTTCATTATGTTTTTAAAATCATTATTATTATGCATCATTTCAATCGGTAAACAGACTCTCACTGTCCGTTAGAAACATTTAAACAGATCTGAGCCTGGGTCACGTCTCTCTGGGATTCACTTGGTGTTAATATGAGATCTCATATTAGCTTCTGTCACAGATATGATGTGCATAATTATTAGGCAAGTTGTGTTTATGAGGATTCATTTTATAATTGAACAGCTACACTGCTCTGAGTCAATCCACAATGTTAATAAACCTCAAACCTGAATATTTAAGGAAGCCAAAGTGAAGTTTTGGCTTTTTTTCCAGTCTCACTTGTTTATTTTGATCTGTCAAAATAGTAAACAACTCAAAATTTACAAATAAAAATTTCTAATATTTAAAATATATATATATCTGTGACCAATATAGCCACTTTTCTTGTCAGTAATGTTCATAAACCTTCCGTTCATAGAGTTTGACAGTTTCTTGATGTGTCGACGATCAACTTTTTGTGCAGCAGCGACCACAGCCTCCCAGACACTGTTCAGAGGTGGACTTTTTCCTTCATCGTAAATCTCCCGTTTAAGAAGGGCCCACAAGTTCTCGATAGGGTTTACATAGGTCAGGTGAGGAAGAGAACTTTAATGCATGCGATGGAGCATTGTCCTGCATAAAAATCATGGTCCTCTTGAAAGATCCAGACTTTTTCCTGTATCACTGCTTGAAGAAAGTGTCTTCTAAAAACTGGCAATAGGTTTTGGAGTTCATTTTGAGTCCACCTTCAACCCGAAAAGGTCCAACAAGCTCATCTTTAATAATAACAGCCCGAACCAGTACACCACCTCCACCTTGCTGGAGTCGAAGTGGAGCTCTGTGCCCTTTACGGATCCAGCCACAGGTCCATCCATCTGCTCCGTCAAGAGTCACTCTCATCTTATCAGTTCATGAAACCTTTGAAAAATCTGTCTTCAGATATTTCTTGGCCCAGTTTTGACGTTTCAGCTCATGTTTCTTCAGTGGTGGTCTGGTTTCAGCCTTCCTCACCATGGCCATGTCTCTGAGCTCTGAACATCTTGTACTTCTGGGCTCTCCAGGTCCGTTGCAGTTCTGGAATATGACAGCGCTGGAGGATAATGGGTTCCTGGTAGCTTCATGTTTGATTCTTCAGATCTCTTGCTTTTAATGTGCGTCTTTTTTTTTTCTCTCAACATGTTTCTTGTGACGCTGTTGACTATTTGCTGTTGAAGGTTCTGTGACCACGCCCCAACATCTTGTCAATTTCAAGAGTGCTGCATTCCTCTGAAAGACTTTTTACAACTTTTGACTTTTCAGAGTCTGTTAAATCGCTTTTTTGGCCCATTTCGCCTGAGGAAAAGAAGCTGCCTAATAATTCTGCAAACCTTGATATAGGGTGATGGCAACTTTCCGTTCTAGGCGACATTTTGAGGACTTTTTACCGTTCAAAAGAAGATACTAGTTTGTTTTGAATTGTTAATTGCTATGACAACAGTGGTTATTAAATTACTCAGATCAGACCTGGATTTAAGTTTGTACAATTTGGTTCTATACCTATCTGTGTTTTGAGAAGTCTGAGCTACAAATTACAGGTCAGTATTATCGGACATTAATTACTTCTACTTCTACTACTACTTCTTCTACTACTACTTCTGTTATGTTACTACTCAAATTTACCAATACAAAGTGTGGGAAAAGTCTAAATTACCTACATTGATTTCAATACTGAAGAATCATAGACTGTATAAAGAAGTGTGACGTCACCTATAGCGTTCAGCTCCAGTCAAATGAAGCTCATCGAGGCTAGCAGTGGAGCCTAGTTTCATATTAGGAATGTGAATAACACTAGGCTCATGTAGAGCTGGACAATACGAACATTTTAAAACCAAAATGAGGTGCCTGGTGACATTTTTTTCAGTATAAAGTGAGTTGGAGCCAGAGTCGATGGAGCCTGAAGCGCCCCCGTACTCACCTTCTGTTTGGAACGCTACGGCTAGTGGGTTTTCTATGTCCATTTATATAAACAGTCGATACCAATGTCGAAATCCAAATAATGATTTTAAAAGCTCTTTTTTTACTTACTCCAGGTGTGTTTGTGATGAGGAAACAAGAAAATAGCATAATATAGTAAAAACAGTAAAACAGTATTTAAAAACCTGCTTTCTCTGCATTGTCCTTAAGCCCATATAACACAGTAACACACAGTCTATTGTAGCTCTTGGATAACCATTAACCCGCGTACAGTGAAAGCCTCATAAACCTGAATCATTTGTGTTGTAATAAAAGCCCTTCACTTTTCGCCCTCTTCTCAAACTATTTCTTAAACGGAATTGTGCGTTTGACCCGTGGCTCTCCATCACCCAGACCTGCACCAGTGTAACTCAATAGGCCCATGTCGGGAGCCTGGGTTTTTTACGACGTTCTTATTAACTGAAGGAATACTGCAATGACACGCGCCGTTAAACCCCAACCAAAAACAGCCAAGTGCTAAAAACGCCAAGAATATTTAACCGGACAATACGCAGGCTACTACTGTCCGCTAAAATTGTGGTACTCAGTTACTTTGACCCGAGAAACTCTGGGAAGAATCTGTCCTTGTTGTAGTAGTGGTTCTTTTCAGGTCCCAAACATCTTCTCCGGTTGCCGTAGTCGTGGTTGGCTGCTCTTGTGGCTGACTGGCTGACACACTGAGCAGTTTTTAAACTTTTGAAATTTGTATCTTAAAATTTATCTTAATATTTTGGTATTTTGAAGTGCAGCTTGTGCAGTTCAAAGGATAAAAGTTAAGTGCTATTGGATTGTGACTACTACTATTTCTACTCTTACTACCACCAAACACAGTGAAAAGCAGCGTACGATTGACCCGTTTAGGTTTGTTTAACAGTGTTGGTGCTTTTGTTTACTCCTTCTAAAAGTAGTTTAATTTCTACCCTGACTACTTATATTATTAATTTCAAAAGTAATTCGTAAAAATAAAGCATACAGCTCAGGAACCAACTCATAAAAATCAATCATTTTTCACTGTAATGCCAGTTTCTGTTATAGAGCTTATGGTAATGTAAATCAGAGTCCGTCCTCCTTAAACTAATATTTGTGCTGTTGTGGTTCAGAGTGTCTGACACCGGAGGAGGACACACGTGCTCCTGTTTATCTTTTTACTGTTTTACGACTTATTTTAGTCAGGGAACAAGTGACTAAAGTGACTCGCCCAAGTAACTGTAATCTAATTACTCCATTTTCAATTGTAACTAGTTACATTACTGCGTTACTTCAAAAGTAATCTGATTACAGTAATCCCCTACTTTGTGACTAGTTTCTGCCCAACTCTGTGGTTTAGCTGCAGACCTCTGCGTTATTTGTGACTGTGCCTGTTCACCCATAAGGTCCCGTTCCAAAAGTCAGTGTTTTTCATGTCAGTAAGGTCATGTTCAGCAGCTCCCAGGTTCCAGCACAATAAAACTGTATACACAGTTATAAAACCATAAAGTTTTATCTGTAGCTTTTGTTTTCTAAGACGTTTGAACCACAGAGACTGGCCAATCTGAGGCTGGCATGGCTCTAATCAGACTTAGTGCTGTGGTATGTGACTCATGCATGGACTTATTTAAGCTTTGTCCAAAGCTGCACTTTAAGGAAGACCACTCTGTACATTTGTGCTGTAAAAGGTACAGACAGTAAGGTAAGAGATTTCCACTCATACAAGCGGAGATAACCCAAGATGACCTACATTTTATTATCTTTGTTTGATGTTTACGGTTTTAAAGCGTGAAAAATAGAACTAGCTCATTGTAAACAGTTTGCATTGGTCCAGCGTTATTCCTCACTTACCTTATGCTTTATACTTTTACACAGTAATACTAACAACTAGCATGGCAACAGTGCACTTTCTGCTCAAAATGTAATGGACATAGCTAAACTGCTAGCCGCCGCATTCCAAACAGAAAATGAGCGTGGGCTAGTGTTAGGAACAGGTTTGGGAAAGGGTGTTACCTTCAACAGCCTCACTCCTGATTGGCTCTTTGGTTGCTATGATACCTGCGGTCGGAATTCCAAATATGGAACTCGGCTTGAAATTCGCCTCAGTGAGCTTCATTTGACTGGAGCTGTCACACTCCCTTAGTCACATACATGGACATTAGGTAGTTTATAAGTAAAGTTGCACTATGTAACATTTCCGGTGAAGTGTCTTTGTCTGAAAATGTTATTGCTTTGTTCCACAGTATGCCATTAAACATGCCGCCAGAACAGGTTACAGGTTAGATCTGTGGAGAGGCGACCCCAACAATACATGTTTCTCCAAGGTATTTTTTTTTTTTTTTAGCAACATAAACACTCGGAATTGAACTAAGGCAAGATTTATAAGTATAATGCCATACTGCGGAATATTCCAAGCAAAGCAGTTGACAGACCCACCACCAGAAAAGTTTAATTAATTAAGAATGGGTCTTTAATTATATAAAAATGGTCAAAAAGTGTTTAAAATTTAAATTATTTATTATTTATATTATTATTATTAACTTACATAGACCTACTTATCTCTTAATTTCTTATTTTTTTCTGTGTATTATGCATTTTGCTATGACTAAGCGCCAGATGGTATCCTAACATTAAATTGGACTATCGATTACAAGGTGTTTAAGTAATATATTTAGACTATTGGGTATCACTATATGAGCAACCCTACCGTACACATGCATTGATACATACATTGATTTTGGACAAATAATTATTATAAGCAGCATTATTAATAGTTTGTGTTTTTATATGCAGGGTATAGTAACAACTGTCGTTTTTCATTTTTTATTTATTTTTTTCCCCTTTATTTTTGAGATAAATTCAGATAAAATACTTCAATTCCCATAAATCCTTGGTAAATGCTTTTGTAAGGTGTTTGATAACGCGCAGTCGGTGGGATACCTTCAGATGTCCTCGTTTTATTAAACCAACGCAACTCAATGGAAGTGTCCGCTCTGCGCCGTAGCTCCAGCGGCTAGCCCGGACCGTACCACTTCGCCTTCCGTGGGGGGAGCCGCTGTTTGCTAACTCGTCCAAACGTAACGGTAAGCGACCGAACCAACTTAAATAACTCAAAAAACACATTTATATTCAATTTAAATCGTAACATAATAAATATAACTGTGTGTTTTTTAATATTTGATAAAACGGTGGTTTGTGTAACGCGAACGCCCCTAGTTTTCAAAGTGACGCTGCTCCTCTCGCCGCTACATGTGGTATTTTGGGGAAACGCACTAGCCGCCAATAATTTTAATTTTACGACTTTAAATCGTGTTTAAATCGTTTTTGTGAACTGTACACGGGCTCGTATCCGTCTGCGGACCGACATGGTGAAAGCACAAGCAAAAGGTTGGTTTTAAAGGGAGTTAAACAGCTAATAATGTTATAAAATGTTTGGTCACGCATTTTGTACGTGACCAATAATGTTTGGTCACGTACAAAATGCACCAGTTTCTCGGCTAAGGAAGTCACCTGAGATGACCGAATGTACCACACGTGTCATGATATAACTAAACATTCATTTATATTAAAAACACACTGGAAATCAATTCATTTATTCATTTATTAGGCCGTTGATTGGTATTTCTGTCAGATTATACACACCTGCTAATCAGTCCCTGTTTAGGCTGCCTGTGGGCTACACGTTTTGACCTTAAAAAATCTTGATTAATTTAAAAATGCTTTGTGTTTTTGACTTAATTTACTTAATTTATTATTATTATTATTATTATTTTACCAAATTTATTTAATTTAATCCCTGGTTTAGACCTGGACTAGACAAGGTTTTTAGTCCTTTTTCTAGAGTAATATATTTTACAATGTAGCACATATTAGAACTGGTTTAGTCCCTGGTTTAGTCCCTGGTTTAGCCTTGATTCAGACCTGGTTTAACCCTGGTTCAGACCTGGTTTAACCCTGGTTCAGACCTGGTTTAACCCTGGTTCAGACCTGGTTTAACCCTGGTTCAGACCTTGTTTAGTCCCTGGTTTAGTCCCTGGTTTAGTCCCTGGTTTAGTCCCTGGTTTAGTCCCTGGTTTAGCCCTGGTTCAGCCCTGGTTTAGCCCTGGTTAAGTCCTTTAGTCAATTCATACGTTTAATTTATTAGACCGTTAATTTGTTTTTGCATCAGACTATACACACCTGCTAATGCTTTGGCTGTGTAGGCTACACGTTTTGACCTTAAATAATTATTCTGGATTAATTTAAATATGTTTTGTGTTTTTTACTTAATTTTTACCTGAGCATATTGTTTTTATTGCCAATACTTATGGGTAAATTAGCACCTGGCCCTTGGCAATTTTGTAATGATTCGAATGTCTTAAAAATATCACAAAATTTTAAATATTTAGCGGATAATGCACATATTTTTAATTATTACGTGATGCATATTTAGGCTGAGTTCTTCTCTCAAACTGAAAACATTCTGTTCCACCTTGTGACGTCATGTGGTGATACAGGAAGTGCTCCAGTGTGTTTTTAAACCAGCTCTGTTTGTGATGAGAAAACAACATTATAACATAGATCAGAAAATGGTGTAATATGGGCCCTTTAAAACCGTTTTGCTTTTCGTTTGTGATGCTGTCAAACTCATTTAATTTAATCGCGTCAACTTTGGGAGACCTTTGTGTGGTTTGCAGGTCATAAATCAGCGTAATATCCAAAATGGTAGCAATGGTGATAAAACTTTAGCCTTAAACCAGATGTGTAGCTGAAGTTGGCAAAATGACAAGGAATTCTAATGTTAACTGTGGATTTTAAATGCTGTAAAATACAAGAGCACAGGCAGCCTCACTACTGTAAGTTTGTTCAGTGTGAATATCGAAACTAGATCCTAATTTTTCACAAGTATCGAGACAAAAAAAGTCCAATTGACAGGACAGAAATTAACCTTTTCTAAATGATCTGGAGCTGGATCAGAACAAGTATAAGAGCACATAGACTAGTATTCGCCCACGGACCTGGTTTGGACCTGGTTTGGACCTGGTTTGGACCTGGTTTGGACCTGGTTTGGACCTGGTTTGGACCTGGACCAGGTGGAATGTTGAAAATCACATTCTATTATCTAAAGAAATGTATTTTTTATTTTCGCGGTATCAGTATTGAGTATCAAGTCTAGTCCTTTATTACAGTGACAACAGCAGGCTCGCCTCTTCACAGATCTGACCTGTGACTTACCTTAGTGCATGGTCTCACCTGCTTGTCTCCGTGAAGATAGACACGTTGAATGCCATACTGTGGGACATTTCAGGCATCGCAGTAACATCAGAAAAGTTGCACGCCAGTTTAGCCACAGTAACTCAAACCACAAGGTCTGCAGCAAAGCACCATGGGAATTTTCCGTATAAATTTCAGTTCCTTGAGGTCAGTTCCGTGAGTCAAAGCTGGAAAATTCGAAAAAAAAATAAAAAATAGAAATTTAGTCTATTGTAGTTTGAAATGTTTGTATTGTGACAAGGCGAGTTATCTAATCTCCCTTAACCAGACGTGAATACAGAAGCGGAGAGTTCTAAAACACATTGATAACATCACGCTACGGAGAATTCGGCGCAAAATTTAATTCACAATTTACATCTAATTGTCAACAAAATAATAATAATGTTTTGTGTGTTTGTCAGAGGGACTTGAGGTGAGTCAAACACAGATTCTGTAGTTGCTGTCTACTATTAACGTGAAAACTATAGCTTAATGACATCACAAGGTGGAGCAGAGCGTCAGAGAGTAATAATAAAGAGTTACTCAAACGTGTGAATGAAACAAAACACAACTGCAGCTCTGTTTTTGAGGAGGAAACAACACAAAAACATAATTCAGTTAAACCAGATGTGAGTGCTCGTTGTCGCGTTGACACAGGAGAGGGAAGGGCTGACGTTCTCAGATAACGTCCACGAGCCTTTGGCCTTCAAAATTCTGCTCAGATAATTCACAGAAACAAGCTCTGTGAACCAAACTGGTTCCACAAAATGAACCAATCTGACGACCTTCCTTACACATAGATGTAAACTGGTCCTGCCATTGTTTTGTCATTTCACGCTGGATTTGGTGGATTTAGAACATACTTGGGTAAGTTCATATGGACATTTGTGGAGTAATTGATCGTACAGTGTAACATTTGTAAGACCTGGTTTAGACCTGGTTTTTAGTCCCTGGTCTATTCCTGGTTTAGTCCTGGTTCAGTCCTTACTTTTACTTGAGTAATATATAGTACCGTGTAACAGTACTGTTACTCGAGTAAAAGTTGTGTTTCCTCTTCCTGCTGTGAGTCTAAAGTGATAAAAGCATCATGTGACAATACGAAATGATTTGAACATTTGTGTTTCTTGCTCTGCTCCTTCACATACAATTTAGTTTCTCATTTTTGGGTCTGTCCTTTGAAAACACCAGATGATTTTGTGCATTCATTTAATTTAAACACTACTTTTAATAGAATTCTTCTGGACTTTTTGAATAATTATTTGGGTCACTACGTTTTACTCTCACTGTAACACAATGAATGTTTTATCTCTACCGATGCCATGATCTTTTGCTCCATTTCAGTGCAGACATGAGAAAATAACTGTTGTAAGTCTTAATTCTGTGGGTTATGACAAAGCACAGGACTGTCAAGGCATTTTAAAAGGAAAAAGGAGCTTATTCACAGTTTTGTTAGCCTAAATAATCTTACCGTGAGATGGGGACTAGACCAGGACTCGACTCAATTCAAGGACTTAAACCAGGGACAGCCTTGAAAGCGCTCTTTATTTTTATTTTTTTAACATGAAAAACTAGTTGATTTTAAAGCTTTCGCAGTGGTCCAGAGTTCTTCCTCACTTACTTTATGCGTTCTTTATTCACCACAATGAGTTTATAAGAGCTTCTCACAGCTTTCAGGGACCAGAGTTTTATCGCCACAACAAAACTAATAACAGCTAGCATGCTAACACACCCTTCCTGATTCTGAATCGCTTGGACGCTTTATAATTAAATACAAACTGTAGACAGGGGACTTTATATTTTTTTCTTTATTTTTTATTGACAAACCCAAGGAGCTCAGGCTTCACACTCAACCAAAACCCACTCACATTTTATACAGACACATAAGGACAGAAATAATAATAATAATAATAATAATAATAATAATAAACAAATTAAAAACTGAAAGGGTATAAGCAACTCAACAAAGGGCTCAAACCATATTAAAATAAAGACAAGAAATAAACAATAATAATGATGATGCATAGTATGTAATTTATTTTATATCTATATGTAAATATTTATAAAGTTTTGTGATCAATGTACATAAGCAACCAGACAATTTTTTAAACTATGTAATGAATAGAGGTGGGTTAATATAAGTTTTTCTTCTCCTTTTCAAGAAATGTGCTTTTCTGTTGTTTACCAAGTATATATAATATGTATATGATTATTTTTTTCTCTCTTGGCACAAACTTGAAATAAATAGGAATCGGTCAATCAATTATTATTACTATATCTCTAATACCAGTCCATGGCTATTTTTTCTAGATTGTACCGATTGTGAATTATGTTTTTTTTATGTATTCTAAACATAAATTTTGATATTGTTCAATAAAAAGCTTTCCTAACAAAATAATTGTATTCAGAAAAGGTGTGAACTTCCCCTCAAAAACTATGTTTCTGGGAGAAATTTCAAAAGAACTTCCCATTGACTGTACCCAAGGTCGAACAGAAACCCATAACAAAAATGATAACGGAAGAAACGGGTCTTCAGGGGACTTATTTTGACCACAAGACACATTTCAGATACATGGGACACAGCAATAAGTAATAGTATTTTTAGTATTTTTTATCTTTTCTGTATCAGAAGTAAGTGTACATTTCTTAAACTTTCATACTGTTTCTCTTTTTTTTTCTTTTTCTAGAGGCGTTTTTGTTTCGCTGCCAGACTCCGTGATGGTGGAGCAGCTCTCCCCACAGACAGGCCACACTCTCCTCACCAAAGCCCAGAACGGAGGCCTGTCCCATGGGTCGCAGAGCCCCAGGGACCCGGGGCTGCTGGAGAGGGGGCAGTGGGGCAGTAAAGCTGAGTTCCTGCTGGCCGTCGCGGGGCAAATCATCGGCCTAGGCAACGTCTGGAGGTTTCCCTATCTCTGCTACAAGAATGGAGGAGGTGAGGAGGCACTTTGTGAGCTTTAAACCATGTTGTAATGTTATTTTCTCATTATAAACAGACCAGACACATGTTGGAGTAACTCTTTATTATTAGTCTGTCTATGTGAATCAAACAAAACACAACTCCAGGTCTGTTTTTGATGAGGAAACAACATTAGCCCTTTAAGGAGACGGGTTTTCATATTATTGTAACTCTGATTTGGTTTGATGGGAGATGGTTTTACATTAGTTCATTGGGAAATTGACAGCAAAAGTACAAAAATACAGGAAGTTGTGGTGAGAATGTTCCTGTCCCAACATTCACACTGTGTTGTAACGTATGTGTGTGTGTGTGTGTGTGTGTGTGTGTGTGTGTGTCATTAAACGACTTACGGTCTGGCCCTGTTTTAATTAATTTTTACAGTGTTATGTGGAGAGTCCTGCAGCCTCACAGCAGCCTCCAGGGGGCACCAGGTGAACACAACAGGAAAGACCTCGTTCTGTTGTTTCAGTCGGTGATTAAATGGTCCATTCCCTCAAAGTATTTCCTCTGGAAGGTTTTCTGCCACAGTTTGAATTGGATTATTGCCGATGCCACAGGCAAAGGTCCTCAGAAAATCTTCCAAATCAGGAAGTCATCATTTGACCGAAACCCATAAATACAGACTCTAAAATACAGACTGTGGCATTATTATATTAAAGTGTCAAAATAATAAACTATGTATCATTTACCTAAAAAAAACTCCTTATTTTGCAATTATCTAGAAGCGTTCAGTCACCATATGTCAACCTCGAATCTACAATAGAAGAATGGACAGTAGAAAGAATTAATTGACTAATGAAAAAAAGATTGCTGACTGGTCAATTAATAAATAAATAAATAAATAAATAAAAAACAGAGGTCATCTGCAGCCGTCTCTGATCACACGTTGGTATCTGTGTGTTTGTCCAGGCGTGTTCTTCGTGCCATACCTCCTCTTCCTGGTGCTGTGTGGTGTCCCTCTCTTCCTCCTGGAGACGTCTCTGGGGCAGTTCACGAGTCTGGGAGGGGTCAGCGCCTGGAGGTCCATCTGCCCCCTGTTCGGAGGTGTGGAGCAACACAACACAACACACTTGTCCTTCTCATTTACACTCTCAAGTTGTATTTAGTTTCGTCACAAAACAGACCTGGAGTTGTGTTTTGTTTCATTCACACATGTTTAACACACAAACCTGCAGATTTAGGCTGAAAACAGAATCTCAAACAGAAAACACTCCACCTTGCCCACCTTGTGATGTCATGTGCTAATACAGGAAGTGCTCCACTGTGTTTTTAGACTCCATACGCTTTCAATAGAATCACTTAGATCATTTCAGACCTGGAATTTTGACTGAAGTAAAGGGATTATTTTGAGGAAATAACATTATAACACGACTTAAAGCTCACAAGAGTCAGTGTTGTGTAATGTAGGACCTTTAAGGTAATGTTTGTACAGTCGAGTCAATAAGTCAGATAAGTCGTGTCTGTAGACGGTATTGGCTCTAAAATATTATGGAATCACTAAAACCTTGCTTTTGTCCTGGTTTTGTTCTTGGTCTAGTCCTTGGTCTAGTTCTTGGTTTAGTCCTTTGTCTAGTTCTCGGTCTAGTCCTTGGTCTAGTTCTCGTCTAGTCCTTGGTCTAGTTCTCGTCTAGTCCTTGGTCTAGTTCTCGTCTAGTCCTTGGTTTAGTCCTTGGTCTAGTTCTCGTCTAGTTCTTGGTCTAGTTCTCGTCTAGTTCTTAGTCTAGTTCTTGTCTAGTCCTTGGTTTAGTCCTTGGTCTAGTTCTCGTCTAGTTCTCGTTTAGTCCTTGGTCTAGTTCTCGTTTAGTCCTTGGTCTAGTTCTCGTTTAGTCCTTGGTCTAGTTCTCGTTTAGTCCTTGGTCTAGTCCTTGGTCTAGTCCTTGGTCTAGTCCTTGGTCTAGTCCTTGGTCTAGTTCTCGTTTAGTCCTGATTCAGTCCTGGTTTAATCCTAGTTTTGTCGTGGTTTAGTGCCTGGTTTAGTTTCTGGTTCAGTCTTTATTTTGTCCTGGACTTGGAAGTAAATTCTTGTAAATTTCAACACATTTTTCAACTTTTCATCACAAATTCATATATTTTTACAACAGTTATTATCCCACAAATGATGTCAAAATTAGAGGATGATAAAAACTTGTCATACGCTCTGTAAAGGCGGTGTGTGTATAAATGACTAAGTGTTGTCCAGAGTGTATGAAACCACACACAGGGCTGTTGTTGTTGTGTTATCTTTTGTGTATTTGCTGTAAACGGAGGCTTCATTAACACCAGGCTGAAGTGGTTTAAAAAGATCACAATTTGAAGTGAATCACAAGTTACTGTAAAGTTCGTGTCACTGCTCAGACAGAAAATGCTGATGTTTATTTATACGAACTTATTACTCACTGGATCTGAAAAGTCCCTCGAATCAGAATTTACTGTATTTGACTCCGATTAAAGGGCCCGTATTACGCAAAACTGACTCTTGTGAGCTTTTAGTCATGTTATAATGTTGTTTCCTTCTCCAAAACAGACCTGGAGTTGTGTTTTGTTTCATTCACACTCGAGTTATCCTTTATTATTAGTCTGTCTGCACCTCCAAAGCTCAAAACGCTCTGTTCCACCTTGTGATGTCATGAAGCGGTCGTTTTCAAGTGAACTCTTTGCCTTTAGTTCAGTAGAGATTAGCCATTTTTGTTTGTTTTTTCAATCTCTTGCTTTTTTGTTTTATTTAGTAAGTTTTTAACATAATATAACTCTGACCGGCCTGTTTCAGCTCATTTGGAATTACAGAATAAACATATTTTATAATTTTACCTCATGCTTGGACTAAAGATGCATTGCTTTTATTTTAGAGGTGTTTTTTATGAATTACTTTTTTGTAAGGCAACATCGCTTTTTCATTGCTTAGTCGTACATAAACTCTTCCCAGTCTTACCAGCACGTCAAAACAATGATATTTACTGCTTTTTATAAAGAAATACAATTCATATTATGCAGAATTGAGTTCAGCATTTTGGCCCGGCCCTCCACAATATTTTCTCATGTGGCCCCATGGAAAAAATAATTGCCTACCCCTGGTTTATAAAAATGTTTGAATATATTTTTTTACTCTTTGTTATTGTAATATATTGTGATGTGTGAGCTGTGTCCAAGTCATTTCCCTTGTGGATCAATTAAGTCTAAGTCAATTCCTGGGCTGAAGTTATCCAAATTTAGTAAAGGTGTGTGGAGTTTAAAAACACTGTGGAGCACTTCCTGTATGTACTTCCTGTTTTCTGTTTGAGAGAAGAACTCTAAAGCCTAAATCTGCAGGTTTGTGTGTTAAACATTTGCGAATGAAACAAAACACAACTCCAGGTCTGTTTGTAATGAGGAAACAACATTAAAACAGAGTTTTAAAACGCATGTCAAACAGAGGCATTTTAATCCACTTTGAGCAGACGTTTGTTTTTCTGCATTAAAATGAGCTGCTCTCGAGTCCTCCACAGACCAGAGTCCTCAGGCCCCTCTCCAAACCTCTTCACCCAGAGAGAGGCTCCTTCTGCCCCTGAGCAGAGCCTCTCACATGGGCCCGGAGAGGAGGAGAGGAGAGGAGAGAGATAAACAAAAGCTCTGTTTAAATAGTTTAGATAAGTACATATAACAGGTTTTCATTGTAATTCTGACTTGGTTTAGTGGGGGAATAGTACTAAATATTTATCATAGTTTTACATTAGTTAAAGTGGCAGTTTGTGGGGAAAAAACTGTTGAAGACAAGTCCAAAAATACAGGACGTAGCTCTGAGTTCTAAAACAGATAAGTGTTCCAAATAGGAAGTGAGGCATGGGCACGTTTTCTGCTCTGTCACCCCTCTGTCCGTAAGTGCTGCTGTCAGGCTTCTCATTTTGGCCATGATCCCGGTGTTTTTATGTCACTATTTTGTCTGTAAATAAATTCCTATTGCTAAGATGGAACTGGCTCCAAATTCACTTCTAAAACTGCTAGCCTTGGTGAGCTTCATTTGACTGGAGCCGAACACTGTGGGTGACGTCTCACTCACTCAGTTCACTACTTTATTCAGTCTGTGCTTAAATCAAAGGGTCTGCAGCTTTTACAGAGAATCACACCTCATGGACACAGGGACATTATTTAACCCCTCTCTTCCTCTATCCCCTCTTCCTCCTCTCCCTTTCTCTCCCTCTTCTCTCTCACTCTCTCTTTCCTCCCTCTCCCCCTTGCCCCTCTTCTCTCTCTCTCCTTGTCTCTCCCTCGCTCTTTCCCTCCCCCACTTTTCTCCGTCTTCCCTCCCTTTTTTCCCCCTCTCTTCCCTTTCTCTCTTCTCCCCCCTCGCTTTTTCTCCCTCACTTCTCTCTCTCCTTCTCCCCATGTCTCTCTCTCGTTCCCTCCCACTCTTCCCCCCTCCCCCCACTCTCATTCTCCCCCTCTCTCTCTCCCTCTTTCCCTCCCTCTCCTCCCCTCTTTCTCTCTCTCCTTCTCCCCGTCTCTCTCTCTCTCTCTTCCCCCTCTCTCCCCTTTCTCTCTCCCTCTCTCCTCCAGGTCTGGGTTATGCGTCTCAGGTGATGATTCTTCACGGTTGTGTCTATTACATCATAATTCTGGCCTGGGCTCTTTTCTATTTGGGCCACAGTTTCCAGAGCGACCTCCCCTGGGCCCACTGCAACAACTCCTGGAACACTGGTGAGTACCACACACTAACAACACACACACTAACAACGCACAAACTAATCCATACAACAACTGATATCCAAACCAAATCTTAACAATGGAAACGTCTGTGTTCACTGTCCTCAAAACCGTGTGTATGATTTGAGTTTCTGTTTCTCTTTTTCTCCCAAGTTTTAATGAAAGTGTTTTAATGTTTTTGTTGCAGCCTCCTGTTTCGTCTTTGATCAGGCTAACCACTCTGCCAATGGGACCAACATGCCCGAGAACGCCACTTCACCCGTCATGGAGTTCTGGGAGTGAGTTACATCATTACTTTTTAGAGTGCTAGTGCAGCCTCTGCAGCTCAGTGAGGGAATTCTGGAGGGTCTGAGCTTTAACACGAGGACTGTCCATAAATTGAGGAGGAGACAAACTCTGATGTGTCCCTCAGTGTTTCCCATAGATTTTAAAACTGTAGTGGAACAAATTATTTTTATTTGAGTAATTCAGTCTCATTGTCTCATTCAATTCATGTTTACTCGTACATGGCAAAGGAGAAATTCAATTTGTCAACTGGTGAACACAGAAGGGAGGAGCTAAAAACACTGAAACTACTCTGAAACTGACACACCTACAGTTTTCAGTTTCTGTTTGTAGCTCGGTCTGTTGAACTGCACTGAGTGTGGACTGTGCCTGAGTCATTTAGTATATGGCTTTGTTTTGGTTTAGGTCTGAGGATGGAGTTGTGAATAGGAGACAGATGATGTCTGAGGCCTCCATGTCTGTTAAAGGAAGGATTGTCTCTCCTAATGGAAATAACCTCTTTAACTCCCCTCTCAAACCAGTTCTTTTCTCTGGCTCAGATCTGTACCTCACTGTCCTCCAGACTGAGGTTCTTTTCGGTGGAGATGTACAGCAGATTGAGGTCCCGTGTTGCTCTCTCGTCTGAGTTGGTACATCCTCTTATGAAGTGGCTGTTTTGTTTCTCCAATGTAACACTCAGTTTCAGAGTAGTTTTTAAATTTCTCCTTTGCCATGGAAACTACCCGGACGACTGAGGGATTTTGCCAATATACTAGTCCATTGCAAAAAAATTTAATATAAAAAAAAAGTTCTTTATTTTTTGTCTGTCATTTCAGAAAGTCTAACCCAAATATTATATAGATCATGACACATAGACTGAAATATTTCTCAAGGGTTTTTTTTTTTTTTTTTTTTTTTGATTGTGGCTTACAGATAATGAGAAAACAAAATTCTAAGCCTTTTGCAGTGGACTAGTAAATGCCCCTTACTGCCTATATTCTTGTTAAACCAGTCATTTTGACCAGTGTCTTTTACACTTTTTTATGACGACACAATGAGCAACAAAGTCTAATGTTATGCCAATATAGAGTCGAGTTTATTTCAGACTGAGGGGCCACTCTAGTCTCCTTTTATTAACGGGAATCACTATCTGCAGGGTCAGTTGTGTTTGTGGTGGACCTTTTTAAAACCACAGAAGATTAAAAAATATTCAGAAATGTCTTGTCATTAATCAAAAGTGCTCAGATAAAGATCACGTCAAGCTTTACTGAAGCTAGGTGAGACGGTTTATTTCCAGTTCCTGTGTTATTGTCCCATTAGCCTGTTAGCTTGTGTCTGTAACGTGGATGTGAAAGATTAACACTCGCCTGGTGTTTTTAGGCATGAGGTTTTGCATCTGTCTGATCACTTGGACAGTCTGGGCCCCGTGAGCTGGAAACTGGCCCTGTGTCTGCTCGTGGTGTGGGTCGTCTGCTACTTCTGTGTGTGGAAAGGAGTCAAGTCCACAGGGAAGGTGAGGCGAGCTAACGCGCTAACACCAGTATGCTAATATGCTAACATTAGACCACTAACACCTCGTCATTATTTCCACATCAGTTCTGCTGCGATCCGATTCGCTCACCTGTTCCTAAACGTAACCTTAATCCCAACTTTAACCTGACTGTGAAAAAAATTTACATTTGCATAGACTTGCACAGAATTTTAAAAAACAAAAACTGGGACATCCCCAGTTTTTAATTTTAAAATTCTGAAACGAGTGCGTAATTCAAGAAAATTGTTCTGCAGAGACCATTCATGACTAACATGAGTCAGTAAAGTCACATTTTCTTTGTATTTTGGTCATTTTTAATCAGTTTTTCTGAATTTTACCTAAACAAATGAGTTCATGCCTCTCTTTACTGTTGGCAGGTGTCAAACTGGTCAAAAATGGGGATACCTGAGGCGTTTCTTGTATAAAAATGGGACAAATCGATGATTTTGAATAAATTCACTGGGACAGGGGACACAGGGACTGTCCCGGGTAAATGGGGACGTCTGGTCTCCCTACCTCCTAATCTTAACCTAATTGTGAAAAAATGTATTGTCCAAAATGAACATTTGCATAGACACGAGTGACGGAAAGTAAAAGCAGTAAAGTATTGAACTGAAGTATCTGTTCTGTACTAAAGTACATTTTACAGTGGATACTTTTTACTTTTACTTCACTACATTTGAGAGCAGGTATCTGTACTTTCTACTCCGTTACATTTTAGAACAAAACTAAAAAATAAAAGTATTTTTATTATCGTTTGAGACCTGCTGCTGAAAAGGCTGAGGGTTTATTTTTAAAACATTCATAATTTGAGCAAACAAAAATATACAAATATACGTCTACATTTTTAAACGGTACTTTAATACTTTTACTTAAAGGCGCATTGTGTAACTTTTCTGGGGGAGGGTCCGTCAAATACTTTTCTCCATGGAGATGCTATTGCTTCGTCTAGAATGTTCCACAGTGTGGCATTAAACCTTTCTAACTTCATGGAGACCAAACCAGACCAAGTTCCAGGTCAGATCTGTGGAGAGGCGACCCCGCTCACAGTCAGAATGTTGTTTTTCTAGGTATTTTTGAACTTTAAAACCACCTGTAATTGAATAAATGTAAAGTAGAGCTGTTTAAAGTCACACTGTGGAACATCCCTGATGAAAAGTTACACAGTGCACCTTAAAGTAATTTTTTTTCATGTGATACTTTTAGTTGAGTATTTTTTGCTCAAGTATGAAAATCTAGTACTTCTTCCTCTTGTGTTGCATGACTTGGTTGGGGAATGAATTGAGGTGCTAACACCAGTATGCTAACATGCTAACATTAGCCTGCTAACATGAGTCGGCGAACACTACTCTGCCATTATGCAACAACACGAGTCTGTTAACTGATATAAATCTTGTCATTAACGTGATCTTGTTGTTTGGACGTTGCTGTTTTGCCTGTAGCGTCTCTTTGCTTTATACAGTTTTATGAGACAACACTTAGCGTTAGCGTTAGCACTAGCATGTTAATGTTTTGGTCCTTTGGCAGTGTATTATCAGGGATTAAAATAGCCAGTATCAAATTCAAGTCCAACAGCTTAATATTTCTTACTCTTCACACAGTACATCCTGCACACAGCATCACTTCCTGGTTCAAGGACGATAAAAACACTTTATAATTCGATGCAGACAGTTCACAGTGGACTTATTTTGACCTCAAGAGCTGCTTTTAAAATAAATCTGGACTGGGACAAGACAAACCAGGACTAGTATGAATGCAGCCTTTTTTTTGTTTAGTTTTCTTTATTTTCAGCTGGTAAAAAATACAGCATAGTTCATCTTTTTCCCGTCTTGTAGGTGGTGTATCTCACAGCCACGTTCCCATATCTGATGCTGTTTGTGCTGCTGATCCGAGGAGCCACTCTCCCTGGAGCCACTCAGGGAATCATCTACTACCTCAGACCCAACGTGACCAGGCTGGCAGACCCACAGGTACAGACACAGAAGATGAACGTCTGGGGTGAGGTTCAAGTCAAATGAAGTCAGAGAGAGATAAGAGAGTGGCAGAAGATGTAGAAGAAAAGGGCAGATTGAGTAGAGGAGAGAGTCAGAGCAGAGGATGTAGAAGAGGGGGTCAGATGGAGAAGAGGGTCAGAGAAGCAAAGGATGAGAGGAAAAGAGGATGCAGAGGAGAGTTTCAGATGAGGAGATGATGCGGAGGAGAGGGTCAGAGGAGCAGAGGATGTAGAAGAGAAGGTCAGATGGAGGAGAGGGTCAGAGGAGCAAAAGAGGAACAAAGGAGCAGAGGATGAAGAGAAGAGGAGCAGAGGAGAAGGTCAGATGGAGCAAAGGAGCAGAAAAGAGATTCAGATGAGATGATGCAGTGGAGGAGAGGGTCAGACCACCTCTAGCTGTGTATATTTTCATTGAAATAACATAAGAATGCTCTTCTATCCTTTTAAAACCTGTTCTGAAAACTACATTCACCTTTTACCCTTTGGTTCATTTTAGCCGACGTGGTTCCTCCCAAATGTTCTGGTTTAAAACTACAGCCTCCAGGTTTAACTCTGCTCCTCTGGATTCATTTGAGGAGAGGTTTTAAATGGGGCGTAGGGTCCAAACTGTAACTGCGTGTGTAGCTCCAGGCAAAACTTTGAACATTTACAAAGAACTGTGTGTTTAATATACTCTGTACTTTAAATATGAATGTGAATTGGAAAGTTTCAGATGTTCTTTTGCGGACAGTTCATTAAATTTACAGCTCAGTTTCATTCTGGGGCAAATTTGAAACTTTTCTATAACAAAATAAAATGATGGATGGATAGACCCGTGTTCACCCCAGAGGGAAGTCCGTTTTCAGACACACTGATTTTATTATTAACAATACAACCAATATATAAACCAAATTCATATGATCAATACTCCGTGATATTGAACACTTGTAAACCTTTCTGAATGTACTGAGTGCATGAAATGACTTTATCTCATTTGTGTTTATTTGTACCTGACAATTGGCAAAATCAATACATGACAGATGCAACTAGTCGGTATTTATCACGTGTAGTTTTCCTTTTTACCAGTGAGGAATGGTGTGGGACTCCATAAAATTAATTAAATTGATTTGTTTGGAAGGAAGTCTAAATTTTCCCCACGTTCTTGTATTGGAAAGTGCATTGAAAATTCAAGAAACGCCTCAGGAGCAGAGTTTAGTACAGGGACAAAGCTCTGAAATCAGTTAAATTAAGTGTTGTGATGCAGTAATGAAAAGTTTTATCTCATTCATAAAAGATTTCCCCGTTCACCAGTCGGTTTAGTGTGATCGCTGAAGACGTTCTTGTCAGTTTTGTCAATTTTCTGTAGTTTGCAAAACATTTTTAGTGAAGAGGAGAAAATCAACAGTTGTATTTTCATTCACTGGCCCAGCCCCAGTGGAAAACCTTTAGTTCTACACCAAGATTTGAGCTAAAACTCTTTATTGCACATCTAGACTTTTATCTGGATATTGTGTCAGTGGCATAACTTAAATATTCTCCACTCATTTATTGTCAGTATTTCCTGAAACATTTTTCTGTTGCCATGACATCCCCCTGACCTCTGACCCCTGCCCTCGTTTCAGGTGTGGATGGACGCGGGGACTCAGATCTTCTTCTCTTACGGCATCTGTCTGGGCAGCCTCACCGCTCTGGGCAGCTACAACAAGTACAACAACGACTGCTACAAGTGAGAAAAGTTCCACAGTGCAACTTTAAGATCACCTGCAGGAAGTAGTAACGTGTTTTCTTAAATGACACGATGCTGTAAGTTTTATCTGTGGTTCCACGTGTGATGGAAATACAGTGGAGGTGGATTTAGACGCCCTCTGCTCCAGGAATGACAAGAATGAGAAGAGAAAACAGACGGATGACCACACCTTAAGAACAGCTCTGAGAGAAAGAGGGAGGGAGAGGAGGGTTAGAGAGGAGAAGAGAAGCGAGAGAGGAGACGGAATGGAAGAGTGATGGAGAGTGAGAGGGAAGAAAAGTGAGGTGATAGAGGAGATAGAGAGGAGGGCGAAAGGGGATGATAGAGAAGAGAAAGGAAAGGAGACGGAGATGGAACGGGAGAGAGGAGAGAAAAAGCAGTGGGGAGGGGGGGAGAAAGACAGACAGAGATGGCGAGAGAAGGAGAAAGTGAGCGGGATAGAGAGGGACGAGAGAAGGACAGAGAGGGGAGAGTGAAAGAAGGATGGAGAGAGGGAAATGGAGAGAGAGTGAGGAGGGGGCCCTGTCCACATCACATGACTGCAGCACATGATTGCTTTAGTTTCTCACTTTTTAATTGTGTCAGTTCCTGGACTCTTGTAGATGATGAGTGGAGGAGGAGGAGGTGGAGGTGTTTTAATCTTTTCTTTTTTGTTTCAGAGACTCGTTCAAACTGTGCCTTCTGAACAGCAGCACCAGTTTCTTGGCTGGATTCGCCATTTTCTCTGTTCTCGGGTTTATGGCCCAAGAGCAGAAAGTCGACATCTCCACCGTGGCTCAGTCAGGTACAAGAGACGCACAAACGCACACAGACGCACACAGACACACACAGGTGGGTTCACACTCTCACTGATTCACTATGGGACCTGTAGGTTTCTTCACATGGCCTGATGGAGGGAGGCAGGAAGAACCATAGACTGTGTAAAGAAGTGGAGTTTTCTTTACTTTAGGTTCTTGTCGTACACTCTGCCTCGTTCATATGGAAGATAATTTGTTTCATCAGATTTAGAATTTTAAATGCCGCTGAATTTCTCACTTAGATTTTTTAGTGTACATTTTCCAAGTGTTTGAAATTCAATATATAAAAAAATTACCTTTTTAAATATTCAGCACAGATATTTTCAAGCCCTGAAATTCAACAGCCAAAATTCAGAGCGTAAAATTTGCAGGAAAGATCAAAGACGCCAAGGCAGAAGCAATCGATCCTGCGTGATCCGATCTAACTTGGTAACAAACAGGACATGGTGCAGTGAAGCGATCTGATTGGTCGGAATTCGCCTCATCAAAACCTCATTTCTTTTATTTGTTAAGTGTAAACCCCGCCCACAGATGAGAACCATTAGGAAACAGCCTCTGTCCTCACTCACACAGGATCGATTGCTTCTGCCTTGGCGTCTTTGATCTTTGCTGCGAAATTTTCTAATTTTCTAATTTTACTAAATTCAGAGTTTTACACTCTGAATTTTGTCTATTTAATGTTGCAAATGTATTGAATATTTAAAAGGTGATATTTTTATTTTGAATTTGAAACATTTTGAAAAGTATACTTTTTAAATGTTCTATATTTTCCATACATTGAGCACAAACACCATGAGCCATGTGCGAGGCATCAGTGACACACAGAAATTGCCAGAAACACGTGTCCCATTCTTTTTAATTCCATTCTGATCTTGTTTCTCTCAGGTCCAGGTCTGGCGTTCATCGCGTACCCTCGCGCTGTGGCCATGATGCCTCTACCTCAGCTCTGGTCCGTCTGCTTCTTCCTCATGATCATCATGTTGGGACTGGACACACAGGTCAGTTTCTCTCAGACTAGAACTACATGTTTACTGACACATTGAGTGCGTTTACGATCGGGATTTTTTGAGTATCCTGATTATTATATTTATTTACTGAGCATGTGCGAACTGAAGTAACAGACACGATAGGAGCTGCAACTTTCCCAAAACGACTCAAACTTCTACCAGCGCTGTTTAAATAATATCATCAACAAAATAAATCAGTTTACTGTGTAATACAGTCACAGCTCTGTGTCACTTTTGTCGCTCTTGAACTAAACTAAACTTGTATTTTTCAACTGTTAAAAACGACTTTTACTGAAGCTATGACCGAGCTCCACAGTCTCATGTTCTTTCTTGAATGTACGTCATTTTTTTGTTGTTAGAAACCTGTTTAAAAAGCCTTAAGTTTGCAAAGTTGCTCCATGTTTACCATAGCAACCATGTAAACGCGCTCATTGAGTAAATACGCATTGTCCAAATTCAAACAGAATCAAATAAAGCGACTAGGCCTTTGTACGTCATCTGCTACAATCCAAACACTACAGACGCCGAGGTTTAAGTATCTTTTTATTGGGATTGAAATAACCAAACAAGGAGCTGACGGTTCATCTTCTGTGTCTTTGGGCAATACATGTCACAGTAGTGCTTCTTCTGGTAGGGCATCCAGTTTAACCCTCCCTCCTCTCTTTCCTCCACAGTTTGTGAGTCTGGAGGCCCTGATGACATCCGTGACAGACCTGTACCCTCACCAGATCCGTAGGGGGCGCCGTAGAGAGCTGCTTCTGTTGGGAGTGTGTGTGGTGTGTCTGCTCATCGGCCTCGTCATGGTAACGCCGGTAAGACACGCCCCCTCCCTCTCAAACTGTAAATGAGTCCGCTGCGTTTTATTGTCCGAGAATCAGAAGTGCGCTTTAGCATGCTAGTTGTTAGTATTACTGTAACTGCAAAACTCTGGTTGCTGAAAGTTGAGATTATTCAGAGCTTTGCCATCACAGTAAAAGCTAACAACAACTATCATGCTAACAGTGCACCTCCTGATTCTTGGACAACTGGATGCAGATTTATTATGACTTCAAATTTTGCTGCTTGTACATTTTTAAGACAAAACACATCTGAAAAGTTAAAATGCTTTTATTACAAATAGAAACAAGTGTTGCATTAATAGGTAATGATTGTCTCGAGTTTCCTCGTTACAGGGAGGGCTGTACGTGTTCCAGATCTATGACCATTTCTCGTGCAGCGGGACCAGTCTGCTGCTCCTCTCCATCTGTCAGTCTGTGGCCATTGGATGGGTCTACGGTCAGTACCACACACAGACGGAGGGAGGTAGGGAGGGAGGGATAGGAGAAGAGAAGGAGAAGAGGAGAAGAGGAGGGAGCGGGAGGGAGTAGAGTAGAGTAGGGAGGGAGGGATAGGAGAAGAGGAGGAGAGGGATCTTCCCCCAGTTGGTGCAGCCCCCAGTGGCTTTCAGACTGGGCCCAGAGCCAAAGTCCTGGGCCTGTACGTACGCACGCACACACACACCGGGGTTTGGGATGAAGGACATTACAGAGGAAAAGTTGTTCTGGTCATTTCTGGGCTCAGGTCCTACTATTGTCAATACCACAAACTACTACAAACGAGCGCCTAATTACTACACAAATCACTGCTCCATCAACTTTGTACTGTGAAGTTTATTTGACAGGTCAGAGTAGTTGTACTCCACTTTAAATAAACATCTCAATTATCAGACGTTGTACTATTATTTACATTTACTTTCTGGTTGTACACGGGCAGCACATGTGACTTGGAGATAATTCTGTAGCTGTTACCTAGCAACCGTAATGTAAACAAGGGCCAACAATAGTTCTGATTAGACAAATACGAATAAATGACCTTTTATTTAGTGAAATGAAGGTTTAAAGTGTCAGAAAAAGTCCTTCCTTGTGCGTAAATTGTCTGTGTATTTTGGATTCTGTTTTACAACTTCGCGCTACTTCCTGTGTTTTGTTTTTTCCTCCGTAAAACTGATAAAGATTGACGCAGGAACTATCCACCAAACCAAGACAGAATTAGAACAACGTGAAAACCCTATGCACTTTAAAGATGCAGTGTGAAACTTTTCTTAACCCTAACCACCTAATTGTCTCCATGGAGATGTTACTGCTTTACCCGGAATGTTCCACAGTGTGCCATAAAACTGTCTTGTGTTATGTGAATGATTATTGCTCAAAAATCCCTTAAAAACATACATACACATTCTCCACACATCTTTTATGACTTAAATGTACAAGTCAAAAAAAAAAAAATAGATTTATGTAATTTAGCCTTATTTGACTCCTGTGTCTCATTATTTTTGCTACTTCTTTTGAATTAAATTTTTACATTTTGTCGAAATCTAAAGACATCTCCACCAGAAAAGTTACACAATGCACCTTTAAACGGCCTCTTTCTGTATGGACCAAATTAGTCATTGATGATTTAAGTGCCGTGTTCACATAAATTAGCCGAGTTGGACCGAAGGAAACACCAGGACTTTTTTACACTTTAATTGAATTTCTTGGGTTAATTGGATGTGGAAGTCAGTTGAGTCTGTAAGTGTTTTGTGCTGGAGCGTGTCAATGTGGAGGAAGCGGCTTTACGGCGCGCAGCAGTGGGCTAACGCTAACACGCTAACGCCCCAGGGCTGTTAGCTGTTAGCCTTTTTTATGACACGAGACTTAGAACGGCGTTAAAACTGAACAAAACGTCACTGTTGCGCTCTGGGTAACGTGGTCCATACAGTATAAGGTGACAGGCCTATTACATTGCTATTGTGGAAGTAGCGTGTAGTATTAGTAGTATTTTGGCGAGTACAAAAATACAGGAAGTAGCGCTCTGTCATTTACACACAAGGAAAGACTTTTTCAGACAGTTTAAACCTTCATTTCTCTAAATAAAGCTGTTGTCATTTATTTTTATTCATTTAATCAAAATTATTGTGTAATTTAGACACGTTTTAGCCCTTGTTTACATTACGGTTGCTGGGTAACAGTTACAGAATTATCTACAAGTCACATCTGCAGCCCGTGTACAACCAGGAAGTAAAATTACAAAAAAAAAAACAACAACTAGGCAAGGTTTTTAGTCAAATCTTAATGAAATGAGTCTAACCCATCAAATGAACTTTAATCTGTGCAGTAGAAGTTGACGGAGCAGTGATTTGTGTAGTAATTAGCTGCTCGTTAGTGTGTAGTAGTTTGTAGTATTGACAGTCGTAGGATTTGAGCACAAAAATGATCAGAGTAACTTTCCCTCCATAACTGCCTTTGTCCCCAAACCTGTGTGGACGTGGACGTGGACCCGGACCCGGTCTGAGACACAGGGACTCTACACAGGACAGTGCATAGAAACAAATACTACTAGAACTACAAAAAACAATGCAACTTTTACTGCTAGTACCGCTACTACCACCCTTACCTTTTAGTACTAAGAACTACAACTGCTGCTACTACAGCTACTTACATTTACTATTGAAACTACCACTAACTGTAAATACTTCAGCCTCAGCTTCACTGCTGCTGTACTAATACTAGAACTACAAAAACTTTTACATTAACACTAGAAGTACTAAATATCAGTGCAACAACTTTTACTACTACTACTGCTGTTATTTCAATAACTATACTAGAACTACTTGTTGTAAAATACCACAGAAGCAACTTTTAAAACTACTACTACTCCCATTACTATACTATATTAATACTAGAATTACTACACCAAATATATACATACATACTGCTTACTACTACCACTGCAATAACAGTATAGTGTAGTACTTACTATAGTGGTGACAAGTACTGCAACCACATCTTTGTACTACTACTAAATACCTAAATTAAAAACTTTTACTACTACTATGACTACTTTGCATTCTATATTAAACCATGTTCTATTGTAGTTTCATTCACACGTTTGAGCTCAAAACGCTCTGTTCCACCTTGTGATGTCATCAAGTGAACAGCTCCTTTTACCTTTAGTTCAGTAGAGATCAGCAATTCCAGGACTGAAATCATCCAAATGATTCTAGTGAAGCACTTCCTGTATCACCACATGACATCACAAGGTGGAGCAGAGTGTTTTCTGTTTGAGAGAAGAACTTAAATCTGCAGCGTTTGTTTAAACGTGTGAATGAAACAAAACGACATTAGAACATAGATGAGGAAATAGTGTAATATGGACCCTTTAAGAGTAGGAGTAGGAGTAGGAGTAGTAGGCCCAGTAGGCCCAAAACCTGGCACTTCCTGGTACAAGATCTTCATGTGGCAGTAGTATTTGTAGAAGTATAGAACAAAACATTACAGACTTCTACAGTTTCCATTGTAACCTTTGACCTCTGTGTTTCAGGAGCCCAGCGTTTCCGTGGCAACATTAAAGACATGATCGGCTACAGTCCACTGAGGATATTCGACCTGTGCTGGAAGTACTTCACTCCGGCCGTGTGCACCGTGAGTCCGAGCAGTGAAACTCGACCAACACAATAAAGAAACAGATTTTTATTTTACACTTTTGGATTAAAGATTTATAAAACTGCTTTTTCTCAACTTGGATTTAAATATTATGAGGACCAAGACGATTACTACGATTACTACTACTGCCACTACTGCCACATTAAGAATCTTGTATTTGGGAGTGTAGCTTTCTTGAGCCTAAAATTAGTACTGCTACTACCCAAAGTAGGTAGTACTGTAGTCCAGACTGTTACAACTGATATTTTGGTAGCAGGTAGAATATAAATTACAAGTCAACTACTACAATAACTGATTAGTAGTAGTTGCAGTAGCAGACTAGTACAAACTACAGTAACCACAACTTTGGGAGTACAATAAATGTTCTATGGCACGAATACTACTACTAAAGAGCTAGGGTTGCTACACATTATGTAGTACTTCTACAGTCAACTACTTCAACCACAACTTCACTACCAAGTCTACTACCACCAACACTATTAACACTACTAGAAACTACAACTACTACTTCTGCCACTACTAACAACTTCACTACCACAGCAACCTACTAATATCTACTAAGTCAACTACAGCTTTGCTACTACTTACTTTTTACTATTGAAACTACTACTTCCACTACCTCAACTATACTACTATCACCCTTACCTTTTAGTACTAATAACTACTACTTCAACCACAGCTTCACCACGCTACTATCAAGACTACTTCAGTTACTATTAACACTACTAGAAACTACAACTGCTACCACCCCGACTATACCACTATCCCCCTTTATCCTGATCACCTGATCACAGTGTAATGGTTGTGTACTCGTTGTGTGGTTGTGTTACCTCCAGGCCACGTTCCTGTTCTCTGTAGCCTGCTGGAGTCCTCTGGTCCTGGGGAAGGGTCTGGTGGCTCCTCCCTGGGCGTCGGCTCTGGGCTGGATCCTGACCTTCTCGTCCGTGTGTCTGCTCCCCCTGTGGGCCGTGTACGCTCTGCTCACGTCACCGGGGAGCCTCAGACAGGTAACTCCTCTGAAACGACAACAACGAGAGCCACGTTAGGAGACGAGGGCCGACAGAACTATCTCAAATCACACACCAAAACTGTATCCTCATTAGAGCAGGTAGCTGTACTGAAAAAGTCCCACAGTGTGACTTTAAACAGCTCTACTTTACATTTATTCAATTACAGGTGGATTTAAAGCTCAAAAATTCCAAGAAAAACAGACATTCTGACTGTGAGCGGGGTCGCCTCTCCACAGATCTGACCTGTAACTTGGTCTGGTTTGGTCTCCATGACGATAGAAAGGTTTAATGCCATACTGTGGAACATTCCAGACAAAGCAATAACCGTAAACTTCATGGAGAAGAGCGTTTGATGGAGCGAGTTTACACGTTTTGATTAATCAAGATTCCTCTCTCTTCCAGCGTTTCCAGTATCTGTGTAAGCCGTCTCCAGAGCTCCAGATGCCCTCCCACCGCCCCCCCACCTACAGCCTGGCCCTGAGCGAGAAGAGCCCCTCCCTCACCCTGAAAGACAACGGAGCTTTGTAATTTCAAACGTCATAGTCTTACACTGCACAGACACGTGTGCGAGGGCCGATTCAGGGCTGCTACTTTTATTTTTTAGACACTATTTTGTTATCTGGATTATACAGACGCAAAAACACATTCATTATTTCTCATTTACAACAATAATTCCTAAATATTCTGCATTTAGACGCCTTCAGTCACCGTATTTCGTCCCTTTTTTGGTTGATAATGTATTCAAAAACTCAAAGTACAATACAAATAAAGGCTAGTCCATCAATCCAAGTATTACTACTACTATAAATACTTGAAAGAATATATATGACTAGTAATTATTAGTAGTACTTCTCAGTTCTACCCTCCCCTGTTGATACTTTGCACTTTTGATGGCGTGTTAAAGCCTCAGACAGAGCAGAGCCTACAGTTAGCATCACACCCCCAGGGAATGTTGCTGATATGAGCTGCAAAGTATCAATGATCTGTTGTTTTTGAATGTCAAGAGTGAACAAATTCTAAAAATACAGATCTATAAAGTAATATCTATATATATATTTGCATAGCACTTTCCAGCAGCCAAAAGGCGATTCACAGACGCAGTAAAACTTGAATCCAGATGTGGTTTTTGCAGTGGACCAGCAGTGCCTCTGTGAGATTGCGAGATACTGCCATATTTAAGTCCATGTTTGTGGTGCTGGAGTCTGCCTCTCCACACAGACCGATTATTAAAGCTCCTGTACGACACAGATCGCACTCTGGTGACCTTTAAGTCGTGTTTTAATGTCGTTTCCTCCTCAAAAACACACCTGGAGTTGTGTTTTGTTTTATTATTAGTCTGTCTACATCTCCAAAGCTCAAAACGCTCTGTTCCACCTTGTGATGTCATGAAGCGGTAGTTTTACAATACAATAGAATAACCTTAGAATAAGTTGTTGTCTTTTTCAGACAGTCTACAATATAATATAAGGAGTGGAGAAATTTAAACAAGGCTAAAAACAATAGCTGTAGCTTCGAAGTTTGATGATTCTAGTGAAGGTGTGTGGAGTTTAGAAACACAGTGGAGCACTTCCTGTACGTAGAACTCAGCCTAAATCTGCAGGTTTGTGCGTTAAACGTGTGTGAATGAAACAAAACACAACTCCAGGTCTGTTTGACGAGGAAACGACATCAGAACATGAGAAAACAGTGGAATACGGGACATTTTAGTGACGTGTGGCATTCAGAAATGGAGGGAGGAGAAAGAACGTAAAGTTTTTGTTAAATTTGTGGCACAGTTTAAATGTAAAATGTTCAGAAATATTCAAAACCAGATCTTATTTAAAGAAGCAATACTTGAATTTTTTCCACTTTTTGGAAACTGTTCTTATGTTGCCAAAGACGTGAAATGCACTGAAACTAACCCTGAATGCTATTACTGCAGTACTTTCTATAAATACTACATCAAAAGTACTAGCAAAAATCATGTGCCCCTCCCCAGCTCGTCTCCATGGAGATGCTATTGCTTGGCCTGCAATGTCCCGTAGTATGGCATTAAACCTATCTAACTTAAATAAAAACACGCATTCTTATTGGACTGTAACTTTAATTAGCTTAATGCCATACCGTGGAACATTCCATTCCAAGCAATAGCATCTCCATGGAGACAAGCAGGTGGCAGACGCTCCATCAGAAAAGTTACACACTGCAGCTTTTTTCATTTAACTCATTGAAACCAGCCAAAAGCCGTGTGTGGTGCAGACGTTCAGTTCAAATGTGAAGATTTGTGACGACGCTTTGAACTCAGGGCTTGGCGTTAGCATTAGCATGAGCTCCTGTGCTAATGTTTTTAGCATTCAGACAAACTACGGTGGCCCCTGTAGGCAAAATTAGGATGAGAAATAAACTGGAATTCAAACTGATCCTTTGTACTTGTTGTATTATCAGAAATCAACAGAGGGGTCTTTGAGTTAGTCTTTAAAGAGGGCGTGTTTGACTTCTAATCTAAGTCACTCCCCCTTCAGAGCACAATCACACAACACAATCCGCTAAAAAACTACCGCACAATCGCATCAGGTTTGTGAAGTTGTAGTGCACAGTTTTGTATCATGTTTTTGTATATTTATAGAGAATTGTCGTGGGCGGAGCCTTGTACAGAAACTTACAGCTAACCGTAAAGAGAGTGCAAATAGGGCCCAGGAGAGATCGCTAGATTACTCATACATGTAGGATGTTATGTTATTTCAAACGTAAATCAAATATACAGCATCTAAAATTGCAGTGTGTATTTGATAGGACAGGATATTGCCTCTGTAACAGTTAAAAAAATGCAAAAAAACCAAAATGTCACCCAGTGTTTGGCTCCAGTCAAATGAAGCTCATCGAGGCCTGCAGTTATAGAGTTCCATATTATGATTTTATTTACAGACAAAACGGTGAAATAAAACCACCAGGATCATGTTAATACAAAAAATGACTCGCTACAGCAGTTACAGAGAGGAGGGAGGTTTTTTCAATACAAAGTGAACTGGAGCCAGAGTCGCCCCATGCTCACTTCCTGTTTGGACCGTTAGCGATGTCCGTTTATATAAACATTTCTATGGATCAGATGCAGTTTGGATTTGTGGAAGTGCAAAAGTTTAACGCCAAACCCTGATCTTCAGTTCATTTTCTGTTGTGTTTTTGTCGAAGCAAAACGCACAGTCTGTTTACAAATATTATGCTACAAAACATGCAATATTATCAACAAATACCTGTATTTATTACTACTACTACTACCACCAACACCACAAATACTACTACTACTACTACTACTACTACTACTACTACTACTACTACTACTGTAACATGGAAGCTCAGACTGGACCCAATATAAAAAAAACTTCCAAGAAAGCCTGACATTTCCCGTGGAGGGTCCGCCACTTGTCTGTCTCCATGGAAACGTTATTGCTTTGACTAGAATGTTCCACAGTATAGATTAAGCAGGTCACAGCACTACGCTACATTACAGTTCAGATCTGTGGAGAGACGCCCCATTCGCAGAAGGAATTATTGTATTTTTGAGCGACAGAAACACCCGTAATGAATAAATGTTAGATGTAAATGTTTAATGTCATACCACGGAACATTCCAGGCAAAGTAATAACATCTCCATGGAGACAAGCAGGTAGCGTAGCAGACCCTCCACCAGAAAAGTTACGCAGTGCACCTTTAAAGTTCATATGACAGGTTGGACTAATCGTTTCAATCAAACATTGTTAACGTCATTATGTTTTACTTCCTGGTTGGACTGCTGTTACCTAGCAACCGTAATGTAAACAAGAGCCAAAACTCATCTAAAATTACACAATAGTTATGATTAAACGAATACAAATATATGACAGTTCTTTTGTTTAGTGAAATGAAGGTTTAAAGTGTCTGAAAAAGTTCTTCCTCGTGTGTAATTTTTGTATTTTGTCTGGAGTTTTTTCTGTTGACGTAGACGACTTCCTGTATTTTTAGACTTTTATTTCCCACTTTTTTCTCCACAAACTGTCACTTAACTGATGTAAAATTACGAGAAATATTTCGTACTCCCCACCAACACGAAAACCTGTCATCTGCGCTTAAATAAAAGTTGATTAGCTGTAATTTTTTCTGTATGGATAGCAGCACTCAGTGGATTGTCCCTCGTCAGCTTCCATACAAACCGTCGTTCTTTGCACTGTTTAATTCTACTGTTTACAATAATGTCCCATACACACGCGTCATCCGTTTTATTTTGTATTTGTAACGCTCTTTTTTCTATTCTCATAATAAAAGTTTTTGTATTTTGTTGCCAGAATCTTGTGTCTAATCCAATGGAATGACTCGTGGACTAAACCGGGACTAGACCAGAACTAAACCAGGACTAAACCAGGATTGGATCATCACTAACAAACTCCATTAGTTATAAATTAAAGGTGTAACATGTAACTTTTCCTCCCCTTGGTGTCTGAGCGATGACAGGAGCAGAACAGGAGACAGACGGCTGTTACGTAAACCACTCCACCGGTCAATTAACCATATTGGATTTCCTCTCCTCCCTCCATCATTCTCCTCATCTCTTCCTCTTTCCATCCTCTCTACTCCTCCTCCCTTCCTCTCGCGTTCCTTTCCTCATCTCTTTCTCTAACCTCCCTCTCTCCTCTATGTCCATCATCCTCCATTTTTCACTCCTCTTCTTCTGTCCCTGTCCTTCCTCTTTCAGACCCTCTCTCCCCCTCCCTTTCCCTCTTTCCATCTCTCCGTCTCTCTCCTCCCTTTCTTTCTCTTCCTCCTTCTGTCCTCCCTCTCTCCGTAGCGTATGTTCGGTGGTGTTATCACACGTGTCTGGGCACAAGTCTCTGCTGTGACGCTCTCGCACGTGATTTAGACAACTGTAAAAAAAAAAAAAAAGAGAAAAGTGATAGGAGAAGGGAGGGGACGGAAGGAGTGAAAGAGGGAGAAAGGGAGGGAGAGTGATAGCATGAGGGAGATGGAGGGAGGAAAGGAGATGGATGGAGGGAGGAAGGGGAGGAGGCAGTAGCTTTCAAGTGTCCATATGGTCGGAGTTGGCAGTTTGATGATAGGGATTAAATCTGATCCAAGAGAGAACGAGGGATGAGGAGGGGTAGAAAGAGAGCGAGAAGAAGTAAAGGGAAGAGAGGTGTAGGAGAGATGGAGATGGGGAGGAGGATAGAAAGAGGAGAGGGAGGGGAGTTGAAAGAAGAGAGATAGGAAAGGAAGAGATAAAAGAGGGAAAGAGGGTGAAAGGAGAGAGAGAGAGACGGGCTGTAGAAAAGAGCAAATAGATGGAGAGAGAGTGAGCGAGGGAGCAGAGCCAGAGCGTGTGAAAGAGAGGAAGAGGAAGTGTTTATTTCTGACTCCAGACTTTTACATTCACACTGTACCGAGACTCTGGTGATGTTCAGGAGGATCTTATGCAACGGCGGGACTGTTGCCATGGCAATTAACAATTCAGAACTAAATATTATTACTTATTATTACTAAAGAGTCAACCGTCCTCAAAATGGAACCATAGAAACCTGAAGCACATGTACAAGGTTTAAACCAGGTCCAAACCAGAACCAAACCAGGACTGAACCAGAACCAAACCAGGACTGAACCAGAACCAAACCAAGGAGCAGTATCCAGTGTACCACCATTTGACAATTAAACTACAAACTTTTTTATGCAAGACTTCATCGCTCGCACCAGGATTACACCAGGACTAAACCTGGGCTACACCAGGATTACACCAGGACTAAACCTGGACTACACCAGGATTACACCAGGACTAAACCTAAACAGGGCAAACTAACTTAACTTTAATTGGATGATTACTGTAGTATCAGATCTAAACTAGGTCTAAACCAGGATTAAACCAAGACAAGTACCAGGACAGTTCACTTTACTGTAAATGTGTTTCAGACCTGTTCATCTTCACTTATTTCACTGTAATAATCCCAGATTCTCCTTATGTAACAGTCTCTGCTGGACCCTCGGTCTGCACCCAGAGACCCTCAGAGACCCCAGTGTCCCAGTATCCCCTCCTCTGTGTCTCACTCTCTCCTCTGTGTCTCTCACTCTCTCCTCTGTGTCCCTCACTCTCTCCTCTGTGTCTCTCACTCTCTCCTGTGTCTCTCCTCTGTGTCTCTCACTCTCTCCTCTGTGTCCCTCACTCTCTCCTGTGTGTCCCTCACTCTCTGTCTCTCACTCTCTCCTCTGTGTCCCTCACTCTCTCTGTGTCCCTCACTCTCTCCTCTGTGTCTCTCACTCTCTCCTCTGTGTCCCTCACTCTCTGTGTCTCTCACTCTCTGTGTCTCTCACTCTCTGTGTCTCTCACTCTCTCCTCTGTGTCCCTCACTCTCTGTCTCTCACTCTCTCCTCTGTGTCCCTCACTCTCTCCTCTGTGTCCCTCACTCTCTCCTGTGTCTCTCACTCTCTCCTGTGTCTCTCCTCTGTGTCTCTCACTCTCCTCTGTGTCTCTCACTCTCCTCTGTGTCCCTCACTCTGTCTCTCACTCTCCTCTGTGTCCCTCACTCTCTGTCTCTCACTCTCTCCTCTGTGTCTCTCACTCTCCTCTGTGTCCCTCACTCTCTCCTCTGTGTCCCTCACTCTCTGTCTCTCACTCTCCTCTGTGTCTCTCACTCTCTCCTCTGTGTCCCTCACTCTCTGTGTCTCTCACTCTCTCCTCTGTGTCCCTCACTCTCTGTCTCTCACTCTCTCCTCTGTGTCCCTCACTCTCTGTGTCTCTCACTCTCTCCTCTGTGTCCCTCACTCTGTGTCTCTCACTCTCTGTCTCTCACTCTCTCCTCTGTGTCTCTCACTCTCTCCTCTGTGTCCCTCACTCTCTGTGTCTCTCACTCTCTCCTGTGTCCCTCACTCTGTCTCTCACTCTCTCCTCTGTGTCCCTCACTCTCTCTGTGTCTCTCACTCTCTCCTCTGTGTCCCTCACTCTCTGTGTCTCTCACTCTCTCCTCTGTGTCTCTCACTCTCTCCTCTGTGTCTCTCACTCTCTCCTCTGTACCCCTCACTCTCTCCTCTGTGTCCCCCACTCTCTCACTCTCTCCTCTGTGTCTCTCACTCTCTCCTCTGTACCCCTCACTCTCTCCTCTGTGTCCCCCACTCTCTCACTCTCTCCTCTGTGTCTCTCACTCTCTCCTCTGTGTCCCTCTCCGTCTCCCTCTTTCCACCGCTCTGTCGATCGTCTGCATTTAAAAACACGGTGGAGCAGGAGTCTGGACCAGACGCCGTGGTGGGACGGGTGAACGGACAGCCACACACCACACTGTTTATTTGCCATTAAGGCCAAAATGATTTGCAAAAAAAGATCGATTATTCTCATAACAAGGATTTATATACCTGTGTATCTTACAATTATTGTGATGTGCAGGTTAACACACTTTTTATTTATCTATTTATTTATTGATTGCAAATTTGTATCCGGGTCCTGTCCCTTTAAGAAAACAACATCCCAACTGGACCAAGGTTTTCCAGGAGCAACAGTGACGTCGACAGAAGAAACGTGAAAAAGCTCCTCAATTAAACTAAACTGACTCCTGTGAGGTTTAAGTCATGTTCTAATGTTGTTTCCTCCTCAAAAACAGACCTGGAGTTGTGTTTTGTTTCATTCACATGTTTGAGGAACTCTTTATTATTAGTCTGTCTACATCTCCAAAGCTCCAAACGCCCTGTTCCACCTTGTGATGTCATCAAGTGGTAGTTTTCAAGTTGAACAGCTCGTTTTACATTTAGTTCAATAGAGATCGGCAAATCCAGGGCTGAAATTTTCCAAATGATTCTAGTGAAGTGTGTGTGTGGAGTTTAAAAACACAGTGGAGCACTTCCTGTATCACCATGACATCACAAGGTGGAACAGAGTGTCTCTGATTGGTTAATGCTCCTGTCAGTCACTCCCTCTGAAATTGAGGAGACAAGACACAGCTCCAGATCCACAAGTCTTTGTCAAGTTTTGTGACTACTACTACTATTACTACAACTACTACTATTACTACAACTACTACTGCTACTACTACTACTACTACAACTACAACTACTGCTACAACAACTACTGCTACAACAACTACTGCTACTGCTACAACTACTACCAGTACTACATCTGTTACTACAGAGTTAAATGTTCCTGGAGGAGCAGATGAGGAGCTCCAAACAAAAGCTGTAACTTTAGACGAGCTTCTCAAATTCAGCTCCACTCAAAAATGTGAGAAAAACTTTCACAGTAAAAAAAAACAACATTCCACAAGAGAAAATCCCAGTACTCGGAATATTCGTGTATCCGTGTCTTTGTAAATACTTCGTACTTAAAGCCGTTAGGGTTAGGGTTTCCCAATACAGTAAAATCACCCATGATCATATAAAAGCTTTTACTTTAGTGGCTGAAATGTTCCGCAGTGTTGCTTTAAGTATTTCAGACTGGGCTCGTGTTGATTACAGAAAAATTCCATGGATAAACTTTAATTAATCTGACTCTTTTTAATGGCTTCAAATGATGTAGTGAAACCAAACAACTTGATTTAAGTCATTTAAAGGTGCGATGTCCGTCACCTGCTTGTCTCCATGGAGAAATGCCTGAAATGTTCCACAGTACGGCATTATCCCTCAGGACATTTGTGTTTTTTTGCTGTTTTCAGATCGCTTCATGATAAAGACTTCAGATTTTGTGGAAAGGCCCAGGTTTTGTTTTCTGGATCACTCAGATTAAAAAAGAACTAAAACAGCTGTAAAATCAGATCAGATTCTTTCAGACTTTTTTAACCAAATCTGCTCTAATCAAATATATTTTTAAAAAGCATTAAATATTTGACCTTTATTACTGGTTTGAAAATCTGAATTTCACATGTATTGAAAAAATTGACCAAAGATTTTATCCAGAAAACAGGTTTGTACGTTTTTATGTGTCCGGAAGCTTCAGCTTTGTCTAAAATGTGAAGTTTGTGTCTTCGTGGTGTTTTTTGCCGCGTTTCTGAGGGTTTCTGAGATGTTTGAACATTTGTCTGGACTCTAATGTACGACCATAAAGCTGCACTGTGGAACTTTCCTGCTGAGGGGCCGGCTGTCTGCTACATCTGTGAAAATAAGACATTCACACCACCAGCTCAAGTTATAGATCTGATCTATGGAGACGCGACCCCACGTTTTTATTTTAGTTTTAGTTTTTGAGCAAACAAAAATGTAACTGAACAAGCAGAAAAGATGAAGAAGTTTAATGCCAAACTGTGGAACATTCTAGACAAAGGAATTTACGCAGCTCTATGAAGACAAGCGCACACAGCTACCACTGCCACAAAAGTTACGCAGTGCAGCTTTAAATGTGTTAGAGTCACAGGCCTATTCAGCGCTGACAAACACAGATGCACCCTCAAGCAGAAAAGTTACACAGTGCAGCTTTAAATAGACGGGGTGAGTTTATGGTTGTGCTGCTCTCAGAGGATGAATTATAGAACTCAGGACCCACAGCCTCAATTATTTACGAGGCAAAGTGGAAAAACTTCAGGGCTCAGAGAGTCATGCGGATTATGCAACAGCGCGGTCTAGTACGGCTCAGTACGGCTCAGGACCGGCCCCGCTCAGGACCGGGTCAGACCCAGTGGACTCACAGTGGAACTGTTGTTGTGGCTTCAGACAAATTCGTTTATAATGAACCGACACAGAGCAAGAGTCTGAACACTGAAGTACTACAGGGACTGAAGTACTACAGGGACTAGAATACTACACGGACACAGGGACTGAAGTACTACAGGGACTAGAATACTACACGGACACAGGGACTGAAGTACTACAGGGACTAGAATACTACAGGGACACAGGGACTGTAGTACTACAGGGACTAGAATACTACACGGACACAGGGACTGAAGTACTACAGGGACTAGAATACTACAGGGACACAGGGACTGAAGTACTACAGGGACTAGAATACTACACGGACACGGACTGAAGTACCACACTGGTACACGGACTGTCACCAAACACACGCACTGTTCTGTGCGCACAGAGCGCGTGCAGCGGTGTCCGCAGACTGATGTGCTGCGCACGCGGGACGGTGTTGTTCTGTGGAGGAGCGGGAGAGAGAGCGGAGAGCGGCGGGAGGCGGAGCGGCGCGGCGCGGAAAGGGGCCGGACTTGTCCTCGCGCTCTGTTAAGAGCAAACTTTGTTTTTGTTCTCCAAGTTGAGCTCGAGCGCTGCTGAGAGTGTCCGCGTGCCGCTGTGTGAGAGTGTCCGCGTGCCGCTGTGAGGACGCTCTGTATGGAGCGGTTGGACCCTCGGAGCTCGCGCTGTACCGGGGCTCTGCCTCTGCGCACGGGCCGATTCTAGTGGACATCCCGTTCCTTGGATGCGCGTGCGGTGAACCATGCTGCGGCTGCTCTCTGCGTCTCTGGCGCTGCTGTTGCTGCTGGAGTTCGGAGCGGCCGTGACTTTCCAGGGCTTTTACCTGCCACCTGTCAACGGCTCCGCGCTCGCGCCTGCGCGCAGGACGGACGGCATCGTGCGGACCGTGGACCGGATCTACCACGGAGGCGGCAAAGTGGGATACCTGCTGTACCTGGACGGCGCGCGCTTCCAGCTGGACATGGAGCGGGACGAGCTGCTACTGTCGCCGCGCTTCAGCCCCCAGTACGTGCTCGCGGCAGTGGGCGAAAGCACCGCGTCTGTGCCGCGCGAGTGCGTTTACCGCGGGACCGTGGACTCCAACCCGGAGTCTCTGGCGGTGTTTAACCTCTGCGGAGGGGGGCTCGAGGGATTCTTTGCCGTGGAACACGCGCGCTATTCCATCACTCCGATTGTACGAGCCAGAGGACACGAGCACGACGTGCGCGCGCTGCAGGACAGGGACGCGGAGACCGCGCTGCATGTGTTCACGCGCGAGAGCTTCAGCTTTGAAGCCGCGCGGGACGCCCGGGAAAGTTGCGGCACGCGGGATTCGCGCAGAAGACGGAGGCACACGGCGGGGCGAAAGGAGCGGCAGGAGCGGCGGAGGAGGCTCATGCGCGGTGGACGCGCGGAAGACGGTCCTGACGCTCGGACGAGATGGAGCAGTTTTATTTCCCCGGTGCCCGGAGCGCGCCGCAGACGCTCCGTGTCCAAAGCGCGGCACGTGGAGCTGCTGCTGGTCGCGGATGAGACCATGACCAAAAAGTACGGCAAGGACCTGAACCACTACCTGCTGACGCTCGCGACCATCGCGTCCAAACTGTACGGCCACGCGAGCATCGAGAACCCAATCCGCCTGAACGTCGTGAAGGTGATGACGGTAACGGAGAAGGAGCGCGGGCTGGACGTGAGCAAGAACGCGGCCGCGACGCTCAAGAGCTTCTGTAAATGGCAGCACCAGCAGAACCCGCTGGACGACGAGCACCAGCATCACCACGACGCAGCCATCCTCTTCACCAGGCAGGTACGAGCGCGCGCCTCACGCACACGCGCCTCACGCACACTCTTCACCAGGCAGGACGAGCACGCGCCGCACGCACACTCTTCACCAGGTAGACGGGCACGCGCCTGGTGCACGTGAGAACATGTGTTTATTTTGATGCAGCACGCGGTCAGTTTGTTGATGAGACACGCGCTGGAGCGGCGGCAGCGCTAACGCGTGTTTATGCGGGTTCAGTACGTCACACCGTCATTTGTCACGCTGCGTGAGGACGTAATGTCACGAGCATCACCGCATCTTTCATTCGGCCTGTCCATGTTTGTTTTGAGCTTCTGAGCGAGTACCACAGACCCCCTCCACCTCCACTAGGGGGCCCCAAAACACCCGCAGCACAAAGGCTCATTTTGCTCTTTTCAGGAAAAGCACGTTTAGAGTCTCAGTCTGAAACATTTGTTTTAGAAAATGATATTCAAGATTATCCAACAATGACTAAAATGTTTCAGATATTTCTAAAAGCTAAACTTGGGTCCAAAGAGCACCAAGAGTAAAACTGTAGACCTAAAAATATGCCTTTTATTCACAAGACGTGCCCCAACATCCTGCAGGAATCTGAAAACAAACCCAGGACATTCTGACTGAGCAGGCTCGCCTCTCCACAGATCTGACCTGTAACTTAGTCTTGTGTCTCTATGGAGACAGATTCATGTTGTACAGTGGGACTTTGCAGGCGATGTAATAACACTTCCATGTTCTCCGTGCTAAAAAAGTTACATACATCTTTAACATATAATCTCTCTCTCTCCTCTCCCTCTGTCTCTGCCCTCTCCTCTTTTCCCTCTCCTCTGTTTCTCTTTCTCTCCTCTCCCTCTGTCTCTTCCCTCTCCTCTTTTCTCTCTCCTCTCATCACTCCACACAGCACATTTTTCCCTCGTTCAAACTTTTCCAGCAACTGTCAGAAAAACAAACATGTCTTCCCTGTGTGTGTGTGTGAGAGAGAGAGAGAGAGAGGAGAGGAGAGGAGAGGGGGGAAGAGGAGAGAGAAACAGAGAAGGAGGTAGAGAGAGAGGGAGAGGTTGGAAGACAGGACAGAAAGGAGCGGAAGGGAGTGTAATGGAAGGAGAGATAGAGAAGGAAGGGAGTTATATAGAGAGGAAAGGGTGGAGAAAGAAATGTGATTTGATTGGAAGAGTGATAAAGAGACAGTGAAGAAGAGAGAGAGAGACTGATAAAATCAGAGGAAGTCAAAGAGAGAGAGTAGACAGAGGGACAATGGAAGGAAGGAGAGAGGGTAGAGAGAACGGGGGAGGAAAGAGGGGGAGTGAGAGGAGGAAAGAAAAAGAAAGAGGGGGAGAAAGATAGAACAAGAGGACAAAGTAGTGAGAGAGGAGGAAAAAAGGGAGAGAGAGAGAGAAAGGGAGAATAGAGAGGATGAAGTAGTGAGAGAGGAGGAAAACGGAGAGAGAGAGAGGATGAAGTAGTGAGAGAGGAGGAGGAAGTAGGGAGGTATAGAGAGAGCGAGTACATTCTTCACCTCTTCAGGAGGTGGAGGTTCAGCTCAGATTCAGATCTCACACAAACTCTGGTATTTCCACTGAGCGTCTGTACCACAAAGTACTGCATAGTACTGTTGTACTATAGTACTGTACCACACACACAACCACAGACTGTAGCAGAACACAGGGACCACCAGAGAACTTTATACAATCCAACACAAACTCATGCAACTCCATACAACTCTATACAACTCCATACAACTCCATACAACTCCACAGAACCCCACAGAAGCCTCTAACAGGTCCACAGTGAAAGTAACACAACATGTACTTGTACTTGTACTTGTATTTGTACTTGTACTTGTATTTGTACTTGACCACGACAAACAGGATTTCCATTTATACATTTATGGTTAAGGTTAAGAGAGAAATGTGTCCTCTGCATTTGACCCGTCCTTCAGGTCTCTGGGTTAAACCTGTGAGGATCAGTGGGACCATCTCCAGGTCTTGGTCTTGGTCTATAAATGGACTTCATTTCCGATACAAACACCTCTTTAGTTTGGTTTTACGCTCTAGAGCTTTCACTTCTCTTTTTCTTTGCACCTGTGTGGAAATGTCACCACTCCGGCCTCTCCTCTCCTCCTTCCGCTCGCCCCACTCCTTTCCCGTCAGTTTCTGGGTTGGACTCTCTCCCTCTCTTTTTCTCTCTTCCCCTCCCTCCCTCTCTCTCCCTCTTCCTCTCTCCAATTTTTGGGTTGGACTCTTTCCCTCTTTTTCTCTCTTCTCTTCCCTCTCTTCCCTCTCTTCCCTCCCTCTCTCTCTCTCTCTCTCTCTCCCCTCTCTTTCTCTTTCTTCTCTCTGTCCTGTTTTTGGGTTGGACTCTCTCCAGCTCTCCCTCTCTCTCTCTCTCTCTCTCTTCTCCCTCTCCTGTTTTTGGGTTGGACTCTCTCCCTCTCTCTCTCTCTGTGTCCCTTTCTCCTCTCCCTCTCTCCTTCTTCTCTCTCTCTCTCTCCTCTTTTTGGGTTGGACTCAAAAGCACAAGTGGAAAAAGAAAATAGTGCATTTTTTTTGGCATAAAACAAACTACTACAACACGACAAACTTCTCACTGCTCTCTCTTCTCCTCTTCTCCCTCCATACTCCCTCTCTCTCTCTCTGTTTCTATCCCTCTCCTCCCTCTCTCTCTCTTTCTCTCCCTCTCTCACCTGTCATGAACGATTTACACACGTTCTTTTGAAATATTAAACACTTTTCCTTTGGCTTGACATGTCGTTTTAATACGATTACATTTCCTAATACTAAAATCACAGACCAGGACTAAACCAGAACTAAACCAGGACTAAACCAGGACTAAACCAGAACTAAACCAGGATTTAACCAGGTCTAAAAATTAGGTTTAAAGCAGGACTATTCAAGGTCTAATCTAGGACAAAACAAAGTCTAAACCAGGTCTAATCTAGGACTAAACCAGAACTAAACCAGGTCTAATCTAGGACTGAACCAGGACTATTCCAGGCCTAATCTAGAACTAAACCAGGATTAATCTAGGACTAAATCAGGCGTATTCCAGGTTTAATCTAGGACTAAACCAGGTCTAAACCAGAACTAAACCAGGTCTAATCTAGGACTAAACCTGGTCAGTCAAATCTAGGACTGAACCAGGACTATTCCAGGCGTAAATCAGGACTATTCCATGTTGAATCTAGACCTAAACCAGGACTAAAAACAAGGACTAAAGCAGGTCTAAATCAGGACTATTCCAGGTGTAATCTAGGACTGTTCCAGGACTAAACCAGGACTAAAAGTGGACTACATCATTGCCAAAGTAAGAAACGACCCAAAAGAGGACCAAGACTTGAGACACAGGAAGCCATTAAAAGTTTCAGCCAATGACATAAAGTGTTGTTTCTGAGTCTGTGGTGAAGTCAGCTTTCGTAAATAAACACCGAGACCACACGTGAGGACGGGGAATTCTACCGTTTAGATCAACATTTCATTTAAGTACATGTCACTCAGTGGTTTGCATGTTCTCCCTGTGTTACTGTGGCAGAGTGGTTAGCCTGAGGGTGTGAGTGAATGAGAAAATCCGATTTAAAAGTCCGATATTACGCAAAACGGACTCTTGTGAACTTTAAGTCGTGTTCTAATGTTGTTTCTTCCTCAAAAACAGACCTGGAGTTGTGTTTTGTTTCATTCACACATTTGAGTAACTCTTTAGGTTCTTTTTTCAGACCAAGAGTTTGTTTTTCAGACCTGACCGTTTCGACTGCTCCCTGCGGTCTTCCTCAGATCCTCCAGTCAGCTGATTTTTACAGGTTTTGGCGCTGTCTTCCTACCGGTAGAGGCAGGATGACAGCGCCATCTGCAGTCCGACTTCCTTAGGACAGTATCCCAGGTGTGTGAGAGTAACAAAGCCCCCTCGTCCCGGTTTCTAGTCCACACTACGGACTGCAGATGGCGCTGTCGTCCTGCCTCCACTGGCACACCACAGCAACGTCACATGACTCTGAGGAAGACCGCAGGGAGCAGCCCAAACTGTCACATATGAAAACAAACTCTCGGTCTGAAAAAAGAACCTAAAAACATAAATTATCGGAAGACCAAATGAACCTCACTGGACTGTTAAAATGCTCTGTTCCACCTTGTGATGTCATGAAGTGGTAGTTTTCAAGTGAACAGCTCCTTTTACCTTTAGTTCAGTAGAGATCGGCAATTCCAGGACTGAAATGAGCCAAATGATTCTAGTGAAGGTGTGTGGAGTTTAAAAACACAGTGGAGCACTTCCTGCATTACCACATGATGACATCACAAGGTGGAACAGAGTGTTTTCTGTGTGACAGAAGAACTCAGCCTAAATAAATCTGCAGGGTTTGTGTGTTAAACGTGTGAATGAAACAAAACACAACTCCAGGTCTGTTTGTGACGAGGAAACATTAGAACAAAGATATAAAATGGTGTAAAACAGAAACTTTAACAAAACAAAAGCGTGTCATTTTTAGTCCATTACTGCTCTGTATTTATCCAACCACATCACAAAAACAGCAAATGAGCCAAAGTTATTCCACCTGCCTCTGTGTTATTCAAACAGTGAGAGAAAAGAGGAGGTTCAGGTCATTTGAAACGTGTCATTTCTGTTACAACCTGCAGTATGTCAACAATGTGAACGAGAGACAGAGCCAGAAAGAATCCACCAGGAGTAACAGTAGTAGTAGTAGTAGGAGTAGTAGTACTAATAGTAGCAGTACTAGCAGTACAAGCAGCTGCAGTAGTAGTAGCAGCAGTAGCAGAAGCAGTAATGACAGTAGTAGCAGTAACAGTAGTAGTAGTAGTAGTAGTAGTAGTAGTAGCAGTAGTCGTAGTAGTAGTAATAGCAGAAGGCCTAGCTGTAGTAGTAGTAGTAGTAGTAATATTAGTATTGGTTATACAAAAAGTAGAACATGCAAACTCCCCACAGAAAACCCTAAAAACCTGGACAGTCCTGATCCTGTGACCAGGTCGTCTGTTTCACTGTGGAACATGTCGACCCTGAGCCCATGACTGCGGCCTGGGAGCCGGCGGCCATCTTGGACCTGCCTGATTTCTTTTAAGCACAGGCCTGGGAGCCGGCGGCCATCTTGGACCTGCCTGATTTCTTTAAAGCACAGGCCAGGGAGCCGGCGGCCATCTTGGACCTGCCTGATTTCTTTAAAGCACAGGCCTGGGAGCCGGCGGCCATCTTGGACCTGCCTGATTTCTTTTAAGTTCTGTGTTTATGGGGCGTTGTGTGTGAACAAGGGGCAGGTTCAGGCAGCAGACGGCTCAACTACACAGACCTGCTCATTTAAAACCCACTATCTTTGGGTAAATACTTTTAAGTTTGTACTTCTACTGCCAAATAAGCACATTCCACCTCCATCAAACAAAAGGGTCATAAACACAAACTAAGTGCTGAGGCTAGACGCTACCTCATTCCCTAACCTCAACTTTGACCTTTGAACCTGCAAAACAATACAACCCGAATGAAGACGGTGGATAGGTTGGTGATGGCCCTGTTGCATTGTGGGTAGCTGCAACGCTCAAGAAAGGCACATTTTTTTACAGTTTAAACCTCCATTTAACTAAATAAAGGTCTTGTAATTCATTTTTATTAGTTTAATCATAACTAAATTTGTTAAAGGAGCATTGTGTAACTTTTTGGAGGAGGGTCCACTACCTGCTTGTCTCCATGGAGATATTATAGCTTTGCCTGTAACATTAAACATACCTTATTTCTAGTATTTTTCCCATTACAGGTGTTTATTTTGGTCAAAAATACCTTGAAAACACATCTTCACTGTACATGAGCTCGCTCTCCACAGATCTGAACAATAATACCACTTGTCCCCATGGAGACATTATGTTTTAATGCTGTACTGTGGAGAATTCGGGCAAAGCAATAATATCTTTATGGAGACAAACCAAGAAAACTATTAAAAAACTAGAGATTTGTAGTAAAATCTTAAGTGTAACGACGATGTTTTAATGAAATGAATCACACGCACTTAAACTTCAGCTTTGACCTTTCAACTTTTGGGGCTAGCATAATGGCGCCGACACCGTTTACATGTAAGCGATGCAGGTCAAGCAGAAAAATGGGTAAATTGGCTTCATCTCAAAGTGTTTCAGTCGGACTGTCAGAGGGGATTAAGTCTGAGATCAGGAGAGGAGAAGCAGGTCCGTTTTCATGTAGTGTTTACACGGCTGACAGCTCCAGAGTCACGCCCTGAGGCTTTGAAATGAGGCATCGTTTGGGCACGTCTGTAACAACAACGGCAAAAACACGCTAAATATGAGAATAAATGTCAGTTTAAATGTCTCTTTATTACAAATATTGGTTTAATACGAGATAATTGAAGTATTGGGTGACAGCGCAACATTTTTGGGATGGTTAGAAGCTGACTAGTGCACATTTTTGTTAATAAAGTTACAGAAATATGTTGTGAAGATGTACTGTGTAACTTTTACTGTTCGTCTCCATGGAGATGTTAATAGCTTTACCTGGAATGTTCCACAGTATGGCATTTAAACACATCTATTTGGAACTGATTCAGTTACCGGTGGGGTTTTATAGCTCAAAAATGCTTTGAAAACCATGCGTTCGTACTGTGAGTGGGCTCGCCTCTCCACAGGCCTGACCTGTAACTTGGCCTGATGGCGTCACCTGCTTTCCTCCAAGTAGATAGATATGTTTAATGCCATACTGTGGAACATTCCAGGCAAAGCAATGACAAAACATGAAGGTTTGAAGGACTGTTTTACGTTTGGTCAAACTGCAGTAATAGTAGTAGTTGTAGTAGTAGCAGTAACAGTATCAGTTGTAGTAGTAGTAGTAGTAGCAGTAGTAGTAGTAGTACATAGAGTAGAACATGCAAACTCTACACAGCCAGTCCTCCTTTGATCCAGATCCAGGACTCAAACCTGTGACCTTCTCGCTGTGTGGTCAGAGGGCTAACCACTCTGCCACACTGTCCCATACTGAAACTCCCTCGTTCTTCTTCTTCTTCTTCTCTGGTCCGCACATTTCAATGACGTTATTGTCGTCCATCGAACAAGAACTGTGGCGTTATTGAGCACTTAGCCGCCGCCGCGGACCATTAGCAAGGCGCAGGGGTTAGCGGTCCAATTACCCATCATGCTTTGTGCCTCTGGCTGACCAGTACATACCGGCATTCAAACCAAAACAATGAGCATATTCAGTGGATTCGTGCGTGTCTGGGGTTTTTTCGCTGAGTGTAATTGTGAAAAGGACACTGGACAATAGCGCACTGTAAAGCTACTGGAGATGCTAAAAGTGCTTATGACTCGGTTTGGTGGACAGTACGAAATCTTTATCATCGTTTTACATCCGTTAAGTAGGCAGTTTGTGGGAAAAAAAAAAAAGTCAGAAGAAAAGTCCAAAAATACAGGAAGCAGCTCTGAATCCCTCTGCGTAAGTCGTCAACGGAAAACTCCATCCAAAATGCAGAAAATTAAGTCTTTTTCTGACACTTTAAACCTTCATTTAACTAAATAAAGGTAGTTGTTATTTATTTGTATCAGTCTAATCAAAACTATTTAGTAATTTAAACAGGTTTGGTCCTCGTTAAAGCTACAGTATGTAATTTTTTAGCCAAAAAATAGATTAAAATTAAAGCTTTATTAATTTTTTTCCCAATTTGTTTGTGTTTATTGCATTGAAAAACATGCATCCTTACAGTGAGCGGGCTTGCATCTCCACAAACCTGACTCTTATTCGGCCTCTGCTCGTTTCCATGGAAATGCCGTTTCTTTGGCTATAATATTCCACAGTACAGCATAAAACCTATCTTGTCTCCATGGAGAATGTTCTGCAGGAAGTTAAATTATAAACGCATAACTATAACTAATAACTATAAACTTAGAACTTTAATTGTAAAAGTGAGAACGAGGTGGATCTTCAGTTAAATATAAATAAAATGTTGTTTTCTGTGTTTTGGCGAGTTGTGTTGTCGATTCTGTCATATGCACTTTAAACTTTCAAATATTTGGGGAGGGTTTTCGAGGGCGTGTGACAAATGTAGGATAGAAATGTGGGGGTCGTGAACTTCCTGGATTCAAAATGGTTGCATAACTCTTGTTTACATTCACACAGTGTTATAAGAGTGTTAGATATAAAGCGAGCGGAGCAGAAGGAGCGACGATAACAAGAGTGAGCTGGAGTAAACTGAGACGCAAAAGTCTGGTTTAGTCCTGGTTTAGTCCTGGTTCAGTCCTGGTTCAGTCCTGGTTCAGTCCTGGTTTAGTCCTGGTTTAGTCCTTGATTAAACTTGGGTTAAACCTGTTTTAGACCTGGTTCCAGGGTCAGAGGAGCAGAGGAGAGGGTCAGAGCAGAGGGTCAGATGAATCACGTGGTAGCTTGTATATTTCCATGTGTCATATGGATCGTATTGATTAAAGTTAATCGTCTTACGTAACGACCAATTCAGTGTCACATGGACCACTCATCCCCGCCTCCTCCTCCTCTGACTCACAATGGATTACGTCATTTTTAATTTCACACATTAACCAAAACATTACGAAAACAAAAGTCAAGACTCATTTTAAATTTCCACATTTAACATTTGAGAAAAACTGAAATCTGATCCAAGAATCCCATGTATTTCAGAACATGTTTGAACTACAGGGTCAGCAGCTTTGACACAGAATAAGACCCCATGGAGACACAGGGAGGGCATCTGACACATGGGGACCTTAACATTACAGGTAATTGTGACCGTTAATTTGCCTGGAATGTTCCACAGTGTGACATTAAACAGAGTATCTTCCATTATTCAATTACAATTCACTTTCTATAGCTCAAAAATACCTTGTAAAACATTCATTCTTACTGTAAATGGGATCGCCTCTCCACAGATCTGACCTGTAACTTAAACTGGGGTGTCGCCTGCAAAGCAATAACATCTTCATGGAGACAAACAGGTGGCAGAACCTCCACCAGAAAGTATTTTTCCTGTCCATGTCCATAGTTATTCCTCACGCTTTCACAACTTTCAGAGACCAGAGTACTTTTTTGCCGTCATAGTAAACCTCACAAAAACTCATGCCAACAGCGCACTTCCTGATTCTCGGACAATAAAACGCTTTACAATTAGATGCAGACAGTACACAGTGGACTTATTTTGACCCCAAGAGCTGCTGATACAAATACTGTATCTGTACTGGGGCAAGACACATTTTATTCCAATACTTGGGAAAAATTGGGACAGTCTCTTTAAATAGATTTTTTTCTCTGCTCCTGTCTACTCCTGTGTTTGTTTAAACCTTTCGCGTGTTCGTCTTTATTCTTAAACCGCTCTGGAGCCGACAGCTGCAGACAGATACCTAGAAAACGCACACAAGTGTCAGGTTTAAACCGCAGCTCAGTGGCTCCCACGCACCCTAGTGGAGCTCAGAGGGACTGCAGTTTGTGTCCGGGCAGGTGTTTATATGAAAAACAACATTTCAGTGTGTGTGTTGTCACGATACTCAAATTTCAAACCCGAATTCAATACTAAGGAATAGACTTGATTCTCAATACCATCTGATACCTTTATTATTAGTCTGTCTACATCTCCAAACCTCAAAATGCTCTGTTCCACCTTGTGATGTCGTGTAGTGATAGTTTTCAAGTTAACAGCTCCTTTTTACTCCTTTAGTTCAGTAGAGATCGGCAATTCCAGAGCTGAAATGATCCAAATGATTTTAGTGAAGGCGTGTGGAGTTTAAAACACAGTGGAGCACTTCCTGTATCACCACATGACATCACAAGGTGGAACAGAGTGTTTTCTGTTGCGGAGAAGGAGAACTTAGGCTGAACATGCAGGTTTTTACATTAAACATGTGCGAATGAAAAAACAACAACACATCTCCAGGTCTGTTTGTGATGAGGAAACAACATTAGAACAGATCAGAAAATAGCGTAATATGGCAACTTGAATTTCCTTGTTATCCCATAATTTTTAACTTATTATTCTGCATAAAAACTGTACAAACATGTTCTGAAATGTCATTCTTGTATTAGTTTGTCAGTTCTGATTTCAGTCTTTTTGTCAGTTCTTCTGGACGGGTTTAAAACGTGAACTTTGAACAGATTCCCCATATTCCCATCTGTTTTAGCCCTGGAGATTAATGTATTTACTGCTGCTGTGTTCGTGTATGGTCTGGTCTGGAGTGAGTCTGGCTTTGTGCTTGTTTAACCCTGGTTCAGTTCTGATCCTGGCTCACCTGCTCCTGTTATTCCAGCCTCACACTTCCTCCAAAATCCCAACTCCATCTCCAAGCGTGGTGTGGTTTTCCTGTCCCACCCGCTCCCAAATGCAGTCAAAATAAAGGCAGCTCAGGCCAAGGATTCCACTGTTACGGTTTTTACAGGTGGACTGCTGGAAAATACCGTTTTACTTTGAGTTTTGACCCCCTGGGGCTGCCATACTGCTTAGTTTTAAAGGGTCCATGTTACGCTGTTTTCTGGTCTATGTTCTAAATTTGTTTCCTCATCACAAACAGACCTGGAGCTGTGTTTTGTTTCATTCACACATTTGTTTAATGCACAAACCCTGCAGATTTAGGCTGAGCTCTTCTAACAGACTGAAAACACTCTGTTCCACCTTGTGATGTCATGTTCTGCTGTGTTTTTAAACTCCACACACCTTCATTTCAGCCCTGCAATTGCAAATCTCTACTGAACAAAAGGTAAAAGGAGCTGTTCACTTCAAAACTACCACTGTATCATGACATCACAAGGTGGAACAGAGCGTTTTGAGCTTTGGAGATGTAAACAGACTAATAATACCTCAAACATGTGTGAATGAAACAAAACACAACTCTAGGTCTGTTTTTGAGGAGGAAACATAACATGACTTAAAGAGTCAGTTTTGCGTAATACAGGACCTTTAATGTATGCTTTAATGTCATTTAGTTTAACTTTAACATGTTTTTTTGTCTTGGAGTAAAATATATTTTCTTCAGTACAGTAAATTGTAAAAGCAGCTCTTAAAACTCAGTGCGTCTAAGTAGTTTTATCGTGGTCTGGAAGAGTGTTTTGAATGATCACATCTCTAAAGCTCGTATCTTTCTGTGAGTAAACACACACGGGGGGTGAGGCGTTTCTATTGTAGCTCGTCTCTTGTGGCGGCCATGTTTGTTACTCATTCATAAAGGTTTGTCGTGGAGCAGCGGGGCCCTGTCATCACTGTAATGCTTCACTGTTTCCACAGCGACAATTGACCCACACACAAACACACACACACAAACACATATACACACACAGCCCCGGGCCCCTCGGCTCTAACGTGTGTGGGAACAACCAGCTCAATACAGTGAACTCCAGTAACCCTGAGCCCCGTGGTGAATACAGTGATGCATTTGGAACGCTCACATCATTAGGTAATTGGTGGCGTTCATGTTTTAGAATTTGATGATGCCATAGCTGTTGATTTAAACAATCACTTTTGTTTATTTATACGGACAGAGAAGACGTTGAACTTTGTGCCAGTTTTTGTTTCATGTGGACAGACGCACCAAATAACGGTTTCCCACATCGACCCAAAACGTGAACAACAGGTCAAATCCTCCAGAACCAAGACCAGCTCCAGATCTGGATGGGTCAAAGGCGGAGGACAAATTTCTCTACATTAACGTCAAACTGACCCTCTCTCGTGTATCTGTCCTCTCTTTAGGATCTGTGCGGTCACCACTCCTGTGATACTCTGGGCATGGCGGACGTGGGCACGATCTGTTCTCCTGAGAGAAGCTGCGCCGTAATCGAAGACGACGGACTCCACGCCGCCTTCACTGTCGCCCACGAAATTGGTAAAACTATTATTTTAATCAATAAAATTCTTGTCAAATTCACTTTACGGCACACTTTAAAACAATATAGTTCTATTTCAACGCTACGGAGTGCCAGAGGGAGGTCCTGAAACCATATCAAGATCATTCAGGATTCATAGAACTGTAGTTACATTTAGATTTTTTCAGACCTACTGTCCTGTCACTGGACCGTTCCAAAAACAAACTAAACAATAAAAAGAAATGTAAACTATAAACTTTGAAGGACATTTATGAAAACATCGTTGTCTCATTTGAACACATTTCACAATATTTCCAATTTCATTCGGTATTTTTCCTTCAGTCATATCTAAGCAACAAAACAATCAACAATCAACAATCAAAAATCCAAAATATGGAACAGGTGGCAGCGTGTGCAGATATGCGAGAGGAGACAGATCTTAGACCAGAGACAGAGAAGACACAACAGGAGACGACATGTTTAAACCAACGCATCTGCTTTCACTACAAATGTGTCTCTACAAATAACTCTCTACAAATGTGTGTAATATAATAAGAGTAATAAAAGACAGGACTGGAGTTAAGACGGGTTTAGTCCTGTTTGAAAACCACTGAGCCGAGCCGGAGATGTTTACCTACAGGAACGGGGCCAATCTATTATTAAAGTGTGTCCAACCACTGTGCATGGACCAGTTACTTAAATCCCAGAATATGATCAGTAATCCTTTGATTCTGATTTGAAATGACATAAACATGACCTAATTACATAAACAAATACAGATTTTACTGGTAACAATTGGAATGATGAGGTATAATTTGGTGTTTTGGTTCCAGACGATTATCCAGTGTTTCTCATAAGAGCGCAGGATACAAACATTTACTTTAACAACATCGGCAAGTTTGTTTAGCCCCGGGTTCAGTCCTGGTTTAATCCTTGGTCTAGCTCTGGTCCTTGGTCTAGTTCTTGGTCTAGTCCTTGGTCTAGTCCTGCTGTAGCCCTGGTCCAGTCCTTGGCTACTCCTAGTTCAGTCCTGGTCTAGTATTAGTTTAGTTTAGTCCTGGTCCTCTGGTCCAGTCCTGGTCTAAACTCCTGTCTTCTGGTCCAGTCCTGGTCCAGTCTTGGTCCAGTCTTGGTCCAGTCTTGGTCCAGTTCTGGTCCAGTCCTGGTCCAGTCCTGGTCCAGTCCTGGTCCAGTCCTGATGAGGTCCCGGTCTAACAGTCCCTGTCCTGTGGTGCAGGTCACCTTTTGGGCCTGTCTCACGATGACTCAAAGTTCTGTGAGGAGCGTTTTGGGGTGAACAGTGATAAGAGGCTCATGTCGTCCATTTTGACTTCCATCGACGCGTCGAAACCCTGGAGCAAGTGCACCTCAGCCACCATCACGGACTTCTTCGACGACGGAAATGGTAAAACTATTTACAAAAATATTCTATATGCAAATTTAATAAGTCGTGTCTGTTTAATCCATAGACTGCGCATGGACAGAGCTAACCTGCTAGCCACTGTGTTATAAACAGGAAGTGAGCATGGGCGCACTTCCTGCTCCATCACCTGGTTTACTAGTCCCTGGTTTAGTCCTGGCTCAGTCCTGGCTTAGTAATGGTTTAGTCCTGGTTCAGATCTGGTTCAGGCCTGATTCAGTCCTGGTTCAGATCTGCTTCATTTCTGGTTCAGTCCTGGTTCAAATCTGGTTTAGTTCTGTCTTAGTCCTAGTTTGGTCCCTGGTTCAGTCCTGGTGTAGTTGTGGTTAAGTCCTTGTTTAGTCCTGGTTCAGTCTGGGTTCAGTCCTGGTTCAGTCTTGGTTTAGTCCTGATGTAGACCTTCATCCATGGAGCCAAACCAAAACAAAGGAAACTAAAAACGGCTTTGCTTAACGCTTCTTTATTTATGTGTCGCCATAGAGACACAAACAGTAAGTGCTGCTTCTAGAGTTTTTAATTAGTCTGTGGTCACATGGGTTTAATTAGAGGAGATGGAAATACACGACGCTGCTCTGTGCAGTCACGACGTTTATTTACTAAACCATATATAAGCGCCGTGTACCGCGCAAAATTTATCTCGTTTTTGTCCCTGTTTTTATGTTTTCTTATCAAAAACATACACCACATGCACTCGACAATGTGGGTGACGTGTCTTGCCTAAGGACACAACAGCAGTGGAAGAAGTACTCAGTTTTGTTAAGTAAAAGTACAGATATTGCATGAAAAAAGTAAAAGTTTTAAAGTACCTTTTAAAAAAACTTCAAATGAACTGTTTTTGATAAAGATCTGCGCCGAGTTTTGTTCAACAGAAACTCCACCAGAAAAGTTACACAGTGGACCTTTAAATTACTGGCTCCTGGGTCTTTCTGTGTGGAGTTTGCATGTTCTCTCTGTGTCAATCAACCCAAAAACACACACAGCAGGTCAAATCCCCCAGCTAAGGTAGTTCTGACCAAGACTAAACCAAGATCTGGAGATGGTCCCACTGCTCCTGACAGGTTTAACCCAGAGACACTGAAGGACGGGTCAAATGCAGAGGACACATTTCACTACGGGGACAATAACGTGAACCTCAACTTCAATACAATGGCTGCAGTTAAAAGCTACAAATTCGGCATGATATTGACTATTTGTTAGATTCATAACTAATTCTCTCTGCCCTTCTCTCCTTTCCCCTTCTCTCCTCTGTCTTTCTTTCCTCTCTTTCCTTCTCTCCTCTTTCTTCTCTCAGCTGAGTGTCTGTTGGACTCCCCTCGCGTCCCTCTCTTGGGCCCAGAGGAGCTCCCTGGTCAGTCGTACGATGCGGTCCGTCAGTGCCGTTTGGCGTTTGGCCCTGAGTACACGGTGTGCCCGGGCATGGACGTGTGTGCCCGTCTGTGGTGCGCCGTCATTCGCCAGGGTCAGATGGTGTGTCTGACCAAGAAGCTGCCCGCGGTGGAGGGCACTCCCTGTGGCAAAGGACGGATCTGTCTCCAGGGCAAATGTGTGGACAAGACGCGCAAGAAGCACTACTCGGTAAGAACTACAATTTGAATATGCCATGAAAATAGACTGTATATATAAATCCACAGAGCTAACCTGCTAGCCTCTGCATTCCAAACAGGAAGTGAGTATGGGCGCACTTCCGGCTCCATCGACTTTGGATCCAATTGACTTTACACTGAAAAAATGTCAGCCCTCTCTAACTGCTGCTGTGAGCCTTGTCATTTTGGTCTTAAAATGTTCGTATTAACCCGCTCTGCGTGATCCTGGTGTTTTTATTTCACCATTTTATCCATTTCTAATATAGAACTCGGCTACAAATTCGTTCCAATAACTGCGAGCCTCTTATCTGTCCAGCCAGAACCACACACTTTGACAAAACTTTACAAAGACGAGCGGATCTGGAACCATATCTTGTCTTCGTTAATATTCTGATTGCTCCATTCGCATCAATAACAAACATGGCTGCTTACACATAAAAAAATGACAAAAACAACACATACGACTGCATGGATAGTCTCAGAATCAACAGTCGAAGCACCAAACTATTACTTCTATCAGGTAAAAAGTGATAGTGAATTTTAAAGAGGAGATGTCTTCTGCATTTGAGGGACACGTGCTACAAATGGGTGTCTGTGGATGGATCGTCTCAAGTTTGGACAGAGGTTTTTCTCGCGCTGTTGTCCGGTTCTAGACCCTTCTGGACTCAGAATACAGAAGGAACTGTCTGCTCAGGCAAAGAAGCACCATGAGCTTCATTTGACTGGAGTGACGTCACACTCCCTTAAGGCCGCCACACACTACAGGACAATTTGCCTGATTTTGGCTGCCATTTGCTACAGAGACGTGACCCGACTTTTTGTCTCCGTGTGCGATTTAGAAGCCGCTGCGCTCCTCATGTGTGTGTGAGTGTGACTCTGAGCCGCTTTGTCAGATCGTAACCACCAAACATCAGCAACGCTACGGTAAAACCCGATAAAACAGAGCGTCAGGGGCAGAGGAGTGACGGACACAGAGGCACGACAAACAAACTCACCTCACGTAAAGTTGTAAATTTAAACATCCACATTATCCATAGAATTTGTCCTCCACAAATAATGACCCCAGTCCACAAACCCGCTCTGTGAATCCAGTTTTCTGCGTTCTTTAAAAGTAAAAAGTCCAGAGTCGTTCCTCACGTGTGTCTGTTACATCCACACAGCGACGGATCGAGGTGAAGTTGCAGATTAGTGACAGTGACTCGACTTCCTGTGGACTTTATCTCCAATTTATGTTTTAAAAATCATGTATCTGAAGTTTTGCATCACATTTCACAAATAATAATAACACAATTTGGACTTGTGTCTAAACTCTGATCTTTTAACACTTCAGAGTCTCAAACCAAGTCGTTTTACTGTAGACAGGAAACAGCAGACACGATCGCGCTCACAGCTTTATCCCCTGTGGTCCGCAGTCGTATCCCGCTGAAGATTTTGCGATCGGAGATTTTAAGTCTCATCAGATTCTCCTCGTGTTTGTGGTTTGTGTTGTTTGTCGCTCGTTTAAAAATCGTTTAAGACCGAAAAGTCCTGTAGTGTGTGGCTGCCTTTAGTCCACTTCTTTATACAGTCTTTGGTTTGGCTAAGTAAGGACACACTGATCTGATCCTGGTATTGGATCATCGTCTATGCAGGTCCCTCTGGCTTTTAGCTTTTGCTGCACCAAAACAATGAATTTAAGCAAAGACACCTGTAATTCGATATACTGCGATGTCCCACTGCTACTTCTACTTTTCCACTGTACAACTCTAAAGTCCAACACATCCAGCTAAAGTCATAAATTTAATACCGTAAGTCCTGTAAACTTGCCCACTTCAAAATCCCCCAGCGTTCCTTTGAGGTTTAATTTTCCATGTTATAAAACTCCATTAGTAAGTGTCCAAACCCTCTGTTTATGAACACAAGCTGAGAAAGCCTGAGAAGACTTGGGGCTGCGCAGTTCCACATAAAACAGGTCACTCTTTGGTCTCGCTCCAGTTCTAAAATTCTGCTCCAAAATGTGAATAATTAAACGTCATGTTGGAAAAATGTTCTGGGAATATTTCTTCCCAATTTTGACATTCCTCTTGGATCTCCTCCCTGCTGCACGCCCTGGTCCAGTCTGCCAAACGAGGAGTTACTCGGGTTTAAGTATTTCATCTGTACCAGGACTAACTGGTGGAAAACAACATGGTAAATATGGAGTGCCCTGCTTCTTATTGCAGCGCAGTAACTTTAATTCAATATCTAGTTTAAAGCTACAGTATGGAACTTCTAAGGTGGAGGGTCTGCTACATACTTGTCTCCATGGAGATGTTATTTCTTTGCATGGAATGCTCCACACTAGGGCAATAAATTTATCTGCCTTGCAGGTAAAACGTGAAATCTTAGTACGTGCAGGTTTGCTTCTCCATAGAGCTGACCAGTCACTTTATTTCCATACTGTACATTCACGGCAAAGCAATCACATCTCCATGGTGACAAGCAGGTGGCTTCCATCAGAAAATATGCACAGTACACCTTTAAAGCTACAATGTGTAACTTTCTGGAGCTGAAATTAAAAAAAAAAGCTTTGATATCTTGACTAAAAAGTTACATACTGTGGCTTTAAATTCCAACAGCCAGGTCTAAATAAAACAAAAAAAAGTTTGATTTCAACAAAATTGCACAAAAAGGTGCAATGCAAACTTGTATAACGTTCACACTAGTCCCAGTCTAGTCCTGGTTCAGTCGTTACATGGGTGTGTTCACATATGGTTCTAGTCTAGTTTAGTCCTAATGTCCTGGTTCAGTCCTGGTCCAATCCTAGTTCAGTCCCGGTTCAGTCCCGGTCCAGTCCCGGTCCAGTCCCGGTCCAGTCCCGGTCCAGTCCAGTCCCGGTCCAGTCCATGTTTGTCAGTCTCGGTGTTGTTCTGGTGAAGATCCTCATGCGGCTGAGGCTCATGTGGATCATGTGAGCGTCTGTTTTGAATCAATCAAACGTCACATTTTTATCACATGTTTTGAACTTCTTATTTACGCAACAACAGCTCCTGAAGATACAGCTAAATATACCCACTCACATATGAAACTTATCAAAGATGTCATCAACATTTTCTGGGCGTGTGATGCTAACTGAAAGCACTGCTCTGTCTGAAGCTCTGTTACTCAAGTTAGAAATCTGCTGTTTAAATCCATTTTGTAGTTTTTCTTGAGTTTTCAGACTATCTTAAAACTGCTAATGTTTGCATTGTGTCACCATGGTAACAGCTGAGCATTCCACCAATAGAGATACATGTAGAACTGCAAAGTATCAGTAATATTTGTTGTATTCTTCACTGTGTTGCTCAGACGTCTAACCACGGGGGCTGGAGCTCGTGGGGCCCGTGGGGCTCCTGCTCTCGCTCGTGTGGAGGAGGAGTGCAGTTCGCCCAAAGACTCTGCAACAACCCGCCCCCTAGAAACAACGGGAAGTACTGCACCGGCAAGAGGGCAGTGTACAGGTCCTGCAACGGCACGCCATGTCCAACCACTGGTGAGACACTGGAATACTAATACGACTGTTACTACTACTGCAAATACAAGTACAACTATTATAACAACCACTACTACAATTACAACATCAACTACACTCATTACTACAACATATTTACTACTACAGCTCCAAGTATTACAACTACTGCTATTGGCTATTTGGGATACAGCCAATCAGAGGAAAGACAAAAGTTGAGTCGTTGACTGATCCACAAGGAAAATTATCACAATATAATATAATAATAAAGTGTAAAACATATAAATAGTAACAATAAATTCTAAATAAGTAACAAAAAAGATAGTAAGACTGGTGTCAAAGAAGGCATAATTATAGAAATGTATCTGTACAAGTCAAAATAAAATAGAAAAATAAGTAATAAAATATAAAATCTCAGCTTTATACGAGGTCGTAGGAAGACGGTGCAACCACGATCTGATGATTGACAGGACATGGGGTTATCCGTTACATTCCTGTCTGTTTTCCAGCAAAGAGTTTCCGAGAGGAGCAGTGTGAAGTGCGTAATGGGCCTCAGACTGACCCTAAAGGGGTGAAGACGTTTGTGGAGTGGGTCCCTAAATACGCCGGGGTCCTGCCCAAAGACATGTGCAAACTCACCTGCAGAGCCAAAGGGACCGGGTACTACGTGGTCTTCTCTCAGAGGGTAAGACTCTTATTCTAATGGACATGTTTGTGGGACTTAGCAGCTTATCCTCACAGCAAGAGGGTCCCTGGTTTGACGCTTTATTAAGGGAAAAAGGCTGCAGTGGGTCTTGTTACTTTTACTTAATTCTCATGGCCTCTGCACTAAAGCAGCACCATTTACAGTCTGAGCCACGGATTTTGCATGAAATTGACTTTTGTGAACTTTAAGTCATGTTCTAACGTTATCTCCTTGAAAACATGCTTGGAGTTGTGTTTGCACATGACATCACAAGGTGGTGGAGTATTTTCTGTTTAAGAGAAGAAACTCTCTGCAGTATTTGTGTGTTAAACATGTGTGAATGAAACAAAACGCAACTCCAGGTCTGTTTGTGATGAGGAAACATTAGAACATAGATCAGAAAACAGTGTAATATCGGCTCTATAAACCCGGGTACTTCTTTTTAAACCTGTGTTCTTCTTGTTGTTTATATTTCAGGTAGTGGATGGTACCGAGTGTCGTCCCTTCAGCAGCTCTGTGTGCGTTAAAGGGAAGTGTGTGAGGACGGGCTGTGACGGGATCATCGGCTCCAAGCTCCAGTTCGATAAGTGTGGAGTGTGTGGAGGAGACAGCACCTCCTGTGTGAAGGTCATGGGCAATTTCACCAAGAGGAGGTACTATACTACAACTTTAACTACTATTTACTACTACTACTACTCATGAATACTTCAGGGAAATGCAATAACATGTTAATATCAGAACACAGTTGTAATGAACGCAATTTGATGGCAGAAATGCTAAGAACAAGTCTGCCGATGGTTTATGGTCTCTGCCTGTGACGCAATAATCTTGGAATATTTTAAACTTTGCGACTGTGGTTTGCGACTGTTCAAGGGGACTTACTTCAAAAGATTCATCAAACATTATGTTATACCAATGAATAATACCAATACTGAAACAAAACACAACTCCAGGTATGTTTTTAATGAGGAAACTACATTATAACAGACCTGAAAAGAGCGTAACATGGGCCCTTTAAGTCCCTTTCAGATTCTTTCTTCTCTCCATCCTCTGATCTCCTCTCTCTCGTCTCCACAGTAAGGGCTACACAGACGTGGTGAAGATCCCGGCTGGTTCCACCCACATCAAAGTCCGACAGCACAAGGCTAAAGACCAGACCAGGTACTCGGCTTACCTGGCCGTACGGAGACCCAACGCGGACTACCTCCTCAACGGAAAGTTCATGATCTCCACTTCGGAAACCATCATAACCGTCAACGGAACTGTTCTGAACTACAGCGGGTGGAGCCAACGCGACGAATGGCTGCACAGCATGGGACCGGGCGCTATCCAGGAACCCATTGTGATCCAGATATTAGCAACGGACGCTAAAAAGCAACTGGACGTACGCTACAGCTTTTACATGCCCAAACGGACCTCTCCTGCTGCCAAAACTACTACTACTACCACTACTACTACTATTACAACTACTACTACAACTACTACGCAAACTATAGTAACCGTACCGCCAAATATACGAGTCACTACTGCGCGTTCGGGGCCGCAGTGGGTGACGGGGAGTTGGATGATCTGCTCGAGGACTTGTGATACCGGTTGGCAAAGCAGAACAGTCCAATGTAAAGATCTGGAGGGGAAGTTATCCAAAGGGTGTACGCTGGGAGCACGGCCCTCCGCGTTCAGACACTGCCTCGTCAAGAAATGTTAAAAATATATGAAATTAAAGCCTATTTTTATTTTTTTGTTAAAGCGAGAGGTTACAAATAAGTGCTGGAGTTAAGGAGCAATGTGTTAAAAGTGATATTTGGGATTTTTGGGGCTGTGGTTGGTAAAGGTGCACGGCGCTACCTGCTTTTCTCCATGGAGATGTTGTTGCTTTACCTGGAATGTTCCATGGTATAACTTTAAACATATACATTTAGCATTTACAGGCGCTTCTAAAGCTCAAAAATACAATAATTCCTTCTGCGAATAGGGGCGACTCTCCATAGATCTGAGTTGTAATGTAGCGTAGTGCTGTAACCTGCCTGTCTCCCTCGTGATAGTTTTAATCTGTACTGTGGAACATTCTAGACAAACCAATAACTTTTCCATGGAGACAAACAGGTGGTGGACTCTTCACTAGAAATGTTACGCAGTGAACCTTTAAAGCAGAAAATTGGAAAGGTTTAAAGTGCATATGACACGTTATCTTTTTTTTTTTCAAATTCTGACATGGTTTGGTGAGATAGTACTAAATATTTATCGTAGTTTTACATCAGTTAAGTGGCTATTTGTTGAAAAAAGTTGAAAATAAAAGTACAAAAATACAGGAAGTAGTGCTGGGTTGTAAAACCGAATCTTCTCTCTACGTCATCAACAGAAAACTATCCAAAATACAGAGACAATTTACGCACAAGGAAGCACTTTTTCTACGACATTTAACTAAATAAAGCTGTTGTCAATTATTTGCATCAGTCTAATCATAACTATTGTGTAATTTAGACAAGTTTTGGCCCTTGTTTACATTGTGGTTGCAAAATAACAGTTACGGAATTACCTGTACGTATGTCACATTTGCTGCCCAACCATGAAATAGAATTATAAACCAAAAAACTAGGCAAGATTTGTAGTAAAAATATGATTTAACTGCGTTTTAGTCGAACCTGCCATATGCACTTTAAACTGGGCTGTTCACATTGTCAATAATTAACTGCAGGTGACATAATAAGTTGTTAAAAATCCCATAATATCATTTTTAAAGGGTGCGTTCACATTAATTCACAAACTGCCTAAGTTGAAAAATACTGGAAACTACAAATTTTTGCTTGTGCTTGGACTATCAGTAAATACGGGATTTCAGCAGCATTTTTAACAAATTTTACTGGAAATTTTAGGATAACATTTTTTAATCAATTTCAAAAAAATTTTCCCAACTTTTTTTTTTTTTTCTGGAAATTATAGCATCACATTTTTTAATTTTTTTGGCAAAATTTTTAACAAATACTAACTTAACATTTTTGTGTCAGTAGTTTTTGCCAGCAAATGCTATAGAAAATGTGTTAATTTTTTTTTTTTTTTTTTTACAAATTCCAAGAAATTCTATTGGAAATTGTTAGTTTTGAATCAATTCCAACAATTTTTTCCCAACTTTTTTTCTGGAAATTATGGCATCACATTTTCTTTTTTTTTTTTTGGGCACAATTTTTAACAAATACTAATTTAGAATTTTTGTGTCAGCAGTTTTTCCCAACAAATGCTATAGAAAATTTGTGTTCAATTTTTTTCTTTATTTTTTTCTTTTTTCTGATTCCAAGAAATGCTATCGAAAATTGTTAGTTTTGATTTTTTTTTTTTTTTTTTCCTTGATGAAATTCCAGCTTTACATTTGACTCCCGTTCCCCCATCTCAATTTAACACTACAGAACAAAAAGGAAGTTACAAAATATTCGGATTACTTTTTTTAAAACAAATTTTTAACAAACTTTTAACAAACTTTGCAATTGTGAACGCATCCCAAATAGTGAATGTCCAATGGAACGCTATGCAAGTGGACTGGACCAATACTGAACAATGCAACGACATTTTTATCGAATGGACCATAAAAAACTGGTATATGGAGAGACTTGGTGCGCCCCCTGTTGGCATGTGTCTCCAACTGCCATATTTGTGTTTTCAATGTGAGATTCAAACTTCACATTTGTCTAAACTCTGTTGATTTGTGTCTTCGAAATGACAACCCCAAGTGTGGGAAGCACTCCTGATTTTGCGTTTTGTTTTGGCCCAAATAGGCACCTGTAGATTTGATATATGTGTCCCTCCCTCAAACTGAGCAGACCTGGTGTAGTCTTGGTTTAGACCTGGTTTAGCCCTGTTTTAGTCCCGTTTTAATCCTGGTTTAATCCTGGTTCAGACCTGGTTAGTCGTGGTTTAGCCCTGGGTTAGACCTGGTTTAGTCCTGGTTCAGATCTGAGTTAGACCTGGTTTAGACCTAAGTTAGACCTGGTTTAGCCCTGTTTTAGCCCTGTTTTAGTCCTGTTTTAATCCTGGTTTAGTCCTGGTTCAGACCTGGTTTAGTCCTGGTTCAGACCTGGTTTTGTGCTGGTTTAGTCCTGTGTTAGACCTGGTTTAGTCCTGGTTCAGATCTGAGTTAGACCTGGTTTAGCCCTGTTTTAGTCCCGTTTTAATCCTGGTTTAATCCTGGTTCAGATCTGGTTAGTCCTGGTTTAGCCCTGGGTTAGACCTGGTTTAGTCCTGATTCAGATCTGAGTTAGACCTGGTTTAGACCTAAGTTAGACCTGGTTTAGCCCTGTTTTAGCCCTGTTTTAGTCCTGTTTTAATCCTGGTTTAGTCCTGGTTCAGACCTGGTTTAGTCCTGGTTCAGACCTGGTTTTGTGCTGGTTTAGTCCTGTGTTAGACCTGGTTTAGTCCTGGTTCAGATCTGAGTTAGACCTGGTTTAAACCTAAGTTAGACCTGGTTTAGCCCTGTTTTAGTCCTGTTTTAATCCTGGTTTAGTCCTGGTTCAGACCTGGTTTAGTGCTGGTTTAGTCCTGTGTTAGACCTGGTTTAGTCCTGGTTCAGATCTGAGTTAGCCCTGTTTTAGCCCTGTTTTAGCCCTGTTTTAGCCCTGTTTTAGCCCTGTTTTAGCCGTGTTTTAGCCGTGTTTTAGTCCTGTTTTAATCCTGGTTTAGTCCTGGTTCAGACCTGGTTTAGTGCTGGTTTAGTCCTGTGTTAGACCTGGTTTAGTCCTGGTTCAGATCTGAGTTAGACCTGTTTTAGCCCTGTTTTAGCCCTGTTTTAGCCGTGTTTTAGCCGTGTTTTAGTCCTGTTTTAATCCTGGTTTAGTCCTTGTTTAGTCCTGGTTTAGTCCTCTGACCTGCCCCCATCTCAGTTTAACACTACAGGGATACAGGAGGACGGGAGGGCATCTGACACACAGGGATAATGTCTAATAGATTATAGTTTTTATACAGTAGGATTATTTTAATACTCATCTACCAAGGCATTAACCCTATCTCGCAAAGGCACCCAGACTGGACCATCACAATTACGTGACAATACTCCATAAAACAAATTAGCTCTTACACTGCCCTCTTGTGGCTGGATTTAGTATCCTTGGCCCTATCTCGCAATCAGAAATTTGACTGGATCTGTACAGCTCATCTCAAATGCTCCTCAAGTTGGATTACGGTGGCCTTACATGGACAAACTTTGGTCAGTTCCCCTCCCTTTGGCAACTGTTTTGGGCAAAGCTTGATTTTAAAATGTTGTTTGATTTAAATGTGTCTATATTTGTTGTTTTTTGTGCGATTGTGTTGAGACAAAATGACAATGTGTGCCCTGGAAACTCGCAAAAACAATCAAAAATGTCCTTTTTACAATTCAGAAATATTCAAAAATGTAATTCTTCCATTTTAAAACAGGTGAATATGCAGAAAGAATGGGTGAGGTCTGCTACATTTTCAACGTATGCCAAAATGTTCAAATTGCCATATTTAAAATGAACTTCCATGGTACAAATTTAAAGTAAAGTGTGTAAACAGCCCAAAAAAAAAATGCCATGCAAATAGTCAAATTTAAGAATGGAGCAGTTGTGTTTTTCCGTCATTGTTTTTTCACCAAGAGTGGTGAAAAATAAGCAACGTTACCATAGCAACAGTCTTTAAAACGGTGAAAAGTCATCAAAATGTCGCTATAATTTTGCCGTTTAAGAATGTAGAATGTATTTTTATGCAGAGTGATACGAGTCCGGTCTCCACTCCCTCTGCCAGAACCAAACCCGACCGTTCAATCAGATTTGTTTATTTCAGTGACGCGTGAGAACCGAAGCAGCTCATTGGTCACCATCATTTTGAACTAAATCACGTTTCTCTCTCCTCGGATTAAGTTTAGTGCTCCTCTCACTGATTCTGCAGAAATCCGCCATGTTTTTGAGGATATTTTCTCTTTACGTCTTATTTCTTTTTTCTTTATATTTGTTTTGATACGGATGGACCATGCTTGTCTCTGATTGGCTAATCCACCTGTCAATCACGCCCTGAACTCTGGGCCCAGACTCACATTTTTAGAAAGTACAGAAGTATAAAAAGTATAGAAAATTGTAGAATTGTGTATTCTGGATCCCAGGCCATAACAAATGGATTTAATATGGCAAATTCTAATTCACCTCGAGTCTTCCGTAATATAAAGTACATTTTTTTGGCATTATTTTTGTGGCAAACCTCACCCATTTACACCATCCATACCTCTTCCGATAATCTTCTTCCATATTGAAAGTGTAAAAAGTGCAAAACTTCAGACCTTATATTTGTCATGTTATTAGTGTTAGCATCGGAGCGGCGCAGAGGGACAGCACTGAGCATGTAATTTATTTGTGTGAATAATAATTAAACAAAATGACTTTATTTATTTGAGTTTTGTATCAGACAGAGTATATGAGCTCTATAGGACTGTGGAGTGATCTGTAAACGCGTGTCTTTTTTAGCATCCACACGGAAGATATGTACAGAAATAAATATATTTAACTTTTTATGTGTGCTCTGCTTTCATTTTACAAGAAAAATAAGCTCTTCTATTAAAAGTTACAGCTAAGCACTCTCGCCACACAGCATGAAGGTTCCTGGTTCGACTCCCGGGCTAAAACCTGCAGAAGACTAGCTCAAGATCTGGAGATGGGTCCGACTGCTCCTGACAGGTGTAACCCAGAGACTGTGAAGAATGGGTCAAATGCAGATAGGACTAAGTGTAACAAAACCGTAAAACTTAAAAAGCAAAATGTTAAGTTGTGTAGCATAATTATACAATGATTATAACAAATGGTAAAAACTAAAGGAAATATTCACGTCTATAAGAATCAATGGGCACTGTTGCCATAGTAACTGACAATTCAGAACACAATATTCTGTCTTATGAACGGTCAAAAGTCCTAAAGTCGTCGTCTCTAAATATCTTTAAAGGAACTGAAACTCATGAACAGGAAGGAGTTGGTATGAATGAGCTCAGTATAGGTCCTGAAACTTTTACTTCGCTGCACAAATGAAAAAAAAGTGTTGTGTCCAAATATGGTAAAAGGTGCACTGTGTAACTTTTCTGGTGGAGTGTCCAGAGAGTCCCGCTCGTCTCCATGGAGATGTTATTGTTTTACATGTAATATTAAAACAGTAGTTTTATGGTATTACACTTTCTAAATTGTCTTGCATTTATTCAGTCACAGGTGTTTAGTCCTGGTTTAGTCCTGGTTTAGCCCTGTGTTAGACCTGGTTTAGTCCTGGTTCAGATCTGAGTTAGACCTGGTTTAGACCTGGTTTAGACCTGGTTTAGACCTGGTTTAGACCTGTTAGACCTGTGTTAGACCTGTGTTAGACCTGTGTTAGACCTGTGTTAGAATTGGTTTAGTCCTGGTTCAGATCTGAGTTAGATCTGAGTTAGACCTGAGTTAGACCTGAGTTAGACCTGAGTTAGACCTGAGTTAGACCTGGGTTAGACCTGGTTTAGACCTGGTTTAGACCTGTGGTAGACCTGGTTTAGTCCTGGTTCAGATCTGAGTTAGACCTGGTTTAGACCTGGTTTAGTCCTGGTTTAGCCCTGTGTTAGACCTGGTTTAGACCTGGTTCAGATCTAAGTTAGACCTGGTTTAGGCCTGGTTTAGGCCTGGTTTAGACCTGGTTTAGACCTGGTTTAGGCCTGGTTTAGGCCTGGTTTAGGCCTGGTTTAGGCCTGGTTTAGTCCTTTGCCCTGCCCCCATCTCAGTCTAATATTACAGGGAAGCATTTTTTTTTTTTTTTTTACAGTGAAAAAAAAAGTTCTTAATGTGAATGGCATCGCCTCTCCACTGATCTGAACTGTAACTCAACAGATAGATAAGCTTAATGCCATACTGTGGAACACTCTTGGTAAAGCAATAACATCTCAGCAGTTACAAAGTGCAGCTTTAACAAATGGAAAATAGATCTAGGTTGTCCAAAAAATATTATTTCCATACAAAAAAAAAGGAGCGCATTTTATTTTATTTCACTGTATTTCCAAGTTTACTTTGCCTTATTTACCCTTTGTCATTACCTCAATGTCCCCCTTTTATAACCTGAAACTCCTGATCCCCCAATACAAACGCAATCCAATAGCGCCCCCTGCTGCCCAAATGTGAAACTACCCCATTATTTCTGAAAACTCAAGATATTCATTTCTAACTTCAGCGCCCCCTCTAGCGGACCAATCCTGCATTACAACAAACGAACTTTTTGCGCTAAGTTTTCTTAAGGTGGAACGGGACAGATACCTCAACTTAAAATCAGCAGAAATTGACTTTTGACACGTTTTTACGCATATTTAGTAGTGTAGTTCTCATTTAAGTCACATATTTTGCATTTTTCATCATTATTGTTTAACTGTTAAACGTGTACCAACATAATTTAATAAGTGTTCATTCCAAGTGTGCGTGGTAACTTAATTTAAAACGCATGGATGTTTGAAAATACGTGCGTAACTAATATTTGACTTTACTATCAATAAATGAGTAATCGTCTGAACGGATTGTCCCGGTCCTTTAGTGATGAGACAGTAGCCAGAAATGTTGTATTCGTAAGGAGAGGAAAAACCACTCCTCCACAATGATAGATTTTCGTGGCAGCGGTCCAACTCGCTGCTTGCGTCCGAGTCTTGGATCAAAGCGCTCGGGGAAAAAAAGGGGGAGGTCCCGGGGTAGAGAGATATAAAGCCTCGCTCCGGTCTGAGTTTAAGGCAAAAGACAAGAAAGCGACACAAGTCAAGATTCAGGAGGAAATTTCATCTGAACTTTGAAAGAGAAACTTGGATTCTACTTTTTGAACAATTCTTTTACGTTTTACGCACATTTTACGCACGTTTTACGCACATGTTATTTTACCTGCACTGGATTAGATCCCTTTAACAGACCTTACAAAGGATATTTCACTTTTTTGGAATTGCTTTAGAGATAGAATAATGTTGCTTTTTCACATTTCATTCGTTTTATCTGCGACTTTCATCACGGCTGCGCAAAGAAGCAGCGACTGGGAGCACAGCGCAGTGAGACCGGTCCGACTCGACCCTGAATCGGTCTCTATGGAGGGTTTGACCGGGGAGGAGCGGGAGAAGGAAGCGGAGATGCGGGTGTATAAATTGAATGTTTTTGGACAGCGGTTAATCTTGAAACTAGAGCCGGATCACACGTTCCTTGCCCCGGGTTTTGTCTTCCACATAGTCGGTGCTCCGGAGGTCCAGCCCACGTCAGAGCCGAACCAGGTGTGCTTCTACTCGGGCAAAGTTAACGGGGAAGATCGCTCCGCTGCAGCCATGAACCTGTGCCACGGGCTCAGAGGTGGATTCTACTACGAAGGACTCGAGTATTTCATCCAACCGCTGAACGAGACCGACTACGAGCGCGCGCAGGAGGACGACATGCACGTGGTGAGGCGCAGGAGCAGCGGGAGGGCAGCCGGTGTAGCCGAGGAGGGAGGCTCCAAGTGCGGGGTCAACGAGGACGAAGACCGGGTGCCAAAAAACCTGGAGCCGGGAGCCAAGCAGCAGGCGGCGGCTAATGTGAAACAGACAGGTACGGCTTTGACTGGACTATTTTTTGATTAAAGCTGCACTGTGTAACTTTCCTGATGGAGGGACTGGTCCGCCACCTGCTTGTCTCCATGGAGATGCATCTTGAAAGTTCCACAGTACGGCTTTAAACTTAACCATTTTGCATTCACTCACAGTAATATTTTTTTATTGCTTCAAAAACATGCTCGCTGCGTACTGTGACTGGGCTCGCCTCTCCACTCCACAGATCTGACTTATAACTCAACTGGACATGTGGCGTTACTGTCTCCATACATAGATATGAATACGTGTAATGCCATACTATGGAGCATTCCTGGCATAACAGTCACTACGGAGAGAAGCAGATGACTCCACTCCACTAGAAAAGTGACACAGTGCAGCTTTAAATTCATATTAACTAAAAATTTAAAAGGGTTAATAATACAGTTTGGTTTTATGACAAAAACTTAATTTATAATCAATTATTACAACATAGCATAACATTTAACAAGACAGTTTAGTAGTTTGTAGTTGTACATTAGACTAATATTAAAGACAGGGGCATGCTACAGGTGCCCAAGAGGGACAAAACTCAAACTTCAACCAATTTTACAAGTGTTACAGCAGAATTTAATATTTGGCCAACCAACTACTATAGAAAATGGTTTCATATAATTTTCTATCTATTAAAATAACATGGGAATTCTCACGTTTCTATCTAAAAAGTAATTCCAGAGCATCCAAACTTCATTCTGGTCACTACTACTAACTGAGACTAGAGCAAAACAGGCTAATAAGGTGAAAAAAATTCAAATTATAACTCAAAACTGACTCTTAAAACACCAAAATGTGCATCAAAACTAGCCTTAAAACTTCTATCATGTCCAATGCTACTATAATATTATTTATTTGCAAACTAGGCACAGTTTGAGTCAAGAATTTCCATGTTGGTGTATTTAAAACGCTCACAAAATGTCAAATTATGCATAAAAATCTACCGTTTAGACTTGTATCTGTGCAGTACTTCTAATACAGTCTGTACCAATACAAACACTGAAGTAAAAAAGTGACAGGAAAACTTGAATTAAAAACTACAACTCACTAAAACAGCCTTTGCCAACTCGCTGACTGTGCACAAGCTGAAGAATTTGACAGTTTATACACTGAGAGGAGTGGTTTTCAGTGAGTCCATGAAAAAAAAAAAAAAACGAAGGGAGAGAGAGAGGAGGAAAGAAGGGAGGGGAGAGGAGGAGAGATTGGGGCTAGCCACAGACCGGTAGAGCTGGGAGGAAAAGCTTAAGTCCTGGTACCAGCCGCACCGGCGCAGAGGGAGGATTTTCAAATAGCTGGTTTTGATTTAAGAATTTGTGATGTTAGTTTGAAAGGTCCAAGATTACGCAAAATGGATTCTTTTGAGCTCTAAGTCATGTTCTGAAGTCGTTACCTCCTCAAAAACGTGCCCAGAGTTGTTTTGTTTCATTCACACGTTTGAGAAATCCTTAATTTTTACTCTGTCCGCGTCTCCAAAGCTCAAAACACTGTTCCAGTGTTCCACCTCGAAAGTTTTCAAGTTAAAACAGCTACTTTTACGTTTTGTTTAGTCGAGATTGGCAATTCCAGGGGCTGAAATTATCCAAATGATTCTAGCGAAGGTGTGTGGAGTTTAAAAACACAGTGGAGCACTTCCTGTATCAGTGTTTTCAGTTTGAGAGAAGAGCTCAGCCTGAATAAATCTGCAGGTTTGTGCGTTAAACATGTGTAAATGAAACAAAACACAACTCCAGGTTTGTTTTTGCTGCTGTCAGACTCGTCATTTTGGTCTTGTGTTTTTATTTTGCTTTTTTGTCCATAAAATTCCTATTCCTGATGCGAAACTAGCCTCGATGAGCTTCATTTGACTGGAGCTGAACGCTGTAGGTGACGTCACGCTCACGTAGTCCACTTCTTTATACGGTTTATGGTGTTTTTTTTAAATAAAATGTTACCGAATGTTATTTTGAACAGTATTTTTACGTGTATTTCCTCGTATTTCTCACAGCTAACCACCGTTCCAAGCGTTTCGTCTCCACGCCGCGGTACCTTGAGATCATGCTAGTGGCGGATCAGTCCATGGCCCAGTTCCACGGAGCCGGACTCAAACCGTACCTCCTGACCATCATGGCGGTCGCTTCTCGTCTCTACAAACACCACAGCATCCACAACTCCATCTCGCTGGCCGTGGTCAAGCTCATGGTGGTGTACGAGGAGGAGAAGGGCCCCCAGGTCTCATCCAACGCCGCGCTAACCCTGAGGAACTTCTGTCAATGGCAACGTCAGCACAACCCGCCCAGAGACAGCCACCCCGAGCACTACGACACGGCCGTACTGTTTACGAGAACGGTAAGAAGCGCCGTTTTCTCATGTTTCCTACAGAGGCCTCAGAGGGACATTTCTCCTCATGTACCTGCATGTATATCCCCCCCGTGTGTGTAGGACCTGTGTGGGGCTCACTCCTGTGACACTCTGGGCATGGCGGACGTGGGAACAGTGTGTGACCCGGACCGAAGCTGCTCCATCATAGAAGACGACGGACTACAGGCCGCCTTCACTGTCGCCCATGAACTAGGTAAGAAATACTACTACTGCTACTACTACGACTACTGCTACTGCTACTGCTACTGCTACTACTACTACTAGTTTTGCCTAACTTCTAAATAAATAAAACATACAAAAAACACATCGACTACTACTACTACAACAGCCGTTGCAACTTCTAAATATATAAACAAATTAGCATAAGCATATGTAGAGAGTATAATTACTACAACATACTACTATTACTACTTATTGTAACCACCACTACTTTAATTACAACTCAAGAAGTACTACTACTACTACTACTACTGCAGTATCCTACATAAACCCCGTCCGTGTGTGCAGGTCATGTGTTTAACATGCCCCATGACGACGCTCAACTTTGTTCTGGGGTCAATGGTCCTCACTGGGGTTCTCACTTAATGGCGTCCACTCTGTCCAACCTGGACCAGTCCGAGCCCTGGTCCCCCTGCTCCGCACTCATGGTCACCTCCTTCCTCGATAACGGACACGGCCAGTGTCTCCTGGACAAACCCCAGAAACCACAGGTCCTGCCCCAGTACCTGCCCGGGACGGTCTACGACGCTGACCACCAGTGCAGGTAAGATACTGGTGGGTTTAACAGCTGGTTTAGACCTGGTTTAGTCCTGGTTTAGCCCTGGTTCAGACCTGGTTTAGCCCTGGTTCAGACCTGGTTTAGACCTGGTTCAGACCTTGCTCAGACCTTGCTCAGACCTGGTTTAGCCCTGGTTCAGACCTGGTTCAGCCTGGTTTCTCAGCTCATATTTCACCTCTGACGTCTCCTCCTCAGGTTGACGTTTGGAGACGAGTCTCAGCACTGCCCTGACCTGAGCAGCACATGTTCTGCTCTGTGGTGCACCGTGACCACCTCCAACGGGCTCCTCGTGTGCCAGACCAAGAACTTCCCCTGGGCCGACGGCACTTCCTGTGGACACGACAGCCTGTGTGTGTCGGGCCAGTGTGTGAGCAAGAGCCAGGCCGCTAAACAACAGGTATTTATACTACTAATACTGCAAATACTACTACTACTACTACTACAGTGTGTGAGCAAGAGCCAGGCCGCTAAACAACAGGTATGTGTACTACTAGTACTGCAAATACTACTACTACGACGACGACGACGACGACGACTACGACTACGACTACGACTACTACTACTACTACTACTACTACAGTGTGTGAGCAAGAGCCAGGTCGTCCAACAACAGCTACTACTGCTACTTTAGTTTAGAAAACTTTAATTTATCCCCAGAGGTAATTCTGTTTGCAGTCACAGATTGCAGCATAAAAGACCACGCACACACATACAGCTCACACAGGTCAGAGGTGAGAAGATGAGGAATCAAGTGCAAAGGCCAGATACAAATCAAAAATATTCAAAACAGGAAACACGTGGCTGTGCTTATCACACCCAGAGGAATAAAGGAATTCTCCTGCTGACAGCGCCTCCCAGAGGACATCAGGGAGAATCGCTCTTAAAATGTGATTGGTTAATCCGCCTGTCAATCAAACCCACTGGACCAGTACAGACGGGATACAATTCAATATTCCACATTTAAGTAAAGGAAAAAATCAGCCTCTCAAGACTCCGCCACGTAGTAAATGACTCTCCAGTTTCCCTCCTGTAGTCTGACCTTTTTGTCCCTCTGTGTTTCCGTAGATTCCTGTAAACGGAGGCTGGGGCGTGTGGGGGCCGTGGGGGGACTGCTCTCGTACCTGTGGAGGGGGGGTGCAGTACTCCTTCAGGAGCTGTGACTCTCCTCTGCCCAAGAACGCAGGACGATTCTGTGAGGGAAAAAGAGTCCAATACCGCTCCTGCAACACCGAGGCCTGCCCAGAGACCAACGGTAAGAATACTACAACTACTACTGCAAATACTACTACTACTGCAAATACTACTACTACTACAACAACACCGAGGCCTGCCCAGAGACCAACGGTAAGAATACTACAACTACTACTGCAAATACTACTACTACTGCAAATACTACTACTACTACAACAACACCGAGGCCTGCCCAGAGACCAACGGTAAGAATACTACAACTACTACTGCAAATACTACTACTACTACTACTGCAAATACTACTACTACTACAACAACACCGAGGCCTGCCCAGAGACCAACGGTAAGAATACTACAACTACTACTGCAAATACTACTACTGCAAATACTACTACTACTACAACAACACCGAGGCCTGCCCAGAGACCAACGGTAAGAATACTACAACTACTACTGCAAATACTACTACTACTACTGCAAATACTACTACTACTACAACACAGAGGCCTGCCCAGAGACTGAACTGTAAGAGTCCTACTGCTACTACTTATACTATTACTGTACTAGTACCATTACTGCTTTTACTACCTGTACTACTTTATCTGTTACTACATAAAAAGAGACCAGCCTCAAAACCAACTGCAAGGAGTATTCATGTGTGTACTACTACTACCATCACTACAATACTACTGCTGCTATTACTACTACTGGAAGACGGGGATTCTATTTTACTGCTACGACTGCTAAAAGTACTACTACTACTACTACTTCTACTTCTACTAATAGATTTTAAGAATGAATTGCACTTAATATATGGATGACTAGTTATAGTATCACTGTTAAAATACGAATTAAAAACAAAATCAAAATGACAGCGACGCCACAAACAAAAGTGCAAGAAAAAAACGTAAGAATATAAATAAAACTGTATTTTTCAGACCAGTGTGAAAGGCGTTTGCAGACAGACACATGCACACGCTGTAGGTTTGGTTTTGTTTCTATGACACTGGGTTCTTCTCTGTTTGAAGTCCGTGGCATTTCACAGAGACATTTCACACATCGACACTTTACTCTGAGCTGTGTTTTCTATAGACGTGTTTACCAACCACAGACCAAATGTACAGGGAACAGTCTAAACACGTCCACAAGGAGAAGACTGAGATCTGAATCAGGACTAAACCAGGACTGAACCAGGGCTGAACCAGGGCTGAACCAGGACTGAACCAGGACTAAACCAGGACTAAACCAGGACTAAACCAGGACTGAACCAGGACTGAACCAGGACTGAACCAGGACTAAACCAGGACTGAACCAGGACTAAACCAGGGACTAAACCAGGGCTGAACCAGGACTGAACCAGGACTGAACCAGGACTGAGCCAGGACTGAACCAGGACACAACCAGGACAGAACCAGGACACAACCAGGACAGAACCAGGACTAAACTAGAAAAGCACTCAGAGAGCGCAGACCTCCGCCAAGCAGCTCAGTTTTCAAAGTGATAAAGAATCCAGGATTTCTTCTGGATCATCACCAAAATTTAATCATCTGTTGGATTTACCATTAGGAACATTTCCTGAAAATTTCATCAAGATCCGTCCATAACTTTTTGAGTTATCCCGCTAACTAACAAACAAACAGACAAACTCAGGCAAAAACATAACCTCCTTGGCGGAGGTAACCAGGACTAAACCAGGACTAAACCAGGGCTAAACCAGGGCTAAACCAGGACTAAACCATGGACTAAACCAAGACTAAACCAGGGTCTAAACAAATCCAAGAATCCCATGCTTTTCAGAACATGATTTCATCTCGAGTGATGTCGTGATTTTGAACCAGGAAGTAAAATTTTAACCCTTAACAAAATGTAATTTAAATATAATGATTTTTAATCGTGTTTTAGTAAAATGAATATTCACATCTGTCATATCCACGTTAAACTTAAACCCCTCTCTTTCTCTTTCTCTTTCTCTTTCTCTTTTGTGTGCAGGTCTATCTTTCCGTGAGGAGCAGTGTTTGGTTC